>OX366526.1:14321464-14983446 GCA_947256265.1 Acronicta leporina | reverse complement strand
CCTAACCTAACCTAACCTAACCTAACCTAACCTAACCTAACCTAACCTAACCTAACCTAACCTAACCTAACCTAACCTAACCTAACCTAACCTACCTAACCTAACCTAACCTAACCTAACCTAACCTAACCTAACCTAACTAACCTAACCTAACCTAACCTAACCTAACCTAAACCTAACCTAACCTAACCTAACCTAACCTAACCTTCTAACCTAACCTAACCTAACCTAACCTAACCTAACCTAACCTAACCTAACCTAACCTAACCTAACCTAACCTAACCTAACCTAACCTAACCTAACCTAACCTAACCTAACCTAACCTAACCTAACCTAACCTAACCTAACCTAACCTAACCTAACCTAACCTAACCTAACCTAACCTAACCTAACCTAACCTAACCTAACCTAACCTAACCTAACCTAACCTAACCTAACCTAACCTAACCTAACCTAACCTAACCTAACCTAACCTAACCTAACCTAACCTAACCTAACCTAACCTAACCTAACCTAACCTAACCTAACCTAAACCTAACCTAACCTAACCTAACCTAACCTAACCTAACCTAACCTAACCTAACCTAACCTAACCTAACCTAACCTAACCTAACCTAACCTAACCTAACCTAACCTAACCTAACCTAACCTAACCTAACCTAACCTAACCTAACCTAACCTAACCTAACCTAACCTAACCTAACCTAACCTAACCTAACCTAACCTAACCTAACCTAACCTAACCTAACCTAACCTAACCTA
Source organism: Acronicta leporina (assembly GCA_947256265.1). Taxonomy (NCBI): domain Eukaryota; kingdom Metazoa; phylum Arthropoda; class Insecta; order Lepidoptera; family Noctuidae; genus Acronicta; species Acronicta leporina. Next base: position 14,982,684 of record OX366526.1, on the reverse strand, counting down.
ACCTAACCTAACCTAACCTAACCTAACCTAACCTAACCTAACCTAACCTAACCTAACCTAACCTAACCTAACCTAACCTAACCTAACCTAACCTAACCTAACCTAACCTAACCTAACCTAACCTAACCTAACCTAACCTAACCTAACCTAACCTAACCTAACCTAACCTAACCTAACCTAACCTAACCTAACCTAACCTAACCTAACCTAACCTAACCTAACCTAACCTAACCTAACCTAACCTAACCTAACCTAACCTAACCTAACCTAACCTAACCTAACCTAACCTAACCTAACCTAACCTAACCTAACCTAACCTAACCTAACCTAACCTAACCTAACCTAACCTAACCTAACCTAACCTAACCTAACCTAACCTAACCTAACCTAACCTAACCTAACCTAACCTAACCTAACCTAACCTAACCTAACCTAACCTAACCTAACCTAACCTAACCTAACCTAACCTAACCTAACCTAACCTAACCTAACCTAACCTAACCTAACCTAACCTAACCTAACCTAACCTAACCTAACCTAACCTAACCTAACCTAACCTAACCTAACCTAACCTAACCTAACCTAACCTAACCTAACCTAACCTAACCTAACCTAACCTAACCTAACCTAACCTAACCTAACCTAACCTAACCTAACCTAACCTAACCTAACCTAACCTAACCTAACCTAACCTAACCTAACCTAACCTAACCTAACCTAACCTAACCTAACCTAACCTAACCTAACCTAACCTAACCTAACCTAACCTAACCTAACCTAACCTAACCTAACCTAACCTAACCTAACCTAACCTAACCTAACCTAACCTAACCTAACCTAACCTAACCTAACCTAACCTAACCTAACCTAACCTAACCTAACCTAACCTAACCTAACCTAACCTAACCTAACCTAACCTAACCTAACCTAACCTAACCTAACCTAACCTAACCTAACCTAACCTAACCTAACCTAACCTAACCTAACCTAACCTAACCTAACCTAACCTAACCTAACCTAACCTAACCTAACTAACCTAACCTAACCTAACCTAACCTAACCTAACCTAACCTAACCTAACCTAACCTAACCTAACCTAACCTAACCTAACCTAACCTAACCTAACCTAACCTAACCTAACCTAACCTAACCTAACCTAACCTAACCTAACCTAACCTAACCTAACCTAACCTAACCTAACCTAACCTAACCTAACCTAACCTAACCTAACCTAACCTAACCTAACCTAACCTAACCTAACCTAACCTAACCTAACCTAACCTAACCTAACCTAACCTAACCTAACCTAACCTAACCTAACCTAACCTAACCTAACCTAACCTAACCTAACCTAACCTAACCTAACCTAACCTAACCTAACCTAACCTAACCTAACCTAACCTAACCTAACCTAACCTAACCTAACCTAACCTAACCTAACCTAACCTAACCTAACCTAACCTAACCTAACCTAACCTAACCTAACCTAACCTAACCTAACCTAACCTAACCTAACCTAACCTAACCGGTATTCTCAGCCTACAAAGCAGCAAGCAGGCAGCTCGCCGGGAGCTTCGACTCTCTGATTTTGTCAGATGAGGAGGGACTCGGCGAGATGTTCTATGAGCCATCTGTCAGAGAGGCCTATCGCCCGCCCACCCCTAACATCGATTCCAACACCGCTAACATCAATCCACTTGATGAATGCTTGCGCGACTTTTTAAAGGAAAAGATCACCCAATGCAAGAAACTTCTCACAGAGGGCAAGAGCCTTAAAAAAGAGAATAAGAATTCTATTCTCTACATCTTTGAGCAGATTTTAACTTATCCTCGCTTCCCTGCTCCCACCCCCATCCGGGCTGCACCACCACCATCTATCCCTGACACCAAAAGTCAGGAAAGCCTCAAGGAGAGCATTATCTCCGAAGTCACTAAGGCAATGAAGGCTGAGATTGCCAACCTTACTAAGACCCTTGCCCCCTCTGCCCCTGCCCCCTCTCAAACCACTCAACCCACTCGGCCGTCGTCGTACGCTGCTGCCGTGGAAGCAATGTGTCAAACCCCACGCCCTGCCATCCCCCCAGTTTTACCCACTTCTAGGCCGGCGATCATCGTTACCTCTAAGAAGGAGGTGGTCGCCCCTAAGGAGACTCTCAAAATCTTTCGCTCGGAAGTAACCTTCCGGGACACAAACTTCTGCCCCTCTGATGTCAAATTCGTCTCTAACAACAAGCTTAGGGTCGAATTTGACAGCGAGGGTGCACGGGACATTGCCCTTCATAAAGTTAATTTCGAGGCAGCCAATTTGTCTGCCGAGAAATCCAAAAAACTAAAACCCATGCTGGTGGCTAAGGGAATCCCTAATGAGATTCCCACTGAGGAACTCTCAACCATAATTCTTGAGCAAAACGGTCTCCAACTCTCACACAAACTCACCGACATAGTCTTTCGGTTCAAAAGGGGCAACCGAAATGACGACTTATATAACGCTGTCTTCGTGGTGTCCCCTCCCTTATGGAGAAAGCTACTCAGTTTTGGGAGGGTTAATTTGGACCACCAGCGGGTCCATGTTGAGGAGTATTCCCCGCTCCTCCAATGCTACTCTTGCCTGCAGTTCGGCCATACCCGGAAGAACTGTACGGCCGACAAAACCATCTGCTCGCACTGCTCGTCCCTCACACACGTATATAAGGACTGCCCTGTAAAAAGGGACAATAAGGCAACGGACTGCTACAATTGTGTGCAGTTCGTCAAAAAATACAATCGGCCATGTAACACTAAACACAGTGCCACCTCATCGACTTGCCCTAGATTGGTTCATGCCCTTAATAAACTCAAACTAAGGATTGACTATGGACCATAGTTATACAAACACTTACACAATTCACATAAAAACCTAACCATTCTCATATTCCTTACACACACAATAATAAATCTTGGGCGTGGCTTTTGCCACACATCACACTATAATCTTATACTTTACAATCCCGATTTGTATTCTTACTCGTGCCTTGCGTTTGTGTGGGGCGGCAGATAGGGACCCCCCGCTGATGTTTCCTAACCTCCCCCTCTCACCCGTATTCATTTCCACGCCTTGCTGCGTTTCTGTCCTCGGCGCTGCCATAGCGCACTCAATTTCTTGCTCTCACACACTCACCTCACTACTTCACACTTTATACTCTATTGTCTTTCATTGTACATAACTGTGTCTAGATTTAAGTTCCATGTAAAGGACCACTGTAAATATTCTACTATTCACAATTTCACACTTTGTACTTCTTTCACTTTCTTTTGTACACAATCTTTTCTTATACAATTACACTTAGGGGCAACCCTCTGTACATAGTATATTGGTCCTTTACAGTTATCTAGATTTAAGTTTATTAGATATAAGATTTGTATTATCTTAGAATAAGCTTTTTCTTATGTTATGCAAAAACTACAAAAACCCAAAAATATTTAAAAAACTTAAAACCAAAAATATTATTTTCTCCACCTGTCTTCATTTATTTACACCCCTACTTCTCTACAAGTGCCCCCCTCTACGGCACAATTTAGCCGGCTAACCACTTGCTGCTTTGTGCAATAAAGGGGGTCATAGTGTTTTATTTATTATATACATTTATATATATCCATCTACTCCTACCCACTCACATCATTCTCACCCAATCTCTCTCAAACCCTTTTCTCTTATCTTCTCTCACATAGGAAAGGCGCAGACGTATACTTAGCGTTACCCTTTCCTTTTTCCATATAACATACTTAAAAAAAAAAAAAAAAAAACCTAACCTAACCTAACCTAACCTAACCTAACCTAACCTAACCTAACCTAACCTAACCTAACCTAACCTAACCTAACCTAACCTAACCTAACCTAACCTAACCTAACCTAACCTAACCTAACCTAACCTAACCTAACCTAACCTAACCTAACCTAACCTAACCTAACCTAACCTAACCTAACCTAACCTAACCTAACCTAACCTAACCTAACCTAACCTAACCTAACCTAACCTAACCTAACCTAACCTAACCTAACCTAACCTAACCTAACCTAACCTAACCTAACCTAACCTAACCTAACCTAACCTAACCTAACCTAACCTAACCTAACCTAACCTAACCTAACCGCGAATAATTTCTGAACTAAAAGCCCTATTTGGGTGCGGTTTTCGATTTCCACATCCACAAATCACATTTATCTGTGTCTCGGGCACACTTCCACGTCCCTGGAGACCGGAAAATTTCATTTTCCTACAATTCGCATTTTTATTTTTAATTTAACATAGCAAGTTGACAGCTAAAATTTTTAGTATCCGATTTTTGACCAAATTTTGATTTAAACAGATATATAATAGTCTGGAACCGCTCCCGGCACTCGTCCCGGTGACCGCGACCTGCAACAAACAAAAATAATTAGCATTTTCTTTAATAAATTACACAAAAACACAGTTTTTATTCCATAACTTTTAGATTTTGTTCCCTGCCTACCCCCGATTAGTATACAGTTATATAGCCCTCGGCGTCCCGCTTCCGCTGGTACCCCACAAGTGGGGGTTATCTGCTGGAATTTTCAAAAAATTGCAAAATTGCCCGCCCACCCACCCTTTAGGGGCTTGGCTAGGTAAACTCGGGCCAATACCAACAAATTCGCACATTTTAAAATTTTTAATAATTTCATTTGGTGGTCCTTAGAAGTGAAAATTTTAACTCAAGTCCTTTTTAATAAGGCAAAATTGACGTTTTAGTGACTTTACATTAATATACAACTTTTACAAACTTTTTATATTCCTTGCCTTATTTATTGATTGCTTTTAAAAATTTATGTTTGACACAACCACTTGGTTGAACTGACGAGTTCCCCTCTTTACAGGGAACTCCCTCTATTTAAGACTATATTATAATTATTTTTAATTATTTTAAAAAATCATTTTATTTTTATTTCATTTTAAAATTCTATTTATTATTACTCCGCAATCAAACTCGACGACTTGTTGTTTTTAGCATTATATTTTATATCTTAATAGGACCACCAATATGTTCGGCCACCGCACCCCGGTTAAGAGGGTTTCGGGCGCGGGTGCGCAAGTTTCGCCCCAAATGACGGAGGTTTCGAGACCCTCTCCTCCTCGACCAACTATTGCGCCCACGAATGTGAGGCGCTCCATCGGAGAGTGGGAAGAAGCTGGCAGCAAATACCCAAACCGCGTAGCTGAGGCGCGAGCTTGCCTTAACAAGGCAAAGCTCCACCTGTCCGCCTCCAGAAATCTGAAGACCGAGATCAAGGCGGGGGTGCTGTCAGCTATCGACCGACTCTTCGAGTTGGTCAAGGAGGCTGAGAAGGAGAAGGGGAAGCCCCAGCCTGGTCCCGTCACCAAACCCCCCACCAAATCCCAGATGGACGAAGCTTGCCAGACAAATCTCGACCCGAGCCCGACAAACCGGAGTGCGGCTGCACCAGAAGCCGCCGAACTTCTTCAGGCCCTTAAAGACCACTCCCTTCTGGTAAGGGAGTGTAATGACAAGGTGGGGGGCCTGAAGGATGCAATCGACCGCCAATGTGACCAGCAGAAGTCAGCTCCACAGGCCAATGCCACGGCTCACGTCCCAGTCTGGGCCCCAGCGCAGCCTCAGCACAAACCCGTACCGAGTCGCTCCGTCATTGTGTCCTCAACTGAGGTTATGGACACGAGTGACGGAGTGATCGGAAGGATTAGGAAGGCGCTGGACGCCAGGACGACCGGAGTCCAGGTTGAACGAGTCCGCAAGGTGAAAGATCAACGCGTCGTCCTGACGTGTGGCAGTGAAAACGACCTAGATATAATAAAAAAGAAGCTGACATCTGACGCCGACCTACGAGTGGAGAACGCGCCAACGAAGAGGCCGTTGGTAGTGATAAAGGACGTGCTTAGCTACAACAGCGACGAAGACATCATCGCGTCCCTGAAGATGCAGAACGCCGCCGTACTAGGTGACCTGACAGAGGAGGAGTTCGCTGCCACGGTCAAGTACCGCAGACGGGCGAGGAACCCGCACGAATGTCACGTCGTGCTACAGGTCTCGCCCAAACTGTGGCAGCGGGTCACGGCCGCCGGCAAAGTCTACATAGACTTGCAACGTGTCACGGTACTAGACCAGACACCCCTTATACAGTGCACGCGGTGTCTGGGGTACGGGCACGGACGCAAGCTATGCAAGGAGGCGGCCGACTCCTGTAGTCACTGCGGTGATCTGCATCTTCGGGCAGCCTGCCCGAAGTTCGCCGCCGGTGAAGCTGCCAGCTGCAAGAACTGCAAGCTGGCCAAAGATCCAGCGGCGAACCACAACGCGTTCGATGGCGACTGCCCGATACATCGAAAGTGGGACGCGATAGCTCGTTGTAGCATAGCTTATTGTTAACGCCAACGGCCCCTTCGGAGACAGGAACGAGGACACGGGGAGTGCATTCACGTCGAGCAGAAAAATAGTTCCCAGAGGGGCTACTGAAACGCTTTGTTTGCTGAGTCTGGACCTGACGGCTGGCAGCAGAACAGCGACTGAAAGTGCTGCTACCTTAATAATAAGAAGAACAGGCTTGAAATTCGATGCACCGGTCTCTGGTCCAGACCAGACAGCAACGACTGTAGAGCAAAATCTAGCCAAACCCTCTGTTGACCACTCCAACCTCCGTGAGATGCTTTGGTCCAACCGTGTCCTCAAAACAACTCGCAAAAGGCCCTCTTTGATGTCGCGGGTACCAACAATTATTGGCGGATTGACAGCGCGCATGCATACAGCCACAATGGGAGTCTCAGCATGTGTCGCTGGGAATCATAACACCAGAAGTACCTGCAGACGGTACGTGGGATCACAGAATCATGCCAGGTACGGCCTGGAAGTCGTTGAAATGTAAGCATTTTAGAAATGCGAATATTCAAAAGTTCCAGGTCGTATCTGGAATGCAGTAAAGTGAACGTTTTTCAAAGTTTTGCCTCAAAGTCCTGTTTTTAAACACAAGAAACTGTCCCGGCCCTCCACTCGGGGTCCTAGCAAAAATGATTCCGGCTGACGTCGATCGCACTGTACTCGATAGAATACAGCCTGCCGATATGACTATACCTAAATCAGGACTCTGATAACGTCAGAGGAGCCGCAGCCGAGGCAGGGGGTGGTTTTAGTCGGTAAGAGTCCGACACTACCCCAGCCACGTCACAAGTGAGGTGACTGGGGTGTCCATGAGGATTTCCACCTCCTGCTAAATAAAAAAAAAAAAAAAAAAAAAAAAAAAACCTAACCTAACCTAACCTAACCTAACCTAACCTAACCTAACCTAACCTAACCTAACCTAACCTAACCTAACCTAACCTAACCTAACCTAACCTAACCTAACCTAACCTAACCTAACCTAACCTAACCTAACCTAACCTAACCTAACCTAACCTAACCTAACCTAACCTAACCTAACCTAACCTAACCTAACCTAACCTAACCTAACCTAACCTAACCTAACCTAACCGAGGTTTATTTTTAAACTTAATACTGTATTTTGACACGGTTTTCAGCGTTATTACTGCATTATTTAATTACACCTGTCATCCAGGCACCCACCCACGTTTCCTGGACACCAAAATTTTTGATTTTCGTAATTTTTTAATTTTCGACTTAGAAAAAATTTAAAATTTTTTCAGTTTTCCAAATTTACATTCAATTTTTATTCTATTCGATTATACCTTGTCTGGAACCTCTCCCGGCGTGCGTCCCGGTGACCGCGACCTGTGAACAAAAAGTCAGATTAGTATTTTGTTGAAAAATTTACCAAAAATACAGTTTTTTCCAAATTTCTTCCAAATTTTCTACCCCACCCACCCCATATTCCTGTTTGGTCTTGTAGCGCTCGGCGCCCCGCACCCGCTGGTACCCCTCAAGTGGGGGTAAATCGCAGGCATTAGTATTTTGAATTAGTATTTTGTTGCAAATTTACCAAAAATACAGTTTTTCCCAATTTTCTTCCAAATTTTCCACCCCACCCACCCCATATTCCTGTTTAGTCTTGTAGCGCTCGGCGTCCCGCACCCGCTGGTACCCCACAAGTGGGGGTAACTCGCAGGAAAATCTTAAAAATTGCCACCCTTAACTTAACGCATCCGACACCATATTTTAACACTGACACACCTTAGACATACCGAGGTTTCCTTATACCTGCATACAATTAGTACAACGAGGTTTATTTTTAAACTTAATACTGTATTTTGACACGGTTTTCAGCGTTATTACTGCATTATTTAATTACACCTGTCATCCAGGCACCCACCCACGTTTCCTGGACACCAAAATTTTTGATTTTCGTAATTTTTTAATTTTCGACTTAGAAAAAATTTAAAATTTTTTCAGTTTTCCAAATTTACATTCAATTTTTATTCTATTCGATTATACCTTGTCTGGAACCTCTCCCGGCGTGCGTCCCGGTGACCGCGACCTGTGAACAAAAAGTCAGATTAGTATTTTGTTGAAAAATTTACCAAAAATACAGTTTTTTCCAAATTTCTTCCAAATTTTCTACCCCACCCACCCCATATTCCTGTTTGGTCTTGTAGCGCTCGGCGCCCCGCACCCGCTGGTACCCCTCAAGTGGGGGTAAATCGCAGGCATTAGTATTTTGAATTAGTATTTTGTTGCAAATTTACCAAAAATACAGTTTTTCCCAATTTTCTTCCAAATTTTCCACCCCACCCACCCCATATTCCTGTTTAGTCTTGTAGCGCTCGGCGTCCCGCACCCGCTGGTACCCCACAAGTGGGGGTAACTCGCAGGAAAATCTTAAAAAATTGCCCGCCCACCCACCCTTTTGGGGCTTGGCTAGGTGGACGAGTAATAGGTACAAAAAATTTTATTTGCATATTTTATTACTTTGACTGAATTATAGTTAGTATTTTATTTTATTGAATGTCAATTTTTAAATTGGGTTGTATATTGACTATTTAAAATATCTTGACTTGACTTTACAATACAACTACAAGTACGTGACAACTTTTTGTTCACTGGCCTGCTGATAATTTTGGAACCGCAACGACCACGTTGTCTAAGTATATACATAACTCAAGTCCTTGTATTAAAGAAAATTAAAGACTGACCTCACACAAAATCGCTTTTAAACCCTTAAAAACCTTTTCATTTATTTTTAATTTTCCTATTTACACATAATTTTGACTGGTTTTATTGACCAATATTTTACTATTTATTGTGAAATTATTTTGACTTCAGTATTCTGAATTGACGGTATCCCCTCTTTACAGGGATATCTGTTATTATTGACTAGGGGTTTTTGAGTTTTTAGTTTGACTATTGTCTTATTGGACACTTTTTACTTATTTTTACATTCTCATTTTATTATATTCATTTTTGAGTCATTTTGAGGGCAGCAAGCAAAAATAAAATGTTTGGCCACCGCACTCCGGTTAAGAGAGTCTCGGGCGCGAACACACAAGCTTCGCCCCAAATGTCGGGGGAATCGGGACCCTCTCCTCCTCGACCAACAACAGCGCCCACAAACGTGAGGCGCTCCATCGGAGAGTTGGAAGAGGCCGGCAGCAAATACGCAAACCGCGTTGCCGAGGCGCGAGCTTGCCTTAACAAGGCTAAGCTCAACTTGTCCGCCTCGAGAAATCTCAAGACAGAGATTAAAGCGGGTGTGCTGTCGGCTATCGATCGACTCTTCGAGTTGGTCAAGGAGGCAGAAAAGGAAAAGGGAAAGCCCCAGCCCTGTCCCACTATTAGGCCTCCCCCGACCCGTAAGGACCAGGCTTGCCAGGCAGGTTCAGACCCGATCCCGACTGACCGGAGTGAGGTTCGGCAAGGTGAAGCCGAGCTCCTTCAGGCCCTAAAGGACCACTCCCACCTGGTGCGGGAGTCAAATAATAAAGTGGATGGCCTGCAGGCCAGTATCGACCAGCACGCCGAACGAATGGCTACAGCACCAGTTGCCGCCACGGCCCACGTCCCAGTCTGGGCCCCAGTGCTTCCTCAGCAACCACCTGTGCCGAATCACTCCGTCATAGTGTCCTCAACAGAGGTCATGGAGACGAGCGACGGGGTGATCGGCCGAATTAGGAAAGCGCTGGATGCCAGGACGACCGGACTCCAAGTCCATCGAGTCCGAAAGGTCAGAGACCAGAAAGTCGTCCTGACGTGTGGCAGCAAAAATGACCTGGTCAAAATGACCCAGCAGTTGTCAGTTGACAAGGACCTCCGAGTGGAGGACGCCCCGACGAAGAGGCCGTTGGTGGTGCTCAAGGATCTCCTCTCCTATAACACCGATGAGGAGATCATCGCGTCCCTTAAGGTGCAAAACGCCGCGGTTCTGGGTGATTTGAGCGGTGAGGAGTTCGCTGCCACAGTTAAGTACCGCAGACGAGCGAGGAACCCACATGAGTGTCATGCCGTGCTGCAGGTCTCGCCTAAGCTGTGGCAGCGACTCACGGCCGCCGGTAAAGTGTACATCGACCTGCAACGTGTCAACGTGCTAGACCAGACGCCGCTCATTCAGTGCACGCGGTGTCTGGGGTATGGGCACGGCCGCAGGTTGTGTAAGGAGGCGGCCGACTCGTGCTCTCACTGCGGCGAGTTGCACCTCAGGGCAGACTGTCCGAAGTTCGCTGCCGGTGAGGCTGCCAGTTGCAAAAATTGCAAGTTGGCTAAAAACCCGGCAGCGAACCATAACGCCTTCGACGGTGACTGCCCTGTGCACAGGAAATGGGACGCGATAGCACGTATGACAATAGCGTACTGCTAACGCCAACGGCCTCAGAATGGACAGGAACGAGGACACCGACTTAGGGACAACGAGTAGCAGGAGTAAAGTACTCGGTGGGCTTTCTGACGCAGCGAGCCTGCAAAGTCTGGACCGGAAGACCGACCTCGGAGTACGCAACACAAGTGCTGAAAACATGTTAACATGCAAGACAGGCTTGCATGGCGGAAACGACAAGTCGGTCACTGGTCCAAGCTGTATAGCAACCACTACAACGTGCCGTCCTTTAAAGCCCGCCGAGGAAGAGCTTACAAACGCCGCTCTGCCCAATGTGTCCTCGTCCTCAAAACCACGGTTTCCGAAATGGCCCGGCAGGAGCCATCGACCGCGACGCAGGTGTTCTCATTTTATGGTAAATTTCCAACACACATATACCTACTTTATAGCATGGAAGATCCCGCACGCATATGTGTTGTTGGGAATTCTGAGACCAAAAGCACGCCTGCGTACGGTGAGCCCGAGTATAATCGAACCAGGTTCGATCTGGTGAGCAAAATTGGTAATTTTGAGCATTTTTTAATAAAAAAATGTAACACCCAGGTCGAGCCTGGGTCGGAAATATTGCCCACACAATGCCATTTCGGAAACCCTATACCATTCGTACCCTCCCTCGAGGTCCTGCTGATACAGAAACCCGGCTGACGTCGATCGCACTGTACTCCGTGGACTACAGCTTGCTGATACGACTAAACCCAAAAAAGGACTCTGATAATGTCAGAGGAGCCGCAGCCGAGGCAGGGGGTGGTTTTAGTCGGTAAGAGTCCGACACTACCCCAGCCACGTCACAAGTGAGGTGACTGGGGTGTCCATGAGGATTTCCACCTCCTGCTAAAATAAAAAAAAAAAAAAAAAAAAAAAAAAAAAAAAAAAAAAAAACCTAACCTAACCTAACCTAACCTAACCTAACCTAACCTAACCTAACCTAACCTAACCTAACCTAACCTAACCTAACCTAACCTAACCTAACCTAACCTAACCTAACCTAACCTAACCTAACCTAACCTAACCTAACCTAACCTAACCTAACCTAACCTAACCTAACCTAACCTAACCTAACCTAACCTAACCTAACCTAACCTAACCTAACCTAACCTAACCTAACCTAACCTAACCTAACCTAACCTAACCTAACCTAACCTAACCTAACCTAACCTAACCTAACCTAACCTAACCTAACCTAACCTAACCTAACCTAACCTAACCAGTCCGCGATGTTCTGGCGCCGAGAACGGTCGATGTAGCAAGCGCTCGTGTCGAAAAAATTCGTAAAAGTGGCTATATAAGACTTACAAACATGGTTTTAGTGTTAAAAGACGCGTAAAAGTGCCGCGGACGTGATAGTGCTGTGACAGTGACCCTCAGGTGTCCCCCTGAAGTAGGATCGCGCAAGACCTACTTTTGGGAGGGCCCGGAAAGTGTTTTTCGTCCGGCGCTCGAAAACTAAAGCGGTAACCTATGCCTTTTTATACACCAATAGAAGCGTATTAACCCCCTCTATGTACTCACAAAGTTTGCCTTTCATCCACTCATAAATGACAAAGTTATAGCCCTTTTAAAGTTAAGACCTAAAGTACTAACTCCCTTCTGGAGTTAGTTAGGTAAATTCTGTTTGCATATTCTTACTCCCCATGTAGTCCTCTACTATAATCTCTATCACAAGCTTTGGTTTTCGAGGGTCTTGGACCCCAAAACCACCATAAACTATTTTCATTTTAACACCTTGAACTTTCATGCCACTTTTGGGGTCTTAGCTATCGGGTAAGACCCCCTTTGGACTCTAAGGTAAAATAGACAATTTAGTGGACTATCTAGTGCTTTTTAGTTTGTAATTTTATGTCACTTAGTTCCTAAGATATCTTAGTTTTTGTAAATCTGTAATTTTTGACATTGGCGCCAAACTCCGTCATTTTTGAGGACCGAAACTTCGGCTCCTAGGCACGTGCCCCAAATTTCGAACACCTTAATTTGTAGATTAGACCTTCTAGTATAGGGTACTTTTTGTCCCATATACCTACCCATCCGGGTTACGGAGTTAGACGCCGTGTCCTTGAACGCGAATTTGTGCCTACTATTTTTCACTTGTCCCATTTTGCCCCTCATTTGTACTTTCGGGTTTAGAGACGCGCAATATTTTATTGTTCTATTATATAGTACAGGTCCTCCCCTTTCCATACCAGTTTTTATCTTGTTTTTACCACTAAAATTAACGTAGTTACAGCATTTTTCCCTCATACACTTTTCTTTTAAAAAATTTTCACAAGTCTTTTACTTCGCCAACTTCCCGACCAAAAACTTCGGCCCACAGGCACGTCGGGTTAGTTCCCCATATTTAGTGGTGTAGGTGACTTCTTCGGCTATCCGGAGGTACCCACCTTCACCACCTTCTCATCAGGGATACGGAGTAACTGGCTAAAGTCTGGAACACTAATTTTTCGTCCGAATTTTCAGACTTCCCACTTTGCCCCTCATTCCTACTTTCAGGATCATAGACGCGCTAGATATTAATATCTCATTTTATAGCTTAGACTGTCCCATTTAAATACTAGTTTTTATTTTGTTTCTAGCACGTAAATTAACGTAGTTATAGCATTTTTCCCCCTAGCACTTTTCATTTAAATTTTTTCACGAGTTTTTAACTCCGTCAACTTCCCGACCAAAAACTTCGGCCCACAGGCACGTCGGGTTAGTTCCCCATATTTAGTGGTGTAGGTGACTCCTTTGGCTATCCGGAGGTACCCACCTTCACCACCTACTCTTAAGGGATACGGAGTTATTGACAAAAGTCTGTGACACTAGTTTTTTGCCCGAATTTCCAGACTTTCCCTAGTCTCTACTCCTGGGTGTGAGTGAGGTAGTCTCTAGTTACATTTTCAGGTAGGGGACATCCTCCCCTTCAATAACCAATTTTCACCATATTTTTAAATTCATTATTTCAATAGTTATTAACATTATTTCAAATTTTTTCCAAATTTTTTATCAAAATCTTCGTCAACTTTGCGCGCACATACCTGCCTACCCCAGCGGGTCGCGTTGGGTTGAAGTATCTAGTTTTGTGCGGGACACCCTCAGCTATCTGTAGGTACCACCCGCGCAAACCTACCCATCAGGGTTCCGAAGATACATAGCTTTTTCTGAGGAGTAATTTTAATAATTTTGTTCCATAAAATCAGAGCGAGAAACACGTCGCTAACGCGTCGCCGACTCGCGCGCCCCCTAAAAACCCCCGTATCTCGGGAACGGCTACAGATAGAGCGTTTTTAACACCGGCTAAGGAATACTATACTATCGTATAGTATTCCTAACCCAGCTCGGGCGTATCCCACCTCCACATCCCCCCCCCCCAAATTTTGATTTGCCCCTTTTTTTAGTTTTTATTAACTTAACCATACCTTTTGTGGTCGGGTATTGTATTTCTTTAAACCCAAGCCGGGATAACTTGGTTTTGGTCAAGTTACACCCTTTGGTTTTTACTTTTCAATAGTTTAATTAATTATTTTATCAGGTCACCCTTACTCCAACTTGGTTCCTCTCATATCTCTGGAACCAAGCAATTTATCGTAATTCTGAGTTCAGTTTAGTATAGAAACGTAGGGGTAACACATTGATTGGACCTGGTCCGGTCCCCCTACCCTCAAATTTTTCACTTATTATTTTGATATCTCCCTGACCTTACCAGCCCTGGTAGGGGCCCTACCACATTTGGCTAGTAGACATCCTCCCTCTATAGGGCCACTTTGTCCCGTCTCCGAACTCCTCGGATTCCATTAAGCATCAGGCACTTTTCGCGTTTTTTCTAATAATTTCTTAGTTTTTAATTCTGTAATAGTTTAAGTACACTGTACACACTCCATTCACACATATTACCCCCCCTTTCCCCTCTTCATTTTTTGTTTTTTCTCAATTTTTGTATATTTTTTAGCATACATCTTGGGAACTAGTATAGCATTGTTTAGATTCAGATTCCCCCACCTCTTTTACCACAGGAGGACAGCACCAACCCCTTTTTCTGGCCCCCACTTTGGGATCTAGGCCTAAAATGGCCTCACACAAGCCCCCCCCTGGGGGCTCTAAATCTTCTGCTGAGGTATTCTCAGCCTACAAGGCAGCTAGCAGGCAGCTTGCCGGGAGCTTCGACTCTCTGATTTTGTCAGACGAGGAGGGACTCGGCGAGATGTTTTACGAGCCATCTGCCAGAGAGGCTCATCGCCCGCCCACCCCTAACACCGATTCTAACACCACAAACAACATCAATCCACTTGATGAATGCTTGCGCGCCTTTTTAAAGGAGAAAATCGCAGAATGCAAGACACTTCTCACAGAGGGCAAAAGCCTTAAAAAAGAGAATAAGAATTCTATTCTCTCTATCTTTGAGCAGATTTTGGCCTATACTCGCTTTCCTGCTCCCACCCCCATCCAGGCTGCACCACCACCATCTATTCCTGACCCCAAGAGTCAGGAAAGCCTCAAGGAGAGTATCATCTCCGAGGTCACAAAGGCAATGAAGGCTGAGATTGCCAACCTAACTAAGACCCTTGCCCCCTCTGCCCCTGCCCCCTCTCAAACCACTCAATCCACTCGGCCGTCGTCGTACGCCGCTGCCGTCGAAGCCATGTGCCAAACCCCACGCCCTGCCATCCCCCCAGTTTTACCAACCTCCAAGCCGGCGATCATCGTCTCTTCTAAGAAGGAGGTGGTCGCCCCTAAGGAGACTCTCAAAATCTTTCGCTCGGAAGTAACCTTCCGGGACACAAACTTCTGCCCCTCTGATGTCAAATTCGTCTCTAACAACAAGCTTAGGGTCGAGTTTGACAGCGAAGGTGCACGGGATATTGCCCTCCATAAAGTTAATTTCGAGGCAGCCAATTTGTCTGCCGAGAAATCTAAAAAACTAAAACCCATGCTGGTGGCTAAGGGAATCCCTAACGAGATTCCCACTGAGGAACTCTCAACCATAATTCTTGAGCAAAACGGTCTCCAACTCTCACACAAACTCACCGACATAGTCTTTCGGTTCAAAAGGGGCAACCGAAATGACGACTTATATAACGCTGTCTTCGTGGTGTCCCCTCCCTTATGGAGAAAGCTTCTCAGTTTTGGGAGGGTTAATTTGGACCACCAGCGGGTCCATGTTGAGGAGTATTCCCCGCTCCTCCAATGCTACTCTTGCCTGCAGTTCGGCCATACCCGGAAGAACTGTACGGCCGACAAAACCATCTGCTCGCACTGCTCGTCCCTCACACACGTATATAAGGACTGCCCTGTAAAAAGGGACAATAAGGCAACGGACTGCTACAATTGTGTGCAGTTCGTCAAAAAATACAATCGGCCATGTAACACTAAACACAGTGCCACCTCATCGACTTGCCCTAGATTGGTTCATGCCCTTAATAAACTCAAACTAAGGATTGACTATGGACCATAGTTATACAAACACTTACACAATTCACATAAAAACCTAACCATTCTCATATTCCTTACACACACAATAATAAATCTTGGGCGTGGCTTTTGCCACACATCACACTATAATCTTATACTTTACAATCCCGATTTGTATTCTTACTCGTGCCTTGCGTTTGTGTGGGGCGGCAGATAGGGACCCCCCGCTGATGTTTCCTAACCTCCCCCTCTCACCCGTATTCATTTCCACGCCTTGCTGCGTTTCTGTCCTCGGCGCTGCCATAGCGCACTCAATTTCTTGCTCTCACACACTCACCTCACTACTTCACACTTTATACTCTATTGTCTTTCTTTGTACATAACTGTGTCTAGATTTAAGTTCCATGTAAAGGACCACTGTAAATATTCTACTATTCACAATTTCACACCTTGTACTTCTTTCACTTTCTTTTGTACACAATCTTTTCTTATACAATTACACTTAGGGGCAACCCTCTGTACATAGTATATTGGTCCTTTACAGTTATCTAGATTTAAGTTTATTAGATATAAGATTTTATATTGTCTTAGAATAAGCTTTCTTTATGTTATGCAAAAACTTTTATAAAAACCAAAAACATTTAAAAACACAAAACCAAAAATATTAATTCTTCTTTGTCTACACTTATTTACCCCCCTACTTCTCTACAAGTGCCCCCCTCTACGGCACAATTTAGCCGGCTAACCACTTGCTGCTTTGTGCAATAAAGGGGGTCATAGTGTTTTATTTATTATATATAATTATATATATCCATCTACTCCTACCCACTCACATCTTTCTCACCCATTCTCTCTCAAACCTTTTATCTTGTCTTCTCTCACATAGGAAAGGCGCAGACGTATACTTAGCGTTACCCTTTCCTTATTTCCATATAACATACTTAAAAAAAAAAAAAACCTAACCTAACCTAACCTAACCTAACCTAACCTAACCTAACCTAACCTAACCTAACCTAACCTAACCTAACCTAACCTAACCTAACCTAACCTAACCTAACCTAACCTAACCTAACCTAACCTAACCTAACCTAACCTAACCTAACCTAACCTAACCTAACCTAACCTAACCTAACCTAACCTAACCTAACCTAACCTAACCTAACCTAACCTAACCTAACCTAACCTAACCTAACCTAACCTAACCTAACCTAACCTAACCTAACCTAACCTAACCTAACCTAACCTAACCTAACCTAACCTAACCTAACCTAACCTTTTTTTTTTTTTTTTTTTTTGGCGTGTGGAAATCCTCATGGACATCCGCCGCCCGGGGAAGGCGGCGGGGTGTGTCGGACTCCACCCAGAATGGGTGACCTACCGACTAAAACCACACGGGTGTTTCGCCTCACCACTTTTTTGCTGGGGTTACGGGAGCGAGAATTCATTCATCCGCGACCCCAGCAGTGGCAGACCGCCATTGCGGTCTCCAGCACTATTGTTTTGACCTGCCAATCCACATGAGTGGGGCGCGGCAACACCTACCGCGCCGCCATCTCGGGCCTTGTGTGATGGGCGGACGGACTTCCCCAAGCCCGCCGCCCTTGGCCTTGATTATGGTGGTTGGAACAGGGCGTTATCTGCCCTGTTCCTGCGCCTTGTTCGCCGGGCGCGGATTGGCAGGTTGGAGGCAATCTCCCTCTCCCTCTCCGCGGTTTCCTTCGTGGCGATGACCTCCTCGCAGAAGGAGGCCACCGCTTGCCACGCGGTCTCGCTCCTGACCATAGATGCTATGACGACCGGGAGCGAGAGGTCTGCTCCTATTTCAATATCGAGGACACGGCGCTGCTCTGCCCAAGCATTGCACTCAGCGAGAGTATGCTGCGCCGTGTCCTCGAGGCCTCCACAATGGTGGCAACGGGCGTCCGGCTCTCTTCCGGCGATTCGGCACAGGTACTGGCCGAAGCATCCGTGCCCCGACAGCACCTGTGTCAGCCGGAAGGTCAACACACCGTGACGCCTTTCCACCCACTCCTCCAGGACGGGACGGAGAGCTTCGACCGTCCGTATACCGGCTCCTGGCCGTTCAAGCCGCGCCACCCATTCCGCGACCGCCGCCCGCTGCAGATGCGCCCTGCACTGTTCCAGCTCCCTCGGGTCCACCATCACACCACGATCCCGTGCATCCTTGCGCCATGTATAGAGTGACGCAAGGACCCGGGCGTCCAGGTCCCAAGGGAGGGACCTCGCCAGCGCGCATGCCGCCTCCGCCGAAATTGTACGATATCCTCGGATAACCCGTATGCATATCGCACGTTGCGGCCGCCGCAAAATGGCAGTGCCGCGACTGGTCAGCTCGATGGCCCACACAGGGGCACCATAGAGGGCCATGGAACGAATGACCCCCATGTATAGCCGCCTGCAGATGTTGTTTGGGCCACCGAGATTCGGCAATAGCCGTCCTAGGGCGCCGGCCGCATTCATCAGCCGAGGTGCCAGCAGCTGGAAGTGGGTTTCAAATCGCCAGCGGCCGTCCAGCATGAGCCCCAGGTACCTCATGCATTGCTTAACTTCAATGCGGACCCCACCGATGGTAATGTGGGATCCTACTGGAGGCACCTTACGGGGCCCATGAAAGCAGACCGCCTCCGTCTTGTTGAGCGCCACTTCCAGCCCCAACGTGCGGATCCGGGCGACAACCTGCGCGACACCCGCAGTGGCAAGACGGGCAGACTCGCGAAACGACCTCTCCCGGGCTAGCAGTAGCGTGTCGTCAGCATAGCATGTCACGCTGACGCCCGGGAGGTTTGCTCCTCGTAGGACCCAATCGTAGCCGATGTTCCACAGGAGGGGTCCGAGGACAGATCCCTGTGGAACACCGCACGACATTTCCCTCGTACGGACCCCGTCACGGGTCATGTACATGACCGACCGATTGCGCAGGTAGTCCCCGACTATCCGACGCAGATGGGGCGGCATCTGATGGTATCGCAACGCCTCCAAGATGCAGCCCCACGGCAGGGTGTTGAAGGCGTTCGAGACGTCCAGCGAAACTGCCAGTAACACCCCGCCTTCTGCCACTGCCTGCTCCGAATGGGCTTTAACACGCAGTATAGCGTCAACTGTTGATCGACCCACCCGGAACCCGAACTGGTTGTCGGACAGGTCGGGGCCCACTGTCATCATGTGCCTGCCGAGGCGAGCAGCAATGATACGCTCGAAGAGCTTACCCACCTCGTCAAGCAGGACAATCGGTCGGTATGCTGAGGGAGAGTCAGTCGGTCGGCCCTCTTTCTTCAGGAGCACGAGTCTGCCCATCTTCCACTCATCAGGGAAGTGTCCTTGCCTGAGGCAAGCTGTGAACAGCTGCCTCAGTCTTGGGGCCAGCACCTTCAGGGCCAATGCCCAGGCGCCACCCGGGACACCATCTGGTCCCGGGGCCTTATTTTTGGCCCGCATGCGTAGCTCCGCCAAGCCGAGCTCGGCCTCGGTGACCTCCGGTGCCTCAGTCTCCGTTGAAGGCTCCTCGGATAGGGGCCCCATCGTCGGCGGAGTGTGTACTGCCCTATTTGGAAATAGGGCAGAGACGACGTCGTGGAGGAAACTCGGGTCCAAAGTCTCCGTAAGCGGAGGGGCCCAGGGCCTGAGCTTGGCCCTCGCCAACTTGTAAGGCCGTCCCCAGGGATCTCTGTTGAGGAGCTCAAGGAATTCTTCCCAGGCCGCGTCCTTGGCTTGGCTGATACTCAGCTGCAGAGCTGCCTTGGCTGTTTTGTAGGCCTCGTACAGCTGAGCCTCCCTTGTACGATCCCGGCGGCGGCGTCGACGACTTCTAGTGTACAGGCGTCGGGTGGTTGCACATTCTGCGCGCATTCTCGCCAATGTCTGAGACCACCAGTACACTTGGCGTCTCTGGGGGTGTGCCCTGGCCCGGGGCATGGCCGCATCGCAAATTTGCGACATTGCGTGCCGGAACCAGGCAACAGCCGCGTGCACGTCCACTGGTGGCTCATTGGATACCCACGCCTGCACAATGGCGGCCTCGATGAGGACGTCCCTGTCCATTTTGTTGAGGACCCACCTCGGGGTCTCGGAGGTGTTCCGGCTTTCCGACCGACTTCCGACGACTGAACGCGTGGAGAGCTCAAAACGGATATACCTGTGGTCGGAAAGTGTCTCCACGCCTTCCAAACCCCTCCACCTCCGAATGCGACTCGCAATTGATGGGCTCGCGAAGGAAACGTCGACGATCGATCCGCCATTATGCCGCACACATGTATATACCGTTCCGCGGTTGAGGATCTCCAACCCGGTGCAGACCGCCCACTCCTCCAGGACGTCGCCACGCGCATCGGAGGCGGGGCAACCCCAAGCTCTCGATTTTGCGTTCAGGTCCCCAAGGAGGAGTACAGGGTGGGTGCGATTCTGCCCAATCAGGGAACCTAACCTAACCTAACCTAACCTAACCTAACCTAACCTAACCTAACCTAACCTAACCTAACCTAACCTAACCTAACCTAACCTAACCTAACCTAACCTAACCTAACCTAACCTAACCTAACCTAACCTAACCTAACCTAACCTAACCTAACCTAACCTAACCTAACCTAACCTAACCTAACCTAACCTAACCTAACCTAACCTAACCTAACCTAACCTAACCTAACCTAACCTAACCTAACCTAACCTAACCTAACCTAACCTAACCTAACCTAACCTAACCTAACCTAACCTAACCTAACCTAACCTAACCTAACCTAACCTAACCTAACCTAACCTAACCTAACCTAACCTAACCTAACCTAACCTAACCTAACCTAACCTAACCTAACCTAACCTAACCTAACCTAACCTAACCTAACCTAACCTAACCTAACCTAACCTAACCTAACCTAACCTAACCTAACCTAACCTAACCTAACCTAACCTAACCTAACCTAACCTAACCTAACCTAACCTAACCTAACCTAACCTAACCTAACCTAACCTAACCTAACCGCGAATAATTTCTGAACTAAAAGCCCTATTTGGGTGCGGTTTTCGATTTCCACATCCACAAATCACATTTATCTGTGTCTCGGGCACACTTCCACGTCCCTGGAGACCGGAAAATTTCATTTTCCTACAATTCGCATTTTTATTTTTAATTTAACATAGCAAGTTGACAGCTAAAATTTTTAGTATCCGATTTTTGACCAAATTTTGATTTAAACAGATATATAATAGTCTGGAACCGCTCCCGGCACTCGTCCCGGTGACCGCGACCTGCAACAAACAAAAATAATTAGCATTTTCTTTAATAAATTACACAAAAACACAGTTTTTATTCGATAACTTTTATATTTTGTTCCCTGCCTACCCCCGATTAGTATACAGTTATATAGCCCGCGGCGTCCCGCTTCCGCTGGTACCCCACAAGTGGGGGTTATCTGCTGGAATTTTCAAAATTTTTGCCAAAAACAGTATTTAACGGAAACCGAGGTTACCTTAGACCTCCAACAATTTGTATAAACGCGAATAATTTCTGAACTAAAAGCCCTATTTGGGTGCGGTTTTCGATTTCCACATCCACAAATCACATTTATCTGTGTCTCGGGCACACTTCCACGTCCCTGGAGACCGGAAAATTTCATTTTCCTACAATTCGCATTTTTATTTTTAATTTAACATAGCAAGTTGACAGCTAAAATTTTTAGTATCCGATTTTTGACCAAATTTTGATTTAAACAGATATATAATAGTCTGGAACCGCTCCCGGCACTCGTCCCGGTGACCGCGACCTGCAACAAACAAAAATAATTAGCATTTTCTTTAATAAATTACACAAAAACACAGTTTTTATTCGATAACTTTTATATTTTGTTCCCTGCCTACCCCCGATTAGTATACAGTTATATAGCCCTCGGCGTCCCGCTTCCGCTGGTACCCCACAAGTGGGGGTTATCTGCAGGAATTTTCAAAAAATTGCCCGCCCACCCACCCTCTTGGGGCTTGGCTAGGTGGACGAGGAATAGGTACAAAAATTTTATTTGCATATTTTATTAGTTTGACTGAATTATAGTATTTTATTTTTATTGAATGTCATTTTAAAAATTGGGTTGTTTATTGACACTATTTGAAATTTTTATTTTTAAATTGAAATTGTAGTTTTTGACTGGTTTATTGACCAAAATTTTATCATTTATCGTGTATTTACTTTTGACTTCAGTATTCTGAACTGACGGTATCCCCCCTTTACAGGGATACCTACGTATTATTACTTAGGTTGACTTTTGTCTTATTGGACACATTTTACTTTTTGTTTTTACATCTTTAATTTATTATCTCTCTCTCATTTATTTTTGAGTATTAGGGCAGCAAGCATATATAAAATGTTCGGCCACCGCACTCCGGTTAAGAGAGTCTCGGGCGCGAACACGCAAGCTTCGCCCCTGATGTCGGGGGAATCGGGACCCTCTCCTCCTCGACCAACAACAGCGCCCACAAATGTGAGGCGCTCCATCGGAGAGTGGGAAGAGGCCGGCAGCAAATACCCAAACCGCGTTGCCGAGGCGCGAGCTTGCCTTAACAAGGCCAAGCTCAACTTGTCCGCCTCGAGAAATCTCAAGACAGAGATCAAGGCGGGGGTGCTGTCGGCTATCGATCGACTCTTCGAGTTGGTCAAGGAGGCAGAAAAGGAAACGGGAAAGCCCCAGCCCAGTCCCACTACAAGGCCTCCCCCGACCCGTAGGGACCAGGCTTGCCAGGCAAGTTCAGACCCGATCTCGACTGACCGGAGTGAGGTTCGGCAAGAAGAAGCCGAGCTCCTTCAGGCCCTGAAAGATCACTCCCTCCTGGTGCGGGAGTCTAATAATAAAGTGAGTGGCCTGCAGGCCAGTATCGACCAGCACGCCGAACGAGTGGCTACAGCACCAGTTGCTGCCACGGCCCACGTCCCAGTCTGGGCCCCAGTGCTTCCTCAGCAACCACCTGTGCCGAATCACTCCGTAATAGTGTCCTCAACAGAGGTCATGGAGACGAGCGACGGAGTGATCGGCCGTATTAGGAAAGCGCTGGACGCCAGGACGACCGGACTCCAAGTCCATCGAGTCCGAAAGGTCAGAGACCAGAAAGTCGTCCTGACGTGTGGCAGCAAGAATGACCTGGTCGAAATGACCAAACGGTTGACGACCGACAAGGACCTCCGAGTGGAGGACGCCCCGACGAAGAGGCCGTTGGTGGTGCTCAAGGATCTCCTCTCCTATAACACCGATGAGGAGATCATCGCGTCCCTTAGGGTGCAAAACGCCGCAGTTCTGGGTGATTTGAGCGGCGAGGAGTTCGCTGCCACAGTCAAGTACCGCAGACGGGCGAGGAACCCGCATGAGTGTCATGCCGTGCTGCAGGTCTCGCCCAAACTGTGGCAGCGACTCACGGCCGCCGGAAAGGTGTACATCGACCTGCAACGTGTCAACGTGCTAGACCAGACGCCGCTTATTCAGTGCACGCGGTGTCTGGGGTACGGGCACGGCCGCAGGTTGTGTAAGGAGGCGGCCGACTCGTGCTCTCACTGCGGCGAGTTGCATCTCAGGGCAGACTGTCCGAAGTTCGCTGCCGGCGAGGCTGCCAGTTGCAAAAATTGCAAGTTGGCTAAAAACCCGGCAGCGAACCATAACGCCTTCGACGGAGACTGCCCTGTGCACAGGAAATGGGACGCGATAGCACGTACGACAATAGCGTACTGCTAACGCCAACGGCCTCAGAATGGACAGGAACGAGGACACCGACCTAGGGACAACGAGTAGCAGGAGTAAAGTACTCGGAGGGCTTTTTGACGCAGCGAGCTTGCAAAGTCTGGACCGGAAGACCGACCTCGGAGTACGCAGCACAAGTGCTGAAGACATGGTAACATGCAAGACAGGCTTGCATGGCGGAAACGATAAGTCGGCCACTGGTCCAAGTTGTCAAACCGCCGCAACATGCCGTCTTTTAAAGCCCTCCGAGGAAGAGCTTAGTAACGCCGCTCTGCCCAATGTGTCCTCGTCCCCAAATCCACGTTTTCCGAAATGGCCCGGCAGGAGCCATCGACCGCGACGCAGGTGTTCTCATTCTATGGTGAATTTCCAGCACACATACACCTATTTCATAGCATGGAAGATCCCGCACGCATATGTGTTGCTGGGAATTCTGAGACCAAAAGAACGCCTGCGTACGGAGAGCCCGAATATGATCGTGCCAGGCTCGATCTGGTGAGCAAAATTTGTAATTTTGAACATTTTGTATAAAAATGTAACACCCAGGTCGAGCCTGGGTCGGAAATTATCGCCCACACAATGCCATTTCGGAAACCCAACACCATTTGTACCCTCCCTCGAGGTCCTTGCTAACAGAAACCCGGCTGACGTCGATCGCACTGTACTCCGAGGACTACAGCTTGCTGATGCGACTAAACCCAAATCAGGACTCTGATAATGTCAGAGGAGCCGCAGCCGAGGCAGGGGGTGGTTTTAGTCGGTAAGAGTCCGACACTACCCCAGCCACGTCACAAGTGAGGTGACTGGGGTGTCCATGAGGATTTCCACCTCCTGCTAAACTAAAAAAAAAAAAAAAAAAAAAAACCTAACCTAACCTAACCTAACCTAACCTAACCTAACCTAACCTAACCTAACCTAACCTAACCTAACCTAACCTAACCTAACCTAACCTAACCTAACCTAACCTAACCTAACCTAACCTAACCTAACCTAACCTAACCTAACCTAACCTAACCTAACCTAACCTAACCTAACCTAACCTAACCTAACCTAACCTAACCTAACCTAACCTAACCTAACCTAACCTAACCTAACCTAACCTAACCTAACCTAACCTAACCTAACCTAACCTAACCTAACCTAACCTAACCTAACCTAACCTAACCTAACCTAACCTAACCTAACCTAACCTAACCTAACCTAACCTAACCTAACCTAACCTAACCTAACCTAACCTAACCTAACCTAACCTAACCTAACCTAACCTAACCGGAATAATTTCTGAACTAAAAGCTCTATTTGGGTGCGGTTTTCGATTTCCACATCCACAAATCACATTTATCTGTGTCTCAGGCACACTTCCACGTCCCTGGAGACCGGAAAATTTCATTTCCCTACAATTCGCATTTTTATTTTTAACTTAACATAGCACGTTGACAGCTAAAATTTTTAGTATCCGATTTTTGACCAAATTTTGATTCAAACAGATATATAATAGTCTGGAACCGCTCCCGGCACTCGTCCCGGTGACCGCGACCTGCAACAAACAAAAATAATTAGCATTTTCTTTAATAAATTACACAAAAACACAGTTTTTATTCCATAACTTTTAGATTTTGTTCCCTGCCTACCCCCGATTAGTATACAGTTATATAGCCCTCGGCGTCCCGCTTCCGCTGGTACCCCACAAGTGGGGGTTATCTGCAGGAATTTTCAAATTTTTTGCCAAAAACAGTATTTAACGGAAACCGAGGTTACCTTAGACCTCCAACAATTTGTATAAACGCGAATAATTTCTGAACTAAAAGCTCTATTTGGGTGCGGTTTTCGATTTCCACATCCACAAATCACATTTATCTGTGTCTCAGGCACACTTCCACGTCCCTGGAGACCGGAAAATTTCATTTCCCTACAATTCGCATTTTTATTTTTAACTTAACATAGCACGTTGACAGCTAAAATTTTTAGTATCCGATTTTTGACCAAATTTTGATTCAAACAGATATATAATAGTCTGGAACCGCTCCCGGCACTCGTCCCGGTGACCGCGACCTGCAACAAACAAAAATAATTAGCATTTTCTTTAATAAATTACACAAAAACACAGTTTTTATTCCATAACTTTTAGATTTTGTTCCCTGCCTACCCCCGATTAGTATACAGTTATATAGCCCTCGGCGTCCCGCTTCCGCTGGTACCCCACAAGTGGGGGTTATCTGCAGGAATTTTCAAATTTTTTGCCAAAAACAGTATTTAACGGAAACCGAGGTTACCTTAGACCTCCAACAATTTGTATAAACGCGAATAATTTCTGAACTAAAAGCTCTATTTGGGTGCGGTTTTCGATTTCCACATCCACAAATCACATTTATCTGTGTCTCAGGCACACTTCCACGTCCCTGGAGACCGGAAAATTTCATTTCCCTACAATTCGCATTTTTATTTTTAACTTAACATAGCACGTTGACAGCTAAAATTTTTAGTATCCGATTTTTGACCAAATTTTGATTCAAACAGATATATAATAGTCTGGAACCGCTCCCGGCACTCGTCCCGGTGACCGCGACCTGCAACAAACAAAAATAATTAGCATTTTCTTTAATAAATTACACAAAAACACAGTTTTTATTCCATAACTTTTAGATTTTGTTCCCTGCCTACCCCCGATTAGTATACAGTTATATAGCCCTCGGCGTCCCGCTTCCGCTGGTACCCCACAAGTGGGGGTTATCTGCAGGAATTTTCAAATTTTTTGCCAAAAACAGTATTTAACGGAAACCGAGGTTACCTTAGACCTCCAACAATTTGTATAAACGCGAATAATTTCTGAACTAAAAGCTCTATTTGGGTGCGGTTTTCGATTTCCACATCCACAAATCACATTTATCTGTGTCTCAGGCACACTTCCACGTCCCTGGAGACCGGAAAATTTCATTTCCCTACAATTCGCATTTTTATTTTTAACTTAACATAGCACGTTGACAGCTAAAATTTTTAGTATCCGATTTTTGACCAAATTTTGATTCAAACAGATATATAATAGTCTGGAACCGCTCCCGGCACTCGTCCCGGTGACCGCGACCTGCAACAAACAAAAATAATTAGCATTTTCTTTAATAAATTACACAAAAACACAGTTTTTATTCCATAACTTTTAGATTTTGTTCCCTGCCTACCCCCGATTAGTATACAGTTATATAGCCCTCGGCGTCCCGCTTCCGCTGGTACCCCACAAGTGGGGGTTATCTGCAGGAATTTTCAAATTTTTTGCCAAAAACAGTATTTAACGGAAACCGAGGTTACCTTAGACCTCCAACAATTTGTATAAACGCGAATAATTTCTGAACTAAAAGCTCTATTTGGGTGCGGTTTTCGATTTCCACATCCACAAATCACATTTATCTGTGTCTCAGGCACACTTCCACGTCCCTGGAGACCGGAAAATTTCATTTCCCTACAATTCGCATTTTTATTTTTAACTTAACATAGCACGTTGACAGCTAAAATTTTTAGTATCCGATTTTTGACCAAATTTTGATTCAAACAGATATATAATAGTCTGGAACCGCTCCCGGCACTCGTCCCGGTGACCGCGACCTGCAACAAACAAAAATAATTAGCATTTTCTTTAATAAATTACACAAAAACACAGTTTTTATTCCATAACTTTTAGATTTTGTTCCCTGCCTACCCCCGATTAGTATACAGTTATATAGCCCTCGGCGTCCCGCTTCCGCTGGTACCCCACAAGTGGGGGTTATCTGCAGGAATTTTCAAATTTTTTGCCAAAAACAGTATTTAACGGAAACCGAGGTTACCTTAGACCTCCAACAATTTGTATAAACGCGAATAATTTCTGAACTAAAAGCTCTATTTGGGTGCGGTTTTCGATTTCCACATCCACAAATCACATTTATCTGTGTCTCAGGCACACTTCCACGTCCCTGGAGACCGGAAAATTTCATTTCCCTACAATTCGCATTTTTATTTTTAACTTAACATAGCACGTTGACAGCTAAAATTTTTAGTATCCGATTTTTGACCAAATTTTGATTCAAACAGATATATAATAGTCTGGAACCGCTCCCGGCACTCGTCCCGGTGACCGCGACCTGCAACAAACAAAAATAATTAGCATTTTCTTTAATAAATTACACAAAAACACAGTTTTTATTCCATAACTTTTAGATTTTGTTCCCTGCCTACCCCCGATTAGTATACAGTTATATAGCCCTCGGCGTCCCGCTTCCGCTGGTACCCCACAAGTGGGGGTTATCTGCAGGAATTTTCAAAAAAATTGCCCGCCCACCCACCCGGTAGCGCTTGGCCAGGTAAACTCGGGAGAATACCTAAAAATATAAATTATTTAATTTTTACGAAATTTGAATCTACGTTAGTTCCAATCAAAATATAACCGTATCACACTGAATTGGCTTATATACCTGCATTTATTTAACTTATCTAAACTTATTATACTTTCATAGTTCGCTAAAACTTAAAAACTAGACTCAAATTATAACTACAATGATCCGCACTCCGACTAAAGAAATATCCGCGAGCCCTAATCCACCCGCCGCAAGGGCACCGTCAATGGCACCACCTTCTCCCACACCGCAAATTCCCAACCCTTACCTTAACCTTAACTCCAAGCCAATAAGTAAACAGTACACCAGTAGGCTATCCGAGGCCAAAGCCTGCCTTACAAAGGCCAAACTACACCTAGGAAATTCAAGGAACCTTAAAACAGATATAAAAATTGAGGTCACCCATGCAATCGAACGATTGTATCAACTCGTAAAAGAGGCCGAGGAAGCCGCAAAAATAGGGTCGGGAAAATCCAGTCAGAGCAGCGACCAGATCATAGTGCAAACGACAGAACCGTTGTCGCCGTCTCCATCCCCTCGGATGTCCGAAACCGAAACATTATTATTACAACACATAGAAGAACACAAGGTACTTTTAGCAGAAAACACCCAAAGAATAAGTGAGCTTAAAAATACAATTGAAAGAAATCAAGAACTCCACGAAAAATTCACTTATGCGAGTGTAGTAGCCGGCTCCACCGGGAGACAACCAACGGGGCGAACTGCTTTGCACTCCATTGTTATAACATCCAAAGACGAGACTGAAACTGGGGAGGAAGTCTTGGATAAAATAAGAAAAACTGTAAATGCAAAAGAAGGAGGTATCGTAGTAGACAGAATCAGGAAAGCTAAAGATAGAAAAATCATCGTTGGATGCAAGACAGAGGAGGAAAGACAAAGAGTTAAGGCAAAACTTCAAAGCAGCGAGGCCCTCAATGTAGAGGAAATAAGAAACAAGGACCCCTTAGTGGTACTCAAGAATGTCTTCCAATATAACACAGACGAAGATATCCTCAAAGCCTTAAAAAATCAAAACGAAAGAATCTTTGAAGGCATTGAAAAGACCGAAGAAAGACTGGAAATCAAATACCGTAAAAATAATAGAAACCCCTATCAAAGCAACGTAGTAATGAGAGTTTCACCATTAATCTGGAGGAGGATGACGGAGGCCGGAGTCGTCCACATCGACTTACAACGAGTCAGAGTTGCAGACCAATCACCACTAATTCAGTGCTCACTTTGCTTGGGCTATGGTCACGGCAGACGTTTTTGCAGCGAAACAAGCGAAAAATGCAGTCACTGTGGAGGCCCGCATGTTTATTCAGAATGCACAAACCGAGTCGAGGGTGTGGCACCAAAGTGCTGTAACTGCGAACTCGCAAAACTAGCAAACCAAAACCACAACGCGTTTAGCTCCGAGTGCCCAGTACGTCAGAAATGGGACGCACTGGCTCGCACGACCATAGCGTATTGCTAAAGTTGATGCAAACAACACCGACCAGAGCACAACAACAATAAAAATTGCGTATCGCGTTGCCCAGGCAAACCTCCAAAGGAAAGCTTTAGCAACGGACGAACTAATGATCGAAGCCAAGAACAGAAAGTTAGCTTTTGCACTACTCCAGGAACCATACGTAGGTAATACTAAAAATCTCAAAAACTACCGAGGAGTACGAATCTACCAAAACACCAATCAAGGAGACGGAACCATCAAGGCGGCAATTGCAGTATTTGACCAGGACATGGATGCCTTAATATGCTCAGAGTTAACCACCAACAATATTGTAGTTGTCAAAATCCGAACAAAATCTTGGGAAATAGTAACTGTATCTTTCTACTTTGAACCAGACCAACCAATAACACCCTATTTAGAACAACTAAAGAAAATCAGACAAAAATTCTCATCTTTTAAGCTCATCCTGGGAGGAGACACAAATGCTAAAAGCACATGGTGGGGTAGCCAAAATATAGACCAACGAGGAGAGGAAATGTCCGGTGTGCTCGAAGAAATGGAACTCCAAGTACTCAACGTGGGCGAAACACCTACATTTGATACTATTAGAGGCAACAAGTCATACACCAGCCACGTCGATATCACAGCTTGCACGCCAAACATGCTGGACCTAGTAGAAGACTGGAAGGTGGACACAAGCATGACGAGTTCTGACCACAATGCGATCACCTTCAAAATTACCCTGAAAAAATCAAAGGGTATGACAATAGTTAGAAACACCAGGAAATATAATTCAAAAAAAGCAGATTGGGAACAATTTCATGAGACACTTAGTGAACTTCAAGAAGAAAACAACATTAGTAAATCAACAATAGACCGAATTAACAGTAAAGAAAACTTAGAAAAATATGTACAATCCTATATAAATACAATACAGAATACATGCGATAAAACTATACCTAAATTAAATGGAATACAAAAACTTACCTTGCCTTGGTGGTCTAAGGACTTAGAAGATATGAAAAAAGAGATGACAACCAGGAAACGCCGCATCCGATGCGCCGCAGCAGTCCGTAGAACTAAGGTCATCGAAGAATACCTGCAAGCAAAAGAAAAATATGAAGACGAAGCTAAAAAAGCACAAATAAAGAGCTGGAAAGATTTCTGCAAAAAACAGGATAAGGAAGGGATGTGGGAAGGAATTTACAGGGTCATAGGACGAACAGCAAAGAGGCAAGAAGATCTACCTCTAGTTAAAAACGGCGTCACGCTGGATTCACAAGAGTCAGCGCAATGGCTAACCGAAACTTTCTACCCTGACGACAATAAAGAAGATGATAACATAAAACATCAGAAGATAAGAACAAATGCAGATAACATACAAGAACAGAACGATAATGACCCACCTTTCACTCTAAATGAACTCAAAAACACAATAAACAGCTTCAACCCAAAAAAGGCACCCGGATCAGACGGCTTTACAGCAGACATATGCAAACAAGCGATATACCACAATCCTCAACTTTTCCTATCACTGGCCAACAAATGCTTGGAACTAAGCCACTTCCCGAAAATCTGGAAAGAAGCAGCAATAGTAGTGCTACGCAAACCAGGCAAAGATGACTATAACAACGCAAAGTCCTATAGACCTATTGGATTGCTGTCAGTGATGGGAAAAATTCTGGAAAAGATGATCATGGGACGCATAAAGTGGCATATCCTACCCAAGCTCAGTAAACAACAATACGGATTCATGCCCCAACGTGGAGCAGAGGACTCCCTCTATGTCTTAATGCAACACATTCGCAAAAAATTGGCACAGAAAAAACTTGTGACCGCCGTAGCATTAGACATAGAGGGGGCATTTGACAACGCATGGTGGCCCGCCATTAGAGTTAGATTAGCCGAAGAAAAATGCCCAACAAATTTACGCAAAATTATAGACAGTTACCTGGAGGACAGAAAGGTACACCTGAGATATGCAGGCGAAATAGCCACTAAATCAACAACCAAAGGCTGTATCCAAGGATCCATTGGAGGCCCAATATTGTGGAACCTTCTCCTGGATACATTATTAAAGGAGCTTGAAAAAAGAGGCGATTACGTCCAAGCTTACGCTGATGACGTAATTCTAATTTTTGATGGTGACACAGCTGCTGAAATCGAAAGACGCGCAAATACCACTCTCGCCTGTGTGCAGGAGTGGGGCATCAAAAACAAACTAAAGTTTGCGCCGCATAAAACCAACGCGATGACTCTTACAAACAAACTTAAATATGATGTCCCACGCCTCCACATGGGTGAAGTGGAAATAAAAACGGTAGAAGAAATAAAGCTGCTGGGACTCATAATAGACCGGAAATTAACCTTTCACAGCCACGTATCTCACACTTGTCGGAAAGCCACCAATATATACAAACAGTTATCCCGAGCGGCTAAGATATCCTGGGGATTAAATCCAGAGATAATAAAAACCATATATGAGGCGGTCATAGAGCCGATAATACTATATGCAGCCAGCGCTTGGGCACCAGCAACCTCAAAAATTTCCATACAAAAACCACTCAATACAGTACAGAGAGGCTTCGCACAGAAAACTTGTAAGTCGTACAGGACGGTTTCACTAAACGCCGCCACATTGCTAGCCAGATTACTTCCTCTAGATCTTCGAATCCAAGAAGCAGCCGAAATATACCAAGCAAAACGAGGAGAACCACTTGATGACTTAGAAGACCGACAAGTCGAACAGAAAACAAGCTTTGAAGAAGCCATCCATCCATCTGCAGAAATAACTGTAACGTTCCAACATTTAGACAGTACAGAGGCAAACATATCCGAAAACATACTAAAATCCGAAATACAAATCTACACAGACGGTAGTAAAATGGAAGAAAGAGTTGGAGCCGCACTGACATGTTGGAAAAATAATCAAGAAATAAAATCACACAAGTACAAACTGGAACCATATTGCACTGTCTTTCAAGCCGAAATGTACGCACTATACCAGGCTACAGAAATAATCACTCGAAGAAAAGAGAACACCAGTAGCATCTCAAGCGATTCTAGATCCTCCCTAGAACTCCTAAATAGACCCAACTCATTTCACCCCCTAGCACACGAAATACGCAAAAACATCCGCAACATACAAGAGCAGGGGCGTGAAATAAAATTCTTCTGGGTAAAGGCACATATAGGAATAACTGGAAACGAACGTGCCGATGAGCTAGCTAAACAAGGAGGCCTTAAAAAGACGCGCTCGGCATATGACAAATGTCCAGTATCCTTTGTCAAGAAAACAATAAGAACAAAGACGTTGGAAAAATGGAATGAACGATACATAAATAGTCATACAGCAGAAACAACAAAATTATTCTTCCCAAATACAACCACAGCTCTCCAAATATTAAAACAGTTACCACTCACTCCAGTGTTTGTGCAGATGCTGACTGGACATGGAGGATTCAGTCAGTACCTGCACAAATACAAACTTAAAGAAAACCCACAATGCATCTGCGACCCTGAAAAAGAAGAGACAGTAAAACACCTTATAACAGAATGCCCACAATTTATTTACAAAAGATATAACTTAGAATCAAAACTTGACCTTCGCATAAATCAGGAAACAATTCAGATATTCATAAAAGACGCAGAAAAAAGACCAGATTTTATAAAATACTGTGAAACAATAGCAAAAATATGCATCGAAAGGAATAAAACGCAATAAGAAAATATATCATCATCTCATCTTTCAACAAATCATTACCATCACCACACAAAAAGCAATAAAAGCCAAAGCAAATAATACATTAAAAATTACAAAAAAAAGACTCTGACAAACGTCAGAGGAAGAAAGAAATCGCTTTATAAAAAAAAAAAAAAAAAAAAAAAAAAAAAAAAAAAAAAAAACCTAACCTAACCTAACCTAACCTAACCTAACCTAACCTAACCTAACCTAACCTAACCTAACCTAACCTAACCTAACCTAACCTAACCTAACCTAACCTAACCTAACCTAACCTAACCTAACCTAACCTAACCTAACCTAACCTAACCTAACCTAACCTAACCTAACCTAACCTAACCTAACCTAACCTAACCTAACCTAACCTAACCTAACCTAACCTAACCTAACCTAACCTAACCTAACCTAACCTAACCTAACCTAACCTAACCTAACCTAACCTAACCTAACCTAACCTAACCTAACCTAACCTAACCTAACCTAACCTAACCTAACCTAACCTAACCTAACCTAACCTAACCTAACCTAACCTAACCTAACCTAACCTAACCTAACCTAACCTAACCTAACCTAACCTAACCTAACCTAACCTAACCTAACCTAACCTAACCTAACCTAACCTAACCTAACCTAACCTAACCTAACCTAACCTAACCTAACCTAACCTAACCTAACCTAACCTAACCTAACCTAACCTAACCTAACCTAACCTAACCTAACCTAACCTAACCTAACCTAACCTAACCTAACCTAACCTAACCTAACCTAACCTAACCTAACCTAACCTAACCTAACCTAACCTAACCTAACCTAACCTAACCTAACCTAACCTAACCTAACCTAACCTAACCTAACCTAACCTAACCTAACCTAACCTAACCTAACCTAACCTAACCTAACCTAACCTAACCTAACCTAACCTAACCTAACCTAACCTAACCTAACCTAACCTAACCTAACCTAACCTAACCTAACCTAACCTAACCTAACCTAACCTAACCTAACCTAACCTAACCTAACCTAACCTAACCTAACCTAACCTAACCTAACCTAACCGCGAATAATTTCTGAACTAAAAGCCCTATTTGGGTGCGGTTTTCGATTTCCACATCCACAAATCACATTTATCTGTGTCTCGGGCACACTTCCACGTCCCTGGAGACCGGAAAATTTCATTTTCCTACAATTCGCATTTTTATTTTTAATTTAACATAGCAAGTTGACAGCTAAAATTTTTAGTATCCGATTTTTGACCAAATTTTGATTTAAACAGATATATAATAGTCTGGAACCGCTCCCGGCACTCGTCCCGGTGACCGCGACCTGCAACAAACAAAAATAATTAGCATTTTCTTTAATAAATTACACAAAAACACAGTTTTTATTCCATAACTTTTAGATTTTGTTCCCTGCCTACCCCCGATTAGTATACAGTTATATAGCCCTCGGCGTCCCGCTTCCGCTGGTACCCCACAAGTGGGGGTTATCTGCTGGAATTTTCAAAATTTTTGCCAAAAACAGTATTTAACGGAAACCGAGGTTACCTTAGACCTCCAACAATTTGTATAAACGCGAATAATTTCTGAACTAAAAGCCCTATTTGGGTGCGGTTTTCGATTTCCACATCCACAAATCACATTTATCTGTGTCTCGGGCACACTTCCACGTCCCTGGAGACCGGAAAATTTCATTTTCCTACAATTCGCATTTTTATTTTTAATTTAACATAGCAAGTTGACAGCTAAAATTTTTAGTATCCGATTTTTGACCAAATTTTGATTTAAACAGATATATAATAGTCTGGAACCGCTCCCGGCACTCGTCCCGGTGACCGCGACCTGCAACAAACAAAAATAATTAGCATTTTCTTTAATAAATTACACAAAAACACAGTTGTTATTCCATAACTTTTAGATTTTGTTCCCTGCCTACCCCCGATTAGTATACAGTTATATAGCCCTCGGCGTCCCGCTTCCGCTGGTACCCCACAAGTGGGGGTTATCTGTAGGAATTTTCAAAAAATTGCCCGCCCACCCACCCTCTAGGGGCTTGGCTAGGTAAACTCGGGCCAATACCAACAAACTCGCACATTTTTAAAATTTTTAAAATTTTTAATATCTTTATTTGGTGGTCCTTAGAAGAGAAAATTTTTACTCAAGTCCTTTTTAATAAGGCAAAATTGACGTTTTAGTGATTTTACATTAATATATAACTTTTACAAACTTTTTATATTCTTTGCCTTATTTGTTGATCGCTTTAAAATTTATGTTTATGTTTGACACAACCACTTGGTTGAACTGACGAGTTCCCCTCTTTACAGGGAACTCTCTATTTTAGACCATATTATAATTATTTTTAATTATTTTAAAAATCATTTTATTTTTATTTCAATTTAAAATTATATATTTATTATTATTCTGCAATCAAATTCGACTTGTTTTTAGCACCATATTTTAATAGGACCACCAATATGTTCGGCCACCGCACCCCGGTTAAGAGGGTTTCGGGTGCGGGTGCGCAAGTTTCGCCCCAAACGACGGAGGTTTCGAGACCCTCTCCTCCTCGACCAACTATTGCACCCACGAATGTGAGGCGCTCGATCGGAGAGTTGGAAGAAGCTGGCAGTAAATACCCAAACCGCGTCGCTGAGGCGCGAGCTTGCCTTAACAAGGCAAAGCTCCACCTATCCGCCTCCAGAAATCTGAAGACCGAGATCAAGGCGGGGGTGCTGTCAGCCATCGACCGACTCTTCGAGTTGGTCAAGGAGGCTGAAAAGGAGAAGGGGAAGCCCCAGCCTGGTCCCGTCACCAAACCCCCCACCAAATTCCAGATGGACGAAGCTTGCCAGACAAGTCTCGACCCGAGCCCGACAAACCGGAGTGCGGCTGCACCAGAAGCCGCCGAACTTCTTCAGGCCCTTAAAGATCACTCCCTCCTGGTAAGGGAGTGTAATGACAAGGTGGGGGGCCTGAAGGATGCAATCGACCGCCAATGTGACCAGCAGAAGTCAGCTCCACAGGCCAATGCCACGGCTCACGTCCCAGTCTGGGCCCCAGCGCAGCCTCAGCACAAACCTGTACCGAGTCGCTCCGTCATTGTGTCCTCAACTGAGGTCATGGACACGAGTGACGGAGTGATCGGAAGGATCAGGAAGGCGCTGGACGCCAGGACGACCGGACTCCAGGTCGAACGAGTCCGCAAGGTCAGAGACCAACGCGTCGTCCTGACGTGTGGCAGTCAAAACGACCTAGACAAAATAAAAAAGAAGCTGACATCTGACGCCGACCTACGAGTGGAGAACGCGCCAACGAAGAGGCCGTTGGTAGTAATAAAGGACCTGCTTAGCTACAACAGCGACGAAGACATCATCGCGTCCCTGAAGATGCAGAACGCCGCCGTACTAGGCGACCTGACAGAGGAGGAGTTCGCTGCCACGGTCAAGTACCGCAGACGGGCGAGGAACCCGCACGAATGTCACGTCGTGCTACAGGTCTCGCCCAAACTGTGGCAGCGGGTCACGGCCGCCGGCAAAGTCTACATAGACTTGCAACGTGTCACGGTACTAGACCAGACACCCCTTATACAGTGCACGCGGTGTCTGGGGTACGGGCACGGACGCAAGCTATGCAAGGAGGCGGCCGACTCCTGTAGTCACTGCGGCGATCTGCATCTTCGGGCAGCCTGCCCGAAGTTCGCCGCCGGTGAAGCTGCCAGCTGCAAGAACTGCAAGCTGGCCAAAGATCCAGCGGCGAACCACAACGCGTTCGATGGCGACTGCCCGATACATCGAAAGTGGGACGCGATAGCTCGTTGTAGCATAGCGTACTGCTAACGCCAACGGCCTCAAAATGGACAGGAACGAGGACACCGACTTAGGGACAACGAGTGGCAGGAGTAAAGTACTCGGAGGGCTTTTCGACGTAGCGAGCGTGCAAAGTCTGGACCGGAAGACCGACCTCGGAGTACGCAACACAAGTGCTGGATACATGTTATCATGCAAGACGGGCTTGCATGGCGGAAACGAAAAGTCGGTCACTGGTCCAAGCTGTATAGCAACTACAACAACATGCCGTCTTTTAAAGCACTCCGAGGAAGAGCTTAGTAACGCCGCTCTGCCCAATGTGTCCTCGTCCCCAAAACCACAGTTTCCGAAATGGCCCGGCAGGAGCCATCGACCGCGACGCAGGTGTTTTCATTGCATGGTGAATTTCCAGCACACATACACCTATTCTACAGCATGGAAGATCCTGCACGCATATGTGTTGTTGGGAATCTTGAGACCAAAGGAACGCCTGCGTACGGAGAGCCCGAATATGATCGCACCAGGTTCGATCTGGTAAGCAAAATTGTGATTTTGATCATTTTTTGTAGAAAAAATGTAACACCCAGGTCGAGCCTGGGTCGGAAATATTGCCCACACAATGCCATTTCGGAAACCCAAGTCCTGTTTTTACTGTCCCGGCCCTCCACTCGGGGTCATAGTAAAATCGATTCCGGCTGACGTCGATCGCACTGTACTCGACAGAATACAGCCTGCTGATGTGACTACACCCGATTCAGGACTCTGATAATGTCAGAGGAACCGCAGCCGAGGCAGGGGGTGGTTTTAGTCGGTAAGAGTCCGACACTACCCCAGCCACGTCACAAGTGAGGTGACTGGGGTGTCCATGAGGATTTCCACCTCCTGCTACAATAAAAAAAAAAAAAAAAAAAAAAAAAAAAACCTAACCTAACCTAACCTAACCTAACCTAACCTAACCTAACCTAACCTAACCTAACCTAACCTAACCTAACCTAACCTAACCTAACCTAACCTAACCTAACCTAACCTAACCTAACCTAACCTAACCTAACCTAACCTAACCTAACCTAACCTAACCTAACCTAACCTAACCTAACCTAACCTAACCTAACCTAACCTAACCTAACCTAACCTAACCTAACCTAACCTAACCTAACCTAACCTAACCTAACCTAACCTAACCTAACCTAACCTAACCTAACCTAACCTAACCTAACCTAACCTAACCTAACCTAACCTAACCTAACCTAACCTAACCTAACCTAACCTAACCTAACCTAACCTAACCGAGGTTTATTTTTAAACTAAACACTATATTTTGACACGGTTTTCAGCGTTATTACTGCATTATTTCATTACACCTGTCATCCAGGCACCGACCCACGTTCCTGGACACCAAAATTTTTGATTTTCGCAAAATTTTAATTTTCGACTTAGGAAAAATACAAAATTTTTTTCAGTTTTCCAAATTTACATTAAATTTTTATCCTATTCGATTATACCTTGTCTGGAACCTCTCCCGGCGTGCGTCCCGGTGACCGCGACCTGTGAACAAAAAGTCAGGTTAGTGTTTTGTTGAAAAAATTTACCAAAAATTCAGTTTTTCTCAAATTTCTTCCAAATTTTCTACCCCACCCACCCCATATTCCTGTTTGGTCTTGTAGCGCTCGGCGTCCCGCACCCGCTGGTACCCCTCAACTGGGGGTAAATCGCAGGAATTAGTATTTTTAATTAGTATTTTGTTGCAAATTTACCAAAAATACAGTTTTTCCCAATTTTCTTCCAAATTTTCCACCCCACCCACCCCATATTCCTGTTTAGTCTTGTAGCGCTCGGCGTCCCGCACCCGCTGGTACCCCACAAGTGGGGGTAACTCGCAGGAAAAACTTTAAAATTGCCACCCTTAACTTATAGCATCCGACACCATATTTCAACGCTGACACACCTTAGACATACCGAGGTTTCCTTATACCTGCATACAATTAGTACAACGAGGTTTATTTTTAAACTAAACACTATATTTTGACACGGTTTTCAGCGTTATTACTGCATTATTTCATTACACCTGTCATCCAGGCACCGACCCACGTTCCTGGACACCAAAATTTTTGATTTTCGCAAAATTTTAATTTTCGACTTAGGAAAAATACAAAATTTTTTTCAGTTTTCCAAATTTACATTAAATTTTTATCCTATTCGATTATACCTTGTCTGGAACCTCTCCCGGCGTGCGTCCCGGTGACCGCGACCTGTGAACAAAAAGTCAGGTTAGTGTTTTGTTGAAAAAATTTACCAAAAATTCAGTTTTTCTCAAATTTCTTCCAAATTTTCTACCCCACCCACCCCATATTCCTGTTTGGTCTTGTAGCGCTCGGCGTCCCGCACCCGCTGGTACCCCTCAACTGGGGGTAAATCGCAGGAATTAGTATTTTTAATTAGTATTTTGTTGCAAATTTACCAAAAATACAGTTTTTCCCAATTTTCTTCCAAATTTTCCACCCCACCCACCCCATATTCCTGTTTAGTCTTGTAGCGCTCGGCGTCCCGCACCCGCTGGTACCCCACAAGTGGGGGTAACTCGCAGGAAAAACTTTAAAATTGCCACCCTTAACTTATAGCATCCGACACCATATTTCAACGCTGACACACCTTAGACATACCGAGGTTTCCTTATACCTGCATACAATTAGTACAACGAGGTTTATTTTTAAACTAAACACTATATTTTGACACGGTTTTCAGCGTTATTACTGCATTATTTCATTACACCTGTCATCCAGGCACCGACCCACGTTCCTGGACACCAAAATTTTTGATTTTCGCAAAATTTTAATTTTCGACTTAGGAAAAATACAAAATTTTTTTCAGTTTTCCAAATTTACATTAAATTTTTATCCTATTCGATTATACCTTGTCTGGAACCTCTCCCGGCGTGCGTCCCGGTGACCGCGACCTGTGAACAAAAAGTCAGGTTAGTGTTTTGTTGAAAAAATTTACCAAAAATTCAGTTTTTCTCAAATTTCTTCCAAATTTTCTACCCCACCCACCCCATATTCCTGTTTGGTCTTGTAGCGCTCGGCGTCCCGCACCCGCTGGTACCCCTCAACTGGGGGTAAATCGCAGGAATTAGTATTTTTAATTAGTATTTTGTTGCAAATTTACCAAAAATACAGTTTTTCCCAATTTTCTTCCAAATTTTCCACCCCACCCACCCCATATTCCTGTTTAGTCTTGTAGCGCTCGGCGTCCCGCACCCGCTGGTACCCCACAAGTGGGGGTAACTCGCAGGAAAATCTTAAAAAATTGCCCGCCCACCCACCCTCTTGGGGCTTGGCTAGGTAAACGAGACAATACTAAAAATTTTTTGCACACAATACACTCCCTGAAAACTGGACTAGGTGGTCCCTAGTGGTGGTGCGATCGAAAAACTCCTCTACGGAGTCAGGGTAAAAGTGACATATAACCGTGACAGGCGCTATATAGTGCCAACTTTACTGAACTGACTCAAATCGACATTGGAATTAAATTCCTTTACTAATATCTTTACTTATTCTATTTTATTTTATTTATATTGTTGTTTGGTCCCCCCTGTACAGGGATTCAGGCAAAAGCTTATATCGTTGTACTGACGAAATAGAACCCTTCCGGCAAATCATGTTTCGCACACCTGCTAAAAAGGACGTGAGCTTGCAGGGCTCCGAGGGCTCGCCGCGATCTGCAGAAAAAGCCGTGACGCCACTGCTGAGTGTTAGGCGAAGTATTGGGGAATGGGAGACCGGTAGGGCAGAGCCTCAGGCTAAAACCCCGGTCCACTCAAAACCAAACGCCACACCACCATCATCACTCACCGTCACCAAAAAGGCGTCCGGCTCTCAGGGGACGCGTCGAGCTTCAGCGGATGCTCCTGTAGCGGAGAGAAAGCCCGACCCGAAATATCCCAGTCTCATAGCGGAAGCGAGAGCTTGCCTGAATAAAGCTAAGCTTAATTTAGGCAACTCCCGCAACCTAAAAACCGAAATAAAGACGGAGGTGCTTGGGGCGATAAACCGTCTATTTGAAATAGTCAAAGAGTCGGAAAAAGGTAAAACCAAGGCCCCCGAAATACCTACAACCACCCCAGTACCCCCAGAACCCGAACAAACTGACCCGCCCACCCTAGACGAGGAAAATAAAGGCCAAAAAGAGCTTCTGCTGAGGCTTCAAGAAAATAGTGCCCTAATTAAAGAGAACTTAGCCAAAATGGAAAGCCTCAAAGAGGCGTTGGACACAAAATCAGTCTCCACGGTTGAGGAGAGAACATACGCGTCTGTGGCGGATGCGCACAGAAGCCAGACCGGGATTCAGGTACCGGGGCGAGCGACGCTTCATTCCGTAGTCGTTTCCTCCACAAATGAGCAAGAGACCGGGGAGGAAGTGCTGGAGAGGATAAGAAGGGTGGTAGACGCAAAGGAGGGCTGGATAAGAGTG
Source organism: Acronicta leporina (assembly GCA_947256265.1). Lineage (NCBI taxonomy): Eukaryota > Metazoa > Arthropoda > Insecta > Lepidoptera > Noctuidae > Acronicta > Acronicta leporina. The sequence goes on along the minus strand of OX366526.1, from coordinate 14,940,964 downwards.
GAAAGAGTGAGAAAGGCAAAGGATAGGAAGATAATTATGGGCTGCCAAACGCAAGAAGAAAGGCGTAAGATTAAGGAAAAGATTGAAGCTGCCGGCAACCACCTCGTCGTCGAGGAAATGAAAAATAAGGACCCGCTTCTGGTCCTGAGGGATGTCCTAAAAGTCCACAGCGATGAGGACATTCTTGGGGCCCTCAGGAACCAGAATCCGGAGGTCTTTCACGGCCTCGACGACGAGGAAAATAGGGTCACGCTGAGATACCGCAGGAGAGCACGCAACCCCCACAACAACAACATCGTGCTGAGTGTTTCTCCCATTATATGGAAGAGATCCACAGAAACGGGGACACTGCGGGTAGACTTGCAGAGAGTCCGTGTCGAGGACCAATCGCCCCTAGTGCAGTGCACTCGATGCCTAGGGTACGGGCATGGAAGGCGGTTGTGTACGGAACCGGCCGATCTGTGCAGTCACTGTGGCGGCCCGCATTTAAGAAAGGATTGCCCAGATGTGATAACAGGTGAGACACCAGTGTGCAAAAACTGCGTCCGGGCCAAACTGGTGAAATTAGACCACAACGCGTTCAGCGGTGAGTGCCCAATCCGCAGAAAATGGGACGATTTAGCACGGGCATCGGTAGCATATTGCTAAAGTCGTCCCAAAGAGCACCCACCAACACCATTCCATGCAAGCGAACCTCAAAAGACCCCGCTTAGCCACGGACCGTAGCGGCATCATACCTGAAAATAAACAGCTGAAAGGAAAGGGACAAAACGCTCAAATAATCACTAAATTAAGGACACGGAAAGCTAATTGGAGCCAGTTTCATGCGAAACTGCCTCAAATTATACAGGGAAACGACTTAAAAGTGATACTCACCATGCCGTGGCGGTCCGACGAGCTCACTGTGATGAAAAAGCGGGTTGCCATCAGGGAACGCAGCATCGGGAACGCAGCCCCAGTCCGACGATGCACAGAAGAAAGGCAGTATCTGGAAGAAAAAGAAAAGTATGTCAGAAGAATAAATAAAGTAACAGAATATTGCAAAATAATTTTAAATCTAGTCGTAGAAAGAAACAAAACAAAGATATATATTAAATATATACGCTTATGTTTAAATCAGAAGCTGAAAAGTAACAATTATAAAGACTATCTATCTCAAATAATAAAACATAATTACTGTAGAAAACATCATAATATAAAAATATAATGCCTATCTATTATTAAAATCATTTACATCTATGCAAAGAACTTTCAAAATATAAAAATACTAAGCCTATCTTCTTTAAAATCATACCCACATTGTTATTGCATAGAATTTACACAACATGAAAAACAATTACGCCTATCTATTGTAAAATCATTAACACCATCGCAGAAAACTTTTATAACATAAAAAAAAAAATATTATTCCTATCTATTGAAAAATCACTAACATCACTGCAAAAACTTCATACTTAATATAAAAACAATCATGCCTATCCATTTTAAATCATTTACTATTATTTCGGAAAAGCTCATAACATGAAAATCAAATTTGCCTATCTATTTTAAACCATTTAAAACACCATTCCAGAAAATTATATAAAATAAAAATATTAAACCTATTAACCTTAAACCATATTCATATTATCATTGTAGAAAACTTAACACTTAAAATTATCATGAATATTCTAAAATTGCCTATCTATTTTAAACCATATAAAACACCATTGCAGAAATAATATAACATAAAAAAATATTAAACCTATTAATCTTAAATCATATTCACATTATCATTGTAGAAAACTAAACACTTAAAATTATCATGACTATTCTAAAATTATGCTCATTCATCACTGCAAAACTATTATGACTGTTTTAAAATATTTCACTCTATCACTCTTAAACTCTCACATCATAGAAAATATCAAAATAATGCAGAACAAAGGCTCTGGTAATGCTAGAGGGATACAAGAAGAGGCAGGAGGGGGTTTTAGCCGGTAGGAGTCCGGCACTGTTCAGGTTGGCCCATGCCAGCCTGTTCGTCCATGAGGATTTCCCACTCCTGCCTACAAAAAAAAAAAAAAAAAAAAAAAAAAAACCTAACCTAACCTAACCTAACCTAACCTAACCTAACCTAACCTAACCTAACCTAACCTAACCTAACCTAACCTAACCTAACCTAACCTAACCTAACCTAACCTAACCTAACCTAACCTAACCTAACCTAACCTAACCTAACCTAACCTAACCTAACCTAACCTAACCTAACCTAACCTAACCTAACCTAACCTAACCTAACCTAACCTAACCTAACCTAACCTAACCTAACCTAACCTAACCTAACCTAACCTAACCTAACCTAACCTAACCTAACCTAACCTAACCTAACCTAACCTAACCTAACCTAACCTAACCTAACCTAACCTAACCTAACCTAACCTAACCTAACCTAACCTAACCTAACCTAACCTAACCTAACCGAGGTTTATTTTTAAACTTAATACTGTATTTTGACACGGTTTTCAGCGTTATTACTGCATTATTTAATTACACCTGTCATCCAGGCACCCGCCCACGTTTCCTGGACACCAAAATTTTTGATTTTCGTAATTTTTTAATTTTCGACTTAGAAAAAATTTAAAATTTTTTCAGTTTTCCAAATTTACATTCAATTTTTATTCTATTCGATTATACCTTGTCTGGAACCTCTCCCGGCGTGCGTCCCGGTGACCGCGACCTGTGAACAAAAAGTCAGATTAGTATTTTGTTGAAAAATTTACCAAAAATACAGTTTTTTCCAAATTTCTTCCAAATTTTCTACCCCACCCACCCCATATTCCTGTTTGGTCTTGTAGCGCTCGGCGCCCCGCACCCGCTGGTACCCCTCAAGTGGGGGTAAATCGCAGGCATTAGTATTTTGAATTAGTATTTTGTTGCAAATTTACCAAAAATACAGTTTTTCCCAATTTTCTTCCAAATGTTCCACCCCACCCACCCCATATTCCTGTTTAGTCTTGTAGCGCTCGGCGTCCCGCACCCGCTGGTACCCCACAAGTGGGGGTAACTCGCAGGAAAATCTTAAAAATTGCCACCCTTAACTTAACGCATCCGACACCATATTTTAACACTGACACACCTTAGACATACCGAGGTTTCCTTATACCTGCATACAATTAGTACAACGAGGTTTATTTTTAAACTTAATACTGTATTTTGACACGGTTTTCAGCGTTATTACTGCATTATTTAATTACACCTGTCATCCAGGCACCCGCCCACGTTTCCTGGACACCAAAATTTTTGATTTTCGTAATTTTTTAATTTTCGACTTAGAAAAAATTTAAAATTTTTTCAGTTTTCCAAATTTACATTCAATTTTTATTCTATTCGATTATACCTTGTCTGGAACCTCTCCCGGCGTGCGTCCCGGTGACCGCGACCTGTGAACAAAAAGTCAGATTAGTATTTTGTTGAAAAATTTACCAAAAATACAGTTTTTTCCAAATTTCTTCCAAATTTTCTACCCCACCCACCCCATATTCCTGTTTGGTCTTGTAGCGCTCGGCGCCCCGCACCCGCTGGTACCCCTCAAGTGGGGGTAAATCGCAGGCATTAGTATTTTGAATTAGTATTTTGTTGCAAATTTACCAAAAATACAGTTTTTCCCAATTTTCTTCCAAATTTTCCACCCCACCCACCCCATATTCCTGTTTAGTCTTGTAGCGCTCGGCGTCCCGCACCCGCTGGTACCCCACAAGTGGGGGTAACTCGCAGGAAAATCTTAAAAATTGCCACCCTTAACTTAACGCATCCGACACCATATTTTAACACTGACACACCTTAGACATACCGAGGTTTCCTTATACCTGCATACAATTAGTACAACGAGGTTTATTTTTAAACTTAATACTGTATTTTGACACGGTTTTCAGCGTTATTACTGCATTATTTAATTACACCTGTCATCCAGGCACCCGCCCACGTTTCCTGGACACCAAAATTTTTGATTTTCGTAATTTTTTAATTTTCGACTTAGAAAAAATTTAAAATTTTTTCAGTTTTCCAAATTTACATTCAATTTTTATTCTATTCGATTATACCTTGTCTGGAACCTCTCCCGGCGTGCGTCCCGGTGACCGCGACCTGTGAACAAAAAGTCAGATTAGTATTTTGTTGAAAAATTTACCAAAAATACAGTTTTTTCCAAATTTCTTCCAAATTTTCTACCCCACCCACCCCATATTCCTGTTTGGTCTTGTAGCGCTCGGCGCCCCGCACCCGCTGGTACCCCTCAAGTGGGGGTAAATCGCAGGCATTAGTATTTTGAATTAGTATTTTGTTGCAAATTTACCAAAAATACAGTTTTTCCCAATTTTCTTCCAAATTTTCCACCCCACCCACCCCATATTCCTGTTTAGTCTTGTAGCGCTCGGCGTCCCGCACCCGCTGGTACCCCACAAGTGGGGGTAACTCGCAGGAAAATCTTAAAAATTGCCACCCTTAACTTAACGCATCCGACACCATATTTTAACACTGACACACCTTAGACATACCGAGGTTTCCTTATACCTGCATACAATTAGTACAACGAGGTTTATTTTTAAACTTAATACTGTATTTTGACACGGTTTTCAGCGTTATTACTGCATTATTTAATTACACCTGTCATCCAGGCACCCGCCCACGTTTCCTGGACACCAAAATTTTTGATTTTCGTAATTTTTTAATTTTCGACTTAGAAAAAATTTAAAATTTTTTCAGTTTTCCAAATTTACATTCAATTTTTATTCTATTCGATTATACCTTGTCTGGAACCTCTCCCGGCGTGCGTCCCGGTGACCGCGACCTGTGAACAAAAAGTCAGATTAGTATTTTGTTGAAAAATTTACCAAAAATACAGTTTTTTCCAAATTTCTTCCAAATTTTCTACCCCACCCACCCCATATTCCTGTTTGGTCTTGTAGCGCTCGGCGCCCCGCACCCGCTGGTACCCCTCAAGTGGGGGTAAATCGCAGGCATTAGTATTTTGAATTAGTATTTTGTTGCAAATTTACCAAAAATACAGTTTTTCCCAATTTTCTTCCAAATTTTCCACCCCACCCACCCCATATTCCTGTTTAGTCTTGTAGCGCTCGGCGTCCCGCACCCGCTGGTACCCCACAAGTGGGGGTAACTCGCAGGAAAATCTTAAAAAATTGCCCGCCCACCCACCCTCTAGGGGCTTGGCTAGGTAAACTCGGGCCAATACCAAAAATTTTTTTTTGTACACACAAAAAATTCATTATAGCTAACTTAGGTGGCCCCGGGTTTTGACACGTATACGAAGTAGAATACAGTACGACAGGCACTAAATAGCGCCAAAATCAACTTTTGACGGCCTCTATTGAGGACCAAGTTTTATTTTATACCTTCTCTTTCACTGTCTTTTGACACCTCTATTGAGGAAATTTTACTCTTTACTTCAAATTCATACACGCGCCACTGCATAAGTAATTTTACCTAAAACCCTTACTCGTACCCTTACCCTAAATATTACAATGTTTCATACGCCCAAGAACACTAACAAATGTCACACTCATACTGTCACTCAGACACTCATAAAGAAAAAGAAGCCCTTTCCACCACGGGACGACCCCTTCTCTCCGAACAAAGACGAACACGAAGTGAGCATTGGCGGTGCCGCTTTCGGCATCACGGAAGCCACTTATAACCCGGCGAAACTAAACTTTTCCCTGTCACCCTGCGACGGTACTGATACCGTAGCAGAGGGAAACACTGCAAACGTCGCCACCGTGGTGGCCGACAGGGGGCAGACTCAATGCTCACAGACAAGCGATGGCCTGGCAGAGAGAGTTGCAAGACTGTCCAACCAGGCTAAAGCAAGTCACAAGGACGCTTGCGAGGAGATGAAAAAGTCGGGGAATCTGAAAAGGGAAATCAAGGCCCAGGTGGAGAAAAGTCTTAAGGATATGCTTCAGGTGGTGAACACTTTGGTCACCATTTGCATTAGTAGTGCCGGAAAAGAGGAAGGGGAAAGGAAGTCAAACGCGGCGAGTGCTCAGACTGAGCGAGGCGAACAGAACGGATCGATCAGTCTGATTACTCATCAAACCAGAGTCGATGGCCTGATGGAAGCTTTGGGCGACACGAGGGAGAGACTAGCTGAGTGTGCGCTCTATACACGCACACTCTCAGAACAAATAAAAAAGCTGGAAGATGGAGTGCCTCCGGTATCGATGTCTTCCCTTGTGGGCCCCAGCCAACGGCAACAAGCCACCTACGCGCGGGCAACGGCTGGAGCGATCTGCATCACTCCGCGACCTATGCACTCCATAATAGTGTCGTCAATCGACAAGTTGGACACCAGTAGCACCTTGGTGGACAAGATTAGGGCCGTGGTTGACGCAAAAGAAACCCGTATCCGTATCGACAAGGTACGGAAGGCCCGGGATCAGAAGGTGGTCTTGGGATGCCAAAATAAAGAAGAGCTGGAGGCGGTGAAGAGCAGACTGGGTGGCTCTTCGGCGGGATTCACTATTGAGGAAGCGGTAAATAAAGATCCCTTGGTGGTGTTGTTGGACGTGATGTCATACAACACGGATGATGACATCACCAAGGCGATTAAAAACCAGAACTCGCACCTCCTGAACGGTTTACAGGCAGAGGAGATCAGGGTCGCCGTAAAGTACAGGAGACGAGCAAGGAACCCCCATGAAAACCATGTGGTGGTACAAGTCTCCCCCCTGGTGTGGCAGCGATTGACCGGAGCGGGCCGAGCACACGTGGACCTGCAGAGGGTGCGAGTGCTCGACCAGAGCCCACTGATTCAGTGCACCAAATGTCTCGGCTTCGGTCACGGCAGGAAATTGTGCACCCAGGGGGAGGACAAATGCTCGCATTGCGGTGAGCCCCATCATCTGCGAGCCGAGTGCCCCGTACGTCAAGCCGGGAAGCCGCCCAGATGCAGCAACTGTGTTACCGCGAAACACGACCAGTTGGACCACGACGCTTTCAATTCCGAGTGCCCGATACGGAGAAGGTGGGATGCGATCGCGCGATCCGCCGTTGCGTACTGCTAAGGGCTCCACACACGCAACGAGAACACCTCCCCGCGCCAAGAAAATACTCGCAGCTGCCGCAACTTGTACCGTGGAAATCCTTAACCGGATACACAAATGGAGGATTAACCAAGGGGTTACCGACTCGGACCACTGCGTCACTCTCAACGTGAAGCTGAGGGAAGGTGAGGACACGAACACACATCAAAGGACTAGGCAATACTACACGAAAAAGGCATATTGGTGCGGGTTTCGTAAGAAACCCGCCCAATCAGAAGCGGTCGGAAGAATTAGCCCAATAGAAGTCAACACAGACACAAACACTGAACACTTAGATAACACAATACACAAATACACCTACACAATACACGAACCATGCACAAAACACACACCCTTGGTGAGAAATACACAAAAACTCACCTCGCCGCGGCGGTCCGAGGCCAAACAAAAGGAAGTCGTACCCGGAAGAGGACGAATACGGTGCGTGGCGCCAGAGGCGGAAAAGTGGGTCATTAACTCTCAGCAAACCCTGGCGGTCAAACATCGCAGTAACCAGCGAACGGCTTTTACCCAAACCAAAGCTGAGCCCTTGTTTTGTGTAAAATCCCATGCAGGACTAGCGGGTAACAAACGGACGAACCAGTGGGAAAGAAAGATCACACTTGGCCTAAGGCTTGCGGCAGACTGCAATGTGTGCTTGGTTCCGTTTGCCAGGGGACAAGCCCGGAATGGGTTCATTGACATGGAACCGGAGACACAGCGCAGAGAAACCCTGGGAGACACGGGGGGAGCTGTCGCAGCCGCCACGAGCAGAACAACACCTCCGCGCAAAATTGTACTTCTGTATATGGAAAGAATGAAGCGAAATAGGGGACGGCTACAGGTTTATATAAATAATATTATATATCGCCTGTAGAATGAGTGTAAATTACAAAGGCTATACAGAGGTACAATCAAGTGACATGCGAATAGCCTCGCCAGTGGTGGTTGTGGCAGTGTCCATGGCGACGAGAGGAAAACCTTGGCAGCTTACAGCAAAACCGGCAACAATGATCCATTTAACAAAAATCGACTATATAAACTCAAGCAATAAAGGAAACTAAAGAAACGACATAATATCTGGTAAAATAAATAAATAAACATAAGTTACAAATTGCAATAGGATGCACAACGACCCTGCTTATGGTAGGGAGTGGCGCGTGTTTCAGGGCAGGAGGGGGTTTTAGCCGGTATGAGTCCGGCACTGTTCAGGTTGGCACATGCCAGCCTGTTCGTCCATGAGGATTTCCCACTCCTGTCCAAATTATAAAAAAAAAAAAAAAAAACCTAACCTAACCTAACCTAACCTAACCTAACCTAACCTAACCTAACCTAACCTAACCTAACCTAACCTAACCTAACCTAACCTAACCTAACCTAACCTAACCTAACCTAACCTAACCTAACCTAACCTAACCTAACCTAACCTAACCTAACCTAACCATAGGCGGGGGAATCGCGTCTTGGACATGATACTACACCATAACCTACACATTTGTAATGTGGGCAATACGCCCACATTTGTTACAACCACACATAATAACATCCGCACCTCCATCATCGACATCACACTCATAGATAACACCGAACAAGTACGCGTTTCCAACTGGTCAGTGGACTCTGCCATCTGCCCGTCCACTGAACACCATGCCATCACTTTTGAACTTTCTCTTGGCAATTCCCCCCCTACGAAGAACCTTAAATCGTCCACGTACCGGTACAATACTACCGACACCAGGTGGGACCTTTTGTCGGATCGGTTCTCCCAGGAAGTGAGCAGCAGTCTCAATGTCACTGCCCCTATCACCACCTTCTCCCCCCCTGAAATCGAGTCATACATCAACCAAATGACTTCGAGCATTCAGCGAGCTTGCGACAAACTTTTACCTCGCAAATCTCCGTACCAGCACCGTGCCCCTTGGTGGAGCGATGAACTCGAGGCTATTAAGCATAGGGTTCTCGCTATACACCATCGCATGGTGAATAGCCGCAGGCGCCACCGCCCTATGGAGGATCTAGTCGCCGAGAACCTCAGAGTTCGTGGGGAGTACAACGATGCGATTCGTGCCGCATCCACCGAACACTTCCGCGAGTTCTGCAACAAGCAGAAAAAAGAGGATGTGTATTCGGTCACGAATCGCATAATTAAGACTCCCCCACTACGGCAGCCCCCTTCCACCTTGAAGCTAGATGACGGATCCTTCACCACTAACTCCAGTGACACTGCCCTGGCCCTCCTCAACAAATTTTACCCTGACGACTCCCCTGACCACACCGACGGACAAAAACACACCAGACTTCTTATGCACCAACCCCTTGATACTCCTTTGGACCCTCCCTTCACTTTCACTGAGATTTCCGAATGCATTAAATGCATGAATCACAAAAGAGCCCCCGGCACTGACCATCTTACTGCCGATATATGCTTGCAATTTGTGACATTGTTTCCTCATATTATCACTGATATCCTCAACAGATGCCTTACACTCAATTACTTTCCCATAACTTGGAAAGTTGCAACAGCTAAAATCATCCCAAAACAGGGCCGAACTGATTATTCGTCGCCCTCCTCATTCAGACCCATTGGACTCATTAATGTATTCGGAAAACTGTTTGAAAAACTACTCACCAACAGACTAACCTACCACCTCGACACAACCTTTTCCTCATCTCCCCATCAATACGGATTTAAACTCCGCACTTCCACCCACCAGGCCATTCATGGCGCCCTCGACGTCGTGAGGCAGGCGATTGCTAGCAAAGAGCTGGTGATTGCCGCCTCTCTCGATATCAGGGCAGCCTTCGACCACGCCTGGTGGCCTGCAATCTTTGCACGCCTTCGGAAGACCAAATGTCCCCAAAATATCTATAACACCCTTCTCAGCTATGTTGAAGACCGTAGGGTTGAAATATCCTTTGCTGACTGCCAGGTGAGCAAGTCCATGACGATGGGCTGCATACAGGGATCCGTATGTGGCCCATCGCTGTGGAACATCATTCTGGACGAACTCTTGTCAGCGGATCTCCCCAGGGGATGCCACATTCAGGCGTATGCCGACGACGTCCTCCTCATTTGTCACGCTGTTACAGTGGGCGAACTCGAGGACGTCACTAATGTGGCATTGTCGCGGGTTATTGACTGGGGTGCATCGGTCAAACTCACCTTTGGGCCGGACAAAACCCAAATTATGGGTTTCACTAACAAGTCCACCCGGTGCAGTATCACCATCGACGGCCGTATCCTCCCCTTCGTCAATGAGATCAAATACCTCGGTGTCATCATAGACAGAAAACTCAGATTCATCAAACATTGTGATTATGTAATAGATAAGGCCAAAAAACTACTCAACAGGCTAACGCTATTTATTAGGCCCACTTGGGGCGTCCACCCAGAAAATGTTCGTATTATATATGAACAAGTAATACAACCCATAATCTGCTACGCAGGTAGCATATGGTCTGACGCTCTCGAATACGAGTACGTCAACAAAAAATTCTTGTCTTTACAAAGACTCTTCGCAATTAAAATTATCCAAGGCTTCCGAACCCTTAACACCCCCACTGCAATCTCTCTTGCGAGACTCACCCCTCTACCCGCCAAAATAAGGGAACTCGCTGACAACGAGCTCACCAAATTCATGGGGACCTCTGGTTTCCTCCCCTCTGACACCCCTATTGAAGCTTTAACACACCCCTCTAAACTTCTTCACCCATCCGACCGAGTTGGGATCCAATTTTCTAGCATTCTTTCCCAAGAAGACGTCGGCACCATCGTTCCCGACTCTGCCGTCCAAATTTACACTGACGGCAGCAAACACGATGGTAAGGTGGGCGCCGCCGTCTACATAATTGATTCCAATAAACATATTTCCACTAAAAAGCTCAAACTTCACGACTGTTGTTCGGTGTTTCAAGCGGAGTTATTCGCTATTGAATACTCCTGCCGCTGGATACTTGACAGCAAAGTCCCACACTCAGTAATTCTGTCCGACTGTAAATCAGGCTTGACTGAAATATCAAACCCCAATAGTTGTAACCATTTTGTCACTTCCATTCACCGCCTCGTTCATGAGGCCACATCGGCTGGTCTGACTGTCGAGTTCGCCTGGATTAAGTCTCATATTGGCATTGCTGGAAATGAGGCGGCGGATACGGCAGCCAAATCGGCTGCTCTACTTCACCGTACGCCTGACTATTTTCATATCCCCACCAGCCACATAAAACTCTGTAACCGTGACCTGTCTTCACAGTCTTCGGCCGAATTGTACAACAATTCGACCTATATCAAAACTATTATCCCTACCTATGACGACCTAAAATCTTATCTTAAAGTAGTCAGGCCAAACTTTGCGGTCACACAATACCTCTCTAATCATGGATACCATAAAGAGTACCTTTACAGGTTTAAGATCGCTCTGGACGATAAGTGCCCTTGTGACGGTGTGACAATTCAGTCGATGCGTCACCTTGTGCGCGAATGTCCGAGGTTTGCTTCCTCTAGAGCTGATTATCTAGCCATTGCCCCTCTCAATGTCAGCGACCCCTTCGACATGAAAATTGTGTTGGAACGCTCTGGCACTGTTGACAGTTTCCACAGTCATATCCACACAATCGTAAGGGAACTCAAACATTTCAATAGTTAGCATTCCTTATATAATATCTCATATCTGACCTTTTCCCTTCGCTCCTTCCATCGACTTCACTCCCGGCGTCACCAAGCGCACTCACACCATCTACTCTCACACACGCTTTTTTACACACACATCATTAACACCACACCCAAATTTTGTATATAATGTTCTAGATGTAAGTCACCTACTACAGGATCATTGTAACACATACCTCACAACCTTTCACAATTTGTATTTAATTTCTCCACCTTTTACTTTGTAAATACTCTCTCTATGATCCTGTATGTCTAGAATTAAGTTTATTAGTGTTAAGACTTTGTATTCTTACTTTAAGCTTTTTTATTGTATGCAAAAACCAAAAAACCAAAAAAAATACAAAAACCAAAAAACCCAAAAACATAAATATATACTTTTTACGTCTCTGTTATTTCTCTCCCACTTCTCTACAAGTGCCCCCCTCTACGGCACAATTTAGCAGGCTTACCACTTGCTGCTTTGTGCAATAAAGGGGGTCATAGTGTTTTATTTATTATTTATATGTATATATTTCCATCTTTCCTGCCCACTCCCACACATTTCTCACCAACTCTCTCTCAAACCCTTTTTGATCTTCTTTCACATAGAAAAGGCGCAGACGTATTCTTAGCGTTACCCTTTTCTTTTCCATATATCATACTTTAAAAAAAAAAAAAAACCTAACCTAACCTAACCTAACCTAACCTAACCTAACCTAACCTAACCTAACCTAACCTAACCTAACCTAACCTAACCTAACCTAACCTAACCTAACCTAACCTAACCTAACCTAACCTAACCTAACCTAACCTAACCAGTCCGCGATGTTCTGGCGCCGAGAACGGTCGATGTAGCAAGCGCTCGTGTCGAAAAAATTCATAAAAGTGGCTATATAAGACTTACAAACATGGTTTTAGTGTCAAAAGACGTGTAAAAGTGCCGCGGACGTGATAGTGTTGTGACAGTGACCCTCCGGTATCCCCCTGAAGTAGGATCGCGCAAGACCTACTTTTGGGAGGGCCCGGAAAGTGTTTTTCGTCCGGCGCTCGAAAACTAAAGCGGTAACATATGCATTTTTGTACACCATTAGAAGCGTATTAACCCCCTCTATGTACTCACAAAGTTTGCCTTCCATCCACTCATAAATGACCAAGTTATAGCCCTTTTAAAGTTAAGACCTAAAGTACTAACTCCCTTCTGGAGTTAGTTAGGTAAATTCTAACTACAGATTCTGACTCCCTTTGTAGTCCTCTACTATAATCTATATCATAAGCTTTGGTTTTCGAGGGTCTTGGACCCCAAAACCACCATAAACTATTTTCAATTTGACACTCTGAACTTTCATGCCACTTTTGGGGTCTTAGCTATCGGGTAAGACCCCCTTTGGACTATAAGGTAAAATAGACAATTTAGTGGACTATCTAGTGCTTTTTAGTTTGTAATTTTATGTTGTTTAGTTCCTAAGATATCTTAGTTTTTGTAACTCTGTTGTTTTTGACATTGGCGCCAAACTCCGTCATTTTTGAGGACCGAAACTTCGGCTCCTAGGCACGTGCCCCAAATTTTGAACACCTAAATTTGTAGATTAGACCTTCTAGTATAGGGTACTTTTTGTCCCATATACCTACCCATCCGGGTTACGGAGTTAGACGCCGTGTCCTTGAACGCGAATTTGTGCCTACTATTTTCACTTGTCCCATTTTGCCCCTCATTTGTACTTTCGGGTTTAGAGACGCGCAATATTTTATTGTTTTATTATATAGTACAGGTCCTCCCCTTTTTATACCAGTTTTTATCTTGTTTTTATCACTAAAATTAACGTAGATACAGCATTTTTCCCTCATACACTTTTCTTTTAAAATTTTTCACAAGTCTTTTACTTCGCCAACTTCCCGACCAAAAACTTCGGCCCACTGGCACGTCGGGTTAGTTCCCCATATTCAGTGGTGTAGGTGACTTCTTCGGCTATCCGGAGATACCCACCTTCACCACCTTCTCATCAGGGATACGGAGTAACTGGCTAAAGTCTGGAACACTAATTTTTCGTCCGAATTTTCAGACTTCCTACTTTGCCCCCCATTCCTACTTTCAGGATCATAGACGCGCTAGATATTAATATCTCATTCTATAGCTTAGACTGTCCCATTTAAATACTAGTTTTTATTTTGTTTCTAGCACGTAAATTAACGTAGTTATAGCATTTTTCCCCCTAGCACTTTTCATTTAAAATTTTTTCACGAGTTTTTAACTCCGTCAACTTCCCGACCGAAAACTTCGGCCCGCAGGCACGTCGGGTTAGTTCCCCATATTTAGTGGTGTAGGTGACTCCTTTGGCTATCCGGAGGTACCCACCTTCACCACCTACTCTTAAGGGATACGGAGTTACTGACAAAAGTCTGTGACACTAGTTTTTTGCCCGAATTTCCAGACTTTCCCTAGTCTCTACTCCTGGGTGTGAGTGAGGTAGTTTCTAGTTACATTTCCAGGTAGGGGACATCCTCCCCTTCAATAACCAATTTTCACCATATTTTTAAAGTCATTATTTCAATAGTTATTAACATTATTTCAAATTTTTTCCAAATTTTTCATCAAAAAACTTCGTCAACTTTGCGCGCACATACCTGCCTACCCCGGCGGGTCGCGTTGGGTTGAAGTATCTAGATTTGTGCGGGACATCTTCAGCTATCTGTAGGTACCACTCGCACAAACCTACCCATCAGGATTGCGAAGTTATTTAGCTTTTTCTGAGGAGTAATTTTTAATAATTTTGTTCCGTAAAATCAGAGCGAGAAACACGTCGCTAACGCGTCGCCGACTCGCGCGCCCCTAAAAACCCCCGTATCTCGGGAACGGTTAGAGTTAGAGCATTTTTAACACCGGCTAAGGAATACTATACTATCGTATAGTATTCCTAACCCAGCTCGGGCGTATCCCACCTCCACATTCCCCCCCCCCAAATTTTGATTTGCCCCTTTTTTAGTTTTTATTAGTTTAACCATACCTTTTGTGGTCGGGTATTGTATTTCTTTAAACCCAAGCCGGGATAACTTGGTTTTGGTCAAGTTACACCCTCTGGTTTTTACTTTTCAATAGTTTAATTAATTATTTTATCAGGTCACCCTTACTCCAACTTGGTTCCTCTCATATCTCTGGAACCAAGCAATTTATCGTAATTCTGAGTTCAGTTTAGTATAGAAACGTAGGGGTAACACATTGATTGGACCTGGTCCGGTCCCCCTACCCTCAAATTTTTCACTTATTATTTTGATATCTCCCTGACCTTACCAGCCCTGGTAGGGGCCCTACCACATTTGGCTAGTAGACATCCTCCCTCTATAGGGCCACTTTGTCCCGTCTCCGAACTCCTCGGATTCCGTTAAGCATCAGGCACTTTTCGCGTTTTTTTCTAATAATTTTTTAGTTTTTAGTTCTGTAATAGTTTAAGTACACTGTACACACCCTATTTACATATAATATTCCCCCCTCCCCCCCCTCATTTTTTGTTTTTTCTCAATTTTTGTAACTTTTTTTTAGCATACATCTTGGGAACTAGTCTAGCATTATTTAGATTCAGATTCCCCCACCTCTTTTACCACAGGAGGACAGCACCAACCCCTTTTTCTGGCCCCCACTTAGGGATCTAGGCCTAAAATGGCCTCACACAAGCCGCCCCCTGGGGGCTCTAAATCCTCTGCTGAGGTATTCTCAGCCTACAAGGCAGCTAGCAGGCAGCTCGCCGGGAGCTTCGACTCTCTGATTTTGTCAGACGAGGAGGGACTCGGCGAGATGTTTTACGAGCCATCTGCCAGAGAGGCTCATCGCCCGCCCACCCCCAACACCGATTCCACCACCACAAACATCAATCCACTTGATGAATGCTTGCGCACCTTTTTAAAGGAAAAGATTGCTGAATGCAAGACACTACTTACAGAGGGCAAAAGCCTTAAAAAAGAGAATAAGAACTCTATTCTCTTCATCTTTGAGCAGATTTTGGCGTATACTCGCTTTCCTGCTCCCACTCCCATCCAGGCTGCACCACCACCATCTATTCCTGACCCCAAGAGTCAGGAAAGCCTCAAGGAGAGTATCATCTCCGAGGTCACAAAGGCAATGAAGGCTGAGATTGCCAACTTAACTAAGACCCTTGCCCCCTCTGCCCCTGCCCCCTCTCAAACCACTCAATCCACTCGGCCGTCGTCGTACGCCGCTGCCGTCGAAGCCATGTGCCAAACCCCACGCCCTGCCATCCCCCCAGTTTTACCAACCTCCAAGCCGGCGATCATCGTCTCTTCTAAGAAGGAGGTGGTCGCCCCTAAGGAGACTCTCAAAATCTTTCGCTCGGAAGTAACCTTCCGGGACACAAACTTCTGCCCCTCTGATGTCAAATTCGTCTCTAACAACAAGCTTAGGGTCGAGTTTGACAGCGAAGGTGCACGGGATATTGCCCTCCATAAAGTTAATTTCGAGGCAGCCAATTTGTCTGCCGAGAAATCTAAAAAACTAAAACCCATGCTGGTGGCTAAGGGAATCCCTAACGAGATTCCCACTGAGGAACTCTCAACCATAATTCTTGAGCAAAACGGTCTCCAACTCTCACACAAACTCACCGACATAGTCTTTCGGTTCAAAAGGGGCAACCGAAATGACGACTTATATAACGCTGTCTTCGTGGTGTCCCCTCCCTTATGGAGAAAGCTTCTCAGTTTTGGGAGGGTTAATTTGGACCACCAGCGGGTCCATGTTGAGGAGTATTCCCCGCTCCTCCAATGCTACTCTTGCCTGCAGTTCGGCCATACCCGGAAGAACTGTACGGCCGACAAAACCATCTGCTCGCACTGCTCGTCCCTCACACACGTATATAAGGACTGCCCTGTAAAAAGGGACAATAAGGCAACGGACTGCTACAATTGTGTGCAGTTCGTCAAAAAATACAATCGGCCATGTAACACTAAACACAGTGCCACCTCATCGACTTGCCCTAGATTGGTTCATGCCCTTAATAAACTCAAACTAAGGATTGACTATGGACCATAGTTATACAAACACTTACACAATTCACATAAAAACCTAACCATTCTCATATTCCTTACACACACAATAATAAATCTTGGGCGTGGCTTTTGCCACACATCACACTATAATCTTATACTTTACAATCCCGATTTGTATTCTTACTCGTGCCTTGCGTTTGTGTGGGGCGGCAGATAGGGACCCCCCGCTGATGTTTCCTAACCTCCCCCTCTCACCCGTATTCATTTCCACGCCTTGCTGCGTTTCTGTCCTCGGCGCTGCCATAGCGCACTCAATTTCTTGCTCTCACACACTCACCTCACTACTTCACACTTTATACTCTATTGTCTTTCATTGTACATAACTGTGTCTAGATTTAAGTTCCATGTAAAGGACCACTGTAAATATTCTACTATTCACAATTTCACACCCTGTACTTCTTTCACTTTCTTTTGTACACAATCTTTTTTTTATACAATTACACTTAGGGGCAACCCTCTGTACATAGTATATTGGTCCTTTACAGTTATCTAGATTTAAGTTTATTAGATATAAGATTTTATATTGTCTTAGAATAAGCTTTTTTTATGTTATGCAAAAACTTTTATAAAAACCAAAAACATTTAAAAACACAAAACCAAAAATATTAATTCTTCTTTGTCTACACTTATTTACCCCCCTACTTCTCTACAAGTGCCCCCCTCTACGGCACAATTTAGCCGGCTAACCACTTGCTGCTTTGTGCAATAAAGGGGGTCATAGTGTTTTATTTATTATATATAATTATATATATCCATCTACTCCTACCCACTCACATCTTTCTCACCCATTCTCTCTCAAACCTTTTATCTTGTCTTCTATCACATAGGAAAGGCGCAGACGTATACTTAGCGTTACCCTTTCCTTTTTCCATATAACATACTTAAAAAAAAAAAAAAAAAAAAACCTAACCTAACCTAACCTAACCTAACCTAACCTAACCTAACCTAACCTAACCTAACCTAACCTAACCTAACCTAACCTAACCTAACCTAACCTAACCTAACCTAACCTAACCTAACCTAACCTAACCTAACCTAACCTAACCTAACCTAACCTAACCTAACCTAACCTAACCTAACCTAACCTAACCTAACCTAACCTAACCTAACCTAACCTAACCTAACCTAACCTAACCTAACCTAACCTAACCTAACCTAACCTAACCTAACCTAACCTAACCTTTTTTTTTTTTTTTTTTTTTTTTTTTTTTTTTTTTTTTTTTTTTTTTTTTTTCGGGTGGGGAAATGCGCCTTATGCATGCCGCCCTGCTTCAGGGATGCAGGGCGGTTATGTCGGGCTCTCCGGCCAGGTGGCCGGCATACCGACTAAAACCACCACCACTACTACCACCTTCCGCATAGTGGAGGGATCACGGGAATCGCTCTCGCATGCTCCGCGATCCCACCGCGGATGTCCAATGTTGGACCGTAACCATTGGTGACGGACGACCCTGAGTCCGTCACCTAAGACCCTCTATTCGGCGGGACTGGGCGGTTTGGGGAGAAATAAAAACCCCCACCACCGCCATGTCTCCCCACGCGGCGGCCACGTATCCCGGTCCCCTCTCTAAGAGCGAGAGGGGAGGGGAGTCCGCGGAAGACCGCGAAACCAACGCCACGCATGGTCTGCATCAGCAGATCTTGGATGCGATGTTGGACCGTACCCATCAGTCGGACATCGCACCCCCCTCCGCAGCCACCGCAGGAACGATGGTGCCGGCAGCAGCAGCAGCAGGCCCGGTCGGCGCCTGCGCTTTACTCCGCTTAGGGGGAGGATTGCAGTTCCTCCCCCTCATGACGTGGTCCGCCGGGCAGCCACTAGCGGCACACACCACGCAGTGCGGTGTGGCGGCCTCGCAGGAGGCCGCTTTGTGGCCCTCCTTGCCGCAGCGGAAGCACATGTCCGTCCTGTCTACTGTGGACGGACACAGGGACCGGGTGTGTCCGATGCCGAAGCACCGGAAACACCGCAGAGGCTGGTCCTCGAGTGCCCGGACTGCACCCGAGCTGAACCCGACTGTAAGCCGTCCCTTGGCAAGGACGGCTTTGGCAGCGGCGACTGGACACTCGAGGCGAATGGTGCCCATGCCGCCGCGCCCGGGCCTTATAATCCGGGCCTGAACCGCCGTGACGCCACAGCCCCCTATCGCTGCGACCGCCGCCACCACCTCTTCCTTGGTGACGGAGTCGTCAAGATCCGTCACCTCTAGGGCCGCCGACTTCACCGGACGGGCCACCTTGGCCGAGTCCGCGATGACCTCCTGCAGCTTTGCTGCAAAGAGGTCCGCATGGACACTCCCCTCTGCCCCCGGGAACTCGAAGATTCGAGCCCCGGCTTGGGTCCGACGGCAGGACACACTGCCGATCCCCAGTTGGGTGGGATCGGCATTCGCACGCGCCCGCACCAAAATGGACGCGTACGTCTCCCCTCGTCCCGCAGCCTCCGCGGAGAGCGTCACCACGACGGCCGCGGTTTTTGGGGGAACTAACTTTCCCCTCCCTTTCCCTTTCCCCTTCCTCTTTCCCTTGCCGGTCGTCTGCGACTGGCTGGGAGCGGTGGTGGCGGGGACGACCGGGACGGCCGTCGCCGGCTTTTGGCCTTTGCCCTTCCCCCTACCTCCTTTGCCCCTCACCTCCGTCCACTCGTTGGACGGGGTGGTCGAGGGGAGAAGGGCGTCCTCCGTCTGGGAGGAGGACGGCCCCGGCTCGGACTGCCTCTTATCCGCCGCAAGCGGCGGTCGGAGGCGTTTCTCCGGCAAGAGCCGGTCCTCGATGCCTGCTATGCAGGCTCTTGTGAAGGCCCTCTCCTCCATTACAACCTTGCGGATGATATCCTCGAGGTTGGAGGAGGGGCCCTCTGCCGCAGGGCTCGGCTCGGCTTGTTGTGGCCGGGCCGTGGCTTCAGCCAGCTTCTGATGAAGCTGGCTGACCTCCGACTGCAGGCGATCAATCTTCGCCTGCAGTTGCCGCGTCTCGTCGGTGGCCGTTCGCTGGACCAGCTCCGCGACGAGACCGCGCATGCTCGCGGCCCTACACTTGAGGGCCTTCTGGAAGGTCCCCTTCAGGTTGGAGGACTTAGAGGCGACCTCCACGATCTCCCTCTCGTCCTCCTCCGCCATCCTCTCCAGCTCGGCCAAGGAATGGTCCGCGTACACAACGCGCGACGCACCGTACCCAGACTTGGCCCGGGCGACGTGAGCCCGTTGCTCCTTCGCAGCCACCCGCTCTTCCAGCTCTTGCTGGAGCTGCGCCCGTCGAGCCAGGTCCAGCCGGCTTTGGGCGTCCGCGAGTCCAACGTCATGGGTATCCGCGGCCACCTTTTTTGCCCTCGACAGCTTCGTCGACCCCGAAGCCGAGGAGCCCTCGGACCCACCGCTCGGGTGGGCCTTCTTCCTCTTAAGTGAGCGAGAGTCACCCGCGTCCGAACCACTCATCAGTGAGTCGTCGTCTGATGACTCATCCGCCCCTCCGAAGAAACTAGCCGCAGACGGCGCGCGGCTAGTATCTGACGCCGAAGCGTCGGAGTGGCCCTGAGAAGGGCCTTTGGGATGGCCCTGAGAAGGGCCTTTGGGTTGGCCCTGAGAAGGGCCTTTGGGTTGGCCCTGAGAAGGGCCTTTGGGTTGGCCCTGAGAAGGGCCTTTTGGCTTCAGAAAACGCCCGCAGGCGTCCCGCGTTGGTTTAGGCATAGCCTCCGCAGGTTCGCAGCTTCACAAGACAAGATAAGGTTCGCTACGATGCACAGTGCACTTTGGCCAACCCAGTCTGCCACTCCGTTACGGTGGTCAGAACTGGGCAGTTTCCAGGGGACGCGACGTGGACGCAAGCACTGTGGGATGGTCCCCCAACCTAACCTAACCTAACCTAACCTAACCTAACCTAACCTAACCTAACCTAACCTAACCTAACCTAACCTAACCTAACCTAACCTAACCTAACCTAACCTAACCTAACCTAACCTAACCTAACCTAACCTAACCTAACCTAACCTAACCTAACCTAACCTTTTTTTTTTTTTTTTTTTTGTGGCCCCGTGGAAAAATGCTTAATGCACGAACACCGCCGCGGGGGATGCGACGGTGAACAGTGTCGGACTCCTCGCCCTGAAAAGGGCGCCCTACCGACTAAAAAACCACGGGAGGTCTCGTAACACCACTGTAGCGCCGGAGTCACGGGAACAAAGATTCTTCCGCGACTCCGGCAGTGGCGGGTCGCCTGAGACGGCGACCACCTAACCTTAGGGGGAGGCGTGCTGCACGCTCTCCCCACAACTCACTCCCACTCCCGGAGTGGGACGCGGTTGCCAGCCGCGCCACTTACCCGGGCCATAGTGCCGGCGACACGGTCCCCCTGCGTGTCACCGGCGGCCCCTTCCTACTGGGCCGTTCTCTGATCGGGCGGCCGACGACCCACGTCGGCCGCCCGCAGGCCACAGCTCATGGAGGCCGGAGGTCAGTGAGCGCCCTCCGGCGCCCGGTGCGTCTCCTTCGGGACGGGAGAGGGGTTGAGATTTCTCTCTCCCTCTCCGCCGCCTCCTTGGCGAGCATGACGTGCTCGCAAAACGAGGCGGCGGCGTCCCACGCGTTCTCGCTCCGGACCATGGAGCGAACCAAGGTCGGAAGCGAGAGGTCACCACCGGTGGCCGCAACGAGGCCACGGCGTTGCTCTGCCCAAGCGGGGCAGGCGGTCAGCGTGTGCTGCGCCGTGTCCTCGGCGCAGCCCTCACAGTGGTGACAACCGGGCGTTGGCTCGCGACCGATGCGACACAGGTACCTGCCGAAGCATCCGTGTCCGGACAGCACCTGCGTCAGCCGGTAAGAGAGGGCGCCGTGGCGCCTCTCGAGCCAATCCTCCATGACGGGTCTTACCGCCGCTATAAGGGCGTGCCCCGCGCTGGGTTGCGCAAGTCGTTCCCTCCATTCCGCCACTAGGACCCGGCGGAGCGCGTTGCGCCGCTCCATAGTTTCGCGGGGCAACGGCAGGTCGCCCCGCTGTAGGTCCTCCACGCGCCGCCGATACAGCGACGCGAGGACCATTGCCTCCAGGTCCCAGGGCGCGGATCCGGCAAGGAGGCTCGCCGCCTCGAAGGAGATCGTGCGATAGCCCCTGACCACTCTGACGGCCATCGCCCGCTGCGGCCTCCGCAGCAGAGCGGCATTGCGGGCCGTCAGAGTGTACGCCCACACTGGCGCCCCGTAGAGCGCCATTGATCGCACGATCCCCGTATAGAGCCTCCGGCAGGAGGCACTGGGCCCCCCCAAGTTGGGCAGCAGCCGCGACAGAGCTGACGCGGCGCCCATCAGCTTGGGGCCCAGTCTCCGGAAATGGTGTCCGAAGTCCCATCGGCCGTCGAGCACGAGTCCGAGGTACTTCATCGTCGGCTCGACGCCGATGCGGACACCCCCCACCACTATGTGGGATCCCGGTGGTGGCGCCCTCCGCGGCCCGTGGAAAAACAGGGCCTCGGATTTGCAGAGCGCCACCTCCAACCCCAACTGCCGGATCCTACCAACAACTTGCGCAACCCCCGCTGTGGCCAGAACGGCCGCCTGCTGGTGCGTTCCCCCCCTCGCTGTGACTAGCGTGTCGTCGGCGTAGCAAGTCACGCCGACGCAGGGGGGGAGCGCACCACGCAACACCCAGTCGTACCCGATGTTCCACAGGAGCGGACCCAGGACCGAGCCCTGTGGAACACCGCACGACATCTCTCGCCGACCCCAACCTTCGCGACCCGGGTAGATGACGGATCGCTCCGTCAGATAAGCCCCGACAATGCGGCGGAGGTAGGTCGGCACTCGGTGATAGACGAGTGCCGCCCTGATGCAACTCCAAGGCAAGGTGTTGAAGGCGTTGGCGATGTCTAAAGACACCGCCAAAACAACCTCGCCCCGGGCAACAGCATCCTCCGCCTGGGCCCTTACGCGCATGATTGCGTCGATGGTGGAGCGCCCGCGACGGAAGCCAAACTGGCTTTCCGCCAGATCCGGCCCAACACACGTGAGGTGTGCGACGAGGCGGCCGGCAATGACTCTTTCGAAGAGTTTGCCCGCCTCGTCCAGCAACACGATGGGCCGGTATGCGGACGGACTGTCCGCAGGGCGCCCCTCCTTCCTCAGCAGGACCAGCTTCCCGGTCTTCCACCGGCTCGGAAACTGGCCGCGCTCGAGGCATGCGCTGAAGAGCCCCGCAAGTCGGGGCCCGAGAGCCTCTAAAGCCAGGACCCATGCACGGCCTGGGATGCCGTCGGGCCCTGGGGCGGTGTTTTTGGCTTGAAGCCGTTGCACCGCCACTCTCATATCTACCCGGGTCACTTCGGGCACGTCGTCGTCGTCGTCGTCGTCCGCGTCGGGCGCGGGAGACGGAGCCATTGGCGGGGGTGAGTGCTCACCCCGCGAGGGGAACAAAGCGCTCACCACGCCCTCCAGGAGACCAGGAGTGAGACTCTGGGACAGCGGGGGGGCCCACGGGCGAAGTTTGCCCCGTACCATACGGTATGGGCGCCCCCACGGATCGAGGTCCAGAGTCGCCACCATCTCCTCGTGGGCCAAATCTTTGGCCCGCGTGATCTCCTCGGAGAGGGCGAGCTTCGCAGCCACGTAACCCTCGTACAGCTCCGCCTCTACGGCTTCCGCATCTGGTGTGCGGATGCGCCTCCCGCGATGCCTGGTGTACTGGCGTCGCACCGCGATGCAGGCGCGCCTAAGGCGCTCGATGCCCTGCGACCACCAGTACACCCGACGTCTCGCGGCTCCGGGACGAGCCCGAGGCATGGCCGCATCACAGATGCGCGACAGGGTCCGTTGGAACCATTGAGCCTCCTCCTCGATGTCGGCGGGCCTGCCCGGTGCTGTCACCCAGGCCTGCACGATGGAGGCTTCCAACAAGGCGTCCCTGTCAAGCCGCTTCACAGCCCAACGCGGACCGACCCCAGCAGGGGCCGCTCGAACCGGGGGCGCGTCGGAGGTCTGGGCGGAGACGTCGAACCGGATATACCGGTGATCGGACAACGTCTCCACCTCCTCGACGACACGCCAGTTCCGAACTCGGCGCGCTAGTGCGGGGCTGGCGAACGATATATCGACGATCGATCCGCCCCGCTGGCGCACGCACGTGAGGACGGAACCTCGGTTGAGGACCAGTAGGCCCATTGAAAGGGCCCACTCCTCCAGCTCCTCGCCCTTGGCGTCCGTGACCGGGGAACCCCAGGCCGCCGACTTGGCGTTGAAGTCCCCGAGGGCCAAAATGGGGCGAGGGTGGCTGCGACCGACGACTGTGCCCAGTTCCGCAAGGAACACCTCCATGTCGGCGAGAGATTTGTTGGGGGAGAAATACACCCCCAACACCACCACCCCATCCAACTCCGCCGCAACGTATCCCCGTCCCCTGGTGATATTTCCGAGGAACGGGGACCCGGCGGCGGAACTAGAAATAATGATGGCCACCGAGCCATCAATGTCCGCGACCCAATCGTCCCTGGACGGGACGAAGTATGGCTCGGCAACCACTGCGACGTTTATCAACCACTGCGCCATGCTCTGGAGAAGGAGATCCTGAGCTCTGGCGCAGTGGTTGAGATTCGCTTGGAGGAGGCTAAGGTTTTGGTCCATCACTGGGTGTCCATCCTTGCCTCCTCTTGTGCCTGGCTTGGCACAACAGCGGCCGCTGTTGACTTTGCGGCCGCTGCGTTGGCGGTCAGTCCGTCCTTGCGCCGCGCGGGTGGGACGCAGGCTTTGCTGCCCACGGGGTGATTGGCCGGCTTGCCAGCCGCCGCGCACACACGGCAGTGTGGCGCGGCGTCACAGAAGCCGGCCGTGTGCCCAGTCCGGCCGCAGCGGAAGCAGCAGCCGCTGCAGTCCACTTCGGAGGTGCACCGCACACCAACGTGACCGCTGATGTGGCAACGGTAGCACCTCCTGGGCCGGGCCTTGAGCAGCTTGACCCGCACAATACTCCACAACCTAACCTAACCTAACCTAACCTAACCAGTCCGCGATGTTCTGGCGCCGAGAACGGTCGATGTAGCAAGCGCTCGTGTCGAAAAAATTCGTAAAAGTGGCTATATAAGACTTACAAACATGGTTTTAGTGTTAAAAGACGCGTAAAAGTGCCGCGGACGTGATAGTGTTGTGACAGTGACCCTCAGGTGTCCCCCTGAAGTAGGATCGCGCAAGACCTACTTTTGGGAGGGCCCGGAAAGTGTTTTTCGTCCGGCGCTCGAAAACTAAAGCGGTAACCTATGCCTTTTTATACACCAATAGAAGCGTATTAACCCCCTCTATGTACTCACAAAGTTTGCCTTCCATCCACTCATAAATGACCAAGTTATAGCCCTTTTAAACTTAAGACCTAAAGTACTAACTCCCTTCTGGAGTTAGTTAGGTAAATTCTGTTTGCATATTCTTACTCCCCATGTAGTCCTCTACTATAATCTCTATCACAAGCTTTGGTTTTCGAGGGTCTTGGACCCCAAAACCACCATAAACTATTTTCATTTTAACACTTTGAACTTTCATGCCACTTTTGGGGTCTTAGCTATCGGGTAAGACCCCCTTTGGACTCTAAGGTAAAATAGACAATTTAGTGGACTATCTATTGCTTTTTAGTTTGTAATTTTATGTCACTTAGTTCCTAAGATATCTTAGTTTTTGTAAATCTGTAATTTTTGACATTGGCGCCAAACTCCGTCATTTTTGAGGACTGAAACTTCGGCTCCTAGGCACGTGCCCCAAATTTTGAACACCTTAATTTGTAGATTAGACCTTCTAGTATAGGGTACTTTTTGTCCCATATACCTACCCATCCGGGTTACGGAGTTAGACGCCGTGTCCTTGAACGCGAATTTGTGCCTACTATTTTCACTTGTCCCATTTTGCCCCTCATTTGTACTTTCGGGTTTAGAGACGCGCAATATTTTATTATTCTATTGTATAGTACAGGTCCTCCACTTTATATACTAGTTTTTATTTTGTTTCTAGCACGAATATTAACGTAGTTACAGCATTTTTCCCTCACACACTTTTCCTTTAAAATTTTTCACAAGTCTTTTACTTCGCCAACTTCCCGACCAAAAACTTCGGCCCACAGGCACGTCGGGTTAGTTCCCCATATTTAGTGGTGTAGGTGACTTCTTCGGCTATCCGGAGGTACCCACCTTCACCACCTTCTCATCAGGGATACGGAGTAACTGGCTAAAGTCTGGAACACTAATTTTTTGCCCGAATTTTCAGACTTCCCACTTTGCCCCTCATTCCTACTTTCTAGATTATAGACGCGCTAGATATTAAGATCTCATTTTATAGCTTAGACTGTCCCATTTAAATACTAGTTTTTATTTTGTTTCTAGCACGTTAATTAACGTAGTTATAGCATTTTTCCCTCAATCACTTTTCATTTAAAATTTTTTCACGAGTTTTTAACTCTGTCAACTTCCCGACCGAAAACTTCGGCCCATAGGCACGTCGGGTTAGTTCCCCATATTTAGTGGTGTAGGTGACTCCTTTGGCTATCCGGAGGTACCCACCTTCACCACCTACTCTTAAGGGATACGGAGTTATTGACAAAAGTCTGTGACACTAGTTTTTTGCCCGAATTTCCAGACTTTCCCTAGTCTCTGCCCCTGGGTGTGAGTGAGGTGGTCTCCAATCACATTTTCTGATAGGGGACATCCTCCTCTTCAATAACCAATTTTCACCATATTTTTAAATTCACTATTCCAATAGTTATTAACTTTATTTCAAATTTTTTCCAAATTTTTTTGTCAAAACTTCGTCAACTTTGCGCGCACATACCTGCCTACCCCAGCGGGTCGCGTTGGGTTGAAGTATCTGGTTTTGTGCGGGACACCTTCAGCTATCTGTAGGTACCACCCGCACAAACCTACCCATCAGGGTTGCGAAGTTATTTAGGTTTTTCTGAGGAGTAATTTTAATAATTTTGTTCCGTAAAATCAGAGCGAGAAACACGTCGCTAACGCGTCGCCGACTCGCGCGCCCCCTAAAAACCCCCGTATCTCGGGAACGGCTACAGATAGAGCGTTTTTAACACCGGCTAAGGAATACTATACTATCGTATAGTATTTCTAACCCAGCTCGGGCGTATCCCACCTCCACATCCCCCCCCCCCCAATTTTGATTTGCCCCTTTTTTAGTTTTTATTAGTTTAACCATACCTTTTGTGGTCGGGTATTGTATTTCTTTAAACCCAAGCCGGGATAACTTGGTTTTGGTCAAGTTACACCCTCTGGTTTTTACTTTTCAATAGTTTAATTAATTATTTTATCAGGTCACCCTTACTCCAACTTGGTTCCTCTCATATCTCTGGAACTAAGCAATTTATCGTAATTCTGAGTTCAGTTTAGTATAGAAACGTAGGGGTAACACATTGACTGGACCTGGTCCGGTCCCCCTACCCTCAAATTTTTCACTTATTATTTTGATATCTCCCTGACCTTACCAGCCCTGGTAGGGGCCCTACCACATTTGGCTGGTAGACATCCTCCCTCTATAGGGCCACTTTGTCCCGTCTCCGAACTCCTCGGATTCCGTTAAGCATCAGGCACTTTTCGCGCTTTTTCTTATAATTTTTAGTTTTTCAGTTCTGTAATAGTTTAAGTACACTGTACACACTCTATTCACATACATTACCCCTTCCTCCCCTCCTCATTTTTTGCTTTTTTCTCAATTTTTGTATATGTTTTAGCATACATCTTGGGAACTAGTATAACATTGCTTAGATTCAGACTCCCCGCCCTCATTTACGACAGGAGGACAGCACCAACCCCTTTTTCTGGCCCCCACTTAGGGATCTAGGCCTAAAATGGCCTCACACAAGCCCCCCCCTGGGGGCTCTAAATCCTCTGCTGAGGTATTCTCAGCCTACAAGGCAGCTAGCAGGCAGCTCGCCGGGAGCTTCGACTCTCTGATTTTGTCAGACGAGGAGGGACTCGGCGAGATGTTTTACGAGCCATCTGCCAGAGAGGCTCATCGCCCGCCCACCCCTAACACCGATTCTAACACCACAAACAACATCAATCCACTTGATGAATGCTTGCGCGCCTTTTTAAAGGAGAAAATCGCAGAATGCAAGACACTTCTCACAGAGGGCAAAAGCCTTAAAAAAGAGAATAAGAATTCTATTCTCTCTATCTTTGAGCAGATTTTGGCCTATACTCGCTTTCCTGCTCCCACCCCCATCCAGGCTGCACCACCACCATCTATTCCTGACCCCAAGAGTCAGGAAAGCCTCAAGGAGAGTATCATCTCCGAGGTCACAAAGGCAATGAAGGCTGAGATTGCCAACCTTACTAAGACCCTTGCCCCCTCTGCCCCTGCCTCCTCTCAAACCACTCAACCCACCCGGCCGTCGTCGTACGCCGCTGCCGTCGAAGCCATGTGCCAAACCCCACGCCCTGCCATCCCCCCAGTTTTACCAACCTCCAAGCCGGCGATCATCGTCTCTTCTAAGAAGGAGGTGGTCGCCCCTAAGGAGACTCTCAAAATCTTTCGCTCGGAAGTAACCTTCCGGGACACAAACTTCTGCCCCTCTGATGTCAAATTCGTCTCTAACAACAAGCTTAGGGTCGAGTTTGACAGCGAAGGTGCACGGGATATTGCCCTCCATAAAGTTAATTTCGAGGCAGCCAATTTGTCTGCCGAGAAATCTAAAAAACTAAAACCCATGCTGGTGGCTAAGGGAATCCCTAACGAGATTCCCACTGAGGAACTCTCAACCATCATTCTCGAGCAAAACGGTCTCCAACTCTCTCACAAACTCACCGACATAGTCTTTCGGTTCAAAAGGGGCAACCGAAACGACGAACTATATAATGCTGTCTTCGTGGTGTCCCCTCCCTTATGGAGAAAACTTCTCAGTTTTGGGAGGGTTAATCTGGACCACCAGCGGGTCCATGTTGAGGAGTATTCCCCGCTCCTCCAATGTTACTCTTGCCTGCAGTTCGGCCATACCCGGAAGAACTGTACGGCTGACAAAACCATCTGCTCGCATTGCTCGTCCCTCACACACGTCTATAAGGACTGCCCTGTAAAAAGGGACAACAAGGCAACGGACTGCTACAATTGTGTGCAGTTCGTAAAAAAGTTCAATCGGCCATGTAACACAAAACACAGTGCCACCTCATCCACTTGCCCTCGTTTGGTTCATGCCCTAAACAAACTTAAACTAAGGATCGACTATGGACCATAGTCATACAAACACACACATACACACAACATACACATTAACTTATCAATTCATCAACCTTACAAATCATTATAATCTTGGGCGTGGCTTATGCCACACATTATACTATCCACTCACACTCTACCCAAACCCGATTGTTACTTCACTTATGCCTTACGTTTGTGTGGGGCGGCATACAGGGGCCTCCTGCTGGTGTCTCCTCACCTCCCCCCTCTTCACTGTCCAGTTAAATTCTGTTTTCAGGTTGCCTACCGCGCCTTGTTGTATGCCTGTCTCAGGCGCCGCTTTTGCGGACTCACTTTGTCTCTCACACACTTACCTCTCTACTACACACTATTTTCAATGTTCTTTCTGTATATAACTGTGTCTAGATTTAAGTTCCATGTAAAGGACCACTGTAAATATTTACAATTCACAATTTCACACCCTGTACTTCTTTCATTTTCATTTGTACACAATCTTTTCTTATATAATTACACTTAGGGGCAACCCTCTTTACATAGTATAATGGTCCTTTACAGTTATCTAGATTTAAGTTTATTAGATATAAGATTTTATACTGTCTTAGAATAAGCTTTTCTTTGTTATGCAAAAACTTTAAAAACCAAAACATTTAAAAACACAAAACCAAAAATATTATTCTCTTCTTTTTGTCTTCATTTATTTATTCCTACTTCTCTACAAGTGCCCTCCTCTACGGCACAATTTAGCAGGCTAACCACTTGCTGCTTTGTGCAATAAAGGGGGTCATAGTGTTTTATTTATTATATATAATTATATATATCCATCTACTCCTACCCACTCACATCATTCTCACCCAATCTCTCTCAAACCCTTTTCTCTTATCTTCTCTCACATAGGAAAGGCGCAGACGTATACTTAGCGTTACCCTTTCCTTTTTCCATATAACATACTTAAAAAAAAAAAACCTAACCTAACCTAACCTAACCTAACCTAACCTAACCTAACCTAACCTAACCTAACCTAACCTAACCTAACCTAACCTAACCTAACCTAACCTAACCTAACCTAACCTAACCTAACCTAACCTAACCTAACCTAACCTAACCTAACCTAACCTTTTTTTTTTTTTTTTTTTTTTTTGTTTGCGCTGGGAAAAAATGCATTACGCATACCCCCCCCTCGGGGGATGGGGGGGTTATGTGGGACTCCCCGGTCTGACCCGGTATACCCACTAAAACGACCCAGCGGCACTCCCTCTTCGTCATAGTGGCGGGGACTGGGAAACCGGCATAGCCCTTACTTCCAGTCCTCCGCCGACGATTGCCCTTCAGTGCAAAGGTGCAGGCTAAGGCACCCCCGTGCCTGACGCCCGCCCGTCGCCACCATGAGGCCTTCTCCGGCCCCTTCTCCGTCTGCGGAGCGGTGCAGCGAGAGGGTCGTCCTCCCGCGCGCGCTCCGCCTCCTCCTTTTGCGAGATTACGTCCTCGCAAAAGGAGGCCACCGCTGCCCATGCCTCCTCGCTCCCCAGCATGGCGCTGACTACGCCGGGAAGCGAGAGGTCCAGCCCAACCACCGCGGTCAGACCGCGGCGCTGCTCCACCCAAGCTGGGCACACCTCGAGGGTGTGCTGCGCCGTGTCCTCCGCCGCACCGCAGTCATGGCACGCCGGGGTCTCCTCCCTCCCGATCCGGTGCAGGTGCGATCCGAAACAGCCATGGCCGGACAACACCTGCACCAGACGAAACGAGAGGAAACCGTGGGACCGCTCGAGCCAGCTCCGAAGGACCGGGCCGAGCGCGTCCAACGTCCGGCGACCAAAGGCGGCGGTGGCGAGGTCCTCCGTCCAGTGGAGGACGATGGCGTCCTTCGCCTCACGCCGCACGGCCTCCCGCTCTTCGGCGACGGGGCACAACCCGAGCGCCTTCTGGCGCGCCGTCCACTCGTACACTCTGGCGAGCACCCACGCCTCCAACTCCCAAGGAGGAGTGCCGGCCAGAGCGCACGCCGCCGAGAACCCCACCGAACGGTAGGCCCTCGCCACCCGCAGTGCAATGGCCCTTTGGGGCCTGCGGATGGCGGTCGCATTCTCCCTCCTGTGGAGAGAGTCCGCCCAGATGGGGGCCCCGTATAGGGCCATACTCCTCAGGATGCCGGCATACAGGCGCCGGCATTTCGCCTTGGGCCCCCCCAGATTCGGGAGGAGCCACGAGAGGGCGTCCGCGGCTTTCAACAGGCGCGTCGACAGCCCGCTGAGATGCGGGCCGAAGCGCCACCTGTCGTCCAGCACCAGGCCCAGATACTTCATCTGGGGCTGGACCCCTATCCTGACGCCCTCTACGACGATGTGGGCATCGGGAGGGATGCGCTGCCGAGGCCCGTGAAAGAACACGGCCTCGGTCTTTTGTAGCGCCACCTTCAATCCCAGGCGGCGGATCCTCTCTGCAACCAGGGAACCGCCAGCCGAGGCCAGACAGGCCGCGTCCCCGAAGTTCCTCCCCCGGGCAGTGAGGAGAGTGTCATCCGCGTAGCAGATGACACTCGTGTCCCGGAGGAGGGCCCCCCTCAGGAGCCAGTTGAACCCGATGTTCCACAGGGGAGGCCCCAGCACCGACCCCTGTGGAACACCGCACTCCGCGCCATACCGCCTCACCGTGGCCGTCCTGTCCACGAGGAGGACCTCTCGTTCCTCCAGGTAGCTGGCCAGGAGGTTCCGCAGGTACTGGGGCACTCCGTGATACCGGAGCGCCTCCAGTATCGTCGAGTGAGGCACGGAGTTGAAGGCGTTGGCGATGTCGAATGACACAGCCAGCACTCCGCGCCCCGCCTCCACCGCCTCCTTCACTTGGCCCTGTAGTAGGGCCAGCGCGTCGATCGTCGAACGCCCTCGACGGAAACCGAATTGGGCGTCCGACAGGTCCGGCCCTACGCCCCGCAAATGGCTATCGAGCCGGGAGGCGACAATCCCCTCGAACAGTTTACCGACCTCATCGAGAAGAACGATGGGCCGGTATGCCGAGGGGGAGTCCACCGGGCGTCCCTCCTTTCGGAGGAGGCATAGCTGCCCCTCCTTCCAGAGTTTCGGGAACCTTCCAGCAGCAAAGCACGCGCTGAAGTGATCCCGAAACCTGTTCTCCATTTCGGAGGCGGCAATCGCCACCACCCGTGCGGGGACGCCGTCTGGTCCGGGCGCCGTCTTCTTCACGCGGAGGCGGAGAACCCCCGCGCGGAACTCCGCCACCGTCACCGGGGGGACCTCCTCCTCCGGCGGAGCCGACCCTTGCGGAGGATCCATCGTTGGTGGGGTGAAGTCGGTCCTGCGCGGAAACAGGGACCGGACCACCCCATCCAACAACGCTGGCTCGAGGGTCTCCGTCAGTGGGGGACCATATGGGCGCAGCTGGTTCCGCGCCGCCTTGTATGGCCTCCCATAAGGATCCCTGTCGAGATCCTCCAGCATCTCGGCTCTCGCCGAGTCTTCCGCAGCGCCCATTGCAGATTTGAGGGCCGTCCTCGCCTCTTGGTAAGTGGCGTACAGGCGGTCCTCCTCTGCCCGGACGCGGTTTCGGGCGCTGCGCCGTCGACTCCGCGCGTAGGCTCTTCTGGCCGCCACGCAGGCGGCCCGGAGCTCCGACAGCTCCTCCGTCCACCAATAGACGGCACGACGGGGAGGCGGACGGCGAGACCGTGGCATGCTGGAGTTGCACACCTCGGTCAGGGACCCCCTCAGCCGGACCGCTGCTGCGTCCACGTCCAGGACCTCGACAGGGGGTGACAACCAGTCCTGGAGAAAGGCCGCCTCCTTGGCTGCCTCCCGGTCCAGGCGGGTGAGTGTCCACCGCGGGAAGGGAGACTGCACAGCGCGAGCCATCCCCCCTCCCTGGGCAGAGATGTCGAACCGCACATATCGGTGGTCCGACAAGGTCTCCACCATCTCTACCCGCCAGCTGACGACGCGGGCGGCTAGCGCGGGGGTGGCAAACGATACGTCCACCACCGACCCACCCTGTTGCCGCACACACGTGTGGACCGCCCCCCTGTTGAGGAGGGACACACCGCATGAGGCCGCCCAAAACACGACGGCTCGTCCCCGGACGTTGCAACCGGCGGCCGGGTTGCCCCAGGCCGCTGACTTGGCGTTCAGGTCGCCCAACAGTATGACCTGGCGTGGCGCCGCCCTCCCTACAACTGCGGTGAGGATCTCCAGGAAATCCTCAAAGTCCGAGAGAGGGCGGTTTGGGGAGAAATAAACCCCCACCACCGCCATGTCTCCCCACGCGGCGGCCACGTATCCCGGTCCCCTCTCTAAGAGCGAGAGGGGAGGGGAGTCCGTGGAAGACCGCGTAACCAATGCCACCAAGCCGTCCCGGTCGCCCAGCCAACGGCCAGGGACCGAGTAAGGCTCGGCGACCACCACCAAGTCCACCAACCACTCAGCCATGGTCTGCATCAGCAGATCCTGGGCTGCCCTGCAGTGGTTGGCGTTCGCCTGAAGGATGCGATGTTGGACCCTATCCATCAGTCGGACATCGCACCCCCCTCCGCAGCCACCGCAGCAACGATGGTGCTACCAGCAGCAGCAGGCCCGGTCGGCGCCTGCGCTTTGCCCCGCTTAGGGGGAGGGTTGCAGTTCCTCCCCCTCATGACGTGGTCCGCCGGGCAGCCACTGGCGGCACACACCGCGCAGTGCGGCGTGGCGGTCCCGCAGGTGTCGGCTTTGTGGCCCTCCTTGCCGCAGCGGTAGCACATGTCCGTCCTGTCGACTGTGGACGGACACAGGGGCCGGGTGTGTCCGATGCCGAAGCACCGGAAACACCGCAGAGGCTGGTCCTCGAGTGCCCGGACTGCACCCGAGCTGAACCCTACTGTAAGCCGTCCCTTGGCAAGGACGGCTTTGGCAGCGGCGACAGGACACTCGAGGCGAATGGTGCCCATGCCGCCGCGCCCGGGCCTTACGATTCGGCCTTGGACCGCCGCGACGCCACAGCCCCCTATCGCTGCGACCGCCGCCACGACCTCCTCCTTGGTGACGGAGTCATCGAGGTCCGTCACTTCTATGGCCGCCGACTTGACCGGTCGGGCCACCTTGGCCGAGTCCGCGATGACCTCCTGCAGCTTGGCTGCAAAGAGGTCCGCATGGGCACTCCCCTCTGCCCCCGGGAACTCGAAAATTCGAGCCCCGGCTTGTGTCCGACGGCAAGACACACTGCCGATCCCCAGTTGGGTGGGATCGGCATTCGCACGCGCCCGCACCAAAATGGACGCGTACGTCTCCCCTCGTCCCGCAGCCTCCGCGGAGAGCGTCACCACTACGGCCGCGGTTTTTGGGGGAACTAGTTTTCCCCTCCCCTTCCCTTTCCCCTTGCCCTTTCCCTTGCCGGTCGTCTGCGACTGGCTGGGAGCGGTGGTGGCGGGGACGACCGGGACGGCCGTCGCCGGCTTTTGGCCTTTGCCCTTCCCCCTACCTCCTTTGCCCCTCACCTCCGTCCACTCATTGGACGGGGTGGTCGAGGGGAGAAGGGCGTCCTCCGTCTGGGAGGAGGACGGCCCCGGCTCAGACTGCCTCTTATCCGCCGCAAGCGGCGGTCGGAGGCGTTTCTCCGGCAAGAGCCGGTCCTCGATGCCTGCTAAGCAGGCTCTTGTGAAGGCCCTCTCCTCCATTACAACCTTGCGGATGATATCCTCAAGGTTGGAGGAGGGGCCCTCTGCCGCAGGGCTCGGCTCGGCTTGTTGCGGCCGGGCCGTGGCTTCAGCCAGCTTCTGATGAAGCTGGCTGACCTCCGACTGCAGGCGATCAATCTTCGCCTGCAGTTGCCGCGTCTCGTCGGTGGCCGTTCGCTGGACCAGCTCCGCGACGAGACCGCGCATGCTCGCGGCCCTACACTTCAGGGCCTTCTGGAAGGTCCCCTTCAGGTTGGAGGACTTAGAGGCGACCTCTACGATCTCCCTCTCGTCCTCCTCCGCCATCCTCTCCAGCTCGGCCAGAGAATGGTCCGCGTACACAACGCGAGACGCACCGTACCCGGACCTGGCCCGGGCGACCTGAGCCCGTTGCTCCTTGGCCGCCACCCGCTCCTCTAGCTCTTGCTGGAGCTGCGCCCGCCGAGCCAGGTCCAACCGGCTTTGGGCGTCCGCGAGTCCAACGACATGGGTTTCCGCGGCCACCTTTTTTGCCCTCGACAGCCTCGACCCCGAAGCCGAGGAGCCCTCGGACCCACCGCTCAGGTGGGCCTTCTTCCGCTTCATTGATCGACGGCCCTCCGCGTCCGACCCACTCATCAGTGAGTCGTCTGACGACTCATCAGCCCCTCCAAAGAAACTGGCCGCAGACGGCGCGCGGCTAGTCTCTGACGCCGAAGCGTCGGAGTGGCCCTGAGAAGGGCCTTTGGGTTGGCCCTGAGAAGGGCCTTTGGGTTGGCCCTGAGAAGGGCCTTTGGGTTGGCCCTGAGAAGGGCCTTTGGGTTGGCCCTGAAAAGGGCCTTTTGGCTTCAAAAAGCGCCCGTAGGCGTCCCGCGTAGGATTAGGCATAGCCTCCGCAGGTTCGCAGACTCAACAAGACAAGATAATTAGCTGCGATGCACAGTGCACTTTGGCCAACCCAGTCTGCCACTCCGTTACGGTGGTCAGAACTGGGCAGTTTCCAGGGGACGCGACGTGGACGCAAGCACTGTGGGATGGTCCCCCAACCTAACCTAACCTAACCTAACCTAACCTAACCTAACCTAACCTAACCTAACCTAACCTAACCTAACCTAACCTAACCTAACCTAACCTAACCTAACCTAACCTAACCTAACCTAACCTAACCTAACCTAACCTAACCTAACCTAACCTAACCTAACCTAACCTAACCTAACCTAACCTAACCTAACCTAACCTAACCTAACCTAACCTAACCTAACCTTTTTTTTTTTTTTTTTTTTTTTGTGGCCCCGTGGAAAAATGCTTAATGCACGAACACCGCCGCGGGGGATGCGACGGTGAACAGTGTCGGACTCCTCGCCCTGAAAAGGGCGCCCTACCGACTAAAAAACCACGGGAGGTCTCGTAACACCACTGTAGCGCCGGAGTCACGGGAACAAAGATTCTTCCGCGACTCCGGCAGTGGCGGGTCGCCTGAGACGGCGACCACCTAACCTTAGGGGGAGGCGTGCTGCACGCTCTCCCCACAACTCACTCCCACTCCCGGAGTGGGACGCGGTTGCCAGCCGCGCCACTTACCCGGGCCATAGTGCCGGCGACACGGTCCCCCTGCGTGTCACCGGCGGCCCCTTCCTACTGGGCCGTTCTCTGATCGGGCGGCCGACGACCCACGTCGGCCGCCCGCAGGCCACAGCTCATGGAGGCCGGAGGTCAGTGAGCGCCCTCCGGCGCCCGGTGCGTCTCCTTCGGGACGGGAGAGGGGTTGAGATTTCTCTCTCCCTCTCCGCCGCCTCCTTGGCGAGCATGACGTGCTCGCAAAACGAGGCGGCGGCGTCCCACGCGTTCTCGCTCCGGACCATGGAGCGAACCAAGGTCGGAAGCGAGAGGTCACCACCGGTGGCCGCAACGAGGCCACGGCGTTGCTCTGCCCAAGCGGGGCAGGCGGTCAGCGTGTGCTGCGCCGTGTCCTCGGCGCAGCCCTCACAGTGGTGACAACCGGGCGTTGGCTCGCGACCGATGCGACACAGGTACCTGCCGAAGCACCCGTGTCCGGACAGCACCTGCGTCAGCCGGTAAGAGAGGGCGCCGTGGCGCCTCTCGAGCCAATCCTCCATGACGGGTCTTACCGCCGCTATAAGGGCGTGCCCCGCGCTGGGTTGCGCAAGTCGTTCCCTCAACCTAACCTAACCTAACCTAACCTAACCTAACCCTAGTCTCTACTCCTGGGTGTGAGTGAGGTAGTTTCTAGTCACTTTTTCAGGTAGGGGATATTCTCCCCTTCAATAATCAATTTTCACCGTATTTTTAAGTCCATTATTTCAATAGTTATTCATTTTAATTCAAATTTTTTCCAAATTTTTTTGTCAAAAACTTCGTCAACTTTGCGCGCACATACCTGCCTACCCCAGCGGGTCGCGTTGGGTTGAAGTATCTGGTTTTGTGCGGGACACCTTCAGCTATCTGTAGGTACCACCCGCACAAACCTACCCATCAGGGTTGCGAAGTTATTTAGGTTTTTCTGAGGAGTAATTTTAATAATTTTGTTCCGTAAAATTTGAGCGAGAAACACGTCGCTAACGCGTCGCCGACTCGCGCGCCCCTAAAAACCCCCGTATCTCGGGAACGGTTAGAGATAGAGCATTTTTAACACCGGCTAAGGAATACTATACTATCGTATAGTATTCCTAACCCAGCTCGGGCGTATCCCACCTCCACATCCCCCCCCCCCAAATTTTGATTTGCCCCCTTTTTAGTTTTTATTAGTTTAACCATACCTTTTGTGGTCGGGTATTGTATTTCTTTAAACCCAAGCCGGGATAACTTGGTTTTGGTCAAGTTACACCCTCTGGTTTTTACTTTTCAATAGTTTAATTAATTATTTTATCAGGTCACCCTTACTCCAACTTGGTTCCTCTCATATCTCTGGAACTAAGCAATTTATCGTAATTCTGAGTTCAGTTTAGTATAGAAACGTAGGGGTAACACATTGACTGGACCTGGTCCGGTCCCCCTACCCTCAAATTTTTCACTTATTATTTTGATATCTCCCTGACCTTACCAGCCCTGGTAGGGGCCCTACCACATTTGGCTAGTAGACATCCTCCCTCTATAGGGCCACTTTGTCCCGTCTCCGAACTCCTCGGATTCCGTTAAGCATCAGGCACTTTTCGCGCTTTTTCTAATAATTTCTTAGTTTTTAGTTCTGTAATAGTTTAAGTACACTGTACACACCCTATTTACATATAATATTCCCCCCTCCCCCCCCTCATTTTTTGTTTTTTCTCAATTTTTGTAACTTTTTTAGCATACATCTTGGGAACTAGTCTAGCATTGTTTAGATTCAGATTCCCCCACCTCTTTTACCACAGGAGGACAGCACCAACCCCTTTTTCTGGCCCCCACTTTGGGATCTAGGCCTAAAATGGCCTCACACAAGCCCCCCCCTGGGGGCTCTAAATCCTCTGCTGAGGTATTCTCAGCCTACAAGGCAGCTAGCAGGCAGCTCGCCGGGAGCTTCGACTCTCTGATTTTGTCAGACGAGGAGGGACTCGGCGAGATGTTTTACGAGCCATCTGCCAGAGAGGCTCATCGCCCGCCCACCCCCAACACCGATTCCACCACCACAAACATCAATCCACTTGACGAATGCTTGCGCACCTTTTTAAAGGAAAAGATTGCTGAATGCAAGACACTACTTACAGAGGGCAAAAGCCTTAAAAAAGAGAATAAGAACTCTATTCTCTTCATCTTTGAGCAGATTTTGGCGTATACTCGCTTTCCTGCTCCCACTCCCATCCAGGCTGCACCACCACCATCTATTCCTGACCCCAAGAGTCAGGAAAGCCTCAAGGAGAGTATCATCTCCGAGGTCACAAAGGCAATGAAGGCTGAGATTGCCAACCTAACTAAGACCCTTGCCCCCTCTGCCCCTGCCCCCTCTCAAACCACTCAATCCACTCGGCCGTCGTCGTACGCCGCTGCCGTCGAAGCCATGTGCCAAACCCCACGCCCTGCCATCCCCCCAGTTTTACCAACCTCCAAGCCGGCGATCATCGTCTCTTCTAAGAAGGAGGTGGTCGCCCCTAAGGAGACTCTCAAAATCTTTCGCTCGGAAGTAACCTTCCGGGACACAAACTTCTGCCCCTCTGATGTCAAATTCGTCTCTAACAACAAGCTTAGGGTCGAATTTGACAGCGAGGGTGCACGGGACATTGCCCTTCATAAAGTGAATTTCGAGGCAGCCAATTTGTCTGCCGAGAAGTCAAAGAAACTAAAACCCATGCTGGTGGCTAAGGGAATCCCTAACGAGATTCCCACTGAGGAACTCTCAACCATCATTCTCGAGCAAAACGGTCTCCAACTCTCTCACAAACTCACCGACATAGTCTTTCGGTTCAAAAGGGGCAACCGAAACGACGAACTATATAATGCTGTCTTCGTGGTGTCCCCTCCCTTATGGAGAAAACTTCTCAGTTTTGGGAGGGTTAATCTGGACCACCAGCGGGTCCATGTTGAGGAGTATTCCCCGCTCCTCCAATGTTACTCTTGCCTGCAGTTCGGCCATACCCGGAAGAACTGTACGGCTGACAAAACCATCTGCTCGCATTGCTCGTCCCTCACACACGTCTATAAGGACTGCCCTGTAAAAAGGGACAACAAGGCAACGGACTGCTACAATTGTGTGCAGTTCGTAAAAAAGTTCAATCGGCCATGTAACACAAAACACAGCGCCACCTCATCCACTTGCCCTCGTTTGGTTCATGCCCTAAACAAACTTAAACTAAGGATCGACTATGGACCATAGTCATACAAACACACACATACACACAACATACACATTAACTTATCAATTCATCAACCTTACAAATCATTATAATCTTGGGCGTGGCTTATGCCACACATTATACTATCCACTCACACTTTACCCAAACCCGATTGTTACTTCACTTATGCCTTACGTTTGTGTGGGGCGGCATACAGGGGCCTCCTGCTGGTGTCTCCTCACCTCCCCCCTCTTCACTGTCCAGTTAAATTCTGTTTTCAGGTTGCCTACCGCGCCTTGTTGTATGCCTGTCTCAGGCGCCGCTTTTGCGGACTCACTTTGTCTCTCACACACTTACCTCTCTACTACACACTATTTTCAATTTTCTTTCTGTATATAACTGTGTCTAGATTTAAGTCCCATGTAAAGGACCACTGTAAATATTCTACAATTCACAATTTCACACCCTGTACTTCTTTCACTTTCTTTTGTACACAATCTTTTCTTATACAATTTACACTTAGGGGCAACCCTCTGTACATAGTATATTGGTCCTTTACAGTTATCTAGATTTAAGTTTATTAGATATAAGATTTTATACTGTCTTAGAATAAGCTTTTCTTTGTTATGCAAAAACCTTAAAAACCAAAAACATTTTAAAAACACAAAACCAAAAATATTATTCTCTTCTTTTGTCTTCATTTATTTACCCCTACTTCTCTACAAGTGCCCTCCTCTACGGCACAATCTAGCAGGCTAACCACTTGCTGCTTTGTGCAATAAAGGGGGTCATAGTGTTTTATTTATTACATATAATTATATATATCCATCTACTCCTACCCACTCACATCATTCTCACCCAATCTCTCTCAAACCCTTTTCTCTTATCTTCTCTCACATAGGAAAGGCGCAGACGTATACTTAGCGTTACCCTTTCCTTTTTTCCATATAACATACTTAAAAAAAAAAAACCTAACCTAACCTAACCTAACCTAACCTAACCTTTTTTTTTTTTTTTTTTTTTTTTTTTTTCGGGTGGGGAAATGCGCCTTATGCATGCCGCCCTGCTTCAGGGATGCAGGGCGGTTATGTCGGGCTCTCCGGCCAGGTGGCCGGCATACCGACTAAAACCACCACCACTACTACCACCTTCCGCATAGTGGAGGGATCACGGGAATCGCTCTCGCATGCTCCGCGATCCCACCGCGGATGTCCAATGTTGGACCGTAACCATTGGTGACGGACGACCCTGAGTCCGTCACCTAAGGCCCTCTATTCGGCGGGACTGGGCGGTTTGGGGAAACCCCCACCACCGCCATGTCTCCCCACGCGGCGGCCACGTATCCTGGTCCCCTCTCTAAGAGCGAGAGGGGAGGGGAGTCCGTGGAAGACCGCGAAACCGACGCCACGCATGGTCTGCATCAGCAGATCTTGGATGCGATGTTGGACCGTACCCATCAGTCGGACATCGCACCCCCCTCCGCAGCCACCGCAGGAACGATGGTGCCAGCAGCAGCAGCAGCAGGCCCGGTCGGCGCCTGCGCTTTGCTCCGCTTAGGGGGAGGATTGCAGTTCCTCCCCCTCATGACGTGGTCCGCCGGGCAGCCACTAGCGGCACACACCACGCAGTGCGGTGTGGCGGCCCCGCAGGAGGCCGCTTTGTGGCCCTCCTTGCCGCAGCGGAAGCACATGTCCGTCCTGTCTACTGTGGACGGACACAGGGACCGGGTGTGTCCGATGCCGAAGCACCGGAAACACCGCAGAGGCTGGTCCTCGAGTGCCCGGACTGCACCCGAGCTGAACCCGACTGTAAGCCGTCCCTTGGCAAGGACGGCTTTGGCAGCGGCGACCGGACACTCGAGGCGAATGGTGCCCATGCCGCCGCGCCCGGGCCTTATAATCCGGGCCTGAACCGCCGTGACGCCACAACCCCCTATCGCTGCGACCGCCGACACCACCTCTTCCTTGGTGACGGAGTCGTCAAGATCCGTCACCTCTAGGGCCGCCGACTTCATCGGACGGGCCACCTTGGCCGAGTCTGCGATGACCTCCTGCAGCTTGGCTGCAAAGAGGTCCGCATGGGCACTCCCCTCTGCCCCCGGGAACTCGAAAATTCGAGCCCCGGCTTGGGTCCGACGGCATGAAACACTGCCGATCCCCAGTTGGGTGGGATCGGCATTCGCACGCGCCCGCACCAAAATGGACGCGTACGTCTCCCCTCGTCCCGCAGCCTCCGCGGAGAGCGTCACCACGACGGCTGCGGTTTTTGGGGGAACTAGTTTTGCCCTCCCCTTCCCTTTCCCCTTACCCTTTCCCTTGCCGGTCGCCTGCGACTGGCTGGGAGCGGCGGTGGCGGAGACGACAGGGACGGCCGTCGCCGGCTTTTGGCCTTTGCCCCTCCCCTTACGGCCTTTGCCCCTCACCTCCGTCCACTCGTTGGACGGGGTGGTCGAGGGGAGAAGGGCGTCCTCCGTCTGGGAGGAGGACGGCCCCGGCTCAGACTGCCTCTTATCCGCCGCAAGCGGCGGTCGGAGGCGTTTCTCCGGCAAGAGCCGGTCCTCGATGCCTGCTATGCAGGCTCTTGTGAAGGCCCTCTCCTCCATTACAACCTTGCGGATGATATCCTCAAGGTTGGAGGAGGGGGGGCCCTCTGCCACAGGGCTCGGCTCGGCTTGTTGTGGCCGGGCCGTGGCTTCAGCCAGCTTCTGATGAAGCTGGCTGACCTCCGACTGCAGGCGATCAATCGTCGCCTGCAGTTGCCGCGTCTCGTCGGTGGCCGTTCGCTGGACCAGCTCCGCGACGAGACCGCGCATGCTCGCGGCCCTACACTTGAGGGCCTTCTGGAAGGTCCCCTTCAGGTTGGAGGACTTAGAGGCGACCTCCACGATCTCCCTCTCGTCCTCCTCCGCCATCCTCTCCAGCTCGGCCAAGGAATGGTCCGCGTACACAACGCGCGACGCACCGTACCCAGATTTGGCCCGGGCGACGTGAGCCCGTTGCTCCTTCGCAGCCACCCGCTCCTCCAGCTCTTGCTGGAGCTGCGCCCGCCGAGCCAGGTCCAGCCGGCTTTGGGCGTCCGCGAGTCCAACGTCATGGGTATCCGCGGCCACCTTTTTTGCCCTCGACAGCTTCGTCGACCCCGAAGCCGAGGAGCCCTCGGACCCACCGCTCGGGTGGGCCTTCTTCCGCTTTAAAGACCAACGGTCCTCCGCGTCCGACCCACTCATCAGTGAGTCGTCTGACGACTCATCAGCCCCTCCAAAGAAACTGGCCGCAGACGGCGCGCGGCTAGTTTCTGACGCCGAAGCGTCGGAGTGGCCCTGAGAAGGGCCTTTGGGTTGGCCCTGAGAAGGGCCTTTGGGTTGGCCCTGAGAAGGGCCTTTGGGTTGGCCCTGAGAAGGGCCTTTTGGCTTCAGAAAGCGCCCGTAGGCGTCCCGCGTAGGTTTCGGCATAGCCTCCGCAGGTTCGTAGCTTCGACAAGACAAGATAAGGTTCGCTACGATGCACAGTGCACTTTGGCCAACCCAGTCTGCCACTCCGTTACGGTGGTCAGAACTGGGCAGTTTCCAGGGGACGCGACGTGGACGCAAGCA
Source organism: Acronicta leporina (assembly GCA_947256265.1). Classification (NCBI taxonomy): domain Eukaryota; kingdom Metazoa; phylum Arthropoda; class Insecta; order Lepidoptera; family Noctuidae; genus Acronicta; species Acronicta leporina. Next base: position 14,898,034 of record OX366526.1, on the reverse strand, counting down.
CTGTGGGATGGTCCCCCAACCTAACCTTTTTTTTTTTTTTTTTTTTTTTTTTTGTTTGCGCTGGGAAAAAATGCTTTACGCATACCCCCCCCTCGGGGGATGGGGGGGTTATGTGGGACTCCCCGGTCTGACCCGGTATACCCACTAAAACGACCCAGCGGCACTCCCTCTTCGTCATAGTGGCGGGGACTGGGAAACCGGCATAGCCCTTACTTCCAGTCCTCCGCCGACGATTGCCCTTCAGTGCAAAGGTGCAGGCTAAGGCACCCCCGTACCTGACGCCCGCCCGTCGCCACCATGAGGCCTTCTCCGGCCCCTTCTTCGTCTGCGGAGCGGTGCAGCGAGAGGGTCGTCCTCCCGCGCGCGCTCCGCCTCCTCCTTTTGCGAGATTACGTCCTCGCAAAAGGAGGCCACCGCTGCCCATGCCTCCTCGCTCCCCAGCATGGCGCTGACTACGCCGGGAAGCGAGAGGTCCAGCCCAACCACCGCGGTCAGACCGCGGCGCTGCTCCGCCCAAGCTGGGCACACCTCGAGGGTGTGCTGCGCCGTGTCCTCCGCCGCACCGCAGTCATGGCACGCCGGGGTCTCCTCCCTCCCGATCCGGTGCAGGTGCGATCCGAAACAGCCATGCCCGGACAACACCTGCACCAGACGGAACGAGAGGAAACCGTGGGACCGCTCGAGCCAGCTCCGCAGGACCGGACCGAGCGCGTCCAACGTCCGGCGACCAAAGGCGGCGGTGGCGAGGTCCTCCGTCCAGTGGAGGACGATGGCGTCCTTCGCCTCCCGTCGCACGGCCTCCTGCTCTTCGGCGACGGGGCGCAACCCGAGCGCCTTCTGGCGCGCCGTCCACTCGTACACTCTGGCGAGCACCCACGCCTCCAACTCCCAAGGAGGAGTGCCGGCCAGAGCGCACGCCGCCGAGAAACCCACCGAGCGGTAGGCCCTTGCCACCCGCAGTGCAATGGCCCTTTGGGGCCTGCGAATGGCGGTCGCATTCTCCCTCCTGTGGAGGGAGTCCGCCCAGATGGGGGCCCCGTATAGGGCCATACTCCTCAGTATGCCGGCATACAAGCGCCGGCATTTCGCCTTGGGCCCCCCCAGATTCGGGAGGAGCCACGAGAGGGCGTCCGCGGCTTTCAACAGGCGCGTCGACAGCCCGCTGAGATGCGGGCCGAAGCGCCACCTGTCGTCCAGCACCAGGCCCAGATACTTCATCTGGGGCTGGACTCCTATCCTGACGCCCTCTACGACGATGTGAGCATCGGGAGGGATGCGCTGCCGAGGCCCGCGAAAGAACACGGCCTCGGTCTTTTGCAGCGCCACCTTCAATCCCAGGCGGCGGATCCTCTCTGCAACCAGGGATCCGCCAGCCGAGGCCAGACAGGCCGCGTCCCCAAAGTTCCTCCCCCGGGCAGTGAGGAGAGTGTCATCCGCGTAGCAGATGACACTCGTGCCCTCGAGGAGGGCTCCCCTCAGGAGCCAGTTGAATCCGATGTTCCACAGGGGGGGCCCCAGCACCGACCCCTGTGGAACACCGCACTCTGCGCCGTACCGCCTCACCGTGGCCGTCTTGTCCACGAGGAGGACCTCTCGGTCCTCCAGGTAGCTGGCCAGGAGGTTCCGGAGGTACTGAGGCACTCCGTGATACCGGAGCGCCTCCAGCACCGTCGAGTGAGGCACGGAGTTGAAGGCGTTGGCGATGTCGAATGACACAGCCAGCACTCCGTGCCCCGCCTCCACCGCCTCCTTCACTTGGCCCCTGAGTAGGGCCAGCGCGTCGATCGTCGAACGCCCTCGACGGAAGCCGAATTGGGCGTCCGACAGGTCCGGCCCTACGCCCCGCAAATGGCTATCGAGCCGGGAGGCGACAATCCCCTCGAACAATTTACCGACCTCATCGAGCAGGACGATGGGCCGGTATGCCGAGGGGGAGTCCACCGGGCGTCCCTCCTTTCGGAGGAGGCATAGCTGCCCCTCCTTCCAGAGTTTCGGGAACCTTCCAGCCGCAAAGCACGCGCTGAAGTGCTCCCGAAACCTGCTCTCCATTTCGGAGGCGGCAATCGCCACCACCCGTGCGGGGACGCCGTCTGGTCCGGGCGCCGTCTTCTTCGCGCGGAGGCGGAGAACCCCCGCGCGGAATTCCGCCACCGTCACCGGGGGGACCTCCTCCTCCGGCGGAGCCGACCCTTGCGGAGGATCCATCGTTGGTGGGGCGAAGTCGGTCCTGCGCGGAAACAGGGACCGGACCACCCCATCCAACAACGCTGGCTCGAGGGTCTCCGTCAGTGGGGGACCATATGGGCGCAACTGGTTCCGCGCCGCCTTGTATGGCCTCCCATATGGATCCCTGTCGAGATCCTCCAGCATCTCGGCTCTCGCCGAGTCTTCCGCAGCGCCCATTGCAGATTTGAGGGCCGTCCTCGCCTCTTGGTAAGTGGCGTACAGGCGGTCCTCCTCTGCCCGGACGCGGTTTCGGGCGCTGCGCCGTCGACTCCGCGCGTAGGCTCTTCTGGCCGCCACGCAGGCGGCCCGGAGCTCCGCCAGCTCCTCCGTCCACCAATAGACGGCACGACGGGGTGGCGGACGGCGAGACCGTGGCATGCTGGAGTTGCACACCTCGGTCAGGGACCCCCTCAGCCAGACCGCTGCGGCGTCCACGTCCAGGACCTCGACAGGGGGCGACAGCCAGTCCTGGAGAAAGGCCGCCTCCTTGGCTGCCTCCCGGTCCAGGCGGGTGAGTGTCCACCGCGGGAAGGGAGATTGCACAGCGCGGGCCATCCCCCCTCCCTGGGCAGAGATGTCGAACCGCACATATCGGTGGTCCGACAAGGTCTCCACCATCTCTACCCGCCAGCTGACGACGCGGGCGGCTAGCGCGGGGGTGGCAAACGATACGTCCACCACCGACCCACCCTGTTGCCGCACACACGTGTGAACCGCCCCCCTGTTGAGGAGGGACACACCGCATGAGGCCGCCCAAAACTCGACGGCTCGTCCCCGGACGTTGCAACCGGCGGCCGGGTTGCCCCAGGCCGCCGACTTGGCGTTCAGGTCGCCCAACAGTACGACCTGGCGTGGCGCCGCCCTCCCCACAACTGCGGTGAGGACCTCGAGGAAATCCTCAAAGTCCGAGAGAGGGCGGTTTGGGGAGAAATAAACCCCCACCACCGCCATGTCTCCCCACGCGGCGGCCACGTATCCCGGTCCCCTCTCTAAGAGCGAGAGGGGAGGGGAGTCCGTGGAAGACCGCGTAACCAATGCCACCAAGCCGTCCCGGTCGCCCAGCCAACGGCCAGGGACCGAGTACGGCTCGGCGACCACCACCAAGTCCACCAACCACTCAGCCATGGTCTGCATCAGCAGATCCTGGGCTGCCCTGCAGTGGTTGGCGTTCGCCTGAAGGATGCGATGTTGGACCCTATCCATCAGTCGGACATCGCACCCCCCTCCGCAGCCACCGCAGCAACGATGGTGCTAGCAGCAGCAGCAGGCCCGGTCGGCGCCTGCGCTTTGCCCCGCTTAGGGGGAGGGTTGCAGTTCCTCCCCCTCATGACGTGGTCCGCCGGACAGCCACTGGCGGCACACACCGCGCAGTGCGGCGTGGCGGTCCCGCAGGTGTCGGCTTTGTGGCCCTCCTTGCCGCAGCGGAAGCACATGTCCGTCCTGTCGACTGTGGACGGACACAGGGGCCGGGTGTGTCCGATGCCGAAGCACCGGAAACACCGCAGAGGCTGGTCCTCGAGTGCCCGGACTGCACCCGAGCTGAACCCGACTGTAAGCCGTCCCTTGGCAAGGACGGCTTTGGCAGCGGCGACCGGACACTCGAGGCGAATGGTGCCCATGCCGCCGCGCCCGGGCCTTACGATTCGGCCTTGGACCGCCGCGACGCCACAGCCCCCTATCGCTGCGACCGCCGCCACGACCTCCTCCTTGGTGACGGAGTCATCGAGGTCCGTCACTTCTATGGCCGCCGACTTGACCGGTCGGGCCACCTTGGCCGAGTCCGCGATGACCTCCTGCAGCTTGGCTGCAAAGAGGTCCGCATGGGCACTCCCCTCTGCCCCCGGGAACTCGAAAATTCGAGCCCCGGCTTGTGTCCGACGGCAAGACACACTGCCGATCCCCAGTTGGGTGGGATCGGCATTCGCACGCGCCCGCACCAAAATGGACGCGTACGTCTCCCCTCGTCCCGCAGCCTCCGCGGAGAGCGTCACCACTACGGCTGCGGTTTTTGGGGGAACTAGTTTTCCCCTCCCCTTCCCTTTCCCCTTGTCCTTTCCCTTGCCGGTCGTCTGCGACTGGCCGGGAGCGGCGGTGGCGGCGACGACAGGGACGGCCGTCGCCGGCTTTTGGCCTTTGCCCCTCCCCTTACGTCCTTTGCCCCTCACCTCCGTCCACTCGTTGGACGGGGTGGTCGAGGGGAGAAGGGCGTCCTCCGTCTGGGAGGAGGACGGCCCCGGCTCAGACTGCCTCTTATCCGCCGCAAGCGGCGGTCGGAGGCGTTTCTCCGGCAAGAGCCGGTCCTCGATGCCTGCTATGCAGGCTCTTGTGAAGGCCCTCTCCTCCATTACAACCTTGCGGATGATATCCTCAAGGTTGGAGGAGGGGCCCTCTGCCGCAGGGCTCGGCTCGGCCTGTTGTGGCCGGGCCGTGGCTTCAGCCAGCTTCTGATGAAGCTGGCTGACCTCCGACTGCAGGCGATCAATCTTCGCCTGCAGTTGCCGCGTCTCCTCGGTGGCCGTTCGCTGGACCAGCTCCGCGACGAGACCGCGCATGCTCGCGGCCCTACACTTCAGGGCCTTCTGGAAGGTCCCCTTCAGGTTGGAGGACTTAGAGGCGACCTCCACTATCTCCCTCTCGTCCTCCTCCGCCATCCTCTCCAGCTCGGCCAAGGAATGGTCCGCGTACACAACGCGCGACGCACCGTACCCAGATTTGGCCCGGGCGACGTGAGCCCGTTGCTCCTTCGCAGCCACCCGCTCCTCCAGCTCTTGCTGTAGCTGCGCCCGCCGAGCCAGGTCCAGCCGGCTTTGGGCCTCCGCGAGTCCAACGACATGGGTATCCGCGGCCACCTTTTTTGCCGTCGTCGACAGCCTTGTCGACCCCGAAGCCGAGGAGCCCTCGGACCCACCGCTCGGGTGGGCCTTCTTCCGCTTCAGTGACCGTGACCGACGGTCCTCCGCGTCCGAAGCACTCATCAGAGAGTCGTTGTCTGACGACTCATCAGCCCCACCGAAGAAACTGGCCGCAGACGGCGCGCGGCTAGTTTCTGACGCCGAAGCGTCGGAGTGGCCCTGAGAAGGGCCTTTGGGTTGGCCCTGAGAAGGGCCTTTGGGTTGGCCCTGAGAAGGGCCTTTGGGTTGGCCCTGAGAAGGGCCTTTGGGTTGGCCCTGAGAAGGGCCTTTTGGCTTCAGAAAGCGCCCGCAGGCGTCCCGCGTTGGTTTAGGCATAGCCTCCGCAGGTTCGTAGCTTCGACAAGACAAGACAAGGTTCGCTACGATGCACAGTGCACTTTGGCCAACCCAGTCTGCCACTCCGTTACGGTGGTCAGAACTGGGCAGTTTCCAGGGGACGCGACGTGGACGCAAGCACTGTGGGGTGGTCCCCCCCCCCAACCTAACCTAACCTTTTTTTTTTTTTTTTTTTTTTTTTTTTGTGGCCCCGTGGAAAAATGCTTAATGCACGAACACCGCCGCGGGGGATGCGACGGTGAACAGTGTCGGACTCCTCGCCCTGAAAAGGGCGCCCTACCGACTAAAAAACCACGGGAGGTCTCGTAACACCACTGTAGCGCCGGAGTCACGGGAACAAAGATTCTTCCGCGACTCCGGCAGTGGCGGGTCGCCTGAGACGGCGACCACCTAACCTTAGGGGGAGGCGTGCTGCACGCTCTCCCCACAACTCACTCCCACTCCCGGAGTGGGACGCGGTTGCCAGCCGCGCCACTTACCCGGGCCATAGTGCCGGCGACACGGTCCCCCTGCGTGTCACCGGCGGCCCCTTCCTACTGGGCCGTTCTCTGATCGGGCGGCCGACGACCCACGTCGGCCGCCCGCAGGCCACAGCTCATGGAGGCCGGAGGTCAGTGAGCGCCCTCCGGCGCCCGGTGCGTCTCCTTCGGGACGGGAGAGGGGTTGAGATTTCTCTCTCCCTCTCCGCCGCCTCCTTGGCGAGCATGACGTGCTCGCAAAACGAGGCGGCGGCGTCCCACGCGTTCTCGCTCCGGACCATGGAGCGAACCAAGGTCGGGAGCGAGAGGTCACCACCGGTGGCCGCAACGAGGCCACGGCGTTGCTCTGCCCAAGCGGGGCAGGCGGTCAGCGTGTGCTGCGCCGTGTCCTCGGCGCAGCCCTCACAGTGGTGACAACCGGGCGTTGGCTCGCGACCGATGCGACACAGGTACCTGCCGAAGCATCCGTGTCCGGACAGCACCTGCGTCAGCCGGTAAGAGAGGGCGCCGTGGCGCCTCTCGAGCCAATCCTCCATGACGGGTCTTACCGCCGCTATAAGGGCGTGCCCCGCGCTGGGTTGCGCAAGTCGTTCCCTCCATTCCGCCACTAGGACCCGGCGGAGCGCGTTGCGCCGCTCCGTAGTTTCGCGGGGCAACGGCAGGTCGCCCCGCTGCAGGTCCTCCACGCGCCGCCGATACAGCGACGCGAGGACCATTGCCTCCAGGTCCCAGGGCGCGGATCCGGCAAGGAGGCTCGCCGCCTCGAAGGAGATCGTGCGATAGCCCCTGACCAACCTAACCTAACCTAACCTAACCTAACGTAACCTAACCTTTTTTTTTTTTTTTTTTTTTTTGTTTGCGCTGGGAAAAAATGCATTACGCATACCCCCCCCCTCGGGGGATGGGGGGGGGGTTATGTGGGACTCCCCGGTCTGACCCGGTATACCCACTAAAACGACCCAGCGGCACTCCCTCTTCGTCATAGTGGCGGGGACTGGGAAACCGGCATAGCCCTTACGTCCAGTCCTCCGCCGACGATGGCCCTTCAGTGCAATGCAGGCAAAGGCACCCCCGTGCCTGTCACCTGCCCGTCACCACCACGAAGGGGCCTTCTTCGACCCCTTCTTCGTCTGCGGAGCGGTGCAGCGAGAGGGTCGTCCTCCCGCGCGCGCTCCGCCTCCTCCTTTTGCGAGATTACGTCCTCGCAAAAGGAGGCCACCGCTGCCCATGCCTCCTCGCTCCCCAGCATGGCGCTGACTACGCCGGGAAGCGAGAGGTCCAGCCCAACCACCGCGGTCAGACCGCGGCGCTGCTCCGCCCAGGCTGGGCACACCTCGAGGGTGTGCTGCGCCGTGTCCTCCGCCGCACCGCAGTCATGGCACGCCGGGGTCTCCTCCCTCCCGATCCGGTGCAGGTGCGATCCGAAACAGCCATGCCCGGACAACACCTGCACCAGACGGAACGAGAGGAAACCGTGGGACCGCTCGAGCCAGCTCCGCAGGACCGGACCGAGCGCGTCCAACGTCCGGCGACCAAAGGCGGCGGTGGCGAGGTCCTCCGTCCAGTGGAGGACGATGGCGTCCTTCGCCTCCCGTCGCACGGCCTCCCGCTCTTCGGCGACGGGGCGCAACCCGAGCGCCTTCTGGCGCGCCGTCCACTCGTACACTCTGGCGAGCACCCACGCCTCCAACTCCCAAGGAGGAGTGCCGGCCAGAGCGCACGCCGCCGAGAATCCCACCGATCGGTAGGCCCTCGCCACCCGCAGTGCAATGGCCCTTTGGGGCCTGCGGATGGCGGTCGCATTCTCCCTCCTGTGGAGGGAGTCCGCCCAGATGGGGGCCCCGTATAGGGCCATGCTCTTCAAGATGCCGGCATACAGGCGCCGGCATTTCGCCTTGGGCCCCCCCAGATTCGGGAGGAGCCATGAGAGGGCGTCCGCGGCTTTCAACAGGCGCGTTGACAGCCCGCTGAGATGCGGGCCGAAGCGCCACCTGTCGTCCAGCACCAGGCCCAGATACTTCATCTGGGGCTGGACACCTATCCTGACGCCCTCTACTACGATATGGGCATCGGGAGGGATGCGCTGCCGAGGCCCGTGGAAGAACACGGCCTCGGTCTTTTGCAGCGCCACCTTCAATCCGAGGCGGCGGATCCTCTCTGCAACCAGGGATCCGCCAGCCGAGGCCAGACAGGCCGCGTCCCCGAAGTTCCTCCCCCGGGCAGTGAGGAGAGTGTCATCCGCGTAGCAGATGACACTCGTGTCCCGGAGGAGGGCCCCCCTCAGGAGCCAGTTGAACCCGATGTTCCACAGGGGAGGCCCCAGCACCGACCCCTGTGGAACACCGCACTCCGCGCCATACCGCCTCACCGTGGCCGTCCTGTCCACGAGGAGGACCTCTCGTTCCTCCAGGTAGCTGGCCAGGAGGTTCCGCAGGTACTGGGGCACTCCGTGATACCGGAGCGCCTCCAGTATCGTCGAGTGAGGCACGGAGTTGAAGGCGTTGGCGATGTCGAATGACACAGCCAGCACTCCGCGCCCCGCCTCCACCGCCTCCTTCACTTGGCCCTGTAGTAGGGCCAGCGCGTCGATCGTCGAACGCCCTCGACGGAAACCGAATTGGGCGTCCGACAGGTCCGGCCCTACGCCCCGCAAATGGCTATCGAGCCGGGAGGCGACAATCCCCTCGAACAGTTTACCGACCTCGTCGAGAAGAACGATGGGCCGGTATGCCGAGGGGGAGTCCACCGGGCGTCCCTCCTTTCGGAGGAGGCATAGCTGCCCCTCCTTCCAGAGTTTCGGGAACCTTCCAGCAGCAAAGCACGCGCTGAAGTGATCCCGAAACCTGTTCTCCATTTCGGAGGCGGCAATCGCCACCACCCGTGCGGGGACGCCGTCTGGTCCGGGCGCCGTCTTCTTCGCGCGGAGGCGGAGAACCCCCGCGCGGAACTCCGCCACCGTCACCGGGGGGACCTCCTCCTCCGGCGGAGCCGACCCTTGCGGAGGATCCATCGTTGGTGGGGTGAAGTCGGTCCTGCGCGGAAACAGGGACCGGACCACCCCATCCAACAACGCTGGCTCGAGGGTCTCCGTCAGTGGGGGACCATATGGGCGCAGCTGGTTCCGCGCCGCCTTGTATGGCCTCCCATAAGGATCCCTGTCGAGATCCTCCAGCATCTCGGCTCTCGCCGAGTCTTCCGCAGCGCCCATTGCAGATTTGAGGGCCGTCCTCGCCTCTTGGTAAGTGGCGTACAGGCGGTCCTCCTCTGCCCGGACGCGGTTTCGGGCGCTGCGCCGTCGACTCCGCGCGTAGGCTCTTCTGGCCGCCACGCAGGCGGCCCGGAGCTCCGACAGCTCCTCCGTCCACCAATAGACGGCACGACGGGGAGGCGGACGGCGAGACCGTGGCATGCTGGAGTTGCACACCTTGGTCAGGGACCCCCTCAGCTGGACCGCTGCTGCGTCCACGTCCAGGACCTCGACAGGGGGTGACAGCCAGTCCTGGAGAAAGGCCGCCTCCTTGGCTGCCTCCCGGTCCAGGCGGGTGAGTGTCCACCGCGGGAAGGGAGACTGCACAGCGCGAGCCATCCCCCCTCCCTGGGCAGAGATGTCGAACCGCACATATCGGTGGTCCGACAAGGTCTCCACCATCTCTACCCGCCAGCTGACGACGCGGGCGGCTAGCGCGGGGGTGGCAAACGATACGTCCACCACCGACCCACCCTGTTGCCGCACACACGTGTGGACCGCCCCCCTGTTGAGGAGGGACACACCGCATGAGGCCGCCCAAAACACGACGGCTCGTCCCCGGACGTTGCAACCGGCGGCCGGGCTGCCCCAGGCCGCTGACTTGGCGTTCAGGTCGCCCAACAGTATGACCTGGCGTGGCGCCGCCCTCCCTACAACTGCGGTGAGGATCTCCAGGAAATCCTCAAAGTCCGAGAGAGGGCGGTTTGGGGAGAAATAAACCCCCACCACCGCCATGTCTCCCCACGCGGCGGCCACGTATCCCGGTCCCCTCTCTAAGAGCGAGAGGGGAGGGGAGTCCGTGGAAGACCGCGTAACCAATGCCACCAAGCCGTCCCGGTCGCCCAGCCAACGGCCAGGGACCGAGTAAGGCTCGGCGACCACCACCAAGTCCACCAACCACTCAGCCATGGTCTGCATCAGCAGATCCTGGGCTGCCCTGCAGTGGTTGGCGTTCGCCTGAAGGATGCGATGTTGGACCCTATCCATCAGTCGGACATCGCACCCCCCTCCGCAGCCACCGCAGCAACGATGGTGCTACCAGCAGCAGCAGGCCCGGTCGGCGCCTGCGCTTTGCCCCGCTTAGGGGGAGGGTTGCAGTTCCTCCCCCTCATGACGTGGTCCGCCGGGCAGCCACTGGCGGCACACACCGCGCAGTGCGGCGTGGCGGTCCCGCAGGTGTCGGCTTTGTGGCCCTCCTTGCCGCAGCGGTAGCACATGTCCGTCCTGTCGACTGTGGACGGACACAGGGGCCGGGTGTGTCCGATGCCGAAGCACCGGAAACACCGCAGAGGCTGGTCCTCGAGTGCCCGGACTGCACCCGAGCTGAACCCGACTGTAAGCCGTCCCTTGGCAAGGACGGCTTTGGCAGCGGCGACAGGACACTCGAGGCGAATGGTGCCCATGCCGCCGCGCCCGGGCCTTACGATTCGGCCTTGGACCGCCGCGACGCCACAGCCCCCTATCGCTGCGACCGCCGCCACGACCTCCTCCTTGGTGACGGAGTCATCGAGGTCCGTCACTTCTATGGCCGCCGACTTGACCGGTCGGGCCACCTTGGCCGAGTCCGCGATGACCTCCTGCAGCTTGGCTGCAAAGAGGTCCGCATGGGCACTCCCCTCTGCCCCCGGGAACTCGAAAATTCGAGCCCCGGCTTGTGTCCGACGGCAAGACACACTGCCGATCCCCAGTTGGGTGGGATCGGCATTCGCACGCGCCCGCACCAAAATGGACGCGTACGTCTCCCCTCGTCCCGCAGCCTCCGCGGAGAGCGTCACCACGACGGCCGCGGTTTTTGGGGGAACTAGTTTGCCCCTCCCCTTCCCTTTCCCCTTACCCTTTCCCTTGCCGGTCGTCTGCGACTGGCTGGGAGCGGTGGTGGCGGGGACGACCGGGACGGCCGTCGCCGGCTTTTGGCCTTTGCCCTTCCCCCTACCTCCTTTGCCCCTCACCTCCGTCCACTCGTTGGACGGGGTGGTCGAGGGGAGAAGGGCGTCCTCCGTCTGGGAGGAGGACGGCCCCGGCTCGGACTGCCTCTTATCCGCCGCAAGCGGCGGTCGGAGGCGTTTCTCCGGCAAGAGCCGGTCTTCGATGCCTGCTATGCAGGCTCTTGTGAAGGCCCTCTCCTCCATTACAACCTTGCGGATGATATCCTCAAGGTTGGAGGAGGGGCCCTCTACCGCAGGGCTCGGCTCGGCTTGTTGCGGCCGGGCCGTGGCTTCAGCCAGCTTCTGATGAAGCTGGCTGACCTCCGACTGCAGGCGATCAATCTTCGCCTGCAGTTGCCGCGTCTCGTCGGTGGCCGTTCGCTGGACCAGCTCCGCGACGAGACCGCGCATGCTCGCGGCCCTACACTTCAGGGCCTTCTGGAAGGTCCCCTTCAGGTTGGAGGACTTAGAGGCGACCTCCACGATCTCCCTCTCGTCCTCCTCCGCCATCCTCTCCAGCTCGGCCAGAGAATGGTCCGCGTACACAACGCGAGACGCACCGTACCCGGACCTGGCCCGGGCGACCTGAGCCCGTTGCTCCTTGGCCGCCACCCGCTCCTCTAGCTCTTGCTGGAGCTGCGCCCGCCGAGCCAGGTCCAACCGGCTTTGGGCATCCGCGAGTCCAACGACATGGGTTTCCGCGGCCACCTTTTTTGCCCTCGACAGCCTCGACCCCGAAGCCGAGGAGCCCTCGGACCCACCGCTCAGGTGGGCCTTCTTCCGCTTCATTGATCGACGGCACTCCGCGTCCGACCCACTCATCAGTGAGTCGTTGTCCGACGACTCATCAGCCCCTCCAAAGAAACTGGCCGCAGACGGCGCGCGGCTAGTCTCTGACGCCGAAGCGTCGGAGTGGCCCTGAGAAGGGCCTTTGGGTTGGCCCTGAGAAGGGCCTTTGGGTTGGCCCTGAGAAGGGCCTTTGGGTTGGCCCTGAGAAGGGCCTTTGGGTTGGCCCTGAGAAGGGCCTTTTGGCTTCAAAAAGCGCCCGTAGGCGTCCCGCGTAGGATTAGGCATAGCCTCCGCAGGTTCGCAGACTCACAAGACAAGATAATTAGCTGCGATGCACAGTGCACTTTGGCCAACCCAGTCTGCCACTCCGTTACGGTGGTCAGAACTGGGCAGTTTCCAGGGGACGCGACGTGGACGCAAGCACTGTGGGATGGTCCCCCAACCTAACCTAACCTAACCTTTTTTTTTTTTTTTTTGTGCGTGTGGAAAATCCTCATGGACTTCCGCCGCCCGGGGAGGCGGCGGGGCGTGTCGGACTCCACCCAGAGTGGGTGACCTACCGACTAAAAACCACACGGTGTTCCTTCCTGCACGTTTGCGTCGGGGGCTACGGGAAACAGAGAATTCGTCCGCGGCCCCCGACTGGTGCCGGCCCGCCGCAGCGGGCCCCGACTGCAGATTGTGGAGGGGGGGAGTGAGGCGTTGGACTCCCCCCCATCGCCTTAGAGGGGCGCGCGTGGAACACTACGCGCCACCGCCTCGGGTCCTATAAGGGGGGGCGTGGCGGACGTCCCCGCGTCTGCCACCCCCGGACCCATTTATGGAGGCCGGAAGAGGGCATTGTCGGCCCTCCTCCGACGCCCGGTGCGCCGGCTGCGGATCGGGTTAGTGCTGACACACTCCCTCTCCCGTTCCGCAGCTTCCTTCTGCGAGATGACTGTTTCGCAGAAGGCGATCACTGCATCCCAAGACGCCGCGCTGCCGACCATGGAACGAACGACGGCCGGCAGCGACAGGTCGTCTCCCACCGCAGCGACGAGGGCACGGCGCGGCTCTTCCCAAGCGGCACACTCCACCAGCGTGTGCAGCGCCGTGTCCTCCCGACAATGGACGCAGTGATGGCACCGGGCGTCCGGCTCCCTCCCTATGCGACACAGGTACTTCCCGAAGCAGCCGTGCCCCGAGAGCACCTGTGTCGCCCGGAACGTGAGGGAGCCGTGCCTCCTCCCGAGCCAGCGCTCGAGTACTGGCCGGACCGCCTCGATGGTGACGAGGCCGGCGGTAGGGCGTGAAAGCCTGTCCCGCCATTCCGCCACTAGGACCCGTTGGAGCTCCTGCCGGCGCAGCGATAACTGCCGCTGCACCGGCCCCGCACCTCGCGTTCGCTCCTGCTCGCGCCACAGGTAAAGCGACGCGAGCGCTTTCGCCTCCAAGTCCCAGGGCGGGGATCCGGCCAGTACACAGGCCGCCTCGTGGGAGATCGTGCGATAACCGCGGACGACTCTGACGGCCATCGCCCTCTGCGGCTTTCGCAGCACTGCGATGCTGCGGGCCGTCAGGTCGGCCGCCCACACCGGGGCCCCATACAGGGCCATGGATCGCACGATCCCCACGTACAACCGCCTACAGGCGGTGCTCGGGCCTCCCAAGTTGGGAAGCAGCGTTGACAGCGCGCCCGCCGCGCCCATCAACTTTGGCGCCAGCCGCAGGAAGTGGGGGCCGAAGTCCCATCGGCTGTCGAGCACCAATCCAAGGTACTTCATGGTGGACTCGACAGCTATTCGAGCCCCCCCCACCTCGATGTGTAATCCCGGCGGCGGCGCCCGTCGGGGGCCATGAAAAGCGATGGCCTCCGACTTGTTGAGGGCCACCTCCAGGCCCAGGCGCCGTATGCGGTCCACCACCTGTGAGACCGCACCCGTAGCTAGCAACGCTGCCTCCCTGTGCGAGCTCCCTCGGGCGGTGACCAGCGTGTCGTCCGCGTAGCACGTCAGGTCCACCCCCGGTGCGAGCCCGCCTCTCAGCACCCAGTCGTACCCGATGTTCCACAGGAGTGGGCCCAGAACCGAGCCCTGTGGAACACCGCACGACATGGCGTGCTGTACCGTGCCGTCACGTCTCCCGTAGGTGACACACCTGTCCGTCAAATAGGCCCCAACCACGCGGCGGAGGTAGGGAGGTACCCTGTGGTATCGCAGGGCCTCCCTGATACAACTCCAGGGCAGGGTGTTGAAGGCGTTGGTGATGTCTAGCGACACCGCCAGCGCGACCCCGCCCCGGGACACCGCTTCCTCCGCCAGGACTCTTACTCGCAGAATGGCGTCTACTGTGGAGCGCCCACGCCGAAAGCCGAACTGGCTGCCGTCCAGGTCCGGCCCCTCTGTGCACAAGTGGCTGACGAGGCGGTCTGCAACAATCCGCTCAAAGAGCTTGCCCACCTCGTCCAGCAGCACTATGGGCCGATATGCGGACGGCGAGTCGGCGGGGCGCCCTGCCTTCCTGAGCAGGACCAGGCGACCCGTTTTCCACAGAGCGGGAAACTGGCCCCGCTCTAGGCACGCCGAGAAGAGTCCTCTCAATTGGGGCCCTAGCTCCTCCAGAGCCAAGACGAGAGCACGGCCTGGCACTCCGTCGGGCCCCGGGGCAGTGTTTTTAGCCCGGAGCCGTGCCACGGCTGCTCCCATCTCAGGTCGTGTCACCTCGGGGACGCTGACGACACTTTCGTCTTCAGGCTCTGCGGCTGGGGGCGGAGCCATCGGCGGCGGAGCGTGTTCTCCTCTCTCAGGGAAGAGAGCTGCCACCACGTTCTCCAGCAGCTGTGGCTGGAGACTCTCCGTGAGTGGGGGGCCCGAGTTCCGGAGCTTGCCCCGGACCATGCGGTACGGGCGCCCCCACGGGTCTCGGTCTAGAGTCTCCAGCATCTCCTCCCTGGACCGCGTCTTCGCCTGCTCGATGGCCAGCCACAGAGCCTCCTTCGCCGCGCGGTACGCCTCATACAGCGCGGCCTCCACTTCGCGGATCCGTCGACGTCGCCTTCGGTACCGAGTGTACCGGCGCCTGACCGCCACACACGTGACGCGCAGCTGCGCGATCTCGGCAGACCACCAGTACACCCGGCGCCTCGAGGACTGCACGTGAACCCGGGGCATCGACGCGTCGCAGATCTGCGTCATCGCCCCGCGGAACCACTGCGCCTCTGATTCGACGTCGACGGGTCCGTCGGCCGACTCCCTTATCCAGGCCTGGATAATGGCCGCTTCCTCGAGAGCTTCCCTGTCCATGCGGGTGAGCGCCCAGCGTGGGCCGTCCCTCCGCGGAGCCGATGGGCTGCGGCCGCCCGCGGTCTGGGCGGAGACGTCGAACCGGATGTAACGATGGTCCGACAACGTCTCCACCTCCCGGGCGACGCGCCAGTCGCGGACGCGGTGCGCTACAGCGGGGCTGGCGAACGAAACGTCCACGATGGACCCTCCCCGCTGCCGCACGCACGTATAGACCGAGCCCCGGTTCAGGACGACCAGGCCCGTCTCCACTGCCCACTCCGCCAACACCTCACCCCTGGGATCCGTGACCGGGGATCCCCACGCCGCAGACTTGGCGTTGAGGTCCCCGAGTAGCAACACGGGGCGAGGGTGGTGCCGGGCCACGACGGCCCCCAACTCGACAAGAAAGCTCTCGAAGTCGGCGAGACTCCTGTTGGGCGAGAAGTATGCCCCGATAACGACTGTGTCGTCCACGAGGGCGGCCACCCAGCCGCGACCTCGGGACGCGTTCACAAGAGTCCCGCCGATGATGGCTACCAAGCCGCTCAGGTCACCGACCCAGTTATCCCGGTCGGGGACGAAATACGGCTCGGCAACCACGGCCACATCGATCGACCACTGCGCCACGCTCTGAAGGAGGAGATCCTGAGCTCTGGCGCAGTGGTTGACGTTGGTCTGGAGGAAATGGTAGTGCGCCATCGTTAACACTCCATTTCTACAACCCCTCCATCACAGGGCCGGGAGTCGGCCGAAGTGCTACCAGGCTGCGGGGGGGGTGTGGGTCCCCCGGCAGTCTGGTTCCTCTTCTTTTTATTTTTGTTCTTGCTGCTGGTGGTGCTGCCGCAGGCTCTGCCGCCCATCCTGTGCTCCGCGGGCTTTCCCGCTGCTGCGCAGATGCAGCAGTTTGCCTCCGCGGAGCACTGGGCCGCCTTATGGCCGGGTCGACTGCAGCGAAGGCACAACTCGCTGCGGTCTGTTGTGGCGGTGCACTGTGCCCTTACGTGCCCTGTCTCTTGGCACCGGTAGCACCGCAAGACCCTGGGTTCTACGAGTTTGACCCTCGCAGAACCCCATCCCACCAGCAGCTGCTTGGCGTCGGCGACTTTCTTCGCCGCCGCCACCGGGCACCTCACCCAGGCCGTGCCAAGCCTGTGTGGGCCGCGCCGCGAGCTAATCTGGCCAACCGTCACCTTTTCGGGCGGACACCCCCCGCTCCGAGCGATGGCCATCGCCAGCTCCTCTGAGGACACGGAGTCCTCCAGCCCCTCCACGCAGACTTCCGCGGTCTTTACGGGCTGGTGCACCCGCGCGTCCTCAGGCTTGAGGACCTCGCGCAGCTTAGCGGCTAGAGCGTCCGCCTTTTCCCCGCTCGCGGCACCCGGCAGCTCCAGGATCCGGGCACCCGTCAGCGCTGTCCTAAAATGGAGGCCAGTCTGGATGCCAAGGTCGTCAAGCTTGACCTTGGCTTTTGCCTCCGACAGGACGTCCCTATAGGTGACGCCCCGCTGCACAGCTTCTGGCTGCAGCGTAATCACCACAGCCGCGGAGCGTGGGACGACGATCCTGGGCGCCTTCTTGCTGCCCGTTTGGGCCCCGGTAGCCTGGGCCGATTTGGCCTTGCGGCCTCCTCGGCGCCGGCGTTTCTTTTTGGTGACCGTGGTCCACCCCTCCGAGTTTTCTCCGTTCACGGCCACCGGCTGCGCAGCCCCCTCCACGGGCTTCTCCTGACCCTCCACGGGCGGCTGCGCGACTTTGCGGGGGGCTCCCTCCACGGGCTTCTTGCCCTCCACGGGCTTCTTGCCCCCCTCCCCGGCTTTATTGGGCCCCTGTCCAGGCCTCTCTTTGCTGGGCGGCTGCGCGGCTCTGCGGGGGGCACCCTCCGCGGGCTTCCTACCCTCCGCGGGCTTTTTCGCCCCCGCCTCGGCACCTCTAGCTCCAGGCGCGGGTCCCGCCTTTGAGGGCTCCTCTGCCCTCCGCCTGTCCGCTGCTAGCGGCGGCCGGAGGGTTTGTTGTGGGAGGAGCCTCGGCTCCAGAGCTTCGAGGCGGGCATTCATCATGCCCCCAACCTGGAGCATGATGACCCGCGCAATTTCCTCAACCTGGTTTGAGGACCCAGGTGTCGAGGCGGAGGCGGCAGCGGCGGCGTAGGATGGCCGCTTGGTAATATCGGCCCTTAGGGTGGCAATACTCCGCTCGAGGGCCTCGACCTTTCGCTGCAGACGGCTATTTTCCTCTCGGAGCTTCGCCGTCTCCTCCGATGCAGTGCGGTCAAGGAGGGCCTCCATCGCCTCCCTAATACCTTCAGCCGCCTCTTTCAGGGCACGCGTGAACGTCCCCTTCAGGTTGCCGGATTTCGTGGCAACCTTCAGGATGACGTCCACGCCATCCGTCACCTGGCGGCTTAGGGCCGCCGATGTCAGGCCGTCCGCGGCGGTCGCAAGAGCGGACCGCCTTTCTCGGGCCTGACGTGCCATCTCGGCGACCTCGTCTGTCGCCATCGCCCTCCTCTCTTCGCGCCTCGCGGCTTGGAGCTCCGCCTTCGTGCTGACCAGCGCTGTATTGTGCTGCGTCTGGGTCGAGCAGGCGTCGCTCTCGTCGCTGGGCAACGGGGTGTCGGGGCGCTTAACGAAGCGACCCCGGGCATCGCGCGAGAGAGACGAGCTGGATGCCCGCCCTCTCGCAGCCGTCGGCACTTTCGCTAAGGAAAGTAGGTTCTCCTCGCTAGAGGATAGACATAGTCCCTCCTCAGAGCCCGACACTAAAGCGTGCGGGCGCTTCCTCTTCTCATGCTCTTTTTTATCATTTTCAAATTTGTTCTCCATATTTGGTCCCACGAGTATGGGGGAAAAACGGTCCGCCCGGGCAGTGCCCCCTGTACCCGGGTAAGCCTAGCGTAACCCGCCAGAGGGTCGGCCGGTACTCTGACGGGGGTCGCACTAGAGACTGAACTCCCTTCAGCCATTCATCCCATCACGGTGCGCCGCCGCTTGAGATTGGGCGGTCCGGGCGGTTAAGCCAAGACCGACGGGAGGCACCCCACGCTGGGCCGCGAGACATGACCACGACACCCAGCACGCTGTGAAGTACCTCCCGATTTTCCTGACGGTGGCAGGGGAGACAGAACTCCCGCTGCCTGCTCGGAGGTAGGGTGAGTACACACCGAGCCCGCCCTTGCTTCTCCACTGTGCCCTCTGCTAGGTTCAGAGGGACACGCGGAGCAACGCCCCGGCCCCAAAACGGGGGGCCCAAGCCCTGCGTAGGGCTTCCCGGCCCTGAAAAGGGCCCTAGGTCAGACATTCGCCACGGGCAACAAGACTCCCCATTAAACAGAGGAGAGTTATTGCCCTTGCCCAGGATGCACCGGCCCCACACGACTGCCGTTCCCCACGGACGTATCCAGAAGGGACAAGCAGTCGGGGGCACACGAGGAGGTTGTCTGACTTGCACCCCAACCTAACCTAACCTAACCTTTTTTTTTTTTTTTTTGTGCGTGTGGAAAATCCTCATGGACTTCCGCCGCCCGGGGAGGCGGCGGGGCGTGTCGGACTCCACCCAGAGTGGGTGACCTACCGACTAAAAACCACACGGTGTTCCTTCCTGCACGTTTGCGTCGGGGGCTACGGGAAACAGAGAATTCGTCCGCGGCCCCCGACTGGTGCCGGCCCGCCGCAGCGGGCCCCGTCTGCGATTGTGGAGGGGGGGGGAGTGAGGCGTTTGACTCCCCCCCATCGTCTTAGAGGGGCGCGCGTGGAACACTACGCGCCACCGCCTCGGGTCCTATAAGCGGTAACATATGCATTTTTGTACACCATTAGAAGCGTATTAACCCCCTCTATGTACTCACAAAGTTTGCCTTCCATCCACTCATAAACGACCAAGTTATAGCCCTTTTAAAGTTAAGACCTAAAGTACTGTAGAGGCCGGGTTAGATATAATGGGGGGTTTTTGCGTTTAATTAAAGAATGCACAATAAGAGCGAATACTGCGCGTTTATTACTCAAGCGAAAATTCTTATAGAATCACAATAATCAAATTCACTTCTAGACATTTGACAACTACTTACTTTTTTGTTCTAAAGTACTACGTGCCTGGGCGCGCACAATAAAAACTCCTTATTTTAAACTCTTACATCAGCTACGCCCCTGCATTTGGGTAAAACAAGGCAATGAAACACAAAAAAAAGTTTTACCCAAATAAAAACAAAAAAGTAACTAACTACCTGCCTATGTCCTAACTCGAAACATTAACAGGCGAAAGGAATTCACTTACAACCATGCATGAGGCTCGCCCCTCAAAGCAGGATAGTCTATGGCATGTGTATGGTTAAGTTATCATTAAAAATTTACAAAGCTTTAGCATAATTAATAAATGTTACACGCCATAAACTTTGACGCACCAAAACGCCTGAAAAAGATGCGCCACGGCCTCCTATCCAATGATGCTTCAAAATTAATTACATTGAAAGCTAAGCATCATGCCTGAAGGGTTAATGAGACTGAATATAAAAAGAATCAATATCATATGCAAAAACTTTAACTTCTTCTAACGCAATTGAGTCAGAGGGAGGGAAAGTTTAAGAAATCATATTAATCCTGTCATGAATTCATTCCGAACTATAATTAATTAATTTCCATGACTAATCTTAATACCCCTCTTTGTAATAATATTATCTAATAAAAATAAAAAATATTTGCTGAATCATATGTGTCCAACTCAGACACCCTTCGCAAGGACTATGTCCATTTCACGAAGTCGATACAGCCTGTGCAGGGTCCCCCTCCTGCTAGATAAAATAAATCCCTCTAAAATTTTTATATATTCGGAATGCCTTCAACCGAAAACGCAGTGGCATCTTCCCCCTCTCTTGGCTCGTTCAGACAGCACATCAGGCAGCTCATCAGATATGAAAACAAACGAACATATATTAGTATCATACTTTTCGTAAATAAACAATATTGAACATATACTAGGTTTTAAGTCTAATTTTACTTAAACTTTCCTTTAAATATTTTAAATTATTAACCCAGCTTAGTATTTTATACGGTTCTTTAAAAACATTGGGAAACTTTTCCATTCTACAATTATTTATAGGGACAGTTCTATAAATTCCAATTGTTCCGTTACAAATCAATTTTCTAAATATTTTTTTCCTAATAAAATCTCTTTGTATAAACCTATTTCTCAAATTATATAAAACTTTTCTGAACGGAACTTTATGAAAATATTTGTGTCTTCTGACACTGTCAGTCTTATGACTGTTACTGTTACTCTTGGTAACCATTTGACCAAATAAAAATAAGGGCTTGGTCACGCCAACTTTCTGTAATAACATATTATCGGTTCTAATGTTAACTACAAAGTGATCTTTTACTATCGGTTCCACCTCGGTTACCTGGACTGAAGTTTCTTTCTTATTCGGCAGAGGTTCATCCTCCTTTTCTGAAATAGTTGCTTTTAGCAAATCATCGTCAATCATCAAAACCTCTGGATTAACAGATTGTCCTTCATCGTCATAACCAATGGACTCTTCCCTACCTTCAGTTACAGCTATGTTCATATCAACATGGCCTACATTAACTGGTTCCTCAATCTCATGGGAATCCAACAAATTATTAGTATTCATTTGATGTACACCTAAACCATATACATAATCAACATTATCATGATCATTTATAACATTGCTATCATTATCTATTTGGTTACAATGATCATCATACACGATAGAATGAGATACAAACGCGTCTTTCTGTAGACAAGCCTTATCTAAAAATTTCACATTAAAACGACCCTTTAATACTAAACAGTTATTACAAAAATCAACTAAAACATTATTTTTATAAAAGAAGTCTTGACCTAATACCAACTCTTGGTTAATGTTTTTTACGATAATAAATTTATTATTAAATAAACAAGAGTCAATTGTGAAATTAATAATGGTCTCACCCACAACATTCAAGTAAGAACCCGAAATAGATTTAACCATACGTTTATCTGCAGGTTCACACGTGTAAGGCAGATTGAGCTTCATCATCAGTCGCTCTGATATACATGAGATTGATGCACCTGTATCTAATAGTGCAACATAGGGTTTATTACCAATAAATAACTGAATAAATGGATTAGACTGACCAATATTCTTATTTTCTTTAGGTTGTTGACCAGCCTCTGACACAGCAAGCACACTGCGTGGGCTGCATCTTTGGACTTTTGGAGCTCGCGGCTCCCATTTTGAGCTAGAATTAAAATGTGTTTTATTATCTAAGTTCACAAATTTATTTTGTTGTGATTGAAAATTATATTGATGTCCATGGTCTTCATAATGTCTTCTTCTCATCGGTGACATTGTAGACCTTTGCTCGTACTGAATAGCTGGGGATTCCTTATCTCCAAATAAATATTTTATTTGCATCATTGTGGCACGCAATTCTGCTTTAGACGAATATACTTGTGTGCCCAATCTATGTTTATCCTCCAATAATAAGCCTTTTAAAAATGTTCTTATAAAAATATTATCATCTAAAATTTCGGCTTTCGTAGCCAAATCCGCTAGACGATAAAAATATGTCATGGAGTCTTCTCCGACCTCTTGTGTAGTAGTATAGAATTTCTCTACGTAATTACTTCCGGAAGGGAATTCTGCCCTCAACTTATCACAAATAGTTTTATAGTCAATACCATCGTAATACGTGGATTTAAAAAAGATAAGCGCTGGTCCTTGCAAATATGCGCCTAATATTAATCCCAGGTCATTTTCCGGCCATTTATTAATAGCGGCGACCAATCTAAATTGTATCAAAAATTCCTCTAGGGACACGTCATTCAAACCAGAAAAGAAACACATTTCTTCCGCCATCTTGTAACATAAAAACAAAACTTAGCTGTTTAATTCCATTTTCTCCTCGCGAAGCGACATCCGCAAATCGCAAGCTTTAGGGACAATATTTCCTTCACAATAGAGCAGGCACTTCCTCTCTGCTCCGTATCTCGATGTGTGCGGGGGAGAAACTTCCAGCACAACAATATGGTCTTCACTTTGACCACTGCAACATATAATTATTCGATATTACTATTCGCTTTATGACATTACCCGGCGCCTCCACCAACTTGTAGAGGCCGGGTTAGATATAATGGGGGGTTTTTGCGTTTAATTAAAGAATGCACAATAAGAGCGAATACTGCGCGTTTATTACTCAAGCGAAAATTCTTATAGAATCACAATAATCAAATTCACTTCTAGACATTTGACAACTACTTACTTTTTTGTTCTAAAGTACTACGTGCCTGGGCGCGCACAATAAAAACTCCTTATTTTAAACTCTTACAGTACTAACTCCCTTCTGGAGTTAGTTAGGTAAATTCTGTTTTCATATTTTTACTTCCTATGTAGTCCTCTTTCATAATCTCTATCACAAGCTTTGGTTTTCGAGGGTCTTGGACCCCAAAACCACCATAAACTATTTTCATTTTGACACTTTGAACTTTCATGCCACTTTTGGGGTCTTAGCTATCGGGTAAGACCCCCTTTGGACTCTAAGGTAAAATAGACAATTTAGTGGACTATCTAGTGCTTTTTAGTTTATAATTTTATGTTGCTTAGTTCCTAAGATATCTTAGTTTTTGTAAATCTGTTATTTTTGACATTGGCGCCAAACTCCGTCATTTTTGAGGACCGAAACTTCGGCTCCTAGGCACGTGCCCCAAATTTTGAACACCTTAATTTGTAGATAAGACCTTCTAGTATAGGGTACTTTTTGTCCCATATACCTACCCATCCGGGTTACGGAGTTAGACGCCGTGTCCTTGAACGCGAATTTGTGCCTACTATTTTCACTTGTCCCATTTTTGCCCCTCATTTCTACTTTCAGGTTCAGAGACGCGCAATATTTTATTGTTCTATTGTATAGTACAGGTCCTCCCCTTTCTATATCAGTTTTTATCTTGTTTTTAACCCTAAAATTAACGTAGTTACAGCTTTTTTCCCTCACACACTTTTCTTTTAAAATTTTTTCCCAAGTCTCTTACTTCGCCAACTTCCCGACCAAAAACTTCGGCCCACAGGCACGTCGGGTTAGTTCCCCATATTTAGTGGTGTAGGTGACTTCTTCGGCTATTCGGAGGTACCCACCTTCACCACCTTCTCATCAGGGATACGGAGTAATTGACCAAAGTCTAGAACACTAGTTTTTGTCCGAAATTTTAGACTTTCCCACTTTGCCCCTCATTCCTACTTTTAGGTTTAGAGACGCGCAATATTTTATTGTTTTATTATATAGTATAGGTCCTCCCCTTTCCATACCAGTTTTTATCTTGTTTTTAACACTAAAATTAACGTAGTTACAGCACTTTTCCCTCTAACACTTTTCATTTAAAATTTTTTTCACGAGTTTTTAACTCCGTCAACTTCCCGACCGAAAACTTCGGCCCACAGGCACGTCGGGTCAGTTCCCCATATTTAGTGGTGTAGGTGACTCCTTTGGCTATCCGGAGGTACCCACCTTCACCACCTACTCTTAAGGGATACGGAGTTATTGACAAAAGTCTGTGACACTAGTTTTTTGCCCGAATTTCCAGACTTTCCCTAGTCTCTGCCCCTGGGTGTGAGTGAGGTGGTCTCCAATCACATTTTCTGATAGGGGACATCCTCCTCTTCAATAACCAATTTTCACCATATTTTTAAATTCACTATTTCAATAGATATTAACTTTATTTCAAATTTTTTCCAAATTTTTTGTCAAAAACTTCGTCAACTTTGCG
Source organism: Acronicta leporina (assembly GCA_947256265.1). Classification (NCBI taxonomy): domain Eukaryota; kingdom Metazoa; phylum Arthropoda; class Insecta; order Lepidoptera; family Noctuidae; genus Acronicta; species Acronicta leporina. Next base: position 14,874,103 of record OX366526.1, on the reverse strand, counting down.
CGCACATACCTGCCTACCCCAGCGGGTCGCGTTGGGTTGAAGTATCTGGTTTTGTGCGGGACACCTTCAGCTATCTGTAGGTACCACCCGCACAAACCTACCCATCAGGGTTGCGAAGTTATTTAGGTTTTTCTGAGGAGTAATTTTAATAATTTTGTTCCGTAAAATTTGAGCGAGAAACACGTCGCTAACGCGTCGCCGACTCGCGCGCCCCTAAAAACCCCCGTATCTCGGGAACGGTTAGAGATAGAGCATTTTTAACACCGGCTAAAAAATCCGTCCATATATATAGACCCCCCCTCCCCCCCTCCTTTTTTTTTTTTTTTTTGTTTTTCACAGTTTTTCTTCTTTTCTTTCTAGATTTTATCTTGGGAACTAACATTTTATTGTTTAGAACAGTACCCCCCCTCTCCCTTTTGCACCAAAGGTTAGAATCACCCCATCTGCTTGGCCCCCTTTAAGGTTCTGGGCCTAAAATGGCCTCATCTATGCCCCCCCCTGGGGGCCCAAACTCTTCTGCCCGCATTACGAGGGCTTCGAAAGTCATATTAGGGAGCACCGACTCTCTGATACTCTCAGACGAGGAGGGGCTTAACGATATTGACACAGCGGGATCGACCGGGGATGCTCTCCCTTCCCAACCCACCTCCAACTCGGACACCACCCCCCCTGCCATTGACTCTTTCCACTCATTTGTACTTGACAAACTTAATGACTGCCGCAGGCTCATCTCTGAAGGGAAGAGCTTAAAGAAGGAAAACAAAACCTCTATCCTTCGAATCTTCGATGAGATAGCAGCGTATAAAGTTTCTCCCTCCCCGGCTGCACCCCAACTTTCCCACCCTGACACCCAAGAAACTCTCAAACAAACCATAATCTCAGAGGTCACAAAGGCCCTCAGGACCGAAATAGCCTCCCTTAAAAAGACCATCTCCCCTCTTTCATCCCCCCAACCCCCCCGTCAGTCTTATGCCTCAGCCGCTAAGACTCAAACCCAGGCCCAAGCCACCCCCCCCAAAATTCCCACCTCCAAACCAGCAATAATTGTCTCTTCCACTAAGGAAGTTATTACCCCCAATGACACCCTTAAACTTTTCCGCTCGGGAGTTACCTTCCGAGATACTAATTTCTCACCATCGGAGATCAAGTTTGTATCCAACAATAAACTCAGGGTCGAGTTTGACAACGAGGCCCAAAGAGACATCACTCTCAAAAAAATAGACAAGGCAGCTGACATCTCTGCCGAGAAGTCTAAAAAACTAAAACCCATGTTAGTCATTAAAGGCATTCCCATTGAGGTCCCCTGTGAGGACCTCTCCAGTATCATTCTCAAACAGAACAATCTATCCACTCACACAGCCTCTGACTTCGTCTTCCGATTTAAAAGGGGAAATCGGAACGACCAACTATACAACGCCGTCTTTGTGGTATCACCTCCTCTATGGAGGTCTATTATCAAACTGGGCAAGGTAAATGTGGACCACCAGCGGGTCCACGTTGAGGAATATGCCCCACTCCTCCACTGTTACACATGCCTGCAGTTCGGGCACACTCGCAAGAACTGCACGGCTGATAAAACAATCTGCTCCCACTGCGCCTCCCTCACCCACGTGTACAAGGACTGTCCAGTCAAAAAAGACACCAAGGCTACCGACTGTTATAACTGCGTAATGTTCGGTAAGAAATACAACCGTCCATGCAACTCAAAACATAGCGCCACATCTTCAACTTGCCCAAGATATATCCAAGCCCTCGACAAACTTAAATTGAGGATTGATTATGGATCATAATCACACAAACATGACACACCATACACGCACAACATATTCAAACACTACTCTACACACATATAAATGTCTGCAAATAAATCTTGGGCGTGGCAGAAATGCCACACACGAACTTAAAACACACACAAACAACTCTACACCCGACTTTGTATTTCTTTCAGAGCCTTATACCGGTGCGGGGCGGCAGATGGGAATCTTCCCTGGATATCTTGTATATCAATTCCCCCAGGCTGCCTCCACCTCTAAAACCTCCATTCTGGTCAGAGAAAATCTGGGCAGCACTTTAGGGTGCTCGGAATTCTCTGACTCCAATCTCACAATCGTAAAAATTAACTCCAGAGGTAATCGCACTGTATATCTGGTCTCAGTATACATCGAACCTCGAAACGACAGCAACGGTACACTCCTCAAACTGGCCACCTTCTTGGAGAGGACTTCCGGCTCGGTACACTTGGTGTGTGGCGATTTTAATGGGTGGCACACTATGTGGGGCTCCCCATTTAACAATAGGCGGGGGAATCGCGTCTTGGACATGATACTACACCATAACCTGCACATTTGTAATGTGGGCAATACGCCCACATTTGTTACAACCACACATAATAACATCCGCACCTCCATCATCGACATTACACTCATAGATAACACCGAACAAGTACGCGTTTCCAACTGGTCAGTGGACTCTGCCATCTGCCCGTCCACTGAACACCATGCCATCACTTTTGAACTTTCTCTTGGCAATTCCCCCCCTACGAAGAACCTTAAATCGTCCACGTACCGGTACAATACTACCGACACCAGGTGGGACCTTTTGTCGGATCGGTTCTCCCAGGAGGTGAGCAGCAGTCTCAATGTCACTGCCCCTATCACCACCTTCTCCCCCTCTGAAATCGAGTCATACATCAACCAAATGACTTTGAGCATTCAGCGAGCTTGCGACAAACTTTTACCTCGCAAATCTCCTTACCAGCACCGTGCCCCTTGGTGGAGCGATGAACTCGAGGCTATTAAGCATAGGGTTCTCGCTATACACCATCGCATGGTGAATAGCCGCAGGCGCCACCGCCCTATGGAGGATCTAGTCGCCGAGAACCTCAGAGTTCGTGGGGAGTACAACGATGCGATTCGTGCCGCATCCACCGAACACTTCCGCGAGTTCTGCAACAAGCAGAAAAAAGAGGATGTGTATTCGGTCACGAATCGCATAATTAAGACTCCCCCACTACGGCAGCCCCCTTCCACCTTGAAGCTAGATGACGGATCCTTCACCACTAACTCCAGTGACACTGCCCTGGCCCTCCTCAACAAATTTTACCCTGACGACTCCCCTGACCACACCGACGGACAAAAACACACCAGACTTCTTATGCACCAACCCCTTGATACTCCTTTGGACCCTCCCTTCACTTTCACTGAGATTTCCGAATGCATTAAATGCATGAATCACAAAAGAGCCCCCGGCACTGACCATCTTACTGCCGATATATGCTTGCAATTTGTGACATTGTTTCCTCATATTATCACTGATATCCTCAACAGATGCCTTACACTCAATTACTTTCCCATAACTTGGAAAGTTGCAACAGCTAAAATCATCCCAAAACAGGGCCGAACTGACTATTCGTCGCCCTCCTCATTCAGACCCATTGGACTCATTAATGTATTCGGAAAACTGTTTGAAAAACTACTCACCAACAGACTAACCTACCACCTCGACACAACCTTTTCCTCATCTCCCCATCAATACGGATTTAAACTCCGCACTTCCACCCACCAGGCCATTCATGGCGCCCTCGACGTCGTGAGGCAGGCGATTGCTAGCAAAGAGCTGGTGATTGCCGCCTCTCTCGATATCAGGGCAGCCTTCGACCACGCCTGGTGGCCTGCAATCTTTGCACGCCTTCGGAAGACCAAATGTCCCCAAAATATCTATAACACCCTTCTCAGCTATGTTGAAGACCGTAGGGTTGAAATATCCTTTGCTGACTGCCAGGTGAGCAAGTCCATGACGATGGGCTGCATACAGGGATCCGTGTGTGGCCCATCGCTGTGGAACATCATTCTGGACGAACTCTTGTCAGCGGATCTCCCCAGGGGATGCCACATTCAGGCGTATGCCGACGACGTCCTCCTCATTTGTCACGCTGTTACAGTGGGCGAACTCGAGGGCGTCACTAATGTGGCATTGTCGCGGGTTATTGACTGGGGTGCATCGGTCAAACTCACCTTTGGGCCGGACAAAACCCAAATTATGGGTTTCACTAACAAGTCCACCCGGTGCAGTATCACCATCGACGGCCGTATCCTCCCCTTCGTCAATGAGATCAAATACCTCGGTGTGATCATAGACAGAAAACTCAGATTCATCAAACATTGTGATTATGTAATAGACAAGGCCAAAAAACTACTCAACAGGCTAACGCTATTTATTAGGCCCACTTGGGGCGTCCACCCAGAAAATGTTCGTATTATATATGAACAAGTAATACAACCCATAATCTGCTACGCAGGTAGCATTTGGTCTGACGCTCTCGAATACGAGTACGTCAGCAAAAAATTCTTGTCTTTACAAAGACTCTTCGCAATTAAAATCATCCAAGGCTTCCGAACCCTAAACACCCCTACTGCAATCTCTCTTGCGAGACTCACCCCTCTACCCGCCAAAATAAGGGAACTCGCTGACAACGAGCTCACCAAATTCATGGGGACCTCTGGTTTCCTCCCCTCTGACACCCCTATTGAGGCTTTAACACACCCCTCTAAACTTCTTCACCCATCCGACCGTGTTGGGATCCAATTTTCTAGCATTCTTTCCCAAGAAGACATCGACACCATCGTTCCCGACTCTGCCGCCCAAATTTACACTGACGGCAGCAAGCACGATGGCAAGGTGGGCGCCGCTGTCTACATAATTGATTCTAATAAACACACTTCCACTAAAAAGCTCAAACTTCACGACTGTTGTTCGGTGTTTCAGGCGGAGTTATTCGCTATTGAATACTCCTGCCGCTGGATACTTGACAGCAAAGTCCCACACTCAGTAATTCTGTCTGACTGCAAATCAGGCCTGACCGAAATTTCCAATCCTAATAGCTGTAACCATTTCGTCACCTCTATTCACCGCCTCGTTCATGAGGCCACTTTGGCTGGTCTGACTGTCGAGTTCGCCTGGATTAAGTCTCATATTGGCATCGCCGGCAATGAGACTGCGGATTCGGTAGCCAAATCGGCTGCTCTACTTCACCGTACACCTGACTACTTTCACATCCCCACTAGCCACATAAAACTTCGCAATCGTGACCTATCTTCACAGTCTTCGGCCGAATTGTACAACAATTCGACCTACATCAAAACTATTATCCCGACCTATGACGACCTAAAATCTTACCTCAAAGAAGTCAGGCCAAACTTTGCGGTCACACAATACCTCTCTAATCATGGATACCATAAAGAGTACCTTTACAGGTTTAAGATCGCTCTGGACGATAAGTGCCCTTGTGACGGCGTGACTGTTCAGTCGATGCGTCACCTTGTGCGCGAATGTCCGAGGTTTGCTTCCTCCAGAGCTGATTATCTAGCCATTGCCCCTCTCAATGTCAGCGACCCCTTTGACATGAAGATTGTGTTGGAACGCTCTGGCACTGTTGACAGTTTCCACAGTCATATCCACACAATCGTAAGGGAACTTAAACATTTCAATAGTTAGCATTCCTTATAAAATATCTCATATCTGACCTTTTTCCCTTCGCTCCTTCCATCGACTTCACTCCCGGCGTCACCAAGCGCACTCACACCATTTACTCTCACACACGCTTTTAACACACACATCATTAACACCACACCCAATTTTTGTATATAATATTCTAGATGTAAGCCACCTACTACAGGATCATTGTAACACATACCTCACAACCTATCACAATCTGTATTCAATTTCTCCACCTTTTACTTTGTAAATACTCTTTCTATTATCCTGTATGTCTAGAATTAAGTTTATTAGTGTTAAGACTTTGTATTCTTACTTTAAGCTTTTTTATTGTATGCAAAAAACCAAAAAACCAAAAAATACAAAAAACCAAAAAACCCAAAAACATAAATATATACTTTTTACGTCTCTGTTATTTCTCTCCCACTTCTCTACAAGTGCCCCCCTCTACGGCACAATTTAGCAGGCTTACCACTTGCTGCTTTGTGCAATAAAGGGGGTCATAGTGTTTTATTTATTATTTATATGTATATATTTCCATCTTTCCTGCCCACTCCCACACATTTCTCACCAACTCTCTCTCAAACCCTTTTTGATCTTCTTTCACATAGAAAAGGCGCAGACGTATTCTTAGCGTTACCCTTTTCTTTTCCATATATCATACTTTAAAAAAAAAAAAAACCTAACCTAACCTAACCTAACCTAACCTTTTTTTTTTTTTTTTTTTTTTTTTTTTTTTTTTTCCGGGTGGGGAAATGCGCCTTATGCATGCCGCCCTGCTTCAGGGATGCAGGGCGGTTATGTCGGGCTCTCCGGCCAGGTGGCCGGCATACCGACTAAAACCACCACCACTACTACCACCTTCCGCATAGTGGAGGGATCACGGGAATCGCTCTCGCATGCTCCGCGATCCCACCGCGGATGTCCAATATTGGACCGTAACCATTGGTGACGGACGACCCTGAGTCCGTCACCTAAGACCCTCTATTCGGCGGGACTGGGCGGTTTGGGGAGAAATAAAAACCCCCACCACCGCCATGTCTCCCCACGCGGCGGCCACGTATCCCGGTCCCCTCTCTAAGAGCGAGAGGGGAGGGGAGTCCGCGGAAGACCGCGAAACCAACGCCACGCATGGTCTGCATCAGCAGATCTTGGATGCGATGTTGGACCGTACCCATCAGTCGGACATCGCACCCCCCTCCGCAGCCACCGCAGGAACGATGGTGCCGGCAGCAGCAGCAGCAGGCCCGGTCGGCGCCTGCGCTTTACTCCGCTTAGGGGGAGGATTGCAGTTCCTCCCCCTCATGACGTGGTCCGCCGGGCAGCCACTAGCGGCACACACCACGCAGTGCGGTGTGGCGGCCTCGCAGGAGGCCGCTTTGTGGCCCTCCTTGCCGCAGCGGAAGCACATGTCCGTCCTGTCTACTGTGGACGGACACAGGGACCGGGTGTGTCCGATGCCGAAGCACCGGAAACACCGCAGAGGCTGGTCCTCGAGTGCCCGGACTGCACCCGAGCTGAACCCGACTGTAAGCCGTCCCTTGGCAAGGACGGCTTTGGCAGCGGCGACTGGACACTCGAGGCGAATGGTGCCCATGCCGCCGCGCCCGGGCCTTACGATCCGGCCATGAACCGCCGCGACGCCACAGCCCCCTATCGCTGCGACCGCTGCCACCACCTCCTCCTTGGTGACGGAGTCATCAAGATCCGTCACCTCCAAGGCCGCCGACTTGACCGGACGGGCCACCTTGGCCGAGTCCGCGATGACCTCCTGCAGCTTTGCTGCAAAGAGGTCCGCATGGGCACTCCCCTCTGCCCCCGGGAACTCGAAAATTCGAGCCCCGGCTTGGGTCCGACGGCAAGACACACTGCCGATCCCCAGTTGGGTGGGATCGGCATTCGCACGCGCCCGCACCAAAATGGACGCGTACGTCTCCCCTCGTCCCGCAGCCTCCGCGGAGAGCGTCACCACGACGGCCGCGGTTTTTGGGGGAACTAACTTTCCCCTGCCTTTCCGTTTCCCCTTCCCCTTTCCCTTGCCGGTCGTCTGCGACTGGCTGGGAGCAGTGGTGGCGGGGACGACCGGGACGGCCGTCGCCGGCTTTTGGCCTTTGCCCTTCCCCCTACTTCCTTTGCCCCTCACCTCCGTCCACTCGTTGGACGGGGTGGTCGAGGGGAGAAGGGCGTCCTCCGTCTGGGAGGAGGGCGGCCCCGGCTCGGACTGCCTCTTATCCGCCGCAAGCGGCGGTCGGAGGCGTTTCTCCGGCAAGAGCCGGTCCTCGATGCCTGCTAGGCAGGCTCTTGTGAAGGCCCTCTCCTCCATTACAACCTTGCGGATGATATCCTCAAGGTTGGAGGAGGGGCCCTCTGCCGCAGGGCTCGGCTCGGCTTGTTGTGGCCGGGCCGTGGCTTCAGCCAGCTTCTGATGAAGCTGGCTCACCTCCGACTGCAGGCGATCAATCTTCGCCTGCAGTTGCCGCGTCTCGTCGGTGGCCGTTCGCTGCACCAGCTCCGCGACGACACCGCGCATGCTCGCGGCCCTACATTTGAGGGCCTTCTGGAAGGTCCCCTTCAGGTTGGAGGACTTAGAGGCGACCTCCACGATCTCCTTCTCGTCCTCCTCCGCCATCCTCTCCAGCTCGGCCAGAGAATGGTCTGCGTACACAACGCGTGACGCACCGTACCCGGACCCGGCCCGGGCGACGTGAGCCCGTTGCTCCTTGGCAGCCACCCGCTCCTCCAGCTCTTGCTGGAGCAGCGCCCGCCGAGCTAAGTCCAACTGGTTTTGGGCGTCCGCGAGCCCAAACACATGGGTGTCCGCAGCCACCTTTTTTGTCTTCGGTATCCTCGTCGACCCCGAAGCCGAGGAGCCCTCGGACCCACCGCTCGGGTGGGCCTTCTTCCGCTTTAATGACAGACGGTCCTCCGCGTCCGACAAACTCACCAGTGAGTCGATGTCAGACTCATCCGCCCCTCCGAAGAAACTAGCCGCAGACGGCGCGCGGCTAGTCTCTGACGCCGAAGCGTCGGAGTGGCCCTGAAAAGGGCCTTTGGGTTGGCCCTGAAAAGGGCCTTTGGGTTGGCCCTGAGAAGGGCCTTTGGGTTGGCCCTGAGAAGGGCCTTTTGGTCTCAGAATACGCCCGTAGGCGTCCCGCGTAGGTTTCGGCATAGCCTCCGCCGGTTCGCAGCCTCGACAAAACAAGATAAGTTCGCTACGATGCACAGTGCACTTTGGCCAACCCAGTCTGCCACTCCGTTACGGTGGTCAGAACTGGGCAGTTTCCAGGGGACGCGACGTGGACGCAAGCACTGTGGGATGGTCCCCCAACCTAACCTAACCTAACCTAACCTTTTTTTTTTTTTGTTTGCGCTGGGAAAAAATGCATTACGCATACCCCCCCTCGGGGGATGGGGGGGTTATGTGGGACTCCCCGGTCTGACCCGGTATACCCACTAAAACGACCCAGCGGCACTCCCTCTTCGTCATAGTGGCGGGGACTGGGAAACCGGCATAGCCCTTACGTCCAGTCCTCCGCCGACGATTGCTCTTCAGTGCAGTGCAGGCATAACCCCAGGCACCCCCGTGCCTGTCGCCCGCCCGTCGCCACCATGAAGAGGCCTTCTCCGACCCCTTCTCCGTCTGCGGAGCGGTGCAGCGAGAGGGTCGTCCTCCCGCGCGCGCTCCGCCTCCTCCTTTTGCGAGATTACGTCCTCGCAAAAGGAGGCCACCGATGCCCATGCCTCCTCGCTCCCCAGCATGGCATTGACTACGCCGGGAAGCGAGAGGTCCTGCCCAACCACCGCGGTCAGACCGCGGCGCTGCTCCGCCCAAGCTGGGCACACCTCGAGGGTGTGCTGCGCCGTGTCCTCCGCCGCGCCGCAGTCATGGCACGCCGGGGTCTCCTCCCTCCCGATCCGGTGCAGGTGCGATCCGAAACAGCCATGTCCGGACAACACCTGCACCAGACGGAACGAGAGGAAACCGTGGGACCGCTCGAGCCAGCTCCGCAGGACCGGACCGAGCGCGTCCAACGTCCGGCGGCCAAAGGCGGCGGTGGCGAGGTCCTCCGTCCAGTGGAGGACGATGGCGTCCTTCGCCTCCCGTCGCACGGCCTCCCGCTCTTCGGCGACGGGGCGCACCCCGAGCGCCTTCTGGCGCGCCGTCCACTCGTACACTCTGGCGAGCACCCACGCCTCCAACTCCCAAGGAGGAGTGCCGGCCAGAGCGCACGCCGCCGAGAAACCCACCGAGCGGTAGGCCCTCGCCACCCGCAGTGCAATGGCCCTTTGGGGCCTGCGGATGGCGGTCGCATTCTCCCTCCTGTGGAGGGAGTCCGCCCAGATGGGGGCCCCGTATAGGGCCATACTCCTTAGGATGCCGGCATACAGGCGCCGGCATTTCGCCTTAGGCCCCCCCAGATTCGGGAGGAGCCACGAGAGGGCGTCCGCGGTTTTTAACAGGCGCGTCGACAGCCCGCTGAGATGCGGGCCGAAGCGCCACCTGTCGTCCAGCACCAGGCCCAGATACTTCATCTGGGGCTGGACTCCTATCCTGACGCCCTCTACGACGATGTGAGCATCGGGAGGGATGCGCTGCCGAGGCCCGCGAAAGAACACGGCCTCGGTCTTTTGCAGCGCCACCTTCAATCCCAGGCGGCGGATCCTCTCTGCAACCAGGGATCCGCCAGCCGAGGCCAGACAGGCCGCGTCCCCGAAGTTCCTCCCCCGGGCAGTGAGGAGAGTGTCATCCGCGTAGCAGATGACACTCGTGCCCTCGAGGAGGGCTCCCCTCAGGAGCCAGTTGAATCCGATATTCCACAGGGGGGGCCCCAGCACCGACCCCTGCGGAACACCGCACTCTGCGCCGTACCGCCTCACCGTGGCCGTCTTGTCCACGAGGAGGACCTCTCGGTCCTCCAGGTAGCTGGCCAGGAGGTTCCGGAGGTACTGAGGCACTCCGTGATACCGGAGCGCCTCCAGCACCGTCGAGTGAGGCACGGAGTTGAAGGCGTTGGCGATGTCGAATGACACAGCCAGCACTCCGTGCCCCGCCTCCACCGCCTCCTTCACTTGGCCCCTGAGTAGGGCCAGCGCGTCGATCGTCGAACGCCCTCGACGGAAGCCGAATTGGGCGTCCGACAGGTCCGGCCCCACGCCCCGCAAATGGCTATCGAGCCGGGAGGCGACAATCCCCTCGAACAATTTACCGACCTCATCGAGCAGGACGATGGGCCGGTATGCCGAGGGGGAGTCCACCGGGCGTCCCTCCTTTCGGAGGAGGCATAGCTGCCCCTCCTTCCAGAGTTTCGGGAACCTTCCAGCCGCAAAGCACGCGCTGAAGTGATCCCGAAACCTGCTCTCCATTTCGGAGGCGGCAATCGCCACCACCCGTGCGGGGACGCCGTCTGGTCCGGGCGCCGTCTTCTTCGCGCGGAGGCGGAGAACCCCCGCGCGGAATTCCGCCACCGTCACCGGGGGGACCTCCTCCTCCGGCGGAGCCGACCCTTGCGGAGGATCCATCGTTGGTGGGGCGAAGTCGGTCCTGCGCGGAAACAGGGACCGGACCACCCCATCCAACAACGCTGGCTCGAGGGTCTCCGTCAGTGGGGGACCATATGGGCGCAACTGGTTCCGCGCCGCCTTGTATGGCCTCCCATATGGATCCCTGTCGAGATCCTCCAGCATCTCGGCTCTCGCCGAGTCTTCCGCAGCGCCCATTGCAGATTTGAGGGCCGTCCTCGCCTCTTGGTAAGTGGCGTATAGGCGGTCCTCCTCTGCCCGGACGCGGTTTAAGGCGCTGCGCCGTCGACTCCGCGCGTAGGCTCTTCTGGCCGCCACGCAGGTGGCCCGGAGCTCCGACAGCTCCTCCGTCCACCAATAGACGGCACGACGGGGAGGCGGACGGCGAGACCGTGGCATGCTGGAGTTGCACACCCCGGTCAGGGACCCCCTCAGCCGGACCGCTGCTGCGTCCACGTCCAGGACCTCGACAGGGGGCGACAGCCAGTCCTGGAGAAAGGCCGCCTCCTTGGCTGCCTCCCGGTCCAGGCGGGTGAGTGTCCACCGCGGGAAGGGAGACTGCACAGCGCGAGCCATCCCCCCTCCCTGGGCAGAGATGTCGAACCGCACATATCGGTGGTCCGACAAGGTCTCCACCATCTCTACCCGCCAGCTGACGACGCGGGCGGCTAGCGCGGGGGTGGCAAACGATACGTCCACCACCGACCCACCCTGTTGCCGCACACACGTGTGGACCGCCCCCCTGTTGAGGAGGGACACACCGCATGAGGCCGCCCAAAACTCGACGGCTCGTCCCCGGACGTTGCAACCGGTGGCCGGGTTGCCCCAGGCTGCCGACTTGGCGTTCAGGTCGCCCAACAGCACGACCTGGCGTGGCGTCGCCCTCCCCACAACTGCAGTGAGGACCTCAAGGAAATCCTCAAAGTCCGAGAGAGGGCGGTTTGGGGAGAAATAAACCCCCACCACCGCCACGTCTCCCCACGCGGCGGCCACGTATCCCGGTCCCCTCTCTAAGAGCGAGAGGGGAGGGGAGTCCATGGAAGACCGCGAAACCAATGCCACCAAGCCGTCCCGGTCGCCCAGCCAACGGCCAGGGACCGAGTAAGGCTCGGCGACCACCACCAGGTCCACCAACCACTCGGCCATGGTCTGCATCAGCAGATCCTGGGCTGCCCTGCAGTGGTTGGCGTTCGCCTGAAGGATACGATGTTGGACCCTATCCATTAGTCGGACATCGCACCCCCCTCCGCAGCCACCGAAGCAACGACGGTGCTAGCAGCAGCAGCAGGCCCGGTCGGCGCCTGCGCTTTGCCCCGCTTAGGGGGAGGGTTGCAGTTCCTCCCCCTCATGACGTGGTCCGCCGGGCAGCCATTGGCGGCACACACCGCGCAGTGCGGCGTGGCGGCCCCGCAGGTGTCGGCTTTGTGGCCCTCCTTGCCGCAGCGGAAGCACATGTCCGTCCTGTCAACTGTAGACGGACACAGGGCCCGCGTGTGTCCGATGCCGAAGCACCGGAAACACCGCAGAGGCTGGTCCTCCAGTGCCCGGACTGCACCCGAGCTGAATCCGACTGTCAGCCGTCCCTTGGCAAGGACGGCTTTGGCAGCGGCGACCGGACACTCGAGGCGAATGGTGCCCATGCCGCCGCGCCCGGGCCTTATAATCCGGGCCTGAACCGCCGTGACGCCACAACCCCCTATCGCTGCGACCGCCGACACCACCTCTTCCTTGGTGACGGAGTCGTCAAGATCCGTCACCTCTAGGGCCGCCGACTTCACCGGACGGGCCACCTTGGCCGAGTCTGCGATGACCTCCTGCAGCTTGGCTGCAAAGAGGTCCGCATGGGCACTCCCCTCTGCCCCCGGGAACTCGAAAATTCGAGCCCCGGCTTGGGTCCGACGGCATGAAACACTGCCGATCCCCAGTTGGGTGGGATCGGCATTCGCACGCGCCCGCACCAAAATGGACGCGTACGTCTCCCCTCGTCCCGCAGCCTCCGCGGAGAGCGTCACCACGACGGCTGCGGTTTTTGGGGGAACTAGTTTTGCCCGCCCCTTCCCTTTCCCCTTACCCTTTCCCTTGCCGGTCGCCTGCGACTGGCTGGGAGCGGCGGTGGCGGAGACGACAGGGACGGCCGTCGCCGGCTTTTGGCCTTTGCCCCTCCCCTTACGGCCTTTGCCCCTCACCTCCGTCCACTCGTTGGACGGGGTGGTCGAGGGGAGAAGGGCGTCCTCCGTCTGGGAGGAGGACGGCCCCGGCTCAGACTGCCTCTTATCCGCCGCAAGCGGCGGTCGGAGGCGTTTCTCCGGCAAGAGCCGGTCCTCGATGCCTGCTATGCAGGCTCTTGTGAAGGCCCTCTCCTCCATTACAACCTTGCGGATGATATCCTCAAGGTTGGAGGAGGGGGGGCCCTCTGCCACAGGGCTCGGCTCGGCTTGTTGTGGCCGGGCCGTGGCTTCAGCCAGCTTCTGATGAAGCTGGCTGACCTCCGACTGCAGGCGATCAATCGTCGCCTGCAGTTGCCGCGTCTCGTCGGTGGCCGTTCGCTGGACCAGCTCCGCGACGAGACCGCGCATGCTCGCGGCCCTACACTTGAGGGCCTTCTGGAAGGTCCCCTTCAGGTTGGAGGACTTAGAGGCGACCTCCACGATCTCCCTCTCGTCCTCCTCCGCCATCCTCTCCAGCTCGGCCAAGGAATGGTCCGCGTACACAACGCGCGACGCACCGTACCCAGATTTGGCCCGGGCGACGTGAGCCCGTTGCTCCTTCGCAGCCACCCGCTCCTCCAGCTCTTGCTGGAGCTGCGCCCGCCGAGCCAGGTCCAGCCGGCTTTGGGCGTCCGCGAGTAACCTAACCTAACCTAACCTTTTTTTTTTTTTTTTTTTTTTTTTTTTTTTGTGGCCCCGTGGAAAAATGCTTAATGCACGAACACCGCCGCGGGGGATAACTAACCTAACCTAACCTAACCTAACCTAACCGTGTACGGAACCGGCCGATCTGTGCAGTCACTGTGGCGGCCCGCATTTAAGAAAGGATTGCCCAGATGCGATGACAGGTGAGACACCCGTGTGCAAAAACTGCGTCCGGGCCAAGCTGGTGAAATTAGACCACAACGCGTTCAGCGGTGAGTGCCCAATCCGCAAAAAATGGGACGATTTAGCACGGGCATCGGTAGCATATTGCTAAAGTCGTCCCAAAGAGCACCCACCAACACCATACCATGCAAGCGAACCTCAAAAGACCCCGTTCAGCCACGGACCGTAGCGGCACCATATCTAAAAATAAACAGCTGAAAGGAAAGGGACTAAACGCTCAAATAATCACCATATTAAGGACATGGAAAGCTAATTGGAGCCAGTTTCATGCGAAACTGCCTAAAATTATACAGGAAAATGACTTAAATGTGATACTCACCATGCCGTGGCGGTCCGACGAGCTCACTGAGATGGAAAAGCGGGTTGCCATCAGAGAACGCAGCATCGGGAACGCAGCCCCAGTCCGACGATGCACAGAAGAAAGGCAGTATCTGGAAGAAAAAGAAAAGTGTGTCAGAAGAATAAATAAAGTAACAGAATATTGCAAAATAATTTTACATCAAGTTTTAGAAAGAAATAAAACAATGATATATATTAAATATATACGCTTATGTTTAAATCAGAAGCTGAAAAGCAACAATTATAAAGACTATCTATCTCAAATAATAAAACATAATTACTGTAGAAAATATTATAATATAAAAATATAATGCCTATCTATTATTAAAATCAATTACATCCATGCAAAAAACTTTCAAAATATAAAAATACTAAGCCTATCTTCTTTAAAATCATACCCACATTGTTATTGCATAGAATTTACACAACATGAAAAACAATTACGCCTATCCATTGTAAAATCATTAACACCATCGCAGAAAACTATCATAACATAAAAAAATATTATTCCTATCTATTGAAAAATCACTAACATCACTGCAGAAAAACAAATCACTAACATCACTGCAGAAAAACTTCATACTTAATATAAAAACAATTATGCCTATCCATCTTTAATCATTTACTACTATTTCAGAAAATTTCATAACATGAAAATCTAATTTGCCTATCTATTTTAAACCATTTAAAACACAATTCCAGAAATTTATATAAAATAAAATTATTAAACCTATTAATCTTAAACCATATTCATACTATCATTGTAGAAAAATTAACACTTAAAATTATCATGACTATTCTAAAATTGCCTATCTACTTTGAACCATTTAAAACAACATTGCAGAAAACTATATAACATAAAAATATTAAACCTATTAATCTTAAATCATATTCACATTACCATCGTAGAAAACTAAATACTTAAAATTATCATGACTATTCTAAAATTATGCTCATTTATGACTGTTTTAAATTATACTCATCACCCTATCATTCTTAAACTCTCACATCATAAGAATATATAATAAACTGCAGAACAAAGGCTCTGGTAATGCTAGAGGGATACATGAAATGGCAGGAGGGGGTTTTAGCCGGTAGGAGTCCGGCACTGTTCAGGTTGGTTACAGCCTGTTCGTCCATGAGGATTTCCCACTCCTGCCAACAATAAAAAAAAAAAAAAAAACCAACCTAACCTAACCGAACGATGATGATGATGATGATGATGATGATGATGATGATGATGATGATGATGATGATGATGATGATGATGATGATGATGATGATGATGATGATGATGATGATGATGATGATGATGATGATGATGATGATGATGATGATGATGATGATGATGATGATGATGATGATGATGATGATGATGATGATGATGATGATGATGATGATGATGATGATGATGATGATGATGATGATGATGATGATGATGATGATGATGATGATGATGATGATGATGATGATGATGATGATGATGATGATGATGATGATGATGATGATGATGATGATGATGATGATGATGATGATGATGATGATGATGATGATGATGATGATGATGATGATGATGATGATGATGATGATGATGATGATGATGATGATGATGATGATGATGATGATGATGATGATGATGATGATGATGATGATGATGATGATGATGATGATGATGATGATGATGATGATGATGATGATGATGATGATGATGATGATGATGATGATGATGATGATGATGATGATGATGATGATGATGATGATGATGATGATGATGATGATGATGATGATGATGATGATGATGATGATGATGATGATGATGATGATGATGATGATGATGATGATGATGATGATGATGATGATGATGATGATGATGATGATGATGATGATGATGATGATGATGATGATGATGATGATGATGATGATGATGATGATGATGATGATGATGATGATGATGATGATGATGATGATGATGATGATGATGATGATGATGATGATGATGATGATGATGATGATGATGATGATGATGATGATGATGATGATGATGATGATGATGATGATGATGATGATGATGATGATGATGATGATGATGATGATGATGATGATGATGATGATGATGATGATGATGATGATGATGATGATGATGATGATGATGATGATGATGATGATGATGATGATGATGATGATGATGATGATGATGATGATGATGATGATGATGATGATGATGATGATGATGATGATGATGATGATGATGATGATGATGATGATGATGATGATGATGATGATGATGATGATGATGATGATGATGATGATGATGATGATGATGATGATGATGATGATGATGATGATGATGATGATGATGATGATGATGATGATGATGATGATGATGATGATGATGATGATGATGATGATGATGATGATGATGATGATGATGATGATGATGATGATGATGATGATGATGATGATGATGATGATGATGATGATGATGATGATGATGATGATGATGATGATGATGATGATGATGATGATGATGATGATGATGATGATGATGATGATGATGATGATGATGATGATGATGATGATGATGATGATGATGATGATGATGATGATGATGATGATGATGATGATGATGATGATGATGATGATGATGATGATGATGATGATGATGATGATGATGATGATGATGATGATGATGATGATGATGATGATGATGATGATGATGATGATGATGATGATGATGATGATGATGATGATGATGATGATGATGATGATGATGATGATGATGATGATGATGATGATGATGATGATGATGATGATGATGATGATGATGATGATGATGATGATGATGATGATGATGATGATGATGATGATGATGATGATGATGATGATGATGATGATGATGATGATGATGATGATGATGATGATGATGATGATGATGATGATGATGATGATGATGATGATGATGATGATGATGATGATGATGATGATGATGATGATGATGATGATGATGATGATGATGATGATGATGATGATGATGATGATGATGATGATGATGATGATGATGATGATGATGATGATGATGATGATGATGATGATGATGATGATGATGATGATGATGATGATGATGATGATGATGATGATGATGATGATGATGATGATGATGATGATGATGATGATGATGATGATGATGATGATGATGATGATCAGCTTGACGGGAGGCAACAAATTCTTCAAAGGCATTTTGTACTGCCTCTCGGGTATTGAATTTTTTTCCCGCCAAGAAGTTATCCAAATTCTGGAAAAAGTAGTAGTCTGTAGGCGCAAGGTCTGGTGAGTAGGGCGGATGACGGAGAACTTCCAACCCCAGTTCTTGCAATTTGGAGACCGTCTGCTGTGCAGTATGAGGTCGCACGTTATCGTGCAGGAGCAGCGGAGACGAGCGATTGACCAATGCTGGTTGGAGATGTAACAGCTTCTCCATCATTGTGTTCAGTTCTTCACAGTACACATCTGCAGTAATGCTCACCCCGTTTGGTAAGAAGCTGTGATGAATCACACCGACGCTAGACCACCAAACAGTGACCATTACTTTTCTAGGGGTAAGTTTTCGTTTAGGGCATTGTTTAGGTGCTGAACCAGGATCCAACCAACTTGCTGAGCGCTTGCGGTTATCAGAGACAGAAGCGTACTCTGCGCTGGCGATCATTCGAGTTCGTGGGGCACCCATTTGTCAAGCATTTTTACCTTGCCAATTTGACGCAAATGGACCAATATTGTTTTGACGCTAACGTCGAAAACTGCTGCTAATTCAGCCGTCGATTGTGTATCGAAGTTAGCTACTTTCAGTTTTAAACTTTGATCTAAGATAGTCAAAGGTTTTAAGAGACACTTTCTGTAGCTGTGTATAGCCTAGTAAATGAGTACTTTCTGAATATGTGCATTGTAAAGAGTAACTCAACTCTTTCTTAGGTGACGTCTGTTTATTTGATAATTTGGTAGACGAGTCCTAGCAGTGTGTCCACAATAAGACCACTAACTTTTAAATAGATCGAATGCGTAATATCCTTTCAAGACTTTAAATAATATTTTAAATAAATTTTCTTTATACGCCAAGCCAGGCTTTTGAGCTTGTACGCAGGTTCCGCCACTGGAACTAGGGCCCCCAGGCTGGCTGGGCCCCTAGGCCTTTGAGCTTGTACGCAGGTTCCGCCACTGGAACTGGGGCCCCCAGGCTGGCTGGGCCCCTAGGCCTTTGAGCTTGTACGCAGGTTCCGGGGAAATACGGGCCTGCTAATGATAATGTGACTGAGTGTGACCCGACGCGGTCCGGTGACAAACGACACGTGTTTCAACCTTTGGGACCTTGCGGCACACTGAATCTCAAGCCCCAGCGCAAGATATATAGTAGCAAATTTAGAATAAAATATTTATAAAATCAAATATTGCTCGTTAAAAAAAATTATTTCTAGGATAATGTTCACTATTAAATTGCCTATCCTATAGTGTAAGTAGCAAATCAAAATATTGGCTACTTTGCGAGAAGATGCATTCAATAAATAATTATTTTTCATTTCTGTGGTTTCGTTGCGAGGAGTTTAATTAAACATTATACTACGTAAACAAAAAATTTAATCTACCACTTTGGAGTCAAGATTTTGGAGAATTTTAATATATTTTTTGTTAGTTGATATTTCTTTTGGATAAAGAGTAGATAGCTCCAGAAAACCACACAAGAAATGACTAGCGCTACGTTTTGCACGGGGACGCGCCTTAACTAATGGGCTTTCAGTATAAGAATTGCTGTGATATTGAAAACACTCACCAGATCTCCAAGCTTTCCTGATGAAGGGTCGATTACACACTTACGGTTCGACTATACGGGCGTCTGTACCTACATTTTATGCTTGAACCAACACTGACAATCCTGCTTCTGACTATAAGAAGGGCCTTGGTGAATATACCCGGCTCATAATCAGAAGTATGGTGAATGAAATCTTAGTGGGCTCCAGTGTGTTATACTGGTTCAAACATTAAAACACACATTTAGAAGATATGAAGGAACTCATGAAAGTATTAAGATAATTAAAGTGACTTGTAAACTATAACGTTGGTAACAACAACTCTGTAGGTAGATTTATAAAGGAACTCGTGATAGTATGACGACGCACGCACAAGGCGGAGACAGGCGATTGAATATAAGCCGCCGCAGCTCGGCCATCCTGACTGCAGTGCTTGCCCCTTCCAATTGTATCTTAATTGATACCATATAGTACCACCAGATGGCGCTGTCGTCATTAGTCAACAGACTATCCGTAATAATGTCTGGCTCCAACATGTAACGCTAACAAATCCTTGTAAACGACATCGGCGATTGTTTACATACCGCCAAATTATTTTGTTTTGCGGACGATATGAAAATGTTTCCATCCATTTCGTCGCCGGAAGATGCTCAAGTTTTGCAGACCGATTCATCGCGTATAGACAATTATTGTAATGTAAAAGGTAAGGTGAGCTACTACACTACACCTTCCCCGTAATTTTGAAAAATAAAAATATCGTAATTCATTTTTTTTTAATAATTAAAGTTATAGGTCCTAGACTTATCTTAATTTAACCATACAAAGTTATTATTTTTAAATTGAACCTATTTTCCAATATAATGTTAAGTTTTAACTATCTTCAATCTCATATTTATTTATTTTTAAAATCCTAATTAACATTTATTTTTAGAAGAAATACCTAACGTATTCTTTACTCCCCACTTTATTCCTGTGCTATATTAATGATTTATGTCAACTTCATATTCGAGGATGCACAATTATCTCTTATGCAGATGATACTACTCTAACGTTCGTGGGAGATACTTGGCGAGATGTATTTTCCTTGGCTCAGTCAGGATTCAATAAGGTCTGTCAGTGGCTGGCCGCCAATTCGCACCAGCAAGACCAAGTACATGCTGTTTTCTATTCAGCAATGTACTGCTTTGCTAAGTGAGAGTTGCCATATTTATGCTCATCAATGCTCTTTTCCTTCCCTTGTACAATGTAATTGCCCACAAATTGAAATGACGCAGAGTATACGTTATTTAGGTGTTACAATGTCTGCAACTACAACTGAGACATAAAGCAGAGAAGAAAATTATAAAGATGGTATATTATGCGTTAGTTCAATCCATATTAACATATTGTATGACTACATGGGGGGGTACTGATAAAACAAAATTACTGGAATTGGAAAGAGCCCAAAGATTAGTTCTAAAGGTAGCCTTCTTCAAACCTCGCAACCTGAGCGCAACAATGACTCAGTCCTACTTGGCGAGCTTAGACGCCAAAAGCTCTTCTAACTACTCACTTTGGAAAGCTACACGAAAGCTGAAACGACCAACAACAATCTCTCCGCCCCTTAGGAAGGCGGACGGTAACTGGGCTCGCTCGGATAATGAAAAAGCTGAAACCTTTTCTAGCCATCTCAAAAATGTATTCCAACCACATCCCAATGAAGCTGAGCAGGAACGCGAGCAGGAGGTCCTAAGCTTTTTGGGCGACTCAACCCTGATCGAAGAACATACAGAGCCATTCACCAAGAAGGAAGTCTGGAGAGCGATTAAAAACGCAAACCCAAAAAAGGCACCTGGGTACGACCTTATAACAAATCGTGAACAATACTAATAGGGTCTCACTAATAAAACGCTATCTATAAGTATATAACGTAAACTTTAATTCGGACAGATCACAAGCAAGTACAAAAAAAAATATTAAGTTGACCTATTGAAATTTGTGAACGAAACCATATCGCGATTCAGGAGGACGGTACAACGCCATCTAGTTACAAAAATGGAACAAAAACTAATAAATTGTTACAAACCAATTTCAACATTTCAAAGGAAAATACTTAACCTGAATTTTGACTTTAAACAACTTGTACAAATCGTCTTCTGCAAGAATTACCTGAGCCAGGAATAACCATGCTCACGTCGATTTACAACTCCACGACCAGGCTATGTTTCTTCCCTCCTCAATGGAAAGTAGCACAAATAATTATGATTCCCAAGCCTGACAAACAGCTCGAAGACCCTAAATCCTATAGACCAATAAGCCTCCTGCCAGCCCCATCCAAGATCTATGAGTCGTTGCTCCTTTCCCGAATGCTAAATGTCGTCGAAGAAAAACACCTAATACCTGACCACCAGTTTGGGTTTCGTAGGAAACATTCTACCATAGACCAGGTCACAGATTAACTGGCGAGATCACAAAATCTTTCGAACAGAAAAAGTATTGTGCTAGTGCTTTTCTTGATATATCTCAGGCGTTTGACCCCGTCTGGCACCACGGACTACTGTACAAAGTAAAATCGACGCTCCCCAGCAACTACAGCCTATTGCCATTAACCGGGCACAAATTCCTAACTCCGAGCTGCTACTGGGAATTTCATAGAAAAACCCAATAACACTTTGCTCGACCTAGGAATCGAACCCAAGACCCCTAGCATAGCAGTCGCGCTCAGGACCACTTGGCTAATGAGGCAGTTGTAACTAAATGTGTGTGTGATGTAACTAAATGTGTGTGTGATGTAACTAAATGTGTATGTGATGTAACTAAATGTGTGTGTGATGTAACTAAAAATTTATGATTTTCGCAATTTTTCATTATCTGTGGTATAAGACGTTGCTTCGTCGAAGGGACAGTAGACCTGAGTATTTGATATAAATTCCAGCTTGATACCTCCACGCGTTCCTGAGAAAAAGTGTCTTGACAGACAGACGGACGGACGGACGGACAACAAAGGGATCCTATAAGGGTTCCGTTTTTTCCTTATGAGGTACGGAACCCTAATAATGTTGTATATCCTCCCATCCCATCGTTAATCCTTCCTTCAACGACTTTTCTTCAACGTCACTCTAGAGATTTCTCGACTTACGAATAGTCGTGAATGTATTAGGTAGGGTAAATCATCTTATCAATTATAATTATTAGAAAATATAGTTATTTATTTATGAATTATTTAATATAAAAAACAATCTTAGGGTAACTAATAGATCTTTGTAACATAGGTGTGACAATTGAGTACGTAGGTAATTAATATTATGTATTACATTGTTTTCAATACTAGCATAGGTACACGAAAACTATTGTTTGCTTGTAAATTAAATTAATGCAGGGAGATTGTTGCCTCTAAAATTAGCAAGTGTTTGAGCAGCGGCTCGAGTCTAGTCTTTGGTGTGTTGGAAGCATGAGCTAAGTGGCGCGGCTCGGATGGGCTGAGCGGGGCAGCGGCGCGGCTCAGGCGGGCCGAGCGGGGCAGCGGCGCGGCTCAGGCGGGCCGAGCGGGGCAGCGGCGCGGCTCAGGCGGGCCGAGCGGGGCAGCGGCGCGGGGCAGCGGCGCGGCTCAGGCGGGCCGAGCGGGGCAGCGGCGCGGGGCAGCGGCGCGGCTCAGGCGGGCCGAGCGGGGCAGCGGCGCGGGGCAGCGGCGCGGCTCAGGCGGGCCGAGCGGGGCAGCGGCGCGGGGCAGCGGCGCGGCTCAGGCGGGCGGCGCGTCGTCCTCGGCCGCGCGCAGCGTGCGGCACGTGTCGTCGTTGGGCCGGCCCAGCGCCAGCGTGCGGCCCGGCGCCGCCAGCACCGCGCTGCGCTCGCACCGCACGCGCAGGCGCCGCGCGCCCAGCTCCGAGCTCAGCGTCACGTTGCGCAGCAGCGCGTGGTCGTCGGTGCGCACGCGCACGCACAGCGCGACGGCGTCGTAGAAGTCGAGGTCGGCGGCGATGCGCAGGCGCGGCGCGGCGCGCACGGCGGCGGCGGCGGCCAGGCGGCCCCAGGCGGTGCGCAGCGCGGCGGTGGCGGCGGCCGCGGCGCCGGCGCGCAGGCGCAGCTCGGCGCGCGCGCTGCGCCGCCACAGCGACAGCTGCGCCTGCGCGTCCAGCGCCAGCGCCAGCGCGCCGCGCCAGGCGCAGCGCAGGCGCACGCCGCCCAGCAGCGGCACGGCGCCGCGCCGCTCGCCCAGCGGCCGCAGCGCGCGCAGCACGGCCGTGGGCGAGCTGGCGGTGCCGGCCCACACGTGGCCCAACAGCTCCGCCTGCAACGCGCGTCACGCCGGTCATTCAGAACTTACCGAGTTCAGGTACAGGTCGAAGCGTTGACAATTATTATGATAAATATAACACGATAAAACCAGTAGTTATTCAATATGTAGTTTAATTGTTTCGAAAATAATATAATACAGTGGAAATAAAATTTTGGAAAATACGTTTGATGGCGACTTTATCGCAATCGCCCAGCTTTATAATTAGAGGTTAAAACAGTAAAATTAACTACTGTGCACAACTTCGAACATTTTTGATTCACTCACCTGTCCATTGAACAAAGGTATATCGGGCATGTGCATCCCACCGACGGCTATGGCGAGGCCGCCGCTGACCTCCTCGGCGGGCGCGTCGTCTTCGGCTTTTCCGGCAGAGTCACCATTACTCCCGCTGAACGCTTCCAAGCCGCGCGTCCATACCTCTACCTGAATGTATATTGAATTTGATGTAAGTATTTCAAAGTTAGATCTCTCGTTGTTATTATAATAAATATTTATTATTATGTGTTTATTTAAAGGAGTGACGTACGGAGAGCGCGTCGAACGTGTCGTGATCCGGGTGGTGCGCGCGCAGGCGCACCGTGGCGCGGCGGAGCAGTCCCGCCTGCGCCAGCGACAGCGCGTCCAGCGCCGCGCGCCAGCCCGCCGCCGCGCCCGCCTCGCGCCGCAGCACGCTGGACGTGCCGCCGTGCGCGCGCGCGTCCCAGCCGCGCAGCGCCGGCTCCAGCAGCGCCGGCAGCGCGCGCAGCGCGGCGTGCTGCGGCGCCAGCGCGGCCAGGCGCTGCCACAGCACGCGCCGCAGCTCGTGCGGGCCGCGCTCGTGCAGCGCGCGCGCCACGCGGGCCAGCGGCGCCGGCAGCCCGGCGCGCCGCCGCACCGCCAGGTCCAGCGCGGCGGCGCGCAGCTCCAGCGGCGCGCGCTCGTCCAGCGCCAGCTCCTCCAGCCGGGCCAGG
Source organism: Acronicta leporina (assembly GCA_947256265.1). Lineage (NCBI taxonomy): Eukaryota > Metazoa > Arthropoda > Insecta > Lepidoptera > Noctuidae > Acronicta > Acronicta leporina. The sequence goes on along the minus strand of OX366526.1, from coordinate 14,849,634 downwards.
CGCGCGAAGGTGAGCGCGCGCGGCGGCAGCGCGGCCAGCGCGTCCAGCGCCGCCAGCGCCGCGCGCCCGCCGCCGCGCTCGGCGTGCTGCAGCAGCAGGTCGGCGGCGTCGGCGCGGCGCAGCTGGGCGAGCGCGCGCAGGCGCAGCGCGCGGCAGGGCTCGTCGGCGCAGCGCGCCAGGCCGCGCGCCAGCAGGTCGCGCGCGTGCGTCGCCGCGGCGGGCCCGGCGGCGCGCGCGGCGGCGGCGCCGGCCAGCAGCGCGGCGGCGGCCAGGCCGGGCGCGCGCGGCGCCTCGCCCAGGCGCAGCAGCTCGCGCGCGACGGCGGCGGGCGGCGCGGGCGCCTGCGCCAGCGCGGACAGGTAGGCGTGCGCCAGCGGCAGCAGCGGCTCGCGCGTGCGCAGCTGCAGGAAGTCCGAGGCGGCGGCGTGCGCAGCCTCGGTGCCCGCTAGCCCCAGCAGCCGACACAGCCTGGGCCTGCACACGCAAACCATACCATATTATATCTGTCACCAGATAATTGTTAAATACCTGTACAATACTTTAAAATAATAACAGATTTTTAGTCGAAGAAATATTTCCCGGCGCAGCAGCTGCAGCAGCGCGGAGTGGTTGGCGGCGGGCAGCAGCTGCAGGTGTGCGTGTGCGTGTGCGTGTGCGTGTACGTACAGCGCGTGGTGCAGGCGGTCCCGGCGCAGCAGCTGCAGCAGCGCGGAGTGGTTGGCGGCGGGCAGCAGCTGCAGGTGTGCGTGTGCGTGTGCGTGTACGTACAGCGCGTGGTGCAGGCGGTCCCGGCGCAGCAGCTGCAGCAGCGCGGAGTGGTTGGCGGCGGGCAGCAGCTGCAGGTGTGCGTGTGCGTGTGCGTGTACGTACAGCGCGTGGTGCAGGCGGTCCCGGCGCAGCAGCTGCAGCAGCGCGGAGTGGTTGGCGGCGGGCAGCAGCTGCAGGTGTGCGTGTGCGTGTGCGTGTACGTACAGCGCGTGGTGCAGGCGGTCCCGGCGCAGCAGCTGCAGCAGCGCGGAGTGGTTGGCGGCGGGCAGCAGCTGCAGGTGTGCGTGTGCGTGTGCGTGTACGTACAGCGCGTGGTGCAGGCGGTCCCGGCGCAGCAGCTGCAGCAGCGCGGAGTGGTTGGCGGCGGGCAGCAGCTGCAGGTGTGCGTGTGCGTGTGCGTGTACGTACAGCGCGTGGTGCAGGCGGTCCCGGCGCAGCAGCTGCAGCAGCGCGGAGTGGTTGGCGGCGGGCAGCAGCTGCAGGTGTGCGTGTGCGTGTGCGTGTACGTACAGCGCGTGGTGCAGGCGGTCCCGGCGCAGCAGCTGCAGCAGCGCGGAGTGGTTGGCGGCGGGCAGCAGCTGCAGGTGTGCGTGTGCGTGTGCGTGTACGTACAGCGCGTGGTGCAGGCGGTCCCGGCGCAGCAGCTGCAGCAGCGCGGAGTGGTTGGCGGCGGGCAGCAGCTGCAGGTGTGCGTGTGCGTGTGCGTGTACGTACAGCGCGTGGTGCAGGCGGTCCCGGCGCAGCAGCTGCAGCAGCGCGGAGTGGTTGGCGGCGGGCAGCAGCTGCAGGTGTGCGTGTGCGTGTGCGTGTACGTACAGCGCGTGGTGCAGGCGGTCCCGGCGCAGCAGCTGCAGCAGCGCGGAGTGGTTGGCGGCGGGCAGCAGCTGCAGGTGTGCGTGTGCGTGTGCGTGTACGTACAGCGCGTGGTGCAGGCGGTCCCGGCGCAGCAGCTGCAGCAGCGCGGAGTGGTTGGCGGCGGGCAGCAGCTGCAGGTGTGCGTGTGCGTGTGCGTGTACGTACAGCGCGTGGTGCAGGCGGTCCCGGCGCAGCAGCTGCAGCAGCGCGGAGTGGTTGGCGGCGGGCAGCAGCTGCAGGTGTGCGTGTGCGTGTGCGTGTACGTACAGCGCGTGGTGCAGGCGGTCCCGGCGCAGCAGCTGCAGCAGCGCGGAGTGGTTGGCGGCGGGCAGCAGCTGCAGGTGTGCGTGTGCGTGTGCGTGTACGTACAGCGCGTGGTGCAGGCGGTCCCGGCGCAGCAGCTGCAGCAGCGCGGAGTGGTTGGCGGCGGGCAGCAGCTGCAGGTGTGCGTGTGCGTGTGCGTGTACGTACAGCGCGTGGTGCAGGCGGTCCCGGCGCAGCAGCTGCAGCAGCGCGGAGTGGTTGGCGGCGCGCAGCGCGGGCAGCAGCTGCAGCGCGGCGGCGGCGTCGGCCGCGTCCCCGCCCTCGCCCGCCGCCTCGCCCCCGCCCTCGCCCGCGTCCTCCAGCGCCTCCAGCGCCTCACCCAGCTCCTGAGCAATGAACATCCTTGTTTGTTGTATCCTATATATCCTAGACGGCCGTCTAACATTTCTTCTTAACTGAATTTCTCTGAAACGGGGGTTGAAGCCTGAAGGTTAATATACTTATTAGTATGGGTGAATAGTTTTTAAAGGTAGGTATTTGAAATTGAGATATGTAGCTACTCATCATAAAAAAATGTGTTTCAGGGTTTTTTAATTTTCAAACTTTTACTTTGGAGGGTTGATAGCTTTATCTTTTTCTAGGCACTTCAAAATCGTGATATTATCAGCCCCCGAAATTCTATGAAATTGACACCCATATCAATTTATTCAGAAAAGCAATGTCCGCCAGTTTGGATTTCAAAATTACTGTCATTTTCGTAATCAGCCCCTGAAAATCCTTGACATTGACACCCGTATCAATTTATTAAGAAAAACAATGACCGCCATCTTGGATTTAAAAATTAATGTCATTTTCGTAATCAGCCCCCGAAATTCCTTGAAATTGACACCCATATAGATTTTTTTAGAAAAGCATTGTCCGCCATGTTGGATTTCAATGTTAATATCATCTTCGTAATCAGCCCCTGAAAATCCTTGACATTGACACCCGTATCAATTTATTAAGAAAAACAATGACCGCCATCTTGGATTTCAAAATTAATGTCATTTTCGTAATCAGCCCCCGAAATTCCTTGAAATTGACACCCATATAGATTTTTTTAGAAAAGCATTGTCCGCCATGTTGGATTTCAATGTTAATATCATCTTCGTAATCAGCCCCTGAAAATCCTTGAAATTGATACCCATATAAATTTATTTAGAAAAGCAATGTCCGCCATCTTGGATTTCAAAATTAATGTCATTTTCTAAATCAGCCCCTGAAAATCTTTGAAATTGACACCCATATTAATTTATTTAGAAAAGTAATGTCCGCCATCTTGGATTTCAAAATTAATGTCATTTTCGTAATCAGCACAATGAGAAACTTGTACTACCCATACTTCCTACAAAAAATACCAGACCATATTATATTATAGAGCTTTTCTAGAAATTAGAAGTTATAAAATATACTGGTACTACTACTACTACTACTATACAGTATGTAACAAAAACCCTGTCCGATCCTTAAGAGTATTATTCGGCATCGTACTGTGTACACATACACCTCACCATTTAATGGATTTGAGATTATTATTTTTCCCCAGTGAATATAATTTAATTAAAATAAAAATAAAAACTGATCAACGGCAACACTGATCGCTCGACAAAGTTCACCTACAGTTTTTTGTCAAAGAAGCCGCCTGAGCGAGACGGTTTGTATGATCCCGTGTCATGAACCCGCTTTGTCGCGTGCCGCCAAACAAACTTTTATCGAAAGAAACCTACGCTACGTCATACCTGCCTACGCGTAGGTATCAGCTGATATTGTTTTGTAGGCATAGTGAATCGGATTTCAGACACTCTGTATTTTATGTTTCAGACATAATTCTGTTTATCAAGAAACAATTAATCGAATTAAATGTAGCCCTGACAAGGGCTTTTTTTTAAATGTGATGTGCTTTTGGCAATGTAGGTACTTACCGACTGCAGGTATCAGTTTATTAAAACGTTCACTTATTGGTGCTCCATACTTCGGCGATCGTGCTCCACAAGTCCACCTCCAACATTAATACACATTGGACACCTTTTCAGTAAATTTGCACGTACTCTTTGCAGCGCACTTGTGTCCGATTTAAGTGAGTCGAAGGCTGCCACAATCCGAGTTCTTAGTTCGATTTCCGAATCGCACTCTCATATGGTCCAATAATTTGGTCACCGAGGATACCAGCCCACACGTTAACACGCCAACGATGTTGGAAATAACTCGGTTTCATAGCGTGCGGGTTTTCGAGCGCCCACACGTGTTCGTTGTGGCAGTTGAAGACACCAGTTCTCTCAAACGAGCATTCATCGGAGAAAAGCACATGATTCAAAAATCCTTCATTTTCTTCGACTTTTCTTAAGACCCAATTACAAAATTCCATTCTTGGTTCGTCATCAGTCGGCAGAAGGGATTGAACCCGCCGGTAGTGATAAGGGTGCTGACCATCTCCCTTCAGCACTCTCCAAACCCGCATGTGGTTTGTGTCTAATTGTCGCGCAACAGAGCGTGTGCTTTGCGTGGGGTCCGCGGCATACATATCCAGCACTTGTTCCTCAATTTCCACGTCGCGCTCTCGTGGTCTTCCAGCATCAGTGGCCTGCGACTCGTGCCCATGAACACTGCCTGTGGTGTACACGCGGTTATGCAGGCATTGGAACGCACGCTCCGAAGGAACTGTCACACCTGGTCTATTGGCGAAACGCACCTCATACGTTCTACGCGCAGCTACATAGTTACAGTCGGTCTTGCCTAAGCACATCAACATATTAAAATATTCCTGATTGGAATACGACATTGTTCGCGATACGATAGCGCGTGATAAGTACGGACGTTCAATCGAAAGCTATCTCCACGAAAGACTGGAAACAAGTAGTGCGCCGGTAGGCAACGAGTCGGCGACGTCAAAGAGTCGGCGGCTAGTTGAAAGAGTGCCTACAACGGGGTAGTGTAGGGCGGTGTTCTTTGAAGTAAAAATAGGTAAAAATAAAAAGATTTTGCCGCCGGGTGGTGTTGTCAACTTATGGAAATTTGCCATATTCAGTGTTAAAATTCGCATTGATTATAAAAATATAAAAATCAATATCTTTTGGTTTTTATGAGTTACATTTTTATAACCATTTTTTCTAGTACGTATGTTGAACCAGGAATACGCCCTTATAGGATCGGACAGGGTTTTTGTTACATATTGTATATATATCACTTACGCGAATATTAGACATTGAAATAGAACTATCGGATTTTATCGCGTTGTATTAATTTTATTTAATTCCCGACGTTTCGGATCCTTTATAGCATCCATGGTCACGGGTAGACTGAGGTGTTGGACGTCTTAATGTTAAAATTACTAACAGCTACCTTACATTTTTGTTAATTACTAGCGATCCGATTCACGCAGAACGAGCTCACCGTATCCTTTGGTCTTGCAGTTTTGGGCTTGGATTTAGATTTAATAGATTCTATATTGCGGTTCCAAGCAGCTGGTAAGACCCAACCATCTTCTCTATTGAAATTTGGGTCTTTTTTAATTTCAATAGCCTCACGAATCATCCTAGGTAGGAATCCGTTTTCTTTTGCGAGGACTTGTGGTTTATCAAATCTGATGTAGTGCTGGGTCTGGTTTTAACCAACCGGTTTTTTGGGAAAAGGAGTTGTCAATAAAAGGGATTTACGATTATTATATAGTCATTTGAAAAATCCATTTCCGCTAGTGCCAGGTTTAAGAACAGTTCTTTTCAAATCTATACTCTATACTAATATATAAAGCTGAAGAGTATGTTTGTTTGTTTGTATGCTTGCTTGAACGCGCTAATCTCGGGAACTACTGGTCCGATTTGAAAAATGCTTTCAGTGTTAGATAGCCCATTTATTGAGGAAGGCTATAGGCTATACATCATCACGCTACGCGGACGAAGTCGCGGGCAGAAGCTATAATTAATATAAATTCTTTGTAGGTTTCTCACAATCGGTCAACAAAATTCACTAAAATGCGTCAATTTTTAGGACAGCCCCTTAAGGGTCTTAACTATACAATCATGATATTTTATTGTTGTAAGTATTCATTATGTGTAACATTATATTATTATCTATGTGATATGTGAATAGGTCGTTAAATATAACTCATCTTTGATGTTATGAGTACAATGTAATACAAATACAACAGTTAAAACAAATTGAATAATTATCTCCCAGTTTGGGCGACCGAGAGACTGATAACAGTCGTCAGCGGTGGCGGCGATAGCGGGCACCCGTGACCCGGCGCGACCCGCCTTATCTGTGCGGCGCGGCTCGGTCCCGGCACGCACCTGCTCGTCCTCGAGGTCCTCGGCGTCCGGCGCCAGCGCCAGCGGCAGGGCGCGCAGCGCGGCGGGCAGCGCGGCCAGCGCGTCCTGCAGGCGCGCGGCGGGCGCGGGGCGGGCCGGGGCGGGCCCGGCGCGCAGCGCGTGCCAGCTGCGCGCCTTGAGGCCGAGCGGCGCGGGCCCCACGGCCAGCAGCTCGTCGGCGTGCAGCGCCAGCAGCGCGTCGCGGCCGGCGCTGAGCGTGTAGCGCGCCACGCGCCGCGCTGACGTCACGGGCGCCGCGCCGTCCGCCTCGCAGCTCCTCTGCCGACATACAGTATCACACATGCACACTTCTGCAGATACATGGTCTTCCATTTACCTACTTATATTACCAATGACTTGTAGAAGGTATCTACATATTAATAATTGTATGTTGTATCTAATATTAATGGTATGTTGTTTCTAATTTGTTTAACTTTTATACCTTGATTTTTCTGAACACTTGCTCTGATACTGTTTCGTAGAGGACCTGGCAAGGACCAGACACATCTGTCTCATTGTATTCACCATCCAACACTTGAAACTGAAAATTAATAAATCTAAGTACATAAAAACAGATATTAACTTTACAACAAAATAATATGGGTAGTGAACTACTAATTACCTGGAACAAACTGAGCAGAGACTTCTTATAGTTCAGCACATCAGGCAGCTCATTGGGGTCAAGAAAGGCCTTCTTGATCAAACCATCACTCCAATGTGCATAGAATGTGGTATCACTGTACGAGTCCCAAACTGAGTCATATGGCATGAAGTCTGCGTGCGCATGTTTGCCTCTCAGATACAGTTTAGGTGAGATTAACTGCAATAAAAAAAAAAACACCAGAGGAGTTGCAAGTGTGTTACCCTCCTTTTAAAAGGGTTTGAGCCTCCAGTAACCTTACTCACTGGGCAAAACACAATGTAAGTATTTTTTTACTCCGGCATTCTGTGAGGCCGTACTATCACTCCAGTCTAGCCGGCCCATTCGTGCCGAAGCATGGCACTCCCACAATAATTTAGCAATTAGCACTGCACTCAACAGTTTAGCATTGCTGAATAGTGTATTAAGTGTGTGTTACTCAAAACTATCAAGCAGCACATTGGGCATTTTTGGTCAGCTTTCAAGAATAGGTACTCTAGTAATAACACAATAGGTACCTGGAACTGCAGAAAGTAGTCGGTGTGCCCGTGCGACCAGAGCGGCGCGAGGTGGAGCGTGGCGCGGATCTTGTAGCCGACCTCCTTGTCGGTGCGCGCGACGTCGTTGAGCAGCACCGCGCTGTCCAGCTCGAAGGCGGCCGGCGCGCCCAGCAGCCGCGCCGGGCCCGCCGCCCCATCCGCCCCCGCCGCCCCATCCGCCCCCGCCGCCCCATCCGCCCCTACCGCCCCCACAGCCGCCGCCGCCGCGCACAGCAACACGCCGCACCAGCGCCAGCAGTGCTCAGCCATCGCACTACACTGTTAGGCACCTACTTACTAATCTGTGTTTAAACTGAAAGTTTACTATTCACCGGCAGTCCGGCAGACTCCGGCACGACACTGATGTGTCACTGAGTGAGTATCACTACACTGACGTTGACGTTTGCGATTTGACAGATCAGATGCGGGTGCGCAGGATAAAAGCCGTGGAGCCATAAAGCTACTTTAGTACCTCTACCTTAGCTATCGTACTTCTTATCTATGATGCGTACAGTTATAGATACCATTCATCTGTCATGGCATGTCTGTTCATTATTTTGGATATCTCCGGCCTTTTATGGTAACGCTTGCGTTGTGTTTCGCCGAGTGAATGAGGTTACCCAAGGCCCAAACCCTTTTAAAAACCCTTCTTGTTGCGGGTGTCCATGGGCGGCGGTTATCGCTTACCATCAGGTGATCCGTCTGCTCGTTTGCTCCCCTTTTCGAGGTAGTTACTTTAAATTTGGACATGCCCGTCCAAAGAGTATAATAATATAGTTGTACGGACCGTCTGTCAGGCCAGCTAGTCTTAAGAATATAGATAAATCCTTTTTTTTCTCTAACAACGTTTACGCCGCCTCACTAGCTTAATAATTTACTTCTAATAAAATCTCTAAATCTTTGGCTAACTTTAGGGATCAATATTTTTGTGACTTGGTAACACTGCTTCCCACTTGCTACTATGGCGACACTTGAACACTTGGATTCACAAAGATCTGGATCCAAATGCAGAACTTCAGATGCAGTGATTTCGAAATTTTATATATAATTTTGACACAGACTAGTTCATAAATAAGTTTTAATCACTTGAAGTTCAACGACGGTCAAACATGGATGGTTGAAAACAACTGGTTGTAACGAGATAACAATCACATATACATCACTAATACTTGTTTCGTTAACTGGTTTCTGCCCGCGACTTCGTCTGCGTAGCCGTCATGATATATAGCCTATAGCCGTCATGTGCGTAGTAGTCATGATATATAGCCTATAGCCTTCCTCAATAAATGGGCTATCTAACACTGAAATATTTTATCAAATCGGACCATTAATCCTGAAATTAGCGCGTTCAAGCAAACAAACAAACAAACTCTTCAGGTTTATAATTAAAGTAAGTATAGAAGTATAGATACTATAACGGACTGAGACAGGGAAACGAACCTAACTCCATTCCTCGCAGCATTGATGTTTCTGCGCGGCCACGTTGCGCAGACGCATACGCGCTACTGAACCTACTGATTTGGTCGTAAAATAGATGTACCTTTCATTTCTGTAGTAGGGTAAAAAAAATACAATCAATACTAGTGCAGTGGCCAGTGACTAAGTGATTCATTAAAACAAAGACAAAGTGTATCTGAATACAATAAGTATTATTTATTTTAAGCAATGTAGGTATGCGAGGCAGGCTCGAAGCTTAGCGGGCACAGTGAACACTAACAGCTCATTCGCTAACAATAGGTATATAACATATAGCCACAATGTCATGTTTATTGAATTATAATAATGTAATGTCTGCGTGGGTGCCACTGTAGCCGCTGTCCCCGCGCCACGTACAAACACAACGCCTTACAATATAAATTCAAACATAATAAAGTAATATCTTTTGCACCAGATACTGACAATATATTATTTATAATAAAAATAAATTATAGCACCTGCTAGGCAATGTACCGCATTCACTTAAATATAGAAAGTCGTAACTAGTTAAACAATATCACATAATCACGTGTAGCGCTGTCACGCTACGCTAAGCTTTGTACTCTCGACGCTAGCTCCAGCTGATTTGGATCGGATAATCTTTGGTTACTGAACTACTTCTGCTATGCAGGCGCGAGTCGCGACCGCGCGCCGCCGTGCTAAATAAATATTGTTATCTACTTATACAAATTATTTTGACTATAATTATATCGCTTTGAAAACAAAGTGATTATTATTTATATTTATAACAGACAACAAAAATAAAACAACAATAATATCGCAGAACAGAGCTCTCCCGCGACTCGCGAGGCGTCGCCGCCACGCTGGCGCCCGCCACTCACGAGTAGATCGTCATCAGGATCATCTGCGAACGGAAACAAAGCTCAGTCCAGAAGCCCACGCGCCAGAGCAGCCCACGCGTGACGTCACGCACCTCCTCCAGGGACAGCGGGTTGGACTTCATCTTGGTGTCCAGGCTGCGGTATCGCTCTGCAACAACAAGCGGGACACATGAGTCCGAGGCGAGCGGCGCTACGACTGGGGCGCTGTGCTATGTTATGTACCGTGCGCCAGGTGCAGCCGCGCCAGCGCCATCACGTAGGCCTCGTGGCTGAGCGAGGCCCCGCGCGCGAAGCGCAGCACCAGGCACTCCAGCACCTTGTTGGAGGCCGTGACGCCGGCCGCCCACAGCAGCGCGCGCAGCCGGTACGAGGACGCGGCCGCCGAGCCGCAGCGCCGCGCGCCGCCGTGCCGCAGGAAGGCGCCCCGCCAGTGCGCCAGCAGCGCCACCAGCGCCGGCACGTCGCGCGCGCGCACGCTGCCGCCCAGCGCGCGGTCGCGCAGCGGCACCAGCGCGCGGCACAGCTCCAGCGACGGGCGCGCGCACAGGCACGCGCGCCACTCGCGCCGCAGCGCCGCGCGCAGCCCGCGCGCGTCCAGCTCCGGCGCCAGCGCGCCCGCCGCGCCCAGCCGCCGCACCGCCGCGCGCACCTGCGCCGGCAGCGCGTGCGCGTCCTCCAGGACCTCGGCCGACACGTCGCGGACGATCACGTTGTCCTCGTTCACCTCCCTGCAAGCGAGCGAGCGCGAGCGTGAGCCGAGGGCCGAGAGCCGCGCCCGCGCCGGCGCCGGCCCATGCACTACGCACCACACGTCGGTCTGCTCGTCGGTGAGCACGCGCAGCAGGAAGGCGGCGTCGGTGTGCGGGCGGCGCGTGTGCGGCACCACCAGGTAGCGGCCGGGCGGCAGCGTGAAGAACGTGACCACCTCGCGCGCGCGCGACTCGTGCGTGACGTCGAGCGCGCGCAGCCCGCGCAGCGCGCCGCGCCCGGCCCGGCCCGCGCCCGCCGGCGGCACCTCGTACACGGCGAAGCCGATGGCGCGCAGCTTGCCGGCGCCGGCGCCCACGTCGTACTGCTGCGTCACCGACACCACCACGTGGCACTTGCGCGCGCCCGCCGCCTCCGAGTGCGGGATCTGCACGTGGAACTGCGGGTTGGTGGCCGTGGTGTCTGGGGACGGACAGGCACGGTGAGAGCCGGCGGGGCGGGGGCGGGGGCTGAGCGGGGTCAGTGGGGCGTGTCCGCACCTGTGCAGTGCGGCGGGCCGCCTGCGTTGTAGCCGGTGCGCCAGCGGCGGCGCGCGAGCACGGCGCGCCACGGCCGCTTGGCGTGCAGCGCTCGCTCCAGCAGCCAGTCGTCGGGCCCCACGTGCACCAGCTCTAGCTGATCGAAATTTCGCACGAAATCACCGAAAGACATCCTGCGATCGGAAAAAAGACGACCGTATATGCCATTTGTTTTTGTAACTGATTTTTTGTCGCAAAGGCTAAAGGTGCAATAGACGTTAGTAGTGGGGTCACCGACCAGAAGTCGCCTGGGCGGTCGGCGCGCGGCGCCAGCAGCTCGCGGTCGGGCGGCGCCAGCGCGCACCACTCGGCGCTGTCGGGCGCCCAGGCGCCGCGCCACACGCCGCGGCCGCTCACGGCGCGCAGGCGCACCAGCGCGCCGGCGCCGGCGGCCGCGCCCGCGCCCGCGTCCTCGGGCGCCCCGCGCACGCGCGCCAGCCCCGTGACGCAGTAGGGCTGCGCGGGCTGCAGGCCGCCGCGGGCCCGCGCCGCGCCGGCCACCAGCAGCGTGGAGCGCGGCACGGCGGAGTTGAGCACCTGGAAGGTGAGCGCGCGCGGCTGCAGGCGCAGGGAGAAGCTCTGCACGATGCCGCCCGACAGCTCCTGCAGCGCGCGCGCCACGCTGCCGCCGCGCAGCGCCGCGTACGACCCGTACAACCTGACGTTTGCGAACACGCTCTCATCGGTCATCATAATCGTTACTAACATCGGTGAAAGGAAGGTTGTCATGTCAAAAATCAGGCCATCAGTGATTCCGTTAAAAAACGGTACAATAAATACCTACAATAAATGATTTAATGAATCAACAGTTACAACGCAAAAATTAACTGTTTATTGGGAAACTAAAATTAAAATTAATCTTAAACTGCTCGTTTTGTAAATGTACATATTCATATTGATTTCTAAAGCTTACGCTTATAGATTGCTGAAGATTTGTATTGTATTTAATACTAATATAACGCGATATAATCCGTAAAGTTGTTTTATTTCAATATGTACATATTCAGTTAATATTTTAATGCAAAGTAACTAAAAGTAATTATTGCAAAATTACTTGTAATGACGTCTTCATTACAAGTAATTTTGCAATAATTACTAAAATAAAACACCCACTCAAATTGGTCTCATTATATTGCTGCAATGCAGCGCATGAAGAACCCCCGAGTTTTAACTCATCAACTCAGTAAACATCAGAAAAATAGGTGACTCCAAAATGTTTTTTCTATTAATATTACATAACATACCATCACGCCTGTATTCCCCGAAGGCTAAGGCAGAGGCGTACTAATGTACACCCACAGTTCGCCGGTATGTTTAGGTCCCATGTAATAGGGGGCGAGAGTCCCATGTAATAGGGGGCGAGCCTATTGCCATTATAACCGGGCACAAATTTTATTTTCTTGCGTTTTAATTAGGTATTTTCTTCGTTTAGTTATTCAACTTTTGTACAATTATTTCATAGCTATTAGATATCTTATATCATAGTGTATAGTATTCTACTAGTCAAGCCCTTTCATTTGATACCTTTATTGAGGGAGTAGTGAAAAAATTTAATAAATTCACCATTTCGTGGAGGCCGCCATGTTGGATTTGAAATTTTTCATAGTGTATAGTATTCTACTAGTCAGGCCCTTTCATTTGATACCAATATTGTGGGAGTTGTGAAAAAATATGTAAACCGCCATCTTGTGGCGGCGGCCATCTTGGGCCGATTTTCATCAAACATAGCTAAGAACACTCCCTTACACACACTTATTCACCTTTCAAACAAAAAAAAACAAAATCAAAATCGGTTCATCCATTCGGGAGCTACGATGCCACAGACAGACACACACACACACACACACACAGACACGTCAAACTTATAACAGACCAAATGAAAGTCCAAATGATTTAACATTTGATGAGAAAGAAGCATTAGTTGACGGCCATCCTGTGACTTTAAGCCGGCAATTTATGATAAGAGTTAATGCTTTTATGATTTTTTTAAAGAATGACGATCAAATTCTAGGAGATAAGCTTATAGATTTCTGGTGGAGGATTGAATTTCAAAACCGCGGAAGTCCCCATTTGCACATGTTATGTTGGATTCAAAACGCTCCTAATTTTGAAACTCCTGAAGGTAGAAATTTAATTAATGACATTGTTTCTTGTTCATTAAATAATGCAGACGATGAACTAAATGATATTGTGAAACGAGTCCAAATCCACTCACATTCCCATACCTGTTATAAAAACAGGCAGGACCAACACTGCCGCTTTAATTTTCCCAGACCAGCAAGCGATGAGACAGTTTTATTAGGACCTGACGAAACTTTGCGTAATAATGGACGATTTTGTATTTTGAAAAGAAATCCTGAAGAACAATATGTAAATAATTATAATCCGGAAATACTGAAAATCTGGAAGGCGAATATGGATATCCAACCGTGTGGTAATGTAACTGCTGTTTCTTATTATATAGCCAAATATACTTCAAAGCACGAACCACAAGATGTAGGTCAAACGGTAAGAGATGCCGTCAGCAAAGTTCGAGCCTGTCATGGGGATATTGGTAGGCAATTATTTGCTGTTTCTATGGCAATATTAAATCACCGCAGAGTGTCAGCGTGTGAATGCGCATACAGATTATGCCATTTGAAACTAAGAGACAGTTCTCGAAAAGTAGTTTTCGTCAACACATGCCGACCTTATGAGCGCTACCGAATCTTAAGATATGATAGTGACGCAGGTCATACATATCAAAATATATTTGACAGATATATTCAAAGACCAATCAATCTGGAGCATCTAAGTTTAGCAGAATTTGCTGTAAATTATGAACATACAAGTCGACTTGTAATCGATGAAGAAAACGGTGATGGAGAAGCTTATGAAGACCTAGAAGAGGGCACTGAAACCACGCGATCAACCATCAGACTCCTAAATGGAATAATTATGAAAATGCGGAGAAAGCCAGCAATATTGAGGACTCGCTATTACACGCAAACGGGAGACCGAGAAGGCTATTTTTATAGCTATCTTGTGGCCCATGTACCGTTTAGAGATGAAGCAGATTTGTTAGCAGGCTATGAAAGTTGCGAAGAAGCTTTTATGGCACAACGAAATCTGTTACGTCCTTTTCATGGAGATTCTGTTGATCAATTCCAGTTTATTGAACGCGAGCTTCAGCAGGTTATTGGCCAAGTTCTAGCACTAGCAGAACCTCCCGCGTTTAATAATTTTAATAATCAAGAACCTGAAAACCATGATGTAGGAGCAATTGTTGACGGATATGATCCAAGAATTGCTGATGTTGATATCGAAGTAGAAGAAGTTGAAGAAGCAATACACGTTAATATCACAGATACAGAGTTTCATTCCATGGTGAGCAGCATGAACATAGAACAAAAAAAAATATATGATGAAATAACAAAACGAATTAAAGATGAGGTGACAAATCAACACAACACAAATGTTCCATTAAAATTATTCGTTACCGGAGGAGCTGGTAGCGGCAAATCTTTCGTGCTTAAAACTTTAGTACATCATATTCGACGCTGTTACACTCCCACAGTAGACCAATTGTTACATGCAAGTTTTGTCGAAATCACAGCACCCACAGGAGTTGCAGCGCGGCTCGTTAACGGGAAAACCCTTCATAGTGCATTTTCTCTTTGCATCGAAAAGGGTCGAGCCACAGTCTACAGACAAATGACAGGACAACGTCTGGAGGACATGCGAAGAAAATGGCGTTATATCCGTTGGCTGGTAATAGATGAAATATCAATGGTGTCGTATGAGGTTTTTCGAGCTATACATCTCCGATTACAAGAATTTAAAAGTTGTTTACATATTTTTGGTGGAGTAAATATCTTAATTTTTGGAGATATTATGCAATTGTCGCCCGTAAAAGGCAGTTGGTGCTTCAAGCAACCTCTAGCATTCCAAGGAGAGCCCCATTTATGGCAATATTTTCGACTTTGTGAACTCCAAACCAATGTCAGGCAACAAAATGATACTCAATTCATCGACATTTTGAATAATCTACGGGTAGGGGAGTTGAGTATGGAGCAATATGAAATTTTACTGGATAGAAGTCGAGTGTCATTGACTGGAGATTTTGCCGACGGTAACGCTGTACGGATTTTTCCTACTGTAAAATTGGTGAATAACTACAATGACAAAATGGTAGAAATAATGGCTGATGCAGTAAAAGTTTATACTATAAATGCTCTGGACGAGTCTAAAGAACCTGCCACCTATGGCCAAAAACCTAACCAAGTTTCTATCCCGCAAGATCCAAACTGTACGGGAGGGTTGCTCAATTCAGTAAAAATTGCAATCGGGGCTAGAGTGATGCTAAGAGTAAACTTAAAGGTGTCTGAAGGGCTAGTTAATGGTAGCATGGGGGTAATCAAAAAAATTGAATGGCGTGGACTTCGCCGAGACCAACTCGAAGAAGGTGAACTTCCAAAAACAATATTTATTAAATTTGATGACGAGTCCATTGGCAGGAGTTCTAAAGGTGAAAATGGTTGTATTCCCATACGTCCACAAAGTATAATTTTTCAAGGTCTCAGAGGGTATGGCAACATTGAGAGAACAATGTTTCCGATTATTTTAAGTTGGGCTGTTACTGTACATAAGTTACAAGGAACCACCGTTGAAAAGGCTGTTATATATTTGGGCAAAAAAAATTTTTGCAAAAGGCCAAGCCTACGTGGCTTTAAGCCGTGTAAAAAGTTTAAACGGTGTCGCTATTTGCGAGCTCAACCAAAGGAAGCTGTTCAATAATCCTCATGACATATCGGCTTTGGCAGAATTGCACAGATTGAGAAGCAGTAATGATTAAACTGAAATGGTCATCTCCAATTTACCCCCCATTTAAGCTGTTTAAAATTTTTATCTAGATTTTAGATTTAATTTATTCCTTATTCCCTTTCAATGTATACCTATAGTATTCTACTAGTCAAGTCCTTTTATTTGATCCCCATATTGAGGGGGTTTTAAAAAACATTTAATTCGCCATTTTGGATTTGAAAATCATACTATATAGTATTCTACTAGTCAAGTCCTTTTATTTGATCCCCATATTGAGGGAGTTTTAAAAAAACATTTAATTCACCATTTTGTGATGGCGGCCATTTTGGATTTGAAATTTATCATAGTGTATAGTATTCTACTAGTCAAGCCCTTTCATTTTATACCTTTATTAAGGGAGTAGTGAAAAAAATTAATAAATTCACCATTTCGTGGAGGCGGCCATCTTGGATTTGAAATTTTTCATAGTGTATAGTATTCTACTAGTCAAGCCCTTTCATTTGATACCTTTATTGAGGGAGTAGTGAAAAAAATCAATAAATTCACCATTTCGTGGAGGCGGCCATCTTGGATTTGAAATTTTTCATAGTGTATAGTATTCTACTAGTCAGGCCCTTTCATTTGATACCAATATTGTGGGAGTTGTGAAAAAATATGTAAACCGCCATCTTGTGGCGGCGGCCATCTTGGACCGATTTTCATCAAACATAGCTAAGAACACTCCCCACTTATTCACCTTTCAAACAAAAAAAACAAAATCAAAATCGGTTCATCCATTCGGGAGCTACGATGCCACAGACAGACACACACACACACACAGACAGACACGTCAAACTTATAACACCCCGTCGTTTTTGCGTCGGGGGTTAAAAAAGGTGTAATACCCTATTGTCAAAATTGTCAACTCAAAATGACACCTGTTAACAAAAAATAATTAAATTTCATTGAGGTAATAACGAAGTCGTGTTAGTCCGCTAGAAAATAAGTTGTCATTCTTTATTTACTTCTTTAATCTACTTCTTTAATCTACTCAAATATTTAGTTTTTACACCGGCTTGTGCTCGCTGGATAAATCCTAAGTATGTCCTGTGATTCCCTGTATAAGTAGAGTTAGAATAACTGTACTAATAATCAATTCCTGGTCACAATAATGGTTTCTGATTGATCTGCTTTATTTTCTTGTTTTATGTTATTTAGTCTCTGTAAATGTATTTTTTTTAATTTTATTACTTGATTCTGTTATAATTTTTGATCCGTGCTAGTCTAGTACAGAAACACTTGAAAAAGAAATTGACTTCAATGGTTATTTTTATAAATCATCGTTTTCAATGGTTAAAAGAGGCGGGAAAATGAAAAGTGCACATTGTCGATTTTATATTATTTTTCAAAACTTGAATTTCTCGCGGCGCCGTCTGTTGGGACTGGTCGGCTCTTGACATGCTATGGTAATCACTTTTCTTTTCTTTGCAAGACAATTGATAGTAGTTTATTAAATTCAATTGTTATCAGCACATCAAGCTGCACGATTCTCACATTATAACAACTAAATCGTAAAATAAATCAATGTTATAATCTTTGTTGAAAGGAGTATCTATGGAGTTTCTTGCCGGTTCTTCTCCATAAGATCCACTATTTGAAACCGCGCACCTAGTTTTTGACAATTCAAAAGTACCTGTACTACTGGTCTAATTGAAATAAAACATTTGACTTTTTTACTTTGACTAAGGTAACGTCAACGTAACTGACTGGCCAACGTCCATAAAACAGGGCCCCAAATCTGCTATTTTGTCGTGTCAAAATCGTCACTTGTTTTTGGCTTCAGAATTGTTGATTTTTGACAGTTTTGTCTACGAAATCTGCCAGTTCTTATGTCATTTAGTGCCATTGAACGACCATTTTGAAACAACTGAAATAGTAGACTTGGGCCCCAGGTACCTTGTTGTAGAATGTTATATGTGTGGGGCGGTCGCTGTATGAACAACTATTGGTAGGTTTTTTTTTAAAAAACTTACTAATATTATTATTACTTAATTTTTTTATTTTCGTCTTTTTTTTTAAGAAACAAGCTCTGTATTGTGGTATACTGCACAAACATACAATTACTGGACGCAAAGTACACCCACACTCGACACACAAATATTTGCCTCGAGTGGAAGTAGCGAGGTGATGTACACTCGTGAGTTGTTTTTTTTCAGATTTTGCTCGTGTAGTAGGTAACTACGCCCTTCTTTCTCTTGGACGATGTTCTCACTTGGCGTAGGCCTTCTCGAGCAGCGGCAGCGTGAAGTCGTCGTGCAGCGCGGAGCGCGAGGCGAGCAGGCCGCCTCCGCCCCCGCCTGCGCCCCCGCCCCCGGCCCCGCCGCGGGCCGCCACGGGCAGCCGGTCGTCGATCACCACCTCGCGCCACGTGCCAAACACCCAAAAGCGAAACCTGTAGCGTTATACATATAACTACACATATATTTGACCTATTGTTCACAAAGGATGGCTAATAACACTCGTATCTTACATAGGTAGGTACCTACGCAACCTTTAATTTTCTATTCTGTTGCCTACGTTGCGGCGCGCCCGCCTGGCCCGCACAACCACAACCACTATGTGCCGGTAGGTAGGTACCTGAAGGCGCCGGTGTAGCGGCGGCGCGGGCGGAAGCTCTGCGGCGGCGCGGCGCGGTCCAGCAGGCGCGGCGTGAGCGCGAGCGCGGCGGCGGCGCGGCACACGTGCGGCGCGCCCGCCTGGCCCGCACAACCACAACCACTATGTGCCGGTAGGTAGGTACCTGAAGGCGCCGGTGTAGCGGCGGCGCGGGCGGAAGCTCTGCGGCGGCGCGGCGCGGTCCAGCAGGCGCGGCGTGAGCGCGAGCGCGGCGGCGGCGCGGCACACGTGCGGCGCGCCCACCTCGCCCGCCACCACGCGCCACCTGCGCCCACCACACAACCACAATCACTCTTACCGTCATATACACTATAATAAAATAACCCTGTTCAATCCGAAAGGCCATACCCAAGATCACATTATCAAACAAAATAAAAACCGCGTAATTATGACAGTACCTACCTATAACAAGAATATTGCGATTGTAGTGGTATTCCCTTCTTGTAAAGTGAAAACGATATGGATTTGTTTGTTTATATAGAACCGGATGTCGATACTTACCTAACAATTTTTATCATTATCCTATCGAAGGTTTTAATGCGTTTGATTTAGAATCCAAATAATAATACACTTTGATTGTCAGATTCAATTGAGTTTGATTTACGATATATTTTGATATTACGTCTGTATTGTAAATTCAGTCCGCCGGACTCTTAACAAGAGATTAGTACAATACTTTGAAAAATTTAACATAATCTCTCGCCAATAATTCGCTTTTAGGAAAACTAAGGAGCTAATAGGATTTATTGTGAATAAACTTAACACTAACAAAAAAGGTATGACTATATTCCTCGCTGTCGCCAAAGCCTTTGATACTATTCCGATGTCCATACTGCCAAACAAACTCTAAAAGTTAGGTGTCAGAGGGTTACAGTTATAATTCTTCCGCAGTTACCTTACGAATCGAACACAAATGGTCAAAGTGTTTGACTATACTATTCTTCTTCAAAGCTTCAAATTTGCTACGGTGTGCCACGAGGCAGTATCCCGGGCCCTATTTTGTTTCTCGCTTTTATAGAAGATCTACGGCAATTTATACATCAGTAATGCAAAAATCGTGTCATTCACATGCGATAATCTAAATATATCCAAGACTAAGATTATAAACTTTTCTTGGTGATGTTCACCAAATACACAACACGGCTTCAGTCATAAAGGCTCACAGCGGGGGCACACGATGCGTTGCGGCGCCGCACCGCAAACATTAATTCACCGTATCAGCTCTGTGGTATCAGCGGGCACACGAGCGGTGCGGCGCCGCTACGTTGTTTTGTCGCAGCGGCGGCGTAGCAGCGTTGGACAGTGTTAATAACAATGGAACGTAAAACAACTGAGCGGTGCCGCTCCGACGTCGCAACGCATTCACCCCTGCCCGCCTGGTCTCGGTGGTGGCAAGTCCGGTGCGGCGCCGGGGCGCATCGTGTGCATGCCACAGATATTTCTATATAAGACGACGCAGCGACACCGCACCGGCGCCGCAACGCCGCCGCAACGCATCGTGTGCCCCCGCTATCACCCCTGTCAGATAGATTCTCAGATATCTCTACACTGTCAGGCCATCTAGCGCCGAGTAGCAGTACTCGATCGTAGCGAGCCGCGAGCATGTGGCACGAGGTATAGCCAAATACAGTATAACGTTTTGCGGTATTATAGGCATACTAATTGCTTAATATTTGTTAGTTAAAATGTTATTTTTATGTAATCCCCATTATAATATTTCATAAAAAATAATAATAATAATGTACCTGCTTTGTTTTTCTTTTAACTAAAAACAGGGGAGGTGTAGTGTGTGACGCGCCTCCACCCAATATATTGTAACTAGCGTGTAATTGATGCACTACATTATAGACTGTCATAAGAGATAGTTGTGTTTTACTCGTCCTCCGAACACCCGATAATACATTTACATAATTATATCATCATCAGCCTGCTTATCATCAAACAGATCTTAACAATAGGTAACATCACTTATAAGTACCTGCATAATAATATACGTCATTATGTAAGTATTTATTTCTGATGAGTAGCGACAATACCAATTTTCAGGTTCCTATCTTCAAAAACACCCGTTACTGCCTTAGAAACATCCAGCCCTTTTAAAATGTGAATATCCAAAAACCCTAAAAAGCCCTAATTATTTACTTATAATGAATGATGCTACAATGCATCATTCATTATAAGTATCAATCTCAATTTTCAAGTACCTATCTAAAAAAACCGGCTGTGTATCCTATACAAAGGTCGTCACTCCTCGTTTCCTCCCCTTAAAATGTGAAAGTCGAAAAATCCTATAACACGATACTATTTATTTATTCTCGGTAGGTAACTGTCATTAATTACTTTCATACATACATCTCCCCCACCATTTACCTCCCTAAGTTAAAATTTCCAAAAATCCTTTCGTAGCGGATGCTTAGGTAGGTACGATACCTATATTCCAAATAGCTTTCTAGACTTTGTAGTTTTGACTGTGCGGTAATATATCAGTCAGGATGTAGATTTGAGGACTATGATCTAGGATTTGTTTACTATAGTGATTAAAACTGGACAAGTGCGAGGCAGACTCGCGCCCCGACCCCGAAGGTTCCGTACAATGGTGCTACTTCACTACTTGTAAGTCTCGTAACAATACGTATCAACAGAATTACTGAAGTTCAGTTATGAGCCTATGAAGCACCGAATACTGCTCTGATGAAAACGTAGTCGGTTTCAACTTGAAAACTTATGAATTACCAAAGTAATTTTGTAATTATAAAAAAATGTTACTTTTTATTATAATTATGACGTAAAAACTACGAATTTTTTTCTTTACTTGCGCGCTAAGACCTTGCTGCTTACGAAATGTCGTGCATGATTCTAACTCCACGAGTAGTAGCCACACGAAGTGTATCGAAATACGGGACATAAATAAAATAACCGTATGTTTTATTTCGTTGTTCGTTTTCACAGGTTTAAAAGACGTATTGACCTACGTATTTGTTATAAATTTGAACTTGCTGCCAAAACGGCTTGATCTACAGAAACACGAACAGACGGACCAGCAAAGTGATCCTGTAAGGGTTTCTTTTTGAATTACGGATCTAAAAACCGTGGCAGTTTAATAACGACTCACACATAGTCACGCCGAAATGTTTGTGTGTAAAGTAGTTTACATGTAACATGTGATGTGTTATGTGAGTGTCACCTGGCAACGAGCTGGTCGGGCGGCTCCTCGTCCTGGTCGCTGCTGGCCGAGTTGTCGCACTCGTGGTCGCAGTCGTGGTCGCGGTCGCGATCCCCGCGGAAGCGCGGGCGGGCGCACAGCTCCTGAACAAACCCTGCGTCAACTGTCTCGCTCTCGCTTTCAGTGTCGCTCCGCACAACATCGACGGTGACTGCTGATTGCACTCAGTTACGATGTGCGCAGTGTGCGGTGTCTCCGTGTCTCTGCCATGGACACTCCCTGTCAGCGTAGTAACTGCTAACTCTGCTTAGGCTCAGGCGCAGGAGCAGGACGTGCACTTCGCAAAACGTGCACATTTTATTGAAAACGAAATAACTAATGTATTTATTTTAATAGAACGGCTGGAGCCAATTACCTACTCTATTTAAACATATAATTTATTTAACACAGTCATGCATTCTTCTCACAAAATTTCACAACAGCATCATATTGCATTCACTCGCAAACATCGAAATCTGTGTTTGAGTTCAGGCGAGGAATAGGTGACATAGAACGGCAAGTTGGAACAGCCAGTTAACGGTGTTTTCTATAACGACAGTAATTGTCTAGGACAAACAGATTACAAATTTCATTATGTAGCTCAGGAACATCCATAATCCCTCCAAGAATTTTAAATATTACAGTCATCCGATCGCGACCGGCTTACTTCCAGAGAATTGAAACCCAAGCAACCCAACAGGAATTTAGTGGGATGCAAGAGAGGATAAAACTCATACAAGTGCTTGTAAAAGTATCTAAGAAATGCTTTTTGATCTTTTTCTAAGGCTAAAGAGTGCTGTTTCTCAAAAGGATTCAATACACACGCACTAGATTCATGCTTGCTACGAACCAATGCTCCAAAAACAAGCTTGATAACGCGAGGGTTGTGGAAGTCACGGCAATTCCTTAAAACAAAGCCAAGGCGCCTGAAGAACTCCTTAAAAGTGGATGTGATGAGGTTGTGAACAGTGAGCTTACGGTCGAATAGTCTTATTCGAGTCGCCAGGTCTTTCATGGAATAAGTTTGTACCTACATAAAGTTGACTGGGCGTCGCATTCGACCGAAAGACATCACGTAGTATTTAGATTTATTAAATTCCACTTTATTTAGTAAGCTCCACTTATATACTGAATCAATGTCTAATTGCAGAGCTTGGCAAGCTTAGATTTTATTTCGTAAAAAAGTTTTAATTCATCAGCTAATAAGAGGGATCTGGCATTCGCAGCTACATCAGAGAGGTCATTAATCATCAAGATGAAAAGGAGAGGGCCGACTACCCAACCTTGACTCACGCCCTAGCGTGTGGTATGGGAGTGTGTCGCACAAACCTAATCTGACAAATATTAATGTAATAATTCCGTGTTAAACATTAATTAATATTAAACCCATACAAGTAGGTACATGTATGGACGGCTCGAGCACCACCACCACCAGGGCGCAGGCGCACCGCACACCACGCTGCAGCAGCAGTACCGTTCGTGTGGTATGTGCGGCGCGCGGGCACTGGTGTGGTGGCGGCGGCTATCACGGCTTGTGCGTGCGCAGCTATAACTGCTCCAGTAATCATATCATTCTACGGAGGGTGTTACGAGCACTACTACCGCCGCCGCCGCCGCCGCCCTTGCTGTCGCCTGTCCTTGGTGCAGAGGACACTATTGTTGCTTAGCTTCTACTGGAGTGTTGCACGAGTATCTCGTGTGCCGATTCAGGATCTGTAGCCGTTCAAGGTCAGTGCGAAACATTCAAGGGCACATGAGATCTGATAACTTTTTGAATAGTTCGAGCCATTTTTTTATGGGATAGGGGAGCAAACGAGAACGTCGTTTTCTGTGAAGCCGTGGTGTCACTCCGGTCGAGCCGACTCATTCGTACCGTAGCATGGCTCGCCTTTTGAAAACTGTTTTCATACGTGACACGCTTATTTTCTTACAATTAATATTTTAGTTTCTAAAACAGTATGTAGATGTGATTCCAGTTTTTCGTTGGTTTATTTCGATCAGATAAATTGAGACGTAACGCACGCACTCGCATGTGTTCTATAGTAGCAGTAGGTAGTAAACGCGCGTTGATGTCTTATGTATGCGTTAGCGGAGTGACGCGACGCGCCATGAGTCCCATGACGCAGTAGATCTGCACATTGTGCACAAGTGGCCGTACAACATGTACAATGCATACGCGGGCGGAACCTACCAAGAAATAATGTCCGGGAAATATATTATGATAAACAAATATACATATGTGTGTGGTCTGGGTGGCGTTGCGTGTTGTTTTATTCCGTAATATTATCGAGCCAACACACACACTATATTAAGTCGAACCACAAGTCATGCTCGTGAACGGGTGCTGTCTATCGTGGCTGGTCAGCTCTTGCTGTGGCAATCCTTTTTTTTATAAGTAGGTAATGAATAAATATTACACATCAAACTACATAATTATCAGCAACTATATAAAACAAAGTTGTTATGCTAATTGTAATCGTTTTTTTTTGTTAGTATCTGTGGAGATTTTCTCCATGCCCCACTTATTGGAACCGTGCAACCAGTTTTGACTTTTCAAAAACCTAATTATATTTTGATTTTTAGTTGTATCAGTAACTTGACAGTTGAAGGGCTACCAGTTTTTAACAAATAAAAGGTAGTCAGGAGGCGTAAGAATGAACGAAATTGAATTAACGAAATGTACTAAACTACATAAAAAAGTTTTAATTTAAATTTAATTAGTTATTTGTCTAAAAAACACAATATTAAACATTGTGGCATTTGTTTCTCAGTAGTAAGGTAATCTATAAAATGACAAAAGGAAAAAAAACATGATTTTTATTTTTGGTTTGTTTTTATAAGAAGAAAATAAAAGATGAAATTATATTTAGGTATTGATAATTGTAAGTTATTCCTATATTTCATCTTACTTACGAATTTTTAAATTGATTTTATATACCATTTTTATCCTTCATTCTTTACGCAAAATCATTCACTACCGCAACACTTATAGTTGTAGTGTGGTATCATTATTTTTCTTTGAACTGTCAAGTCACTGAATACAATTAAAAAAGTCGAAGTAATAACGGTCTAATTTATATAAAACATTTCGACTTATAAGTGTCGCAGTAGAATTTGTATAATCCACTATTTTACTTAACCGTTATAGTATAACGACGTACAGCAGTTTTCGTGACCTTCAACCTTCAACTTTTTTGCATTCATCAATACAGCGGATTAATCAATTAGCCGACCTCTGTGGTTTAGTGGTTCGAGTACAGGACTGCTGACCATGAGGTCGTGGGTTCGATTCCCACAGGACACAAAAATTTATGTGATGAATATAAGTGTTTGTGTTCGTCTGGGTGTTTCTTATGTATTATAATTATACATTTACAATAAAATATATATAAGTATTATATCCATTGTCTAGTACCCATAGTGCAAGCTCTGCTTAGTTTGGGACTAGATGTTGCTGTGTAAAAATGTGGCAGAATATTAAAAAAAATAAAAGAAAATTAAAAAAATGTTTAGCTGTCTTGTAAAACAGTGCGTTTCAGCGTGAAATGAAATGTTGGATTGTAAATTTTAATCCGAAAATTCGACGCTAAGCGCCGGCGCTGTATGCCATAAGCAAATTTCTTCTATACAATTATGCGCAATGGCCAATGATTAAACTATAATTATAATGTCATTGACAATGAATCGCCTAATAACCTAACCTAACCAATATACGTAGTTAAATATATTTTATCCCGAATTTACCCCGTCAATACTAAATTTGACTGCAAAAATCCATCAAAATTATAAGTCATAGCTTTTTTACATAAAATGCATAGTCATTCTACAAAACAAGTAAACGTGGGTATCGGTTTTGAATCTCAATCCAGCTGGACATCATTCAGTTGTTTCATATAATAGGCTGTTCTGTAAAACAACTAGCGGTTTATGTAAAATCGCGACTTATAAAATCTAACTGCGAAATTAATATTGCACATGACATGAATTTAGAGGGATACGGGGCAGGTGGAACACGAGAACATCGAGTGATGCGTAAATATGTCGTGTTTGCGCAGATGTTAGCGCGTCTGCGATAGTAGGCCGCAAGGTAAGGCCAATGTTTTGTATTGTGCCAGTGTTTGTGTGAGCGGCGCGGGTGGGCGCGGGGGTGGGCGCGGGGGTGGGCGCGGGCGCGGGCGCGGGTGCGGGCGGTACTCACGTGCGGGCGCAGCCAGCGCACGTCGCGCAGGCGCCGGTCGCCCAGCGCGCGCCAGCCGGCCGGGAAGGCCGGGTCCTCGAAGAGCGCGCCCGCCGCGCCCGAGCTCTCCGACCCGCTCCAGTACCTGCGCAAAGACGACACAGCGCTCATCATTACCTCTCACTAATAGCTACACCTGTTTACAATTGCCGCAGTAGTCGGTGGATGCGAAGTAGTCGAGTTTTAGTACATTTTGCACGCAAATGCACTGCGGAATGTTCCCTCGTTAGTTTTGGGTCAAGTTACTTTGCGTGAACTTTACGTGTGCTAATTAACGCTGATAAAATCTTTCGATGAAGACTGCCGGGAACGTTGCATAAGGTTATCACGCAAATTCGGCATTATAGTAGGTAAGGTAAAGTAGGGTAAGGTATGGCAGTTTTATATGTACACCGCACTCACCGTGACAGCGCGGATTGGCGGCCCTCGCGGTCGCGGAGTGCGCCCGCGCCGCAGCCGTCTGCAACAACACAACGCTACTTAGCTAAGAAACCTGCCGTTGATGTTTATTTATTATTTATTTACTTACTGTAATTAAAACGGTACAAACCAATTACAATAATTAAAGGCAACATCACAATATAATCTATACTAATCTGTACTAATATATAAAGCTGAAGAGTTTGTTTGTTTGCTTGCTTGAACGCGCTAATCTCAGGAACTACTGGTCCGATTTGAAAAATTCTTTCAGTGTTAGATAGCAAATTTATTGAGGAAGGCTATAGGCTATACCTATATCATTACGCTACGCGGACGAAGTCGCGGGCAGAAGCTAGTACTTAATATATAAAGTTAAAGAGTTTGTTTGTTTGTTTGTTTGCTTGAACGCGCTAATCTCAGGAACTACTGGTCCGATATGAAAAATTCTTTCAGTGTTAGATAGCCCATTTAGTGAGGAAGGCTATAGGCTATATATATTATCATCACGCTACGCGGACGAAATCGCGGGCAGAAGCTAGTAATATCATAAAATTATACACTATCATGAATCTCGCTCACAAAAACGCAAACACTCCGACAATATGTCCTGCCATCTATCAGCAAACAAGTCACACTGCGGGTTGACGGTCGACGGACTGTTGTTGAAAGTCGTTTAAGTTTCTGAGTATGAATCCCAATCGCCGAAAAGAGCGATGTTAATTTGGAGTCGATTAAGACTCCCAGATCCTTAGTAGTGGACGAACGGGTTAAGCTGTTACCGTTAATTTTATAGTTGAAATATGTTGGGTGCCGCAGTCGACCGAAAGTCATCGCATAACATTTGCTGGCGTTAAATTCTATTTCGTTCAGATCACTCCACTAATAAACCGCATCCACGTCTTGCTGCAAGGCCATGCAGTCAGCTTCCGACTTTACCTCGATAAAGAGTTTTAAATCATCAGCATATAGCAGGCATTGCGCATCAGGTCATTGACCACCAGTAGAGAAATAGGAGGGGCCCAAGTATTGATCCTTAACTAACTCCGGAACGCGTGTGATAGGGTCTAGACTTATATATACCAAGTTTGACATACTGCTGACGATCTCGAAGGTAGTCCGCTAGAAATCGGAGAAAGGCTGGCGCAAAGCCTATGATGCTAAGTTTTGCTAGCAATATGTCGTTGTTGACCCTATCGAACGCCTTCCGAAAATCAAAGTAGAAAACGTCCACTTGAGAGCAACGGTCGAGCCTTGTTGAAATAAACTCTACGAGAGTCAATAAATTGGTGTCAACTGACCTCTTTGCTCTAAAGCCATGCTACTGATCGCAGAGGTATTTATCCACCTGTGCGTATATATATTTGTGGATTATGCTCTCAAATACTTTTGCTGGAGACAATAATACTACAATCGGTCGGTATCCCTCGACCTTTGACCTATCAGAACACAATTTAGTAGATACCAAACAAACCTTTTTAATTGCCTCATTAGTCTATTGGTCCTAAGCGAGACTGGAGGTTCTGGATTCAATTACGAGTTTATTCGGTTTTTCTATGAAATTCTCAGTAGCAGCTCGTAGTTTGGATTTGTGAACCTGATCATCAGCATAGATAGGTCACCAGTCATTCCTTTAACAATCAATTTATGATTATTATTATTCATTTTACACAAGTTGTCCTGGATGTATAGGTCCCTGTTCGGACGCCGCTAAACATACCAAATCTGTTCGTGTATCCGTGACACAAGCACTGGAATTCCTATACAGGGAAACGCTGAGAAGAAAAAGAATTGAAAAAGTAATTGATAAATAAATTCTTTCCTCCATAAAATATCAAAGGCCTTCTTCAAGTCAATGAAGGCGCAATAGACTGTTGTGCTTCGCCAGATGTTTTTCGGCTATGAATCATACGAGAAGGCATCGACACATTGTCCGGCGACCTTGTTTCTGTGCTTAGTGCTGTTAATTATCATAAGTCTAACCTCAGTGCACCTGCAGTGCTTAGCTGTGGAAGCATCTGCTGCAGCGCGTGTGCTGAGTGGGCAAAAAGAACAATACCAACGGCATCTACATTCATTCCTCTTCTGATCGTTTTAAGATGCTGTGCTACATATTTATACTTATATGAAATCGTTTGCTGCCTCATAGTAAGCGATTACCGCCGCACATGGACACTCATAAGTTCACAATACCAGAGGAGTCGCAAGTGCGTTGCCGGCGTTTTAATTGATCTGTAGTTTTGGATTACAGATTTTCTCCTGTTTTGTGCAGAAGGATGATGTTGGTATCCATTATTGGCCATTGACGCTTGCAAGTGCCGCAGTAACACTGGCGTTCGATCACTTTCGGTTTGGTACCGAGCTGTCCTTGTATTGACCGGCTTTTCCTACAATGAGCGATCAGCTTATAGTGGAAATGTATAGCTTGATGTGTAGCCGTGCGAAACGCCGACGTCATGAGGCGACCGCGGCGCGATGAGTGGCGATCACGTCAGGTGCACCGGTGCACGACTTGTCATTACAGTGCCCGAGTTTTACCACATGCATACAATCGCTGAATTGCGCGCGATTACAAGGACGTGTGAGCATTGGCGGGCAGTAGGCACGGCCTGTATTTATATTTGTAATGATTTTGATTAAAAAAGGTGACAGTAATATTTTATCAGGGTCAAAGCAAGAGCATTTCTTGTACAATAAGAATATGATTGTAACTCAAAAACTGAGTTACAATGTTATTAAATAAAAAATACCTAAGTACTAATGTCCTGTTAATCCCGTGAAACCGTCCCGTAAAAAGCTCATTATTTTATAAATAAAAGCTTTGCCCGCTTCTCCAGTGAATTGTAAATATTGAACGTGGGAGAGCCCTGCTTCGGCACGAATGGGCCGGCTCGACCGGAGTGATACCACGGCCTCACAGAAAACCAGCGTGAAACAACGCTTGCGTTGTGTTTCGCCGAGTGAAGGAGGTTACCGGAGGCCCAAACCCTTTAAAAGGCGGGCAACGCACTTGCGACTCCTCTGGTGTTGCGGGTGTCCATGGGCGGCGGTTATCGCTTACCATCAGGTGATCCGTTTGCTCGTTTGCCCCCCTATCTCATAAAAAAAAAGAATTACCTAATTACAAATTGGCTGTAGGTTCCCAAATCCTGGACAGGCTTTACTACTAAAGATACTGTTCTGTCAAGAGCGGCAATGACTCAGGGTCAATAGACAATTTACACAGTTACACTACATAGTAGAGTAGACAGTTAGGTACTAACTTGCGTGGCCGTTGGTCTTGGGCACGTGTCCATTGAGTGGCGTGAGGCCGTCAGGCGGGAGTGCGGGCGGCGGCGGCGGGGGGGACGGGGCCTCGGGCGCCGCGCGCGTGCGCATGAACTTCCTCATGGCGGCACACTAGCACTACTCTCCGCATCGCCGTTTCCGTCACCGCGTATCGTCGCCTCGCGCCGCGTATCGTTGCCACGAACCGTGCGAACGCCTTTTGCTGTTCGCAACATGCGCATAAATAACACAATTGGACCCTTAACATTTCATAAATATTACCAAGTATCCATACTGCATTCTAAAAGGATATAAGTAGGTAGGTACATTAAGTGAATTGTGGATAAGCACACCGCATAGTCGACATAAAGGACACCATTATACTACTCTGTGCCATAACCTTCCCGCGGGACTATGCAATTGTTTTTCTATTGTGTCTGCTAATTGATCCCTAATGAAAACTATCCATAAACTATCCTACCTATACATATACTACAATCTAGAATATCAAATAAATCCTGGAACTCTTATTAAAAAGGGGAAAATGTAGGTAGCAAGTTACAGTCTTTTACAAGAACTCATTCTGGTTGTACATAATATTATTGTTTGAACTAACCCCACCGATAACCTATTTAATTGAATTGTTCCTAACCTTATTCCTAACACAATCCAGCAGCAATCTAGCAAGTGATGTAGATCCTCAACCACATGCAAATATTAGGTACTTAAGTTACTAGTATTCTGTTATCTGTGACAATAGGTACTACTACTTATGAATCTACGATTAGGTGAATTTTGCCGATGGATAAGTAGTGTCCGCCGTGTCCGGAACGCAATTTTTTTTATTTGGTTAACTTCGGCTAATCGTTCACCTGAGCCCGCCAAATTCAAATTTCAATTAGTTTTTGAGTGTTTAGAATATAATATAACACATTTTAAACTCATGGCAATAGTAATTGAAATATTATTAACATAAATATTCATAACTGCATACAGTTGTGGATGCTGTATACCTAGTTAATGACGCAATTAGGTAAGTACCTACTACCTATTGCTATGAATAAAAAATGTGTTATAGAGCTTCACATTTGAACAGATTGTTTGAAATTCACTACACCGCACTGGTAAAGTTGAGATCCTCTCATGTTTCAGTTTGGTCCAAAGAGGCCAGAGAGCTATATGAACGATTATTGTTATGGCTCCCATATTTCTAAAGTTGATCATTGATAGGTACAAAGTTGACGAAACAAAATTACTTACCTACATCTGGTTCAAACAGAGAAAGAAGAAAATAGGTAGAATAAATAATACTAGTGGTTTCCCACAATATAGGTACCTACCTACTCTATAGTTTCAACCTACGTCAACCATAAATAAAAGGTGTGCGTCGAATGCATGGTGTGTAATGTTTTTGCAGGTTTTTGTCAACAAATCATGATTTTCATGTGACGTAATTTATGAAAGGCCCCCTTGTGCTATATAGGTACCTACTGTTAAATAAATATAACACAAACCATCACGCCTGTATTTTTTTTTAAAAAAAAAGCTTACTAGCAGTATGGGACGCACATTACTAGTATTCTTGTTAACCCCTCTTTGTTACGAGTGGGTTCACGTCGGTAGTGCAATGGGTGGGGTTCGAACCGGCAACCACATGATCGCAAGTCCGACGACGCCCTAGCCATGAGGATACCGCCGCTTCAAATTCCCAGAGGGTTAGGCAGAGGTGTACCTACTACACCCACAGTTCGCCAGTATGTTTAGGTCGCCACAGCTAGTACCTATGTAATAGAGGGCGGTCCGCGAGCCTATTGCCAATTACCAGGAACAAATCCTGCTCGACACGGGTTTCGAACCTCAAGCGTAGCGCTCGGGACCGCTAGACTAATGGGGCAAGAATGTAATAAGCTAAAATACTACTTATAATTTAGTTGAATTGTTTTTTTTTTGTAACTTTGAAGGTTTGAATATAAAGAATAAGCCTCACTCATTCCGTAAAATACATAAGTAGGCACTACTTATAGCTTTTCGTAAGTTATGCTTATTCTGAAAAAAAATCAAGAAGAATCCAGATTGCCTAAAAAGATTTAAACAAGATTTTTACTGCCGTACATACCGTACGTATCAACTGTTTTAAAATATAAGAAAGATGAGGTCATCCTAAAGAATGCCTTGAATTCGGTAAATCCAAAAAGAAATGCTATAGGCACCCCTCTAAATTATTATATAAGGACGACCTTTTGGAATCAGCCGTCGGATGTCAGCAAGGCTTTGAAACAAGGCGACCCTCTGGGGCCAGTCATTTTTAGTTTGGCAATAAATCCCATTATTAAGGAACTAAGTTCAAAATTCAACGTATGGTATTTAGATGACGGGACCTTAAGAGGTGATGCAGAAACAGTTTTGGAAGATATAAAATTTTTAATACGGAAATTTAGTACTATTGGCCTTGACATCAATCCCTCCAAATGCGAAAACTTTGTCCCCGTCACTATTAACAGACACCTGACAATGCAATTGCTCCTCATATTAAAATTGTAGAATAAAAACACTTTAAAAAAAACTAAAAAGACAAAAACAAGTCTAGTAGTCCAGACCTATGTAAAGTAATATTGAATAACTACACCATTTAAATGTTTTCATGATCTTGCCGTCGGGACCCATTCAAAATAGTGACCGTCTCTAAAATTCCCAGTAATGGGTCCCGACTGCAAGATCATGAAAACATTTAAATGTTTAATTTCATGTACCCAGTGACACTCGTGCCATCAAGACAAATCTAATGAGGTATCATTTATCTAAATCGGTTGCACCGTTGAATAGTTACGAGAGGACATAGGAACGGACATACATACATACATAGGTACATACATACACGTCAAACACATAACCCTCCTCCTTCGGCAGTCGGGTAAAAAGGCTGTCTTCCTGTTAGGGTCCCCAATTTTTGACGAATCCTTTCCGATTTTTATCGAAGAAATAGGTAAGTATACAACATTTTAAGAAAAGAAAAAAAAGAAAAGAAAAATAATTTATTTGCGTAGAATACAGGTGGTACCAGATATAAAATTGGTGGTTTTGGAACAATACCATATTCTGCCTACATAAAGCATGCAAATTAATTTAACATTTATATTAATTATAATTATTGAGTTAATTATTATTAATATGTATTATTATCTTATCTTACATATAATAAGAATGTAAGTGAGCCGTGTCTGTACATTGCTTATATTTACAAAAAAACTAATTTGGGGGACTCAGAATCAGTAACACAATCCATTTCTATTATTTTTGGAACTTTTGTCTGTCTGTTTGTCTGTCGGTTTGTCTGTCGGTTTGTCTGTATGTTTGACCGCGCATCAAATGAAAACTACCGAAGAGATTTGGAGGAAGTGGACAGGAATTCATAGCCTGTTTCTTGGATTAACATTTAGGCTATTTTTAATTCAAATCGGTTCTCTATATCAAAAGTTATTCACATTTTAACGATTGAAAATGTAGAATTTGAACAATAACCGTTGAAGCAAATTTCCTTTTTAAGTATTTCCGTACTAGACTAGCACGGGTCAAACATTATAACAGAATCAAGAAATAAAATTTAAAAAATACACTCACGGGTACTAAATACGATAAAACAAGAAAATAAAACAAAGAAATCAGAAATCATTATTGTAAACGGCAATTGATTATTAGTACAGTTATTCTAACTCTACTTATACAAGGCATCACGGGACATACATAGGACTTATCCAGCGAGCATCAGCCGGTGTAAAAACTAAATATTTGAGTAGGGTAAAGAAGTAAACAAAGAATGACAATTTATTCTCTAGAAGACTAACACGACATCGTTATTACCTCAATGAAATTTGATTCCATAACAGGTGTCATTTTGAGTTGACAATTTTGACAATTATTCTTTTCTTCTTTAGAGCATCCAGCTTTAAAGTAACTGATTTTATAATGCGAAACCTCCATAGTGTAGATTCTAAAGAGTTTCCATCTAATCAAATCATAAAATAATATACCACGTATGTAACTTTGTATAATAAATAAAAAATGGGTAATTTATTAATAATAGTAGTAGTATGTAAATTAAGTCAATGGCGCTAAGTGTATTAAAAATATGGAAAACCAGAATCCATCGATTCCAATCGAATTTTTCTATGAGATTTTTCGAGGTTGTTAGTTGAAACTTGGAGAGGACAATGTCTCTCAGGTCAGCTAGTTATTTATAAAACACTAGACACAATAAAATATTGAACCACATTTATACAAATCAGAGACAGATGCTTTTACATTAGATTTTTAGTGACAAACATGCTGTAAAAACTCTTGTACAGTATAGAAACATTTATCTATCAACCATTTACGTAAATCTTTTTTAAAATATTTGATGGAAGTGGGGAGACTTTGGCAATTTATTAAACAGTGATATACACATGTGATAGACATTTGACTTATTTAATGATATTTCGGAAAGACTGTTCAAAATCAATACACATTCAGCTTTTACCATTATTCGATTCTGCTGTTTTGGACCAAAATTTACTTACCTACTTACTCCGCTGTTCACATTTGTGGACACACCCACATCTTTTGGAAAAAGTCGATAAAATTTTACGAAACTTTATTTGTTCTATTTTAAATGTGGCTCTGGATGACCGAGCTTGGTAACAAGCCACGCTTCCCATTCGTTTGGGTGGCCTCGGTATCCGCAAAATTTCTAGTATTAGTTTACCCGCGTTCATCTCCTCGGTCCACAGTACTGAAAAATTTGTCAGAGATATCTTAGGACCTTCTCTGGCTGATTTTGAAGTAGTTTTTGGCTGATGCAATGAACGTTTGGAGAATGGCTTGACCCAGTTCAGATTTACCCCTGGTCTCATCTTCCCAAAGCCTTTGGGACCGGCCGCTTTGCAGTTGGACGCCGAAAGAACTTCTTAATACGTCAGTCAATACTGCGGAGCGTGCTCGTCTGATGGCTGTGGGTGAATGGGAATCAGGTCTCTGGCTGGGCACTTCCTTCATCCAATACAGGGACTATGTTGGATGACAAAACTTTTCGGCTAGCTACCTGTCTACGACTGGGCGCTCCCTGTGTTGCTCCGCATCGCTGTCACTGTGGCGAGTTGTCGACAGCTTCGGACATCATGGCCTATCGTATTGCAGGAGTGCAGGCCGCATAGCGCGACATGCCAGTATTAACGACATTCTTCGTCGTGCTCTTGCTACCGTGCGTACCAGCTGTTTTAAAACCTAATGGCTTGGTAAGAGACGATGGGAAGAGACCAGATGGTATGTCCCTTTTGCCTTGGAAAATGGGTACAGGGTAGGCCTTTGGTATGGGACGCAACCTGTGTTGATACCCTTGCGCCATCACATCTTTCAAGCTCAGCTGGCTGCGCTGGCGCTGCTGCTGCTGCTGGTGCAGAGACTCTCAAGCGGCGCAAATATAGTAACCTATCTGGTAACTATATTTTTGAGCCGTTTGGGGTCGAGACGCTCGGGTCGTGGGATCCGAGTGCCCGTCTCCTTCATAAAGAACTTTCAAAGAGACTAGTCGACAATTCGCGTTACCAGAGGGCTGGTTTGTTTCTAGGGGAGCGTTTCCTTCTGGGCACGTTACCAGACGACATGATGATGATGCCGATGAATACTTTGACGCCTAGCCGCCTAGTCTTTTAGTTATAGTTTATATATTTATTTTATGTAATTTATGTATATAGTGTAAGTTAATTATTAAATATGTACCTAAAAAAACCATAGTTGGTTAAATTATTGGTTAATTAGCTTAAATATACGACTGACAACAAGATGAACAATCTCATACAGTTGGGGGCAATCAGTCTTTGGAGTTCAAATTAACACGATGCCTCCAACAGCATGAGATTGGTCATCTTGTTTCCATGTTTTTATTCATCAACATTAGTTCAGTATTCATGTAACAAACAGAAAGGTAGTCAGCAGACCTACTTTCGTATTTATAATGAAATAGTATGTGAAATACAAACAAGTAAGTACCTACCTACGTAAACTATAATGTATACTTTTGTACGTCGTAATTAATAGTTTCTGCCAGGATAACTATCCGTAAGTATACCTAACTATGGGATTATACCCTAGGCTGCAGAAAAAAGACGTTGTTAGTTTGAAATGCGATTACCTACACAGATTTTCAGTTAGACTTCCATCAATGCTTAGAACGACTGTGAAAATTGCATGCAATCGCCCTAATGTCGGATTCTATTGTAGAGTAGAACAATAAAGACCTCGCAATCCTGGCATATTAGCATTTTTTCGTAAATGTTTATTGGCCAGTTACATACAATTTTATAAGTTAATTTTAATTGTATAGCTAGGTAGTTATGTTGACTTGGTAAAAATTTCTAAATCTCAAACTCCGCGTAGCCTACTTACTTAGAATAAATACATACTCAATACTGGAATATTTTATTTTATTGGATTATATATGTGCACTTATTATTGACCATGAAGCCTATCGGACACCGCAATGACAGCAGAAGTTAGGAAGGAGGAAGATTTATTTAATTATAGGTAGGTAGGTAGGTACTAGCTAGCTTTTGCCCGCGTAGATATTTGAATTATAGGTATGTGCTATTCTAATGTATTTAAGCTATATTATTGCAAAGTTTCATTTAAATTGGTCAGTGGTTATTGCGTGAAAGAATAACAAACATCCATACATCCTCAAACTTAGGATACGATATAGATAGGTAGGTAGGTAGGTACCTCGGTGTCATCACATTACCACGGTCCACTTGCAGTAGACGCGTTGTTATTTCAAAATAGGTAGGTAGAGGTCCTATGTTCGATTCTCAGCTCGAGTACCTAGGTAGTGTTATTTGGATTTTACTATGAAATTCGCAGCTCGGATTGTGCCCGGTTAATGATAATGAGCTCGCCGTATAATAATTAATAACTGTAAGATTAATTATTAGTGTCGTAACGGAACCCGCAGTGTACCAACCATATCAACTTGCCTTGATTCGATGTATCTAGCCGTAGCCGACCTAGTGGCTAGTACCTCTATGTACGTACCTACTAAGGCGCTTTTACTACTACTGCATTGTAAAGGGAACATAATTGTTATCATTTGAATAAGTAATCAGCACTAGGTACGCTTTTAATAAGTAAGTAGGTAGGTACACTACCTACTTGTCATGCTGAGTGGCTACGGCAGACTATTTAATTGTGTCAGCGAAATCCGTTGGTTGCTTTCAATTTATTCCAATTCACATACGTAGGTAGGTACCTAGTAGGTGCCTATATGAATAGCGGTTCCTTAACATGTAAGGGCGTGAAACACTGTCTATAGGTACCTAGTAACCCTACCCACTTACTTATTTTGTGAAATGTTCCATAAATGTTGCAAAGAAACCTATCGGCACTGAATGCAGTTTAAGAATCGCTGTTCTAGCAATCACATGATCATTGGTCGCATCCCTAAAGTGGTTGGTAACTACCTAGTACCTATACATAATATTATAAACGCAACGATCACACTTTACACCTGTGATTATCTGGGTAGACGGTTTCAATGTATGAGTAACACAGTAAGTAAGCCTATGCCCTGGCTGCAGTTAAGTAGGTCAAAAATACGAAATACGAATGGTTCCAAGCAAAGGTTTTCTAGTATATATACGGGTGTGGCGTAAACTTAAACGCACGGTTCGTAGCGATGTGGTGTCGTAACTTGTGCAGCTCACAGTCACAGTGACAGCTGGTCTGTGTTCCGTTAGATGCGGCGGCGACACAAGCACTGCACTGCACACTGCGCGGCGGAGTCCCTCACACACACGCGAGCACACAGCACGCGACACGCAGCACGACCACTGCCGCCGAGCGCCGGCTGCCGACTGCCGACTGACCGTGACGCACTGACGTCCGTGACTCGTGACAGACTGACAGCGCCCGCGCCGGCACTGACAGCACTGACAACCGAGTCAGAACCGACTGGCTAAGTACTAATAAAGTTCAGTCAACTCCGCTCAAAATTAACTGTGGTGTTACACTGATAAAATACTGAAAAGTAAGCTGCGCCCTTCTCTGAAAAACAAAACACACACAATCTCTCGACTGAGGCAGACTGGCAATCTAGTTCCATTCCATCAATGCCGCAGATGAATCAAAGCATATATGATCACAGATAACAAATATATTTTTTAACATGGCTATATTAATATCATACCTATCCTTTGATACTGTCACAGATAATGTGACACTATTACATACTTACTACTTAGTTCTTCTTCAAATGACTTTAGAAGTGGAAATGTAGCGACAATATTAATCATTGGATGTAGTGAGAAAGAAAGACATGTTTGGTAGTTTCATTTCATTTACCTATTTACTATACCTTTGTATGCTAATATATAAAGGAAGAGATAACAGTGCTAGGTATATAATATTATATAATACTAACACTAAATACAACTACAGTATAATTATTGTTTCTGGTTCTACATGCCCCCAAAGAAACAGTGCATGTCTGAAGTTATCTTTATCCGTGTTTTTACAGTTGTAATTTTTAATATTACATAGGTACCTACCTATATAAAAATTCGGTGTAAAGACAGTTGGGCAGGTAAATGTTTCGCAGGCACGACTGACAGACAGGCACTGTCCGCATTACTGCTATTGGACCTGCGCGGTTGGTGGCAATGACTAACTTCGGACGCTGTTATTTCTCAATACTTTATTGCATACCATAATGTAGTTACAGATGTTATATTAATATAGCAGGACCAATTATGGACCCTGTCGGGCACAGCAAAGTTCAGTCCATTAGGAGAGAGGAGGAAAATGCTTAACTTTTTATATTTTTTTATATTTACATTACTTTTCTATTTATTTCGGGGATACTATAAGTAAATATCATTGTTTAAGCTGTGTTTATGTCGCAGTTAAATTGTATAATTCGTTGTTTTACATAACTGCTAGGTATTTAAAAAAAAACAGCTGAACAACTTTCAGTACTTTTGCATAATTGGTGACCTTCGACACGAGGAATTGCATGACCATTTAAATCATTTTGCGTTCTTGAATACAGCGCATTAACGTTCAGCGGTGTTGTAAAATACCGTGAAATGAAAGTTTATTTCATTTTACGATTATTAATAAGGTGTAGTAGTTCTAAAATCCGGCGCACGTAGTGCTGTATGTCATAACAACGGTAAAAGCTCGTCACACTAATTCTATTTCTTTCATGTAAGTATGCACAATTGGCTACAATTCGGTTCTGGTACTCGTAGTCATGATCATCAGTCATAATAAACATCATCATCAACAACATAGTCATCATTATCATAATCAACATCGTCGTGTGGTCCCAGTTCTAACCTAACCTAACCAATATAAAATAATATCTTTCGTCCCAAATTTACCCAATCAAACTAAATTTGACTACCAAAATATAACTAGGTAAATGTAGCTGCAAATAAGTAATTCTATAAAACAACTAAACGTGGGTAGCGGTATTGGTAAACTTGTGGCTATGACAATCTAGCTGGACGTTGTACAGCTGTTAAACATAACAGAAGTATTTTGGAAAACAGTTAGCGGTTATAGAAAATGGCGTATTATACAATCCAAATTCTACATATATACATTAGGTAGGAGTATATTGTTTTATTTCCTTCAAAAGTAAAATAATATTGGGGCAAACAGTTGTAACTCCAATAATTAATAAACCAATTTAATAAGTATGATGTATCTACAATTTTTACAATACTAATCTATTGATATAAAAATAATTATAATTCAATTCATAATGAGATTCTCTTACTGGACAAATGTGAAGTGGCGTGAGACGGCGCTCTCGCCAGGAATGTGTGGAGTCAGGGGCACATCCAGATGCATTTTGGCTAGAACCTCTTACTTCCCCAAATACATGTGAGTCTACACTAGACTATTCATTAATTAAACTACTAGTATCAGCCCTTCCTAAGCTGACGTCTTGGGTCCGCCAGTCGTGACATCGCTAGAGAGTAGAGAAGTCGAGTCAGTCGTCGCAATCGCAGTCGCAGTCACTGGCGCCGGGCGGAGTGCGCGGGGGCGGGGCGCGCGGGGGCGGGGCGCGCGGGGGCGGGGCGCGCGGGGGCGGGGCGCGCGGGGGCGCTGGGCGGCGCGGCAGCACCAGCACGCAGGGCGGCAGCGCCACGTCGATGGCGGCGCACGAGGCCGACAGGCGCGCGTCGCGCAGCTGCAGGCGCAGGCCGCACAGGCGCGGGGGCGCGGGGCCGGGGGCGGGGCCGGGGCCGCCCCGCGAGTGGAACTCCAGCGTCTGCGAGGCGCGCGCGCGCCGGCGGCACGCGGGGCGGCGCCACCAGCGCGCGGCCGCGCTCTCGTACACGTTCTCCTGCGGACGCGGCACGTTTTCACATTCGTCATAGTCGGCCACAGGGTAAACTTTACAAAAGGCCCACACTAATCACCTATGACCAATAGGATCGTGCAATACAATATATCGATATAAATTATTTTTGTTTTTATTCCTGTTACACTTGACCGCCAGTTCGCCTCACTTTGTGTAATTGCATATAACAGTAGTCTGACTAAAAATGTATTCAATAGATACCGTCAGGTATAAAGAAAAGATAAAAAAAAATAAAAAAAAACAAAAAAAAACATAATCATCTATTGTTTATCTATGTATAAACAATAGATGCATAATTAAAATACATATTATAATAAATATAAACCTAATTAACCTAGTAATTTAAATTAACTGTTACTATGCTAGAGGTTCTAGATTCGATTCCAAGTCGAGGATTATTAATATTTGGCTTTTCTGTGAAATTCACAATAGGGAGTTTGGATATTGGGCCCCGTTAATGGTGAAATTGTCACCCATATCATTTCAGTAAAAGAGGTGCCATGGATGGTCGAATTTTTTATTTCGCCACCTACTTCCAAACTTGTTTCGCACATAGCATTATTTTTTTGTTTTTTGAAGGCAGTTTTACTTTTTTTTGTAGATATTTTATTTCAACATTTCAATTTATCATGGATGCTATTGTCAGAACTGGATCAAATTGAAACGGGACTACACGAGAAGCATCAGCTTTTCAATAAAAAAACATCATCACAATCGGTTCACCCAGTCCAAAGTTCTGAGGAAACAAACATAAAAAAAAATGTTTATAAATCGAAAACTACTGGGAATCATCATAGATATATGTTGTCGGTAGTCGGGTAAAAAGAGGTATTAATTATTACTAATCGCCGCAGAGAAAGTAGGTTTAATAAAATAAGGAATCTCTACATGTATAATCCATCTTTAGCAACACCATATTCATGGGTGGACCCCCACTTTCTTCAAAAGCGGGTGGGCAGGTTAACAAGGTTAGACGGGGTATCAATGAGTAATAGTAGCAAATAGAGTGGTGACAATCAGTTTACCGGGTCGGACTCTTGGCGCTGAACGTAGAGTGGGCGCCAGTGTGGTGTCACCCCCAACCCCACCGCCCCGCCACTGCCGAACTCGCCCACGTTGGCGTATCTGCAAGAAAATGTTCGCGTGAGTCACACGAGAGCAGGTGCAAGGCCGGGCGTGGGGCGTCGGGCGGGCGCTCACCCAGGTTCGGGGCGCAGCGGCGGGCGCGGCGGGCGCGGCGGGGGCGGGGCGAGGCGCGGTGGGCGCGGCGGGGAGCGCGGGCCCCCCGCGGCGCGGCCTCAGGCGGGCGGGCCGCCGGCGCCCGGGCCGCCCGCGCCCGCGCCCGCGCCGGGCCCCTCCACCACGCACACGCCGGCGTACGAGCGCGCCACGGACATGTTGGCGGGCAGCAGCGACCACGAGTCGGTGGCGGGGTCGAACACCTCGACGGTGTTGAGGTTGGCGGCGCCGTCGTCGCCGCCCACCACGTAGAGGCGGCCGTGGTGCGCGGCCACGGCGGCGTTGCGGCGCGCGGAGGTCATGGGCGGCGCGGAGGCCCAGGCGGCGCCGGCCCAGCGCTCCACGGAGCGGCGCACGGCGGGCCCGTCGTGGCCGCCCACGGCGTACAGCGCGCCGTCCACCACGCCCACGCCGCAGCCGGAGCGGCGCGCCGCCATCTCGTCCACGCTCTCCCAGGCGTCGGCGGCGGGGTCGTAGCGCTCCACGGTGTGCAGGCACTGGCGCGAGGCGCCGTCGTAGCCGCCCACGGCGTACAGCTTGCCGCCCAGCACGGCCACGCCCACGGACGAGCGCCGCGTCGACATGCCGGCCACGGGCCGCCACACGCCCTCGCGCGTGTCCAGCGCCTCGGCCGAGCTCAGACCCGTCGCGCCGTCGAACCTGCACCACAACCACAAACACAACCACAACTCACAACCACCAACATCACCACCATCATTCGTCGTACATACAAATCATTTACCTTAACTTAGAGGAACAGAACTGCGACTATCCTCCTTTCAATATCGCTGTCATGCTTACCATCCCTAGTAAACATAGAGCCTGGATATACAACCTCTTTCACTTGTCATCATCAAAATATTGCAAACTGTCATAATTTGTTCCCAAAAACCACTTACAATCATTTCTACATTCTTAAATATTTAAAAAATTACATGAACAGTAAAACTATAGAAATCGAGACAAGACGCTGTTTGTTTCTGAAGCTCGTGATAGTTTAGTTGGGTTGTGATAGGGTTTTGGATTACAATTGCCAATTTGACTTTTGTCGTCCTTTTTATGGAAAATTTATATACGATTTCAATCACAATTAACGAAAATGATTAGTGTGTACTGACCCTCCGACGGCATAGATGACGTGTCCGATGACGGCCACGCCCAGCGTGGAGCGGCGCGCGCACAGGGGCGGGCCCGCCGCCCACGAGTCCGTCGCTACGTCGTACACGTCCACGCTGCGCACGCGCAGGGTGCCTGCGGACACGGGCCAGGCGGGTGAGGCCGCCGCGGGCGTGGGGTGAGCCGAGGTCCGCGGCGGCCGGCTTACCGTTGAAGCCGCCCACGGCGTACACCTTGCCGTCCACGACGGCCAGGCCGGCGCGGCAGCGGCGCGCGGGCAGGGCGGCGGCGGCGCGCCAGCGGCCCGCGTCCAGCTGGAAGGCCTCCGCGTCGCAGATGGCCTTGGGCGCCTGGCCGCCCGCCACCAGCAGCAGGCGCGGCGCGCGCGGCGGCTGGCGCGGGCGGGCGCGCGCGCACGTGGCGGCCGCGGCGGCGCGCCGCTCGGGCCGCAGCAGGTGGTAGGACAGCGCCTCGATGAGCAGGTCCTTGACGCGCAGCCCGGCGCTGGCCAGCGGCTCGGCGGCGGCGCGCGCCACCAGCGCGTCCTGCGCCAGCAGCGGCAGGCGCACGTGCTCCAGCAGCGCGCCCAGGTGCGCGGCGCGCGCGGCGGCCGCCTGCTGCACCCAGCGCACCACGGCGTCCAGCACGGCCTCCTCGCTGGGCACGGTGAGGCGGTCGCTGGCCAGCAGCTGCGCCAGCGCGTCGGGCGCCAGCGCCAGGAACTCGTCGGTGTCGAGCAGCTCCACGAAGTGCGTCTCGATGAAGCGCGCGGCGCACTGGGCGAGGTCGGCGCAGGCGTGCAGCTCGGCGAAGGCGCGGATGCCGAGCGCGTTGTCGGGCTGCAGCGCGCCGGCCAGGAACACGCAGCACGCAGAGCGCACGCCGCTCACCTGCAGCAGCGACGCCGCCGACAGCAGGCTCTGCAAGACCAAACCTTACTCACACTATTTATCACTCCAGAGAGGCTCAGAATCTAAACTGACTGTCCTCCAGTTGTTGTATGATAGTGAGGAATAGTTTGAGTGCATGGCTCATGAGGCTTATTGTTCGAAACTCTTCCCATTTTCTGGGTTTTTTTTAGGGGAATTGAGAAAGGTAGACTTTAGCCAGTACTTTAATAGCCCGATTCGTACACGCGATCGAAAGTCCAACAAGAGCATCAATATATTATTCTTCAATATGTTTGAGAACCTCTATCATTTATGTGGACTTGATCCGGTCCAACAGATTTTCTGGTTTTAGCTCTCTGTATCGCTTTCCAAACTCGACTTACATGCTGGGGTATCCGTCGACAGTGCAGGAAATTGTTGCTGCACTTCTTGAATTATCCAATCCAATAACTATCTATATTCAGACTGTGCGGTTATAGAGTGTGACTAACCTGAACGTTGTCCTCGGAGATGACGAGCGAGTCGGGCGTGTACACGTACTCCACGATGGCCTCCAGCGCTTGCGGCTCCACGTTCTGCAAACAACAACAAACTAGTGAACATACGCCAAGAACAACCACCAGGAGATTATTTTATAGCTGTTCTTTTAAGAAATTGGTTAAAACGCGACAAACCTAGGGCCCAAGTTTGACAGGGATTTGCAAAAACTTGTTTCTATATGTAGGCAGGGCCCTGACCTGTATGGTGATGGTGGGCTGCGTGCTCTCGTCGAACTGCGTGAACATGGCGTGGAAGTACGGCGAGGCCGCCGCCAGCACGGCGCGGTGCGCGGCCAGCGCGGGCGAGTCGGGCGCGTCGGGGGCGGCGGGGCCGGGGCCGGGGGCGGCGAGGCCGGGGGCGGCGGGGCCGGGGCCGGGCGCGGGCGGGGCGCGCGCGTGCAGGCGCACGTCGCACAGCGCGGCGTCGCGGCGCAGGCGCGCCAGCGCGGCCAGCATGCGCGCGGCGTGCGCGGCGCCGGCGCCGGCGGCGGCCGCGCCCGTGGCCGCGCGCTGCGACGACTCGTCCAGCGACGACTGCGACGCGCACCGCACCATCAGGCTACCGTACCAGTACCACACATACATGTCATTGATGTCATTGATTTTTAGACTAAACATAATCGATCCATTATATGTCCCACTGCTGGGCACTGGTCTCCTCTAACAATGAGAAGGATCAACATAAGGATAATCGGATAATCATATCACTCATGCACAAATGATGCAATAAATGTAGTACACATACCTATATCGCGCTCTGTCTCCATCACCCTCGGCTGCACTGTTATCCATGCCTGAACTGCAAATAATTTAAAAAATGACCAACTGAAATAGAAATGACTCAGTTATCACTACAAATGATGCTAATCGACTACTACGCTAGAGTTCCTAAATTCGATACACCAGGTTGAGCAAACTGATATTGATTTTCCTATAAAAATTCAGCTCGGAGTTTGCGATTTGTGCCCACGGCTGGGCCCCTACGCCAGAGCCTT
This sequence comes from Acronicta leporina, assembly GCA_947256265.1. Lineage (NCBI taxonomy): Eukaryota > Metazoa > Arthropoda > Insecta > Lepidoptera > Noctuidae > Acronicta > Acronicta leporina. The sequence continues at coordinate 14,804,862 of OX366526.1, read as the reverse complement.
GTTGACCTAGGCGGAAATCTGGCAATGGGAATGCCGGTAATTAGCGCTCCTATGAAACAAAGTTCAATACAACAACTGGCATGAAATTGTATGAGTGCAATAGAGAAAGTTCTACACAGCTCGGCATGTGAAACAAAAGATTTGTATGAGGAATAAGGCAAATCTGGAGCTGGAGCGGCGCTCTTGCATGTTGTAGTCAAATTTCCATACAAATAGTACAACACACAATAGTAATATAGTTAGGTACATTATTTAGGTAGGACTCGAACCCTGGACGTAGATAATGGTAATTTATGTAAACAGACATGACTCTTTTTTAACCAACATCAAAAAATGGAGGAGGTTCACAATTTGTCTGTTATTTTTTGAACTCCCATGAGTAATGTTAACAAGCTGCATTGCATCTGACTTCCACATAATAATTTAATAATATAATTCGTGTTTTATAAATTGAAAATTAAACAGCATCTTGAAACACACATTTTATTTTGTCATACCTACTTCAAATTAAGCAGAAAGATAAACTACTGCCCGCGGCTTCGCCCCCGTGGAATTCGGTCTGTCATCACATCCCACGGGAACGGGATAAAAAGTATCCTATGTCCGTCTCCTGGTTCTAGGCTACCTCTCCACCAATTTTCAGCCAAATCGGTTCAGCCGTTCTTGAGTTATAAATGGAGTAACTAACACGACTTTCTTTTATATATATTGATGAATCCCTATTTCCCTCTTCTGATATTCCCTTTGCGTGGTCACACCATCATGTGTGTGACCAATTGTGGTAATTCTTTTTTTATTACATACGGGGAAGCTTCTTATGAAAAAAAACTCAGAAGGTTGCACAGAACATTATAAAATTTTAGAATATTTTTTTATTTCTATGAATTATACAAATTCGAATTAAATATGAGTTAATACAGGACATCTGTCGGGTCAGCTAGTTAGGTACCAATAATTACAGAGAGCACAAGTGGCTGGAGAAGAGTGACATATTGTAGGTATGCATTTCAAGATAATAAGAATATAAAAATGAATCCCTGTTTCCCTTGGTCACATCATAACAAGAATAACTTCACTGATTTCATTAACTCTTTTATATTAGGTAAGGTTTCTATGAGTTGTCAAAGGTTTTACCGGAAAAAAACATCATCAACACTCACTCTAACAAAATTCTGCCAGTTTGCAGGATTTAGAAATAGAATTGGGAGAATGACCTGCCTTTTACTTATGATGGTGCATCATTGCTTGCATTGATGGCGTTGAAGAGCCGCCGCGCGGTATGTGTGAGTGCACCAGGGCATACTCACAGGGATCGTTCGCGCTCAGTGTCGGGCTGGCCCTCCATGATGTTGACGGGTGGTGCTTGAGCGCTCGCTGCCCACTAGTCCACCACTGGCCAGGCACCAGAAACCTTGGCTACCTCATTAAGTAAACACAAACAAATTCAACTACGCATAAATTGTAACACAAGCACTTCCGTTCCAGTCACAAGTATATTACACGAATACTAAAACAGTGAAATGAGTACACAACTTCAGATTAAACTACAGGATAAGTACAACCGATACAACAACATAAATGAGTATTTAGTTTTTCAGAATCATCACACCACCATCACATCACATTTTATGAGCTAAGGAACTTTAAACTCTTCGGGATAAGAGTATTCGGTTCGGCTATTGATATGTTGCCTTGTCAATGTCAGCTGTGGTTGTTATTGTCAGTGTCAAAACTAGAGATGCGCCATTGTGCTAATTATTAGTTTTCACCTAGGGATCACAACGCCTAAAATGCTTCTTCAGCAGTTCCACATGACGACTATGATCGTTGTAGTCGTTCGCTACAACGATCACTGAATCTGCATTGTGCTATATTATCTACTAGCTTCTGCCCGCGACTTCGTCCGCGTAGTGTGATGATATATAGCCTATAGCCTTCCTCAATAAATGGGCTATCTAACACTGAAATAATTTTTAAAATCGGACCAGTAGTTCCTGAGATTAGCGCGTTCAAGCAAACAAACAAACTCTTCAGCTTTATATATTAGTATAGATTTATTTAGTAAGTATTCATCTCAGGTAACTTAGACCTTCTAACCAAGGTCTAGGTTAGAAGGTCATCTAAGTTTATAAATTATGATCTTTGAATTGTTGGATTTGTCTTCGCCCCAAAGAGCGAGTAGGTAACTAATATTAAAACATCATTACGTTACATTTTGTATCAAGAACGGATTGACTGATTGTTAACCAGAACCGGCTAAATATCAGTATTTTACACAAAGCGACTGCCAACAGCCTCGTCAACACAATTTCTGGACACTACCGCTTCCGATTGTTACGCTTTTTAAAAGCTTCTGACTATAACTTCGACTTTTAGTTGTATTCAATAACTTGACAGTTTAAGGGTTAAACCAGTTTTTGCCAAAAAAGGTAGTGAGGTGGTTAAAGAATGAATGAATATAAATAATGTACTTACATGAACAAACTTTTTATGTTAAAGGTCATAACTTGTCTTCAAAACACAATATAAACTATTAAAAATTGTAGAATTTGTTCCATATTAGTAAGGTAATCTATAAATTGTCAAAAATGACAAAAGTAAAAAAAAAATTACAAGATTTTTATTTTTGGTATGTTTCTATTAGAAGAAAATAAAAAAGGGAATTCCTTTTTTATTATTAATAATTCTTATAATTCACATCTTATTTACAAAGTTTTAGTTTGATTTTATATTAAACCTTTTTTATCATTCATTCTTTACACAAAATCATTCAATACCCCAACACTATTAGTTGTAGTGTGTTATCATTCATTATTTCTCTTCAAACTGTCAAGTTACTGAATACAATCATATCTCTTATTAGTCTGTGAATACAATTTAAAATTCGAAGTAAGAAATATAAGTACGAAAAAAGCGCGGGAAACCTTGAAGTAGGCGGTCGAATTTTTTTGGCGTTCATCAATTTTAATTTATTTATTTGTAATTTGTATAGAAATAGGATCTTGTATGCGGTAGTGTATATAATTAATCTTAGTAGTATAAGTGTATAGTGTTTATTTATTCATATTAGCTGTACATTGGTAAGTTTTTTAATATTTTAACTTAGCGTCGTATGAGTGTTCCCGAAGATCCTGGGGGGACATCCCTCCAGGTATCTCATGTTGTTACCATTGATGGTTCGGAGATGGAAACCGAAGGTTCTGTTTTAGATACAGATGCTTCGGATAGCAAAAGGAATAATCTTCCCAAACGTAAACGTGCTGTATCTCGTAAAATTTGTAAGCACTGTAACAAAAAGAGGAGGCGCCATAAGTCTTCTTCTGATATTCATTGCGAAACTGATTGTCATTGTGAAAATGTTTCTAAGAATGACCTTCCAACTGATTCCAATCAAACTTGTGAGTCAATTCTTATCCCATCACCACAGGTTGTCACTCCTGATGTTGGTGATACCAACCCTACAGATTCGCGTGTAGCAATAGGCAGGAAACTTTATCAATCATCTGATGCCGCACCTTATAATGTTCACATCCAAAAGGTACAGTCTAGCCCAAATGATAATGTTGTTATTCATCCAGTTTCCTTTGGTCGTTTCCTTAAAAATCATTTTATCAAAAATATTGTGAATGGAAGCCTCAAGAAAATAGGAAGAAATAGATTAGTTTTATCATTCAACAATTATGTAAATGCTAATTGTTTTATTGAGAATGAAGCATTAAAAACCAACAACTACAAAGTGTATATACCTACCTCATCAGTTATTCGTATGGGTGTTGTTAGGGGAGTTCCAACTGATTGGTCAGAGGAAGAAATTTTACAAAATATTAATGTACCTATTGGATGTGGAAACATTTTAAAAGTCCGACGTATAAATAGGAAGATCATAGTAAATGGTCAAGCCAGTTACACTCCAACTGAGACTGTGGTCCTCACATTTGATGGCCAGGTTCTACCCAAGAGAATATTTCTATGTTACACCTCACTCTCAGTTGATTTATACATATTTCCAACTATACAGTGTTTCAATTGTTGTCGCTATGGTCATATCAAAAGCCAATGCCGCTCCACTCCCCGTTGTTTTAAATGTGGTAACAACCACTCTGGTGATAGCTGCAATATTGAAGAAGAGGAAGTGGTTTGCTGCTTATGTTCAGGTTCCCATTATGCAACCAACAGAAAATGTCCAGAATTTAGTCGACAAAAATCTATTAAAGAGTCCATGGCACAGAATTGTATTTCCTATGCAGAGGCATCAAAGTTACACCCTGCAGTCTCAAAACCGTATGCAGATGTTTTAAGTTCTTTGGCTGCTCCTACATCTCCCCTAAAAAATACTTATGAAATTTCCAAGGGTAATAGTATGAAATCAAACACAACTTCATATAAAAAAACTGTTTTTATCAAATCTAACAACTCACCTAAACATTATAGTAAAGGTTATGATAAACATGCTCATACTCTCCTCACTAAAGATTATGACATGCCTTTGCCATCTGTTGGCACAATGATGAATGGAAAAGATGTGCCATTATCTAACATGTCAACTAGAGATCTTATTATTGCTTTAATTAATTCTTTAACTCAAACTAATAATTTGTCTGAACCGTCCAACGCTGCTATACAACATGTAAGTCATCTTCTTAATAACAATGGATTATCAATCAACAATCCTTCAGTGGAATTGTCGTAGTGTTAATTCTAAAAAAAGTGAATTATTGTATCTGATTAATTTGTATAAACCCATTATTATTGCTCTACAAGAAACCTGGCTCAAGCCAGACCACAACTTTAAAGTTTCCCAGTATGTATGTATAAGAGAAGATAGATCTGATGGTTATAATGGTGTTGCTTTACTTATTCACAACACAGTTCCTTTTGTCCACATTCCTATTACAAACCATAGTAGGGATTTTTCCATTATAGCTGTAAGTATAAACAAAATATGTTTCGTTTCTGTTTACATCCCCCATCCTACATCTTTTGTATTTAATGAATTAGAGGCGATTATATCACAACTTCCAAAATCAATTTTAATATTGGGCGACTTTAATGCTCAACACGAAGCTTGGGGTAGTTCCAATTCCAGTTATTATGGTACTAGAGTACTAGATATTCTTGATTCCAATAATTTCTGTATCTTGAATACAGGAGTAGCCACACGACGTACTAAGCCCCATGAAGGAATCAGTGCCCCAGATCTTTCAATTACTACTCCCAGCTTAGCCTCTATATTGACTTGGAGCACACTATATTCAACTTTCGACAGTGATCATTATCCTTTGTTAATAACTTTTCCCAACGCATTAATTAAAATTAAATCTAAACGCCCACCTAGAATGAAATATAAGATCCCGAATGACAATGAGTTTGACAATGACAGTTGGGAAACGTTTAGTAACATGGTGGAACAAAAATTGTCTTCTCTCCCTTCTTTACAAAGTGATAATCACTGCGTGTCTGCCGATGCTTTTGCCTTAGCTTTAATAGAAGCTGCTGATAAAACTTTTCCAACTAAGCGATGTAATAATAATATTCCTTCTCCTCCTTGGTGGGATAATGAATGCACAGCAGCGGTCAAAAAGAGGAAAGAAGCAGAGTTTTTATATCTTGAGCTCAGTACTTCAGAGAATTTTGAGAGCTTAACTCTAATAATGAATAGCACCCGTAAACTATTCAAAATTAAAAAATGGAATGGATGGAAAGCTTTCTGCACATCTCTATCACCCAATGTTTCGCCGTCGCTTATCTGGCAAAATGTTCGTAAGTTTAGATCAGCATTCAAGGAAACATTGCCACAGTTTCTTGACGCAACAGTAGCCGATAAATTTCTAGATAAGTTAGCTCCTCCCTTTGTTCCTCAAATGCCTATTTTATCTTCTAGTAACTATTTTCAATCTCCATCAGAACATTTTGCCATTGACTCTTCTTTTACACTTACAGAGCTTAAAGGTGTTCTATCATATGTTAAAGATTCTGCACCGGGCAATGATGGTATTCCGTATTCCTTTCTTGTTCACTTGAACGACTCGAGTCTAAATTATTTACTACACGTCATTAATTCTACCATGATCTCTGGAGAAATTCCTGCTTCTTGGAAAATCTATGAGATTGTTCCTATTTTGAAACCAAGCAAGCCCGCCGCAGACCCTAACTCTTATAGACCAATAGCCCTTGCCTCAGTGCTTTCTAAGTTAGCGGAACATTTAGTTAAGAACAGATTAGAGTGGTACATTGAAAGTCAAGGTCTACTGTCCTCAACTCAATATGGATTCAGAAAAGGCAAAAGCACCATGGACAGTTTAGGGATTTTTACTACGGACATTAGACTTGCTTTTTCGAATAATGAATCCTTGCTTGCAGTTTTTCTAGACATTTCCGCCGCATATGATAATGTTGATCTACTCATTCTAAATTCCAAATTATCCAAATTAAAAATTCCTCCTGTATTTTGTAATTTTATTCATAATCTTCTTTCGGAAAGACAACTTCAAATAAATATGGGTGATTCTAAGTTTATCACAAGATTCTCATGGAAAGGTCTACCCCAGGGTTCGGTGTTGAGTCCACTTTTATATAATATTTACACCTATGACTTAGAATCGCATATTGCAGGTAAAGCTAACATATTGCAGTATGCAGATGATTTAGTTTTATATGTTTCAGGACGGTCTATGGGAAAATTAACTGACTCCTTGAACCATGCTTTACAATTTTTAAAGGCTTGGCTAGACTCGAATTCGCTGAGTCTCAGTGTCAGCAAAAGTTGTGTAGTATTGTTCTCAAGGATGCGTCTACCTCCACCTTATACTGTTTTATATAATAATGAACCAATCCCGGAAAAAAACGAAACCAAATTTTTAGGCCTCATATTAGATGCTAAAATGACTGGTGTATCACATTGTTACCATATTGCTGCTAGATGTGAACGCTTGCTTAACATTTTACGATGTCTTGCGGGCGTTTGGTGGGGTTCTCACCCATTCACGATGAAACTCTTGTATAACGCAATAATAAGAAGCATCTTAGATTATGGAACATACTTTCTAGAGCCTTGTAGTGTAGTAGGTTTGTCTAAATTAGATGCGATCCAGTTCAAAGCTCTTCGTATTGTATCTGGAGCCATGAGATCTAGCCCCGTAAATGCCCTTCAGGTTGAATGTCTTGACCCCCCTTTAAAATTACGACGCCAGTTCCTTTGTGACAATTTTTTATTCCGGGCCTTTCAGTTTTTAAATCATCCTCTTTATAAAAAAATACAAAAGTTATCACTTATAATAGAAAATTCCTCATACTGGACTCATAAATCTCTTCCATGCTTGATTATTAGTTTTCGTAAATTTATTTCATTGCAAGCTCCCACACATCGGTCTCAGTTTCTCCCTATATTCTCAGTCAGCTACGAAGCACTTACTAATCCTCCTAACATAAACTATAATTTCGAAATTCTTAAAAATGGTAAACATTCTAACATTGACATAAAATTTACAATCGAAACAGACTGGGCAAACCGTCATCATATTTATTGTGATGCTTCCAAACCTACACTATTGGGTACGGTGGGGGTAGCTATTTTCCATCAACAGTATAATATCCACCAAAAAATCAAATTGCCTCCTGAAACAACGGTGTTTTCTGGAGAATGTTTCGGTATTCTGAAATCTTTAGAGTACATTTTACTTGCAAAACTCAATAAGTCTATAATTTTTTCAGACTCAAAGAGCGCTTTGCAAGCGTTACAGAAATTTCCATTTAAATCTGTGTCAAACTGTACCTACTTAATGGAATGTAGACAATTATTACTTAATTGTAAAATAAAAAAAAATGATGTTCTTCTTGCGTGGGTACCTGGCCATCACAATATACCTGGGAATGACAAAGCTGACAAATTTGCGAAAGATGCAGTAAACGATGGTGATATGTTTCCATATAAAAATGTTGTGTCAGATCTTGTCTCCATTACCAAAGACCAATTACATAGTTCTTGGCAAAAGAACTGGAATGATTCCAGCTACCGTAAAGGCCGGTATTACAAATCTATACAGCATGAAATTCCTAAGAAAGTATGGTTCTCCAAAAATAAGTTAAGCAAATGTGTGTGTCTGTGACTTCAATGATTATTAGAATGCGTTTGGGACACGTTTGCTCTGCCTCACACCTTGCAAGGCTTGGTATCATCAGTAGCGGCTTGTGCGCTTGTGGTGCTGATGAAGAAGAAGATTTAAATCATATTTTCTTTGGTTGTCTCCTCTATGATTGCACCTCATTCATAAACTCTCTTATAGATCTCCACATTCCTCTCCCTACATCAATTCCTACCTTATTATATACTATGACATTTGATATATATAATTTAATTTCCAAGTTTCTAATTAATAATAATATTAAATTGTAATGTTATCTACCTTTTTATGTATACTATAATCTTCCATAAATCAAACAACTTTCCTACTATTTATTTAATTATCCATCTATATTCCTTCTAACATTTTTTCCTTGACTTACCGTGATCCTATATTCTATTTCAATTCCTAAATTTCGTTTCCTTTATTATCCCAAAATAATGGTTTCCCTACCTTTCACACTTGTAATGGCAAATGCACAAACCGTGCGAGCCAAGGAAAAAAAAAAAAAAAAAAAATATAAGTACGAGAGTTTAGGCGGGAAAATGAAAAGTACACATTGTCGATTTTATATTATTTTTCAAAACTTGAATTTCTCCGAAGTTTAATGTGTAATTATGGTGGATTATTTACCATTAAGTGTTCGTGAACGTGTGAGAGTGTAGGCAAATGATATAAAATTGAAAATCGTGACTTTTTGGGTTCACTCCTAAACTCCATCGAAGCCTCAATAAAGTTTCTACCGTTTTATTGGGACAACTCAACAACTTATACTTGACACTGGCGAACACCAAAAGTGTGGTGCCATATTACAATCCCACGATGGGAAATATTACTTGATTACTCTAATACTTGAAACTGGCAAATACACAAAAAGTGTGGCGCCATAATAAAAAAATAAAAAAAAATAAAGTATAAGTACCACTCTGAGGTACCACTAATAATTGCCATAGATGTTCGTATGGCAACCGGGACCAATGGCTTTATGTAGGTACTCTCCGAGGTACCTAGGGAGAGATGGGGGCTCGATGTGTAAGAATGGTCACCCATCCACAAACTGATCGAAGCTCGCGCAGCTCAACCTTGCAGATCAACGACCCATGTCACTTCCCAAATCAATAATCTATTACCTATCTATCTTTTTGCATTCTTATGCATTTTCCATGTGAAAAATATTTCAAGTGTTTTAGTTAAGGAAAGAATCGACTGCGGGCAGGATTCAAACCTGCGTTTTCTGTTTAGATACACCAGACACTATGTTCGAGTTTTAATCGAACACTCAGCAGAAATGCATATTGCATCGAACGCAAGTATGCACATTTGCTCGTCCATCAAAATGTGGGCCAGTTCGCGTTTAGATTTCATCAGAGACATTCAGAGACACCACGTTCTCAAACCATTACCTACCAAACCATAACTACGAGTATTTTACCATTTTTTGTTATTAAGTGTTACCTACAGTGAGTAATATAGTAGTATATAGTCAATATGGCTATTTCATTTATAATTCGAGACTGAATTTTATTACAAACTATACCTCAGCCACATACTTACTAAAGGAGTGTTAGGTCACCATAGTGCTGAACACGATAGTCCGATTGTGGAAGTGTGAACGATATGGTACAAGTTTTTTATACAATTTTAAATAAATTAATTGATAAACACGAACCAAAAACCAAAACTACTAAAGGCCGCTATCCACCCTGGTTTAGTAAACAATTAATTAACATAACAAGAGAAAAAAATAAACTACTGCATAAATTTAGAGTTTTTGGGAACCCTTTAGATCAAATATCACTTCAAATTTTAAGCAAAAGATGTAAAGTTTTGACAAAAATATGCTATAGTAACTACATTAAGCAAACTGAGGACAATATAAGAAAAAACCCTAAATATTTTTACACTTATTTAAAAGATAAGCGCAGTAATACCGTTCATATACCCCATACTATGACATTTAATATTACATGCGTATCCAATGGACTTGATATATGTAATTTATTTGCATCATATTTCTCATCAACGTACAATAAACCTTCTGATCTAGCCCCATCTTATAACACCAATATAAATGTGAACAATATCGGAGAAATATTTATTACACACCATAGTATATTGAAGCATTTGAAAGGACTTGACGTACATAAAGGCGCGGGACCGGATGGAGTTTCACCATATTTTGTTTCTAAATGCGCATCTTCTTTAAGTTTCCCACTGTTTCTTATCATTAATAAATCTTTATCAACTGGCATTTTTCCAACCACGTGGAAAGTCGCTAAAGTGGTTCCTATCTACAAGAATGGGAGTAAAGAAAATATCTCGAATTACAGACCCATTTCTATTTTGTCTGTTTTTGCTAAATCTTTTGAAGCTTTATTATACCCCTTCTTGAGATGTCATGCTAAACATATCTTTGTTAATGAACAGCACGGGTTTATCCAGTCACGGTCTACAAGTACTAATCTAGTCTCATATCACAACGAACTAACGAATGCAGTTGATTCAGGTACACAGGTTTAATGCTGTCTATATGGATTTTGCTAAAGCATTCGATAGGGTTTGTCATAAGACATTAATTAAAAAATTGGAGTTATACGGAATTTCTTGTATTCTTTTGGAATGGTTTAAGTCTTATCTGCTTGATAGACAGCAATATGTAGTAGTAAAAGGATATAAATCCGATACGTACGCAGCTACTTCCGGAGTTCCCCAGGGTTCTCACTTGGGTCCTTGGTTATTCAATATTTTCATAAATGATTTAATATCCGGTATAAAACATAGCAGCCCCTACCTTTTTGCTGATGATTTAAAGCTATGTAAAACAATAATAACAACATTGGACAGTGATCTGCTTCAAAGGGATCTAAATGCTATAAGTAATTGGTGTACTATAAACAGGATGTCTCTTAATACCAGTAAGTGTTTCTCCATCACGTTCACACGAAACCCCAATTATATTAAGACTCAATATCTTATAAACGGGATTAGTCTACAAGAAAAAACCGAAATAAGGGACTTAGGCGTTCTTTTCGATTCAAAATTGACATTTTTACCTCACATAGATAAAATCATTAAAACATCTTCTAAAATGCTGGGTTTTATCATCCGAAACGGTAAATTATTCCGAAACTCGGCCACTAAAATAGCAATTTATAATGCGTACGTACGGAGCAATCTCGAATATTGTAGCGTCGTTTGGTCACCCCAATACAATGTGCATCAACTAAGAATCGAACGAATTCAGAAACGATTCCTGAGATATCTTGCTTTTGCCACTGGGCAGCATAAGCAGCTCCCTTCATATAGTGACAAGTTGAAGCACTTTAGGATGGATAGTTTATTGATTCGCCGACAGCTACATGATTTGACTTTCCTCTATAAAGTCCTAAGAAACGAATTTGACTGTCCACACTTATTGAGGTGCTTCAACTTACGTGTTCCACGCCGAGTACCAAGGCGTACGCTTGCTGGAGCTGGGTTGTTGTGCCAACCACCTGCCAAAACTAATCTTAAGCAGTTCTCTGCCTTATCCCGACTGTCTAAGTTATATAATACCATTTGCGCGGACGTGGATATTTTTGCTGATAAGTTGTCAAGTTTTAAAAAAGTTGTTTTGAGTTTGTTGAGAGACAAAAACTGAATCTTTATTTTATTTTAGTCTATTTTAAGTATTTAATTTTTATTAGATTAATTGCTGTTCTTTTTTCCTTTTTCTTCTGTGCTGTTTAATTATTATTTTTCATTCTTAATTTTTCATTACAATGTTACCGGTGTAACTATTTAATGCATGCTGTGACACCTTAAAATGCTGTACATTTACTTATATTATAGAGATATATTTTTGATTTATGAAACAGTGTAACAGCTACTGGTTGTCCAAATAAATAAATAAATAAACACTAGGTCATTTCTACATGGTCCTTCGACAGGATGACCACTACTTAATCATTATTTTGTTGCGGAGTTATTCTTTAATCTATGATATCTCATATGATATTCATTGAAATCAAATGACGACAAGGGCGATTTTGTTCAAAATTAAATTTATACATACTTCTACATATTTATTTGGATAAGAAATAATATCAAGTTTATAAAAACACCTTCGCAAATAATGCATTAACTACTTCAGAATATGTTCTGAAATAACGCATTATTTGATTACCATAAAAATGTAATAGCGATTCAACCTTAGAAGATAGACATAATGCTACATGTGCATAATGTACAATTCCGTAATACATGATTTTTACGCAACTTTAACCGTTTACGCAGCGCACGCAACGGAAGCTCTCAAAAGGAATAACTTTTTCCCGTTTCTGCAACATTTTTCATTGATGCTGCGCTCCAATTGGTCATAGCGTGATGTAATGGTAATTTTTGAAAGAAAAATACTTTACAGGAGTTATATGCGGAATAAAAATAAAACTTTCAAGTCAATATATTGGTATTTTTGAGACCTTTTTTTCTGTGTAAAAAGTAATTATAGATCTTGTGCCGTTCTGGAGAAATTTTGCAATTTATGACAAAAATATGTGTTCTTTAAGGATTTTTTTTCTAACAAATGGTAGATAAATATAAAATTCTGTTCAAGTCAATATGTCTATCAAATCTTTATCTGTCATTCCCTATTTTTCTTTACGGATTAACTTAGCAGTTATTGTGATATTTTTACTTAAACATACGGAATTTTGGCGTTTTGAGGGCAGCGCCTTAACCTTCCTCGATAAATGAACTATCCAACATAAAAACTTCAATACAACACAGAATTATTCAATTCGAACCAGTAGTTCCTGAGATTAGCGCGTTCAACTAAAAACAAACAAACTCTTCAGCTTTACAATGTTATAGTCCTATAGCTATAGATGAAGAAAAACGAAGGTCTATGTTAGAGCAACAGAAGCCAAAACAAAAATGTTTGCCTGCCTGTCTGTACTTATATCTGTAACTAACACATGAAATTGGATGCAGTTTTCAGTCGTATTGCTTGGGGTCTGACTTAAAGTTTACGATACCTGTGGCGTAGCGGCTGAGCGATCGGCTTCTGCATCACGTGTTGTGACTTGTGTGTCCACACAGAGCCAATGACCTATAGATAGTTGTTCCGGGACTCGTACCTATGTGACAATTTGTGTTTGTAAATTTAAGTAGGTACCCACAATACAGGAGAAAATCCTAATGTGTAGCAGTTATAGTAAGTAGGTTCCTAGGTAAATCCTTTTCAGATGCGAGTGAAACTGCGGGCAACGGCTAGTTTTAAATAAAATTGCAATAGTTACGTGGGAAGACACAGGGAACCAGCTGGACACCTGGGCAGGCGGTGCGGGGGGCCGGGAGCGGGGGCCGGGGCCGGGGTGCCGGTGCTCGCGGTGTGCAGTGTCCCGCGGCGGCGGCGGCGGCGTCGGGCGGCACGAGCGGCGAGCTGCCCCCCGCCGGCGCGCGCTGCGCCGGCCCTCGGCGCCGCTCGGCTCAGTATCGCGCGCGAGCCCGCCGCCGCCGCCGCACCGACCGCGCCGAGCCCGAAGCCGCACGCCGCCGCCCGCCACCGCATCGACATGGAGCATTTTATCGAGACCGTGCGCAAGTACCCCTGCCTGTGGAACACCACCGCTATCGAGTATCGGGACCAGGAGCTGAAGGACGCCGCATGGGCCGAGGTCATGAAGGAGACGGACCTGTCGTCAGGTGAGTGAGGCACGCGCCGCTCCCGCCCGCGGGCCCGCTCGGTGCGTGCAGCCGCGCCCTCCCCCGTCCCCCGCCCCGCGGCCGCCGCCCGCGCTCGCCGTGCCCCGCACGCACACACGCGTACGTACCGGCGGCTCTCGTGCTGACACGCTCGGCGCGCACACTGCTGCCGCTCATGCTTGACGCTATTGTTGTAACTTTGTCATAGGTAGGTATCAACTAAGCGCAGCGCAGTGGGACAGATGCACAAGAAAAGAATGAATGACATCCTAGGACAAATTCAAAAATAGGTACTTAAGTCGGTAGCGAAGCCGAAATAATTTTATTTAAAACAATAAAATAATAAGTAGGTAAGTACCTACCTACCTACTTACCTACATACATAATAGTAGCAAGGAAGTACCTACATAAAGCAATAAAATAGTCGGATCCGTGGTAGGCACCTACCTAGGTATTTAATTAGGTATCTTAGATATGGTAGGTAGGTACCTACTTACCTACTTTGAAGGTATTATGACAAGATTGATAGGTTTATTTGGTTAATTTAGTAACAAAATTATCCTTACGAGTAGGTAGGTACTTACCTAAAACCTAAAAACAAAATCCCCTGACGGGTCTGTTTGTCCGTTCGTGATAAACTCAAAAACGTCGGAACGGATTTTCATGCGGCTTTCACTAATCGACGGAGTACCTAAGTAGGTACCTACCTACCTAATTTCAAGTTTCATTGCAATATTTGCAATGTAAAATAGGTAGGTACTCTCCTCGGTTCCTTGAAGTTGTTCCTGATGTTACAGGCACTTATTTATTATGTACCATAGGTTCTAATAATAAATTCAACCATAAAACTGTAACATATTATGTGAACCTCCACTAGTTTGTGAGGCATTACAAGAATATTGTATAACACGTTTAAGAACATTTCAGGATAACTTTACTTTGGACAAATCTCATGGACCCGTTGGGAATTCATTGAGGAATATTTAAACATTATTATAATTATTCATGGACCTGGTTGGAAAAGACAATAGTATCGTGGACCTTTGGGAACAACCCGAACCGAATAGCAGCGTTGCGTTGCGTTGCATCCGGAATTCCGCATACATGTAACAACCCATGGATGGTGTACATTGATCATAGATTCGATGGCACATCAGTAAGTATGTCAGTGTGGAAAGAATCAAAAATGCAAAACAGTGCAGAAAATCACATTCCTCGATGTGTTGTTGTGGTGTTAAATTGTCCGTCGGGACAATTGTCTTCTTTCAAAATATTATGTAGTTCTAGATTCTAGATGCTCAATTATTAACTTTTTATGCTTCAGTATGTGCTGAGCCGATAACGGGTAATAGTATCGTAAATACATGTCCAGCTTAGACTCTTGTAACGTCACAACATTGTTGCAGTGAAAGAAGTAAAGTTGAAGTGGAAAAAGCTGCGCGACAGCTACCGCGACGCGCTCAAGAGGCAGAGCGAGATGCTCGCCAAGGACCCCGCCAACCCCGCCAAGAAGAACTACCCGTGGAAGTACATGGGGCTAATGCAGTTCCTGCAGCCCTACATGAGCAACAGGAAGAAGCCGGCGAGCTCGCCGAGCTATCCCACGCCGCCGCAAGCCACGGAGAACGGCCACGGCGGCGAGCACTCGTCCTCGGACTCCGAGTCCGAAGCGGAGTCGGCGCCCAAGCGCAAGAACTGCTCGCAGCTGACGGTGATCGAGCGTAAGCTGGACTACCTGTGCAAGACGGCGACGGCCAAGCGCGCGTGCCCGGAGGGGACGCGCCGGGAGGCGGCGGCTGCCGCGCCACCTGCGTTGCCCGACCCGCTTGACATTTTCTTCAACAGCATGTGCCAGTCCACCAAGCGGTTCTCCTACCCCACGCAGATTAAGGTACGGATGGTATTTCACTAACAACACTACAACACTTTTGGATAGCTCATCGTATAGTTGATTGTAAAGGGACATACTTTTCTAATGTTTTACAAATTTTCTCTATCTTATCTTATCCTATCTTGTGTAGGGCCGAGGCAGCAAGGCCTCAGTGCACTTCGACCCAATGGGATCTTTTGTGCTTCCCCTAGATAATCTATTCTCATCCCCTCCCAGTTCTACAAACAGCTCTTCCATGAGCTTTATAATGAGGCCTGGGGGTATGAGTCTGTAGTCCTCTGGTCTTGGATAACCCTGACCCAAAAGGCACATTCGCTTTCCAGCCATTGAATCGCATGTACACAGAAGGTGTTCCATGCTCTCAATTTCCCTTTTGCAGGCCCTGCAGGCTGATGTGTCCGTCAGACCCATCTTTTGTAGGAGAGCGTTAGTCCCGAAGTGTCCGGTCAGCGCCCCCATCAAAAGACGGGCCTGCCGCCTGCTTGAGTTCCAAATGGCATTTTGCCATTTCGATGAGGAACCTATGAATTTCTTGGAGTGAGCAAGTCCCGTGAGGCTCAACCACTCATCCATGTGCCTCGCCCTTGCGTACTCCCGAAATGCTGTTTTGACTGTGCTTGCTTGGGGCCAGTCCTACAAATGGTTCCGGTCCAATTAGTGAGGTTCCAGAACCTTCCCTAGCCAGCTCGTCAGCATGCTCGTTGCCCACAATACCCCTATGACCAGGGACCCAAACAAGCCTGACCTTGTTTCGCTTTCCCAGCTCATTAAGAGTTCGGGCAGCGTCCATGGTCAGCCTTGAATCGATCCTGTAGGAGGTCAGGGCCATGAGTGCCGCTTGGCTGTCACTAAGAATGTAGATGGACCTACCTGTGGTACCGCTACTTTCCATCTGTTGTGCACAGGCAAGAATAGCATATGTTTCCGCTTGGAAAACTGTAGCTAATTTGCCCATGCTTTGACTGACCTTATGGTCCCTTGCATATATGCCCGCCCCTGTACCCGACTCGGTTTTCGAACCGTCAGTGTACCATATCAGACTGCCCTCTGGTGGGTCGAGTCCCTTCATCCATTCTTCCCTTGACGGCAGATGAACCTTGTAAGATCTCTTGAACCAAAACATGGGCTGCATTTTGTATCAGTGCATGTTCGTTAGTTCGTCAAGGCCTTCCTGTATTTTAAGCTTTGTGTGTCTAGTTCTAGGCTTAGAACTATCCCACAGGCCATTTATTGGCAGTCTGTGTAGTGCAAGACGGGCCTCAGTCTCTATGACAATATGTAGCGGTGCAAGGTTGAGTACCTTTTCCATCGCCGCTGTTGGTGTTGTTTTGAACGCCCCTGTGATAGCTAGGCATGCCGTTCGCTGTAGTTTAGCGAGGGCTTCCCTGCATATCCCTAGTTGAGTTGAAATTTTCTCTAAAATTTTAATCAATACTTTGGTAGTAGTCAGTTTGGTAGCTAGTGTAAGTACTATACGCTTATCAAAAAAAACTAATAAATGTAACAGGCTGATGTCAGTACATTATAAATATTGAATTAAACGAATATCTGGGGGTCTTTATTAGAACAACTTGGTTAGAAGAGCTAATAGAGGAACAGTATACATTTAATTAACAATAGGAGTAGGAGATCCGAAAGGATCACAAGGCCCAGGGCACTGGCCTCAAATGATCAATGGAAAAGAATGTGCGTGCTTGTCTTTGTTATTATGCCAATGCGCATTATTCAGCTCTTTTGATTGAACGCGATGGTTTCCATTGATCAAGACTCAATCAGGATGCGAGTATTTATCTTCCCTCCCCTGCGAATTTTATGTCCGCTGTGGACTGTGAACTGTCGATATAGGTAGGGTTAAGAACGGGTCCTAGTGCGAGAAAATATTTTTAATTGGATTTCGAATATTTTATTGTCTTACTAGTTAGTAAATAGGCAAGTACCTTGTTACTGTTTCGTGTGCAGATAAAGAAGACACTATTCAATGCGGTAATCGAGGCGGAAGAGGCATTGATGGCGGAGCAGGCGAGCTACGCCAGCCTGTGGGCGCAGGAGGCGGGCTCGTCGTCCAGCAGCGAGCCCAGCGACGACGAGCGCAAGCCGTCCTGAGCCCGCCGCGCGCGCCGCCGCCGCCGCCGCCTCGCCGCGCTCTACGCGCACTACGCACACTACGCGCACTACGCGCACTACGCCGCCACGGCCGCCGCGGTCGCCGCCACCAACAACAACAATTACACAACCATAGAATGAATATTCCTCGAAACTTTCAATTTAAAAAATTCTAGTTGGAAGATCCCGTCAAGAAGGTAACCTACCAAAACTATCGTTTTAAGTTTTAGGTAGGTACCTACCTACTGTAGCCTGAAGGTTCGTTTATGTAAAAATTGCTGAGTAAAAAGGGTGTGACTTGTGAGTGTATGCAGGTTCTTATGTAAGTATGCTGATACAACGCTGGCCAAACGGTCGCTTGACTAGCTTCACCCAAAAAAAAATTTATTGTAGATAACCTATTTATTAAGTTGTTGATATAAGTATAATTTAAGTAGGATACGTAGTTTTTAGTTTTTAGGTTTCAAAAACCTAATGCCTACGTGGAATAAGAATTTGGTGCGCCAAGCGAACGCATCAACGAAAGCGGTAGGTAGGTACTCTAATGACAGGCGAGTGCGAGCGACACTCGTTGCTGTCCTACTCGTTCTTTCATTTCTAGCTGCTTCCTACGGAATTTTATGGAAAATCCAATAACACTTTCCTCGACCTGGGAATTGAACCCAGGGGCAATCGCGCTTACAACCACTAGGTAGACTAACCCATTGAATACCCAAATATTTCTCGTATAAATCCGACCGGGCTGGTCGGCCGGTCGAGAAATATTTTCCTGCCCGTAGCGCCCCAGCTGGATTTATACGACAGAGAACCCGTGTTCGATGAATACTGCGTTTTATACAATTAGATTTAAATGGTAAGGTAAATACTAAGTGAGGGCACCACTGTTCCTGGACATAGAAAAAGGATAGTATTTAATACTTTAACTGTAAATCCCCTTTTTTCAATCAAAATATTCGAAATTACCACCAAAAATACTAAATTGCACACTCAATTTGCTCATCAAATAAATCAATGAAGCGGCGGTAGCCTAATGGCTAGGGCGCCGGACTTGCAATCATGTGGTTGCCGGTTCGAAACCCATCCATTGCACTACCGACGTAAACCCACTCGTAACACAAGCATTTTAGCTTAGCACGAGGGGTTAACAACAATACTAGTAATGTGCGATCCACATTGGTGGTAAGCTTTAAAAAAAAAAGACTATCTGTTAACTAAAGGTAAATCTAATAATTCTTCGATGGCTACATTTCGGTTCTGGCACTCGCCGGACGCTCCCGCGACCTCCCGCTCGCTTCGCTCGCTCGGCTCGTGCATCGTTGGTTGCAGTTCTAACCTAACCTAACCAAATTAAAAAGAATAATGACTTTATTTTTCTGATGTTAAGTACCTTTTGGTAATTATTTATTTAACCCCTTATTTAATTGTACAGTAACTATCAACTAATAATACTTCCCCTATCATGGGAGTAGTACCGACAAAAGCGCGCCAAAATACTTTTACTTATACTTTTTCTTTGTGTGCAAATCAGTAATTTGTTTTACGGTGAGTAATTTTGTTTCAAAATGTGTATATCTGTGGTTTCGGCTAGATTTTTGCTGTAAATTAGATAAAAAAGCCATCAGATTCTGATGAATTTTAAACATTTTTTAGTACAACATGTTTAAGTAATCAAGTAATTAATTTGTAGTACAGTCATTTATTTGATATGCAGTAGGTTATTCGTGGAGAAATTTTCTTTGCTTAAATTTCTAAATAGAGGTGCAGTTAAAAATTCCCCATAGGAAAATTGTCTTCTTTCATACCTACTTTTTAGTTTATTTTTATCGTTGTCGGGCTTTTGATTTTTTTTTTATAACATACATACCTAATCGAGACGATTTCCTGGATTTTTAAAATGTGTCTGAATTTGATAACAGTAAGTAGGTATGATTTGTTGGCTTAGTAGCGGTTTCCCCCGAATCGGGCGAATGAACTACTTTCAATTTTGAATATTTTTTAGGGCCGGTTTCGCCCGAGACTAATTTATTACCGGGCGAATCAGGTCAATTAAAATTTAGTAATGGTCTATTCGCCCAAATACTACTATACCTCTAAAAAATAAGCCTTTATTTAATAATAAAATGTGAAATTCGAAAAAAAGTAAAGTTGCGTACACAATTGTTACTTACAATAAAAAAAAAACTGTTAGTGAATCTGGTTATTCCTGTATGCCAAACCAAATTCGTAAACTGAAAATAATGGTATAATTTCACCATACACGAATTATATAATTTATTTAGAAGTTGGAATGTATTTACATTCCAACATCATGAAGGTGTTAATGACAACCTAATTATTTATATTTTAAATCATATGTGAAAGTATGAATATATAATTAATATGCATCTTTAATATGAAAAAAAAAACTACTTACATAAATACTCCAGTTACACTTCAAATTATTAGTACACGTAGTCTAACTTAAATTATATTTCTGACTTCACATCATTCATGCACGCACTTTATGCAGTTATGTTATTGTACTGTCAGTATTTTAGACACACTAAACCAAATGATGGGAAACACGCTGCACAATTTGCAAATGAGTGACAGAGACAGCATTATACTACTATCTTTGTGTTCCTGTGGGTGCGTTTATTTGCTGTGTCTTTAATTCTATCGCTGAGTAACAAATGTCATTGTGCATATTATCTAGTACCTTTTTATTAGGTTACTTACTATTTTCGAGTAACACATGTGCCTAAGTAAATCCTCTTTAAAAACATTTGTATTTGTACATATTACGGTGTGCTCGACTGTACTACTTATTTTTTCTGAAGTATAATAAGTATTTGGGCGAATAGTCCATTACAAAATTTTTCTTGACCTGTTTCGCCCGCTATTAAATTTGTCTCGGGCGAAACCGGCCCTAAAAAATATTCAATACTGAAAGTAGTTCATTCGCCCGATTCGGGCGAGCCAAATTGGGGCGAAACCGCTACTAAGCCGATTTGTTTGACTGTAGACAGGCAGTTAGTAAATGTTGGTTTTGAAATAAAATAAGAGTATTTTAATATAATCATTTACTTACTGCAATAACTGTTATTTATGTATACTTAACTACTTAGTAATATTTCTGAGTTTAACCATTAGGGTTGGTAATTTGCCGTAGTTCGAGCTCTTATGGTAACATAATTACCTATGCGTTATCTATCAGTCAGTCACAATCAGTTTTAATCTTTACCTATAGCACACTTGACACTTGATAACATACGTTACATACGTATGATCTGGATGTTAATGGAGCAATCTCATTATATTGATATAATTAATGTGGGTAGAAGAGCTAAATAAGTATTATTTAGTGAGTACGTACCTACCTGCTTAAGCAAAGTGAGAATTAAGTAGGTACCTACTTATACCTACTTGCTTACTTGTCTTCTGTCCGTGAAAGTGCCACCAGAAAGTAAGTAGGTACACTAACATACCATCGGTTGACATAAGTAAGTTAGGTACCTTTAAGGGTCGCGGGACCCTTATACTAAAAACTGGTCGATAAACCAAAATAAATCGTAGGTAATTCAAAACAAAATATACCTAATCAAATTGTGTTATTATTCGCAATGGGATACCGTTCTAGGTTCCTACTCATCAATTTTCTTTTATTTCACTAAAAACAAACGACCGGAAATACGGTCGAAACTTTAAAGTTTTAAAAAACTACATTTGCTTACAATTATTTCCCGAGAGAAGTTGGAAGTAATTTGGGAGTTGGAAGAAGTGGTTCAAAAGGAACCTAGACCATTACATATAATGGTAAGTATCCGAATCAGAATAATAACAACATTTCGATTTATTTTGGTATTACGACCGTAGGTACGGTCAATTCTGTCGGTCTGCCGTCGGACCCTTATGAATATTTTTTTTAATTGGATAACAAGTTATTCCTGTAAGTTAAGGACAATGACTGAAATTATTAAGTATTCATTATAAAAACTATTAATAGATTGTAGGTATAATGTTTGTACATTGTACTTATTTAAGTAGGTAGGTAGGTAAGTAATGTAAGTATGTATATTGTATAATATTAAATAATATTTTACGATGGATACAAAGATCTCTAATTAAACATTTTCTTAAAAAAACCTATTGTTTTTGTTATGAATCATTGTGCTGCTATACTTACCTGAGTGACATGCCGGTCGGCATGCGGCAGGGGCAGGGAGGGCGGCAGCTGCACGGTGCACCGCAGGCCACAGGTAGTGCCGTGCGCCGCCACTAAGCGTTAGCAATTCAACTTTTAGCTCATCTAAACTACTAGTAAGTATTCTATTATCTGTGTCTAAACTAAGTAATATTAAAAACTAGCTTCTGACAGCGACTTCGTCTGCGCGGAATAGTTACTTGGTCTTAGCGTGATGATAAATAGCCTATAGCCTTCCTCAATAAATGGGCTATTTTTTATTTTATTTCGGCCTGAAATAATGGTATGTGAAAAGTAAGCGCTTTTTCTTATGGTTAGCATAAGAAAAAGCGCTACCGAGCTGATTATAATATTAAAATTATACGTTTACTATCAAATCAAATCAAAGAGCCGTTGAACTTATACAATAAAATACAATGTAGGCAGGTAACGAATTAGTTGAATTGATCACAGCGATCTAAACTATCTTTCTAATGGTAATGACATGCATAGTCCTTATTGGTCAAGTGGGCCAGCTTCGTTAACATAAAAATGTTCACATAGCATTTCACATAAGTACTTAGTAAGTAAGTATGCACTTTGATTAGGTATCAAAGTGCATACTTACTTACTAAGTACTTAACCTAATAAATACTCCCTATCTTAACTTCACTAACTTTTTAAGTAAATAGGTACAATATAATACTGTTTATACTAATCTTTATGGAACATAGACGAAATTTTTAATAGCCCTAATTTTTTCCACACACCGACTAATACCGATATGAAGCAGTATCAGGGGGGCCTGATACTGCCAGACGTAAACATATTAAACTAGTTTGTTATAATTCACATCACACAGCATTTATAAAAAATAAAATATTAATCTTAAAATATTATTGGTAAGTATATAATATCTTAATCTTATTCACAATCTAATACACATTTGTATATTTAAAATTGCTTGTAAAAAGGCCTAAGTAAAATAAGGGGTTGATCCTAAAGGTCCACGATTCTTTTATTTTTCTTTTCCCACCGGGTCCATGAAAAATTATAATAAAAATGGATCCCCAACGGGTCCACGAGAATTATCGAAAGTACCTACACTCAGTAAAAGTAATTTCTTGTTAAAAAGAAGAATATTTGTAGCAGACTTGTTGACTGGTTTTATGCTCGTGATAGATAATAGCCACATAATATATCGGTTTCTATTAAATACTTACCTTTGGCAATCAACTTACAGGACGCCTTGCGATGACACGACATATTATTTATTGTAAAGTTCAATGACAATGGCGTGAAACAACACTTCGCCGAGTGACTGATAATACCGGAGGCCCAGAAACATTTGCGGCTCCTCTGGTGTTGCGGGTGTCCATGGGCGGCAGTAATCGCTTACCGTCAGGTGATCCATCTGCTCGTTTGTTCCCCTATACCATAAAAAAGAAACTGTGAAACAGATTCAAACTAGATCAGATTGAATGTAGGTACTAGCGAATATCTACTGACAACATTCGCGAATGCGAATGCGAATATTCAGTTTTTGTTAGAATTTGGCGCCATCCGAATGCAAACCTCAAACTAAATGAAACCAAAGACACCCAAAGTGTCCCCAGCGAGCGGATGTTTAGTGGCGCTGGACTTTTTTACACGCCACATCGAAACAGACTTGAAGGAGACAAAGCATCGAAACTTCAATTTTTATAATTTAATAAGTATTCCTCTACTGAAGTTCAATTATTAACATGAAACATATTAATATATTAAAAAAAATAATTAATTGTTATTTTTTACAGAAGTATTTCTGTTTGAGAATCAATTTTTTTGGTTGTTTAGAGTTAAGACTATGTATATTTATGGTTACTGTAGAAGAGTAGAGTTTACGTTTGATTATCTAAACATTAATAATATTTCAAAAGACCGAGAAAAGTTTAATGGAAGATTTCATTTTTGATATTTCAATTGCATTAAAATTTTGTGTTAAAAATTCTAATGACAATTTAATTTTTTAGCTTTATTAAAGTAAAAGATTTAATTTAATTTTTGTTTGCTTAAAGTGTTAACTGTTAACTCTTATGTAAAATATTATATTTATTGTGGAATTATTTGTTGATTATTAATTTTAGTTTTGTTCAAGAAGATTATTATAACATCAAAACTTTGGTAAAAAATCATAGAAGAATTATTTTTGTTTGTTTAGGTTTACATTGCATTGCACTTTGGGCAATGTTAAGCTTAACAAATAAATTTTCATAAGAATCGAACAAAGAAAAATGTAGGTATATATTTTTGTTTGTTCAATTCTTATGAAAATGTATTTAAATAAATAAATAATAGTAAAGTAAAATAAATAAATGATACCAAATGATAAATAGAAGACTGAATGTGATTACGAGATTTAAGTTACTTTTTCTTACATTAAAAAATATAAGAAATGGATGGATTTTGTTTTATTAACAGTTGTTAATAAAACAAAATCCATCCATTTCTTATATTTTTTTATATTCGCGACACATTCGACAAATGTATAAATTTAAGCAAATCTTGTATGGTTGTCTCTTGGTTATGCAATTCATTCATTCATTCATTCGCAGTTATTTCGCGAATGCGAATGCGAATATCCAAAAAAATGCGAATATTCGCGAATGCGAATGCGAATATTCCTTACATCACTAGTAGGTACCTACCTAGGTACCTAGTATATACCTATATTGAAAAAGTACATGTATAATAATATAGATTTTGTGTTCATTCCTTGGTTGTTTAAAATTATAGGATCGGTCCATTTGCCTTATACTGTTTTGTTAATGACATTTCAATAACATTTAGTAACACCCTTATTTTTAATAAATAAAAAATTACATATCTAATGAATAAATTTAAATAATAAAGTAGTAAAATGTATTAAACATTTATCCCTTAGCCAAGCTTTTATTGCTGACTGTAGAAAACATTCTCATCATATCAGGGAAATCCACATTAGGGAAACAAAATATTTTAATTAGTTATTAAAATATTTTTGTTTTTGGCTTCTGCCCGCGGCTTCGCTCTCGTGAAGCTATATCAGGAGTAAACATGGAAAAACCAACATTGATGATCTCTTCTTTGTATGGGCCTCTATACATCAGGGAGGTCAAGCTGTATCTCAGGATTCGTTTAATTAATTGAGATAAGAAGTTCACGAGTTTTTAAGTTGGAGCATATACTTTCTAATCGTGATAATAAAATTAAAATCTATTCAGTAGTTTTTGCTCCAACCCGTAACAAACAGACAAACAGACAAGAATTTTAAAAATCACATTTTCGCATTCGGAGACGTTTATATAAGTACCATAAAACCCACGTGTTTTCTTTAAATATCTTCAATGTACAGACAGCTTTTTTACAATTTTATAATAGTAGAGATGCCGTGGAACCGCTGGGAAATTTTAATAATGTCATGGACACGCTGGGAATGAATTTTCATTTTTCGAGAACAATAGACTCGTGGATCGCCGGGAATAACTCAAACTAAATCTGATCTTCGCAGGAAATCGGTGGCCATCCGCATTATCTAGCTATGTAGGTACTAAGAAAGAAAATAAATAAAGAAAGAAAAACACATTTATTAAGACAAGGTCCGCACAACACACTGAAAAATAAAAGAAGGTCGCCAGGATGTGCTGTCCACTAGGTTTTCCGAATGGGTTGCCGGCACGGCACCCCTAGGGGTACTTACCTACTAGTTAGTATAACTCGAGAGAGGTGTAATGATTGTATTTAGGTAGTCTTTAATCATTAACCAGATACAAATGATACAATACTTACGTTACAGGTAGGTAAGTGTAGCACAATATTTTTTTTTTTGTAAAAAGGACAGAATATTTCTCAAAAATAGTACCTACCTATTTATGATGGGAATCGATAATTATTTCAGGTACAACAACTGCTTCATTAGCCATGTGGTCCTGAGCGCCACTGCTACGCTAAAGGTCCTGGGTTCGATTCCCAGGTCGAGCAAAGTGTTATTGGGTTTTTCTATGAAATTCCCAGTAGCAGCTCGGAGTTAGGAATTTGTGCCCGGTTAATAGCAATAGGCTCGCCCCCTATTACATGGGACCTAAACATACCGGCGAACTGTGGGTGTACATTAGTACGCCTCTGCCTAACCCTTCGGGGTATACAGGCGTGATGGTATGTTATTTCAGGTACAATACCAATTTACCTGAAATCATTATGATCGTGGCGCATTATTAGTAGGTAAAAATAGGCAGGCACCCACCTACGTTTAGATTAAATTCGAATCAATAAAGAACGTTAAAAGTTGTTTACGAGAGCGGGTGCGTTGGCTCGGCTGTGCGGCTGTGGCGGGGCCGGGGCCGGGCGGCGCGGCCGGCGTGCGGCAGCCGCCGCGTGGGGCGCGGCGCGGCGCGCTCACAGCGGCGCGCCGAGTGCCGCCCGCCGCCGCCGCCGCCGCCGCCGCCGCCGCCGCCGCCGCCGCCGGGCACCCGCGCGCCGCGCACCAGTGCGCCCGCGAGACTCACACTAGCAGGGCCCCTGCGACGCGCTGCTGCTTATTATTTGTGTTTTCGTTGCAGTACAACATTTTCTTGACGTAAGTACCTACTTCTATATTTATATGGTTACTTAATTTATAATTTCCCAATGACTGCACTATGTTGAAAGCTTATCGTAACGCAACGCCCGTTTCCGCTCGTAGAAGACCGATGTAGTATTATTATTGTTGAGTTGAGATGCCGCATTATTTTTTATTCTGTGCTGGCACAGAAATGCAGATGGGTAGCCTGTGTATGTAGGTACAATATGTTTTTCGTTTTGAATGATTATTTATTGTATGAATTCGCGTTGTAGTACATAGAGTAGGTACCTACTACAACTTATGGATTTACAAAAAAAATATTTTAGAAATAATTTCAATTTTTTGTTAACAGGAAATGATGGAAAAACCGAAAAGACCTATGTCGGCGTACCTGCTGTGGTTGAATAGCGAGCGCGCGAAGATAAAGGCGAACCATCCCGGTCTGAGAGTGACCGAGGTGGCTAAGAAGGCGGGAGAGATTTGGCGCTCCATGGACGATAAGACCACGTGGGAGGAGAAAGCCGCCGTCGCCAAGGAGCAGTACGCGCGAGACTTGGAGAGCTACAACGCAAATGGCGGCGGGCCCCCTCCACCCAAGAAGGCGCAGAAGCGCGGTGGTGCCAAAGCCAAGCCGGTAAAAGCAACGCGCACTAAGGTTAAGAAGGAACCGTCCGAGGACGAGGACGACGGCGATGACGACGCGGACGGTGACGAACACGACGACAGCGAGTGATCGTGCGCGCGTCACTCACACTGAGCCAACGTGCCGCGGGCCCAAGCACACACGCGCAAGCGCTGTGCTGCGCCACAGTGACACGACACGCCAGGGATGCGTCAGTGTGTCCATATCAAAACATTATTACTTTTAGTGAGTGTGTAGCTGTTGGAATACGATGCGCATTGAGTGGAGCATCAATATGTGCGGAACTTGCGGATTGTTTCATGTTTACTGACTGACATTTATCGCTGTGTGAGCGTGTCTTACTTTGGTATGAGTTCCATTAACTGTGTTAGTTTTAAAATTACTAGGTAGGTACCTACCTACTTACTTATTTTATTTTAGGCCACAAAGAGTTAACTGCATGCAAAATCGATGTTTAGAGTAGCAAAATTTTAAATTAAAAAATGACACTTCATTATAAAAGCAAAACAAAAGATGAATTTGGTATTATTGTTAGAAGTACCTAGGTATTTTTGTGACTAATTTTAAATACTTAGTCATCGAGGTACTTAGGTACCTTTAGTAGGTATTATTACCTAGTTTTGAGATCTGAAGTCATGCTAAAAGTTCACGTCGCCGCATTGCTGCTGTCAGTTTCAGATTGTATGCATTTAATAGATGTAAGATTTTGTAAACGTAGCTCACTTAATGAAATAAATAATAATTTCTATTTCACTGTATAATCATTCTCCCCTCAACTATTGTAAACTGTTAAAAAGCTGCGTCGCAAACTATAACGAGAGGGTTCTAAACTAGTTAGTGCGGCTGCACCTTGAAAGGTTATACATAGGGCTGCCAACCGTTTAAGTTAAGTTTTTTGGATATAAAAAATTAAGAAGATATTTTTCGAATTAAAGTTCTTAAATGCTTAAAGTGTTAAGTGCTTAAATAAAGCGTATACCTACTTACTATTAACGGAGCCACCCGGTGTTTTTGAAGTGAAAACTTCTTTAGCGGCGTTGTGCACTTTTTGGGATGAGTAAAAAAATATGTTAAACTCGCGTCAGGACACGCGACCTAAAAATCCTTAGGCGGTTGTAATAGTTCTGAAGTGTTACAGTTTTAATGTAAAATGTAATATAAATTGACATGTTTGTGTTCGATAGCGCAATAAATGAATATTGTATTTTATAAATGATAGTACTTTTATACTAATAATTAAAGCAATTCGTGCGAAATTATTCCTTACACATTCCAAAATATAAAAAATGCACAACGTTAATGTTCAAGTTTTCACTTCTGCCGGCAATCCCGGAGTGCAACCCGTTGTTTTTTTATTAAGGATCACTTTAACCAGTCGTAATGCTTTTGCACTCAGGTTTACATTTTGGTAATAATACTAGTCACCTGTGTAAAAGTTGTGTATCACTTTCAGAACTGGTACCTCTCTAATTTTATTTTTAAGCTATGCAATACAATACGGTACTTAGCTATATCTCTACATAATATTATAAAACTGTAAAAAAACTGTGTCTGTACATTGAAGATATTTAAAAAAAAAACAAGTGGGTATAATCACAGATAATAGAATACTAGGTATAATGAAACAAAAATGTGATTTTTAAAATCCTTGTCTGTTTGTTACGGGTTGGCGACAAAACTACTGAATAGATTTAAATTTTTTTATCACTGTTAGAAAGTATATGCTCCAAATTTAAATTTAGTAAACTTCTTATCTCAACTAATTGAACGGATCCTGAGATACCTGATGTATGACAGAACAGACCATTCATTTTTACGCCTCATGTGAGCGAAGCTGCGGGCAAAAGCTAGTGTATAATAAAACTACTTCAATGGATATCTTTTTTAAATAAGAATGGTGGTTTACTTACAGATCAGGACAGGTATATAATGAAAACCCTTCTATTTAGGTTGGGACTTAGGTACCTACCTACTCACTGCTATTTTATTTAATGTAAAAATACAGTACCTATAAAGTGATTTGAGTGAAGGAAAAATTCGACTTGCACGCAGGATTCGAACCTGCGTCTTCTGGTTAGATGGTCCTTCACATACTGAACTTACGTCTTAAAAGTGACGTTGTAGTGATGAATTTGGATCGAATTCTGCCTGCGACTCGCGAGTCCAATTTTTTCTTCACTAAAATAACTATAATCTTAGCATGAAAAATGCAAAAAAAAACACAAAAAGATAAAAGTACCTATGTTCATGTTTATCAAAGAAAGTAAATCTCATTAAAGATGAATTAGAAGAAAACTTTAATTATTATGTGATAATTCTGTAGTGGGAACCCTAGCACGAGTCACGACGGCGACGACGCGACGCACCGGGGGGTGTCCTGCTCGACCGAGGGAGAGGTCGTTATCGTTATGTTTCACCTCGCGGCTCGCCCTCGCAGTCAAATTTTTAATCTTAAATAGGCTATACATACTTATACTTATCTGTTAAAATATTTACCTACGTACCCTACCATTGCTACCCTTTCTAAATCTATGCCTTGACCAATTAAAGGGAATGAAATGTAGGTATTAAATAGCTAGATAAGAATATTGAAACAAAATGTGTCTGGTAATTAGGTACCTCTTGCTACGAACCTGAAAAGAACTTAATAGGTACGGAATCCTCCGCAAAAAAAACTAGACCGAAAAATAGCGGCGCGCGGCGTCCAAGCTTCGGCCGAGGTGAATCAATAAACGAAACGGCGATGTGGAATTTATAAAGTGTCCGGTGTGCGGCAGCGATTAGAGCGTCTGCGCTCTTGCTTTTTCACGTGATTCCGAATCCGCAGCTCTCGCACGTATGGCGCGCCCGCGCGTGCGAGCGAGACCGACATGTTAGCGAGCTTGCTTCTCACTGCGCGTGTCTGTCTGCCGCTGTGCGCGTCGACATGTTTTGCTTCGTGCCCTCGGTGTGGCGTGACGTGTACTCATTCGAGATATTTATAAGTACTTACGAGATTCGTCGGTATAGTTTTGTGTAAATTTTAATTAAGTAGGTACTTACTGATTGAACCATTACTTGCTGGCTTGCTGCTACTGGTGTATAGTCTCAGTGTGGCAGTAATGTCAAGTGGCAAGACAGCTAAACGGATTAAAGTTGCGGCTATGGATATGGAGAATGGCGTGAGCGAGGGCGGCGGGTGCGGCGGGGGCGGGGGCGAAGCGGGCGCGGTGCCGGAGGTGGGGCGGCTGGTGGACGCGAGCCAGGCCGACGACCGCCGCATGATCCAGCTGGTGCGCCAGCGGCGGCTGCTGTACGCACGCATACCGCGGAACAACATGCCCGTCGCCAATTACTACTCGCAGGTTAAGGGGCTCTGGCAGGAGGTCGCCAACCACATGGGATGGTCCGGTACGAATACTTGAACATAATTACCTACCTACATTAATCAAATAGTTTACCTAATTTTTGCCATCTAATACACTGGGCCCAGACAGTGTATAGTGCGCCTAAAATATTGTTAGTTAGGTAGGTAAGTTACCTAATTAATTGCCTTGTCTGGTATTTTTTTTTATATCAAATTAGGTAGGTACCTAATCGTAGCTTACCTACCTAGTTAGAGTTAAGTACTCTATTCATTAACATACATACATACATACTTACACTCACGCCCTTCTCCCACAGGGGTAGGCAGAAACTATAGACTGCCACTTGCTACGATTCTTGCATGCCTCTTTTGCTTCTGCGACATTCATACATCTTCTTCATACATACGCGCCGGCTCTATTCATTAATATTGTCTTTTTAGTGTTTTGTTATCTTTTTGTATTTTTTTTTGCAATTTCCATGGTAAAATTATAGTTATTTTAGTGCAGGAAAATTCGATTGCGGGCAGGATTCGAACCTGCGTCTTACTCTTCTTGTTAGATACAACAGACGCTATGACCACTGAGCCACCGCGAGTCCCACCCAACTGTGCCTGCACATTATATAATTTACAGTCAGTTACAAAGTCTATTGAAAAGCAACTTGGAACGTACTTCTACGTTCTTCTCAATCCACTTGACTTACTTTGCAGTTACATAGATGTTGTAGGTTCGATACCACATATTAAATTAACTACATAGTGCAGCATAACGCTGCATGTCAAAACTTTTTTAGTCGTTTTTGTCAACCTTTTTTTGTTGTTTAATGTTACTGGTCGATATTTGTTTCTTTTTTATTTCGGGATTTGATTTATTTTTTCTGACAGGGGTTCAGTTTTTTCCGTCAGCAGAGGAGTGACAAAAGTTGATTGTGCAGAGATTTTTTTGGAAAAATAACGGAGCAATTCAAAGTACCTATGATTTAACACATCATATTTTACTAATTACTACATTGCTTTCTACAACGCCTCTTGTTCTTATAAAATTGCGATAAAATTCCATGTTTGGTGTTTTTTCAACGCTAACCAGGTACGTATCCTGAAATGATTTTCCTTAATCGTGAGTACAGTCTAATCTCTCTGGTCTAACCCTAATTCATTTGTCTTAGGATTAGTCAGCAGTGAACAGGCCGTATTTCGGCCTCCTGGGTTGGGCCCAGTCGAGCCTTGTGGGTCATTGGCTGTCAACAACTTGTATTAGGCCACGACCAGCCGCGTCTAGCCGCAAAGACTGCCCGCCAAGCATTTTAATATCAAAAATTCCAGCAGCAGCGGACTACAACACATAATTATTCTATTTTTTTTTTCTCCTAACTTGCGTGCCACCAACTCTACATTTTTTACCTACCTATCTATGTTTTTCCATGCTAAGTAATGGATATCATACTGAGTATAGAGAGAGATATATAGAGTATAGTATAATATAAAGTTGTTTTAGTGAAGGCAAATGTCTTCTCTTCTATTCTTTATTAGACATTGAAATGAAACTACATACTTACTTACTTTTTACTGAAATTAAAAAACACCTAAATATTATTAGATATAATATTATTAAATTTTTTTGGGTCTTACCAGCTACTTGGAACCCCATCGACGTCGTCCAACACCTCAGTCTACCGTGACCATGGATAGGTACTGTAAAGGATCCGAAACGTCGTCGGGAATTAAATAATATCAATATACCGCGATAAAATCCGTAAAAAGTATGTAAGTAGTTTCATTTCAATGTAATGAATGGATATTATGTTTATAATTTATCAAAAGGAAGGAATTGTCCCAGAAATAACAAATCTTTGTTTTTTTTTTCAATTTATCGCTTGACTTAAACTTACTTGAAAATAAAAACGTACGTACGCCTACGTTTGTGAAGTGAAAACTTCTTTATCGGCCCTTTGCACTTTTTGGGATGGGTAAAAATGTTTTATTAAACTCGCGGCAGGCCGCAGGGCACGTGACCTGATCGAAAATTCGTAAGATGGAGGGAGAGTAGACCGCCGGCGCGTCGGAGGAGAGGAAGTAATATCCCCTCTCTTTCTACCGCGCGGCGAAAATGTATGTCTGCTCCTGCTGCTTCGTTAGCGGCGCAGCAGGGCGCTTGCGCGAGTGTGCGTGTGTGTTTGTAATACAGCCTGCCACGCTCATCCACGGATGGTGACTGCTGATGGCTCGACCATCTGTATACTTGTAAAATTCGTGTATATACAGTGTTTAAAATATGGAAATTAAACAAAGTGCATCTAATAATACTATTCATGAAAAAAATTACGAAGAAATAGTGAAAGAAAATGAGTAAGTACCTACTTTATAATAACACCCCGTCGTTTTTGCGTCGGGGGTTAAAAATACTAGTTGGAAACACGGCTCGGGTGAAATGTGACTTATAAGTCATAGTAGGTACACAGTCATATAATATTTTCGTAGTTATCGGTTCTCAAGGATTTAAAGGCAAAGCAAGGCATAGATTCGTATTGCATAGCATCGTCCATTGTGTTTAATAAATATAGGAATTTAAAACTGCAAAAATAAAGATGTCATCCGGTGTCAGCATAGAAATAGTAGATTGTTACACAAGGGTGGAAAGGAATCAATTCCCATACGAGGTATTTAGACGCCCGAGCGCAGTGAGGGCGGCTATAGTCCGAGTAGGAATTGATGTCTTTCACCCGAGTGAAGCACTCTACTTTTCATTTCGAATATAAGGAAAGTAAAAAATAGTAGTTTTTTGTAAATATTTATTGATAATAGTAACAGTATTAATTAATTAATTTTAATATGCTATTAATGTTTAAAATTTAATTTAAAAAAAAAAAGCAAAATAGTAACAGTTTCGATTACTGTATTTGCCTCGTCTTTAACAAAATCTGGGGTCAACATGTCAGAATCACTTGAACTCATTTTTAATAAAGATTTCGGTAGAGCAAAGTTAAGTTAGTATCCCGCCAAATTATATATTGTCATAGTCTATTTAAATTTTTAATTATGGATTAACTGGGAAAGTTCACACTGGCCGTTTATAAACACACAAGACAGCAGCATTTTTTTCTTAATTATGTTAGATTTTTTTACAGCTGACTACATAACCTAATTTTGTTCTATTTTTAAAATTATTTTCCACCCTAGGGAGGAAATAATTTTTTGAAAAATACGTAAGTAGCTTTCGGTCACTTTCAGTTTTCCGCCTAGAAGATTTTAGTTTTCGGCCACTGCATAAGTTAGAATAGAAAGGTGATAAAATAATAATAAAAGTGGTTTATCTTACCATATTTTTATTTTTTATTTCCATCAGAATAAAATTGGCGTCAATCAGGTACAAACAAGGTTTTTGTTAAGCGTTAACTAAAATTATACATACCAAAATTAATTTAATAAATTGTGAATATACTAACACTAAGTATATCATCATCATATCAGCCGAAAGACGTCGGGCCGGTTCTCGTGGACTCACGGACTGATGATACTTATGTCCTCACTCTTGGAAGCTCTTTTTAACATAGCTCTTCCTAAAATGAAATATTTCATGAAATGGCCGAAAATCAAAGCAGCGTTTGTTTTCAGACGACCTATTTTTTCATACAAATTTAAACGGGCCGAATACTGAATCACGTTTACCAACTTACCCTACTTTTCTGCCACTACCAATATGGGTATTTTAATTTCGTCATTAAAATTGCAGCATTTTGGCGGCCGAAAACTGCAACCTAGTGTCTGCGCGAGTAGTACATTCATTATAAGCGAAGAGAAGACTAATAGCGCGTAACTAAATAAATGAAAGAGACAAAACTATTTAGTTGAATGCGAGTTAGTTTCCGGCCCCATGGCCGACAGCTAAATAATTAAACAATTTTGTGAGTCATTTTCCGGCCACCTAATTTATCAACGTTGGCAATAAAATATTACACTAATCAATGTGAAAATGCAGTATTTAGTTATTTATATAGTTGTATATATGTAAATTATAAGATTAACATTGTAAATAAAGTACAAAACTAACTTGCGCATGAAATGCGCGCCACTATTTTTTTAGATCGTTCACACACGCTTTGAACCTCCCGTGGCGGTGTTGTATTGAAGAATTTATTATAAGACGCATGCCGATTAAATTATACTAACATTTATAAAGCAACTAATTGCAAATGTATTAAAGTTAATATTCTGTGATACAATTTATCGAAATCGCTATTAAATCAATTTTGCTGCGTCTAAAGGCCGAAATCCAGAGCCGGCCGGTAAACGGGTTCAATGACCCTAAATAACCTGCGTTTTTCAGTGAAAGTAAAGAAAAAAAAAGGAAAAGAAATCGGGATTATCAAAGGGCATGGCGTCAGCGTAAAAAAGATTTGACGAAAAAAGTTTCCAAGGAAGAAAAAGAAGAAAAAAAAAGAAAAAGACATGCTGAGAATCAAAGGGCATATTATCGACGTACAAAAGGTTTGAAAGAAAATGAAAAAAATGTAGAAGAATTGTCCCAAAAGAAATTGGATGATTTGCAAATGTAATTTAATTTCATATTTTAAATATTTTAACATACCTATACCTATATGATTCATATTGTTATTATTTTATTTAATGGTTTCCTTGGTTTTTTCAGGAAAAGAAAGAAATTGATCAGTGATGAAGACCGAGAGAATGTTGTACAATGCAAGTCTTCTCAAAATTTAGAAAATGTACAGCTCGAACTAAACCTGACCCAACAACTTCGTTTAGATGAAGAGACTCACGAATGCATTACTCCTAAAGTCATTCTACACAGAAACACAGATATTCAAGGTGATGGTAACTGTCTATTCCACTCACTTATACTTGTACTGCAACTTCAAATCTTGACTT
Source organism: Acronicta leporina (assembly GCA_947256265.1). Classification (NCBI taxonomy): domain Eukaryota; kingdom Metazoa; phylum Arthropoda; class Insecta; order Lepidoptera; family Noctuidae; genus Acronicta; species Acronicta leporina. The sequence continues at coordinate 14,769,449 of OX366526.1, read as the reverse complement.
GTGATTTGAGAAGACAGTTACGTGATTCACCTTATTTAAACTCCTGCCACAAACCACAGGAAGCATTATAATATACTCTCAAGTAACAATGAATAGGTATGGAGATTTAGATTGTTTATACTTGTTTGCAAAAATTTACAATCAAAATATTTGTGTACATTACCACTATTTCAACGTAATTTCGAAAAATGAAGACATTCGCTTCTGCCATTTTAAAACAAATGATACACATAATTGGATTCATATTGATCTTCGTGACCTGCACTTTACGCCTTACTTCTCTGATAATGAAAAGATAAAAGAAGACGAAAGAAAACAAAAGCAGAAAAACAAAGAATATTCTAAGCGGTATCGAGATAAAAAAAGAACATCCAATTTACAAACAGGCCCGTCCGCCAGAGATGTGTTAGATGTTCAAGTACAACCAGTCATTCATACTTCACAATTTGCAGGCCCGTCCACCGGAGGTGTGCCATATATTCCATCAGTTAACGGTAGTTCCCAAATTGCAGATTTATTGTCGAGAGATGTACCTTCAAGTCTATCAATACATCCTAACTACAATTTTATCAAAGATAGAGTGCGTAAAAGGCATTTTCCTTCCAAGGCATTTTCCTTTTCCAAAATGCCTGGAATCATCTCCACCTAATATATATCATCAAACATACTTTGCTTTTCAACAGAATTGTTCTACTCATCGACAGTTTGAAAAAGATCTTGTTGAAAATAAATTTGGTCAAGCTTGTGACAGTTGTGACAGACTGTGGTTTAGAAAAGACTACTGACCTGAGAGACGTTGTCCTCTCCAAGTTTCAACTAACTACCTCGAAAAATCACATAGAAAAAAGGATTCTGGTTTTCCATATTTTCAATACACTTAGCGCCATTTACATTACTTATTTTTTTTTAAATGTTCGCAAATATTAACAGACATACCTACATAGATAAAAATCTCAAATAACTGTTACGGCATCAGTAAAGATTAACGCACGTTGCAATTATTATTATTATTAAATGACCCATTTTATTTATTTATTATACATAGGTAGGTACCTTGTAGGTACATACGTTATTTTATTTTATGATTTGATTAGATGGAAACTCTTTAGAATCTATATGGAGGTTTCACATTATAAAATCAGTTACTTTAAAGCTGGATGCTATACAGAAGAAAAGAATAATTGTCAAAATTGTCAACTCAAAATGACACCTGTTTTGGAATCAAATTTCATTAATTACGGTAATTACGATGTCGTGTTAGTCTTCTAGAGAATAAATTGTCATTCTTTATCCTACTCAAATATTTAGTTTTTACACCGGTTGATGCTCGCTGGATAATTCCTATGTATGTCCCGTGATGCCTTATTTAAGTAGAGTTAGAATAACTGTACTAATAATCAATTCCCGTTCACAATAATGGTTTCTGATTTCTTTGTTTTATTTTCTTGTTTTATCTTATTTAGTCCCTGTGAGTGTACATATTTTTTTAATTTTATTTCTTAATTCTGTTATGTTTGACCCGTGCTAGTCTAATACGGAAATACTTAAAAAGGAAATTAGCTTCAATGGTTATTGTTCAAATTCTACGTTTTCAATCTTTAAAATGTTAATAACTTTTGATAGAGTGAACCGATTTTAATGAAATATAGCCTAAATGTTAATCCAAGAAACAGGCTATGAATTCCTGTCCACTTCATCCAAATCTCTTCGGTAGTTTTCATTTGATGCGCGGTCAAACATACAGACATACCGACAGACAAACAGACAGACAAAAGTTCCAAAAATAATAGAAATGGATTGTGTTACTGATTCTGAGTCCCCCAAATTAGTTTTTTTTGTAAATATAAGCAATGTACAGACACGGCTCACTTACATTCTTATTATATGTAAGAAGATTTGAAATATTTGCAGAATAAGATACAACTCCAAACATTGAATTTATAAGAAACATTGCTATACCGAAAATAAAAATATATTCGACTTGCTTTAGTTGCCATTCAAAAGCGACGTATCCCACCACTATAAGTTTACAATGGATTCAAATATCCACCACTTCCAGACTGAGTTAGAGACTTTCCTTTGGACTTGCTAACTGAAAGGTCTATATCGCCAAGGATTCCATTTATGGATTTTCCCTAATGATTTTAAAAACATGCTTATTTAATGGTTCAGAGAGACTACCTAATTTCTGGTGCATAGGTACATTTTGTATTGTAATATTTATTAATGAAAAATATGAAATAAAAACTATTTTAATTCAAAGGAAGCTGATTTTGAGGAAAATGTACCTAAGTAACGTGATTTCGAGTTTCGACTTAGTGACGCGCGAACAATAAATGTTCAATTATCTGCAAATGCGACAGATTATGGGAACAAAGGCTCGTGGTACTTACGTTATTTTTTGGATATTATGTTACAATTGTGCATGTTATTACTTACTGTGATTTATAATAGTGGCAAAAGCATTAGTAAAATGTATGCATACGTGGTGGTTGCAGTGGCAGACGTGCGGCGCAAGTGGTCGCACATCCGCAACTCGTACTCGCGGCACCTCCGCAACGAAATGTACGGCGTGCGCACCGGCCGCGGCCGCGTGGTCTCGCGCTGGTACCTCGCCGACGACCTCGAGTTCCTGCGGGAGCACATGGCCACCGACACGTGAGTCCCTCTGCCGCACACCGCACACCGCACACCGCACACCTAGCGCCTAGCAAATAGGTGCTACAGATGAATATACTATTGTATAATGATTTGACCGGACCACTGCCATCATGTGCATCGTAACTTAGAAGATCGAGCGACCGCAGACTCGAGGGGCTTAGTAGGCGTTTCGGCCGCTGACGAATTTCATTGCTATTAATATTTTTGAGTTTCGGACCGAACTCCGAAGAAGCCGAATCGCCTACTAAGCCACTCGAGGCAAGGACGATCGGGATCGGGCGGACTTGTGCTATCTAGGTGTATAGCAAAACGATTAAATTGCACCCGCAGTTGGATGAAACCAGTGTCGGCGTTGTCGACTAGTCGGCACTTTTCACGGCTCCGGTTCGGCTATTCAGCAATATCCATAGTCGCTCCATCTCAAAAAATACAAAAAAAGATTAAACAATAGTTATAGAGCTGCACCTATCAATCTACATTACAAAGAATTTCAAATCAGGCGTCCAACTTCGAAACCATGCTTTTAACCCACGAGTAATAATATGTACTTAGTACATACTTATAGTGTTTATAGTTGCAATCTTCAAATTAGGGTAAAATACATAGTTTCATCATAGGCCTGATTCGAAATTCTTTGTAATTTAGATCGATAGGTGCAGCTCTATTCCTCTACAGTTCAATCATTTTGCAAAGCGAGGCGGTAAATTGTGAAGTTAAATAAATATAATGTTTAAAAATAATAGAATCATAAATGCAGGTACTGAGTTCATGTGATAATAATGTGAGCGCACGGCTTGCTTCGTGGGGCTTACTGCGTCTGGTGTACCTAGCGCTAGCTTTAACTTAATGTTTGGTCGGCAGGCGGCCGTCGATACTACAGCGCTACTCGTACTCGTCGATGTACACGGACATGTCGCCGCAGCTGGGCGGCGCGGGCGCGGGGGCCGGGGCCGGGGCGGGGGCGGGGGCCGGGGCGGGGGCGGGGGCCGAGCCGGGCAGCGCGGCGCCGCCCGCCGCTCCGCTGCAGCTCACCGTGGAACCGCTGATACGACCAGAGGACTCCTGCAGTCCGCACTCCTTCGATCCTGATGAAAACTCCGCTTACTTCCACTTCTTCCGTGGTATTCACAATGATTACCAGGAGTTACCAGCGTCGAAACAGCGGCTGTTTCGACGCGAGTGTCTTGCATTCCTGCATCGACTCTTGGATGAGGAGGAGTATCAGGAAGGTGCCATCAACCCCCGCCACTCACCCAATACGGATGATGATAGGGGGGGACCCAATCTTTTGGTCGTCAACAAGGTGGAACCCCGTGATAATAGCGACAGCGAGTGCGAGGATACTCCGCATGACATACTGCCACACTAGAACCAAGCCTTATGTGGGCCTTACGGTTGGTAGGTACTTAAGGTTCAATAGCTAGAGGACTTGGTGTAATGGAGAGATATCACGTTGTAATTAAAATGACGTTATCGATGAAGTGACAAAACCATGTTCCTAGTAGTGTAGTGAATTAGTGCTGTGACGAATGCGGCTGTTGTGTACGATACGTGTGCGCCGCCCTGCATTGCGTGCGGTGACGTGTGACGCGGGGACACCCGCTGCTCTTGCTAACTACAATACAACATCTCTTTTAATTCTCTAGCAATAATTTACAGAATTAATAGGTTGCGATTTGGAATAATGAAGACATATAAGTAAATATAATATGAAACAAAGATAATAAGATTGTTGAGTGAAAGAATTAGATATTATCCTAGTAGGTATGCTAAGAATTGTTAGCTTATTAGTAATATCATAACAGTAGGAAGTAATGGCTGATTGTTGTAGTGGTCCCAAGCGCACTGGTACGCTACAGGTCTCTATTATTATTTATTTAATCACGAGCTTCTGCCCGCGACTTCGTCTAGCCTTTAGTATTGGATCCGATCTAGATAAATGTATAATTCCAGACTATCAGATCCATTACCTATAACAGATCCGTTCAGCCGTTTTGTCGTGAAAGAGTAACAAACATTGGATGGATGTTTGTTACTCTTCTCACAAACTTTCGCATTTATAATATTAGTAGGATAGGAAAGCAAACAGCACTATGAAATAACAATTAAACAATTTACATTAACTAATTATACTTATCTGGTTTGGTCTCTGTATTGTTGAATTTGTCGCTGTGCACGAAAGTTTATCTGCATTCCTAAAAAGCCCGTAAGAGTTAAGACACGGCCGGCCAACGCCACTTGCGCTGCCAGCCCAACGATGTACATCGTACTTACGATGATACTTACGTACGGGATAAATAGAAATTGAAACGTGACGTCATTGGGCCTGCTTAAAAAATCTATTGTCGGAAGGACCTTTTTATCCCTCGGGACGGCCAAACTCAATTATTCCGGGGAAATAACTCGCTTACCATACTCGAGCATACCTTTACGGAAACTTATCTGATGTCAACCTTACCTGTTACACATAAGGTGAGCTTTAATTTGTAACGGTTCTGGAATGTCAATAATGCCTGGAGGAAGCTATGACGGGGTGCGGGCACGAGGAGTAGGTACGACCCGATAAATCAAATAGGAACCTTCCCAATAGTATCTTTAAATGACACGACATACATAGTAAAGGATAATGGGACGAAACGTCCCCATGCTCCAACAGGTTTCAGACATTTATGTTATTCGAAAGGTCTTTTTAGGCAGATTTTTTTATATTATGGCGGCATTTTTCAAATGTGTGGGGTTTGGCCAGAATTTGGATTTTTAAGTATTTTTTTTATATCGTCTGTAGAAGACGTTTCCACCTTCCAACAGATTTCAGACATATCTCATTTGAAAGGTCTTTTTATGCAGATATTTTTAGGTCATGGTGGTATTGTCCAAATATGTGGGGCTTGGAACTGGAACTTGGTTTATAAGTATGGTTATAAAACGTCCCCACCCTCCAACAGATTTAAGAAATACCTCAATAGTATTTTTTCTGTTGATTGGAAGAAATGTCGAACAGCTTTTAGTTACATATATCTCCATGCGAAGGGTCTTAGTGGTTAGATAATTTTAGTCAACAGTGAAATGCAACAAAGTTTTAAGAATTTCCGGAATCGACGGTTTAATGTTTTTAATTTCGACTATTTGTTAATTTTTTTGTAGTAAGTACACTAGTGTGCATGCCCCATGTAATACGAGGCGAGTCTATTGCCATTAACCGGGCACATACCTATTACCTACGTGAATTTTACAGAAAAACCGAATAAATTATATCGATCTGGGAATCAAACCCAGGACCTCTAGCATAGCAGTCGCACTCAGTAACTCTAGGATCAGGCAGTTAGTGTGCAGTAAAGTAAAAATTAAAAATATATATATCTACTAATATAAAATTGTAAAAAAGCTGACAAGTGGGTTAGGGTAAATAATGTGGGTTAGGGTATGTAATTTTGCCTAACCCACTTTATATACCCTTATACACACCAGACGCTATGACCACTAAGCCACCGCGAGTCCTACGTGCCATGTCGGAATTTGGCTTCACATCACATTCGACATGGCAGGTAGAACTCGCGGTGGCTTAGTGGTCATAGCTTCTGGTGTATCTAACCAGAAGACGCAGGTTCGAATCCTGCCTGCGAGTCGAATTTTTCCTTCACTAAATAACTTTATAATCTTAGCATGGAAAATGCAAAAAAATCACAATAAGATAGATATTTATATTAGTTAGGATAGGTTAGAACTGCGACCACACAACGCACGAGCTGAGCAAGCGAAACGAGCGGTGCCGTGGCAGCGGATTTTGACGAGATTTTTCAGTTGCATGATATACAACTGGACTTTGGACTTTTGGAACAGCTGAACGACGCTAAGCAGTTTTGCATAATTTGTGACCTTTACACGCGGAATTGCATAAACGTGTTGCGTTCTTCAATATAGCAGCTTGTAAAGTTCAGTTCCGAAATTCGGCGCTTCGGCAAAATGTGCGTAAACCATCCCACCGACAGTTATTAGGATGATGTTCGAATTATTTCCTCCACCACCAAAACTGAGCTACCAAATGTCATGTGGGAGAGCCATTCTTCGGCACGAATGGGCCGGCTCGACCGGAGTGATACCACGGCCTCACAGAAAACCAGCGTGAAACAACGCTAGCGTTGTGTCACGCTGGTTAGGTTGCCGTGAGTGAGTTTACCGGAGGCCCAAACCCTTTTAAAAAGGCGGGCAACGCACTTTGAAATCCTGTGGTGTTGCGGGTGTTCATAGGCGGCGGTTATCACTTACCATCAGGTGATCGGTCTGCTAGTTTGCTCCCCTATCCCATAAAAAATACCTTTAAGTATACGTAAGTAATGTCTAAATGTTTATGAAACTCATACATACCTGTGTTTTTTTACTGCATTTATCCACTTTTGTCGTTTATGACATAACCATGGATAGTGAGTACTATTTGTGGGAAGGTAATAGAATTTTACGACGTTTGACGGTTATATGCCATTATTTAACTAACGTGAAATGTCAATGATAAGTATTGTTTAAAAAGCAAATTGGATACCAACTTACTCTGAACGATATCAATGTAGCCACTGTTCGGGATGTACTTACAGTGATGCAATGTCGCTCTCGTCGTTCGCCTAGCACAGCACAGCGACGTATCAGAAAAAGAAAATTATATAGACACTGTGCTCCAATTACGCCTGCCTAAACCCCTCGAGGATATAGGTTTCAAGGTATCATGTAGGTACCGGAAAATCGTTGCTGAATTAAAAAATCGGCCGATGGTTCATTGCGGCGGCGTGGGCGGCGGATTGTGCGGAGTTGCGGACGAGCTCGCGTGTGCATCTGCCGCGGATGTGTGCAGCAGGGACAGGGCGCGGCGCGGGTGGCAACGTGACACCGCCGTACAGGGTCACAGACTCGCGACGCTCTACACAAGACTCGCCACTCTGGAACATTCTACACTATACAAACAGCTACTCCACCATCATTTGTAAGCATCCAAATTATTCAAATGGACCGTGGGGGCAGTTGTCAGCGTCCCTGGGGACTAGTCTGTCTCCGTGGCGTTCCCAACTTGTCTTGTTCCTGTCTATTGGTATTTGCAAAAATCCAAGGCACAGTTACAATTTAATCACTGCAAAGGAAAGCAATAACAAGCTACATTTAGTCAAGCGCTTGCTCCTTGCCCTGAGAGGTAAGCTAGGTTAAATTAGAAGCCGGGTGTATGAGACCGCTTGGAGGCGGCACCGCGCGGTCTGGTGCACCCGAATGCACACACACACATACACCGTCATACTATGTGTGCAGGTCACGTGCTGCATGTACGTATAGCCGTGCACGACGTTACCAGGCCCGTTCATATGCTAATGTACACACCGCTGCAGAGCGACCCCTAAATTTAACTGTCGGCAGCTGAAACTGGCTGAAAGGCGCGCTCAGCTGCTAACAAATGGGAAAATGTTTTGAATTAGCTGTAAAAGGCGATAGAGCTTTATCAGTTTTTAACACATAACATATCCTGCTTCTTAGAAGTCCGCCAAATAGATTAGGCTTTTTATTATGTACTTACCTAATAAGCGGTTTTAAAACTAAAATTTGATCCCAAATGTCCGTAAAGTACGAGTAGTACGGCAAGTCTCCATACTGGCATTTCAAATGCGAGAATATAGGCAGACATATCAGTCACACATCGTAGTCTGCCATGCTTCGGCACGAAGGGGCCGGCTCGACCGGAGTGAAACAACACTTACGTTGTGTTTCGCCGAGTGAGTGAGGTTACCGGAGGTCCAGACCCCTTTAAAAGGCGGGCAACTTGTGACTCCTCTGGTGTTGCGGGTGTACATGGGTGGCGGTAATAGCTTACCATCGGGTGAACCGTTTACCCTCCTCTCCCATAAAAAAAGCTAGGCAGGTTATATCAAGTAAATCTCAAGATAATCTGATATCATTGTGATTAAGCACCAAAAGGTCAGTCTGTGCACGGTGCGTGTTAGGTAGGTACCTACACGATTTGGTTATAAATACCTATCTAAAAATACGGGTGAGTGAGTAAGCGAGACCAGGCGAAGGTCACCCTGTTCAATTAAAATGCATTAACACTGGTGCAATTAGGTTTTTGTGCGGGTATCGATTCATTTCCTCGTCCAGCCACTGAAGACTGCCGCAAAAACATAGCTAGGTACCTAGCGTGCCGGCTGCGGTGGCTAACCGTGACCGGTGGCGTCATCTGTGTTAGTAAAGTATGATGGTAGCTCCAGATACATTTATTATGTAGATATGATATTTATTTATTCAAAATCCACATGTTGTACCCTACGCTATATGCCAAGACTGTTGGCCTACGTACTGAGCATACTAAAAGTCCAACTTTGTAGAGTTTAATTCTCTAGAATCTGTGGCGCGAGTGACGCGAACACAAAAGAGTCTGATGTGCGTGCGTGCACAGCCGGGCACCGAACGCAGAGCGCTCTCCTCAAACACCGCCCTTTACAGCACTCGTAGGGATTGCAATCCGGCGTCATTCAACGCTCTACTATTAGGTATTATTATCATTCTATCTCTACATATTCTATAGAGAGAGACTAGACTTCGACGAACGTGAACCACGCGTACTAGTACATTGTGTGTAGATATCTGACATTGTGCTCGCCTGTAAGTAACGAAACAGTTACCTTAGTACAGTTACCAGTACAGATAAACAGACGATTTTCGTTGCAAAGCTAACTTACTATTATAAGTAGATATCTATAGGTACTCTTATAAGTTGTAATTTCAGTATCTAACAAGTTTACGTAAACAATGTCTGAAGTTAAACAATGAGTATAATACAATACTGTGCAAACTGTGCCACTGAGGGGCTCGGGGCTCCTGGGGCAGGCGAAGGGTGCTGTGTCGTACATTATTATAATCAGCGACATGATAGCGCGCAGCGTCCTGTTGTCGCTCTCGCTCGACAGTCGTGAGCGAGTGTGAGCGCGAGTTTATCGCTAAGTTTGGGCGCTCCGTTGCACTTCATTAAAACTTCTCCCTTTAGTATCTCTCACTCGTAAATTGTGCGCAGATAAAGGTGGCGTTCGGTGTGCGCGACTAATACTTACAAGCAGTCATGACGCACCACTAATACAGTACAAGCCCTCTCTCGTTTCACATTTCAAGTAATATTTAACTTATAATGTATGTAGCTGTTAGTGGTAGCTATAATAGGTAGGTAATGTAATATTATCATGAACTCCAGCGTAATTCTGATTGAATATTCCTAGTGATACAACAATTTGCAGAATAATAAAAATCAATATCGCGTGTTGTTCAAGTCAACCATCGCATCGCGGACGTGTCGTGGAGACCGCACCTTAACTTGTTATCTGCTGGCAGTGTTAAGTGCGTCTCTAAATATTCATAAGTGAATACAAAGTTCGACTCGTTTTTTCACTCGATTGAAACTTTGTCTATCTCCGCGACACCTCTAGGGGGCGCCACCCGCGCTCCCTTCACAACTTCTACTCAAATTGATAAGAAGATTTGCTCATTTATGAATTTTATATAGGCTCGCTGGAAGTTTACGCTCAAACTTTGCAGCGATACGGAGTCGGTTTCATCAGTTATGATCATAAAAAAGGCTGTGTGGTGGGGTGGGACACTCCACAGGAAAAAATAAGCTGATGTAGAAAGCTGGTTATAAACTTGACAGCTTAAAATGTAGATACTAATTATCTACTATTATGCCTCTAGTAGGGTATTATTATGAATGTCAGTTTACCTACCAATAATTGCGCATGCTATCATCGCAAACGAAAAATTATGAAGAACAACCACTGAAGCTGATATCGAAGCTAGGAGGAGGAGGAGGTTGTTGGAGGCTCTGTGTATGCATCAGTTGAGCATCACAACATATATACAAAAGCTTTAGCGTGGTGTAAAAGTTTCTGAGTGTGGTGTCGGTGTAATTAGAGTAGTATCTAATAGCAGTAGTGTTCAACATGACACCAATACATTTGTTGGCGTAGGTAGAACACCAGTAACGCGCAATGTAACTACTTAGAGGGTAGGCAGTGGCCGCGGGCGAGTCGCCGATCCGCCGATACCTCGTCCCGCCCCGTGCTAATAGAAAAGGGTGTGCATCCCTGCACGTGGCCGCTCGCTTGCTTGCCTGAGTTTGTTTGCCGACGCTCAACGCTTGCTAATACCCGACATAAATCATCTTCACATAATAAATCTAGTTAAATATGCCTGAAGCTGACTCTGGAAATTTGAAACTGCCTCAATATTCTAGTGGTCGCTACAGGTCGTGGGTTCGGTTACCAAGTCGAGCATAGTGTTAGTATATGATATTCGCACTAACTATATAAACATACAATGAAATCCTGTTGCGTCTGTTGACTGTTGCTTTGTCTGTAGTTTGAATGACCAACAATACAACAATCTTATGAGAAAAACCGATTCTCCTAATTGCGTATTGTGGAAAAACTGAGGATGTGCAACATTTGCTTATGGATTGTGTCAGGAACGAGGTGGAAAGAGAGACATTGCTGAAAAAATTAAATATAAATCGGACTGATGTGGGAATTCTCCAAACTGTATTGGCGGACCCCATATCGGAGATGGCTCGAATGTTCTTTAGATTACTACCTCCGATTCAGCAGCAACTCTCCCAATAGCATCTATGTGGCCATTTTCTTTGTTTAAACTTTATGGTTATTGTATGATGGAGCTGATGTTTCCTTGAAGGAAAAAAGCTCCGAAATAAAAATAAATAAAAAAAAAAACTTAAGATGAATTTTGATTGAACATTGCGAACAGCGACGATGAAGTTTTTAGATTAAAGTGAAATTTTTAATGGCGCCGCCGAAGTCAACTTCAAAGGGCGAATGTATCGAAAATTATTGCAATATTCCTTTGTAGAGTGTTCGCGAATTGTGTCTGTCAGCTTTAATTGACGTGTTAACGTGAGTGGTGACGTCACAGTGACGTGTACATTTGTCCCGTTTGATGTTTGCTACTTGAGGAGTGTTGCCGTGCGCGGCAATATGACTGTGTGCTCAATACATATTTGTGCAAAGAATGAGCAAGAACGTTGACCTTATTATTTGTTGCTCGACAATATATTTTTGTAGCAGTGACAAATACATCGGCGTTACTGTACTCAGCACACGCATTTTATTGAAATTTCGCCCAATTATTTAACATAAGGGTTGGAAGGGTGTTTTACTTATATTTGTTATTCAAATTAGGGTTAGATAATGAAACGTTGAGGATACTTGGGAGGAGGTACGTAATTTTAGTTTAGGCAAGAATTCCATTTCATTCATGTAATGTAAAGTAGGTACCTACTAAGCCACATGTTTTGGCCTAACTATCCTTAAATCAGAAACTATTATTCGCACATTTAGTCCTACATGACCGCCATGTAAGTGTCACAGCCATTTACCGTTGAAAAGGCGCGGACGGTCGACTTATATTCTCCTAAATAATAATGTATGTCGAAGGATTGATAGGTACCTAGTTCATTGGATTTTTATGCATCGCGCGTTGTTGTGGCGGATGGACGTCAAACTGGTTCCCTCGAACGAACTGCAAGATCGTCGGTGCCTCGCTTGAGTGTTTGGTGTATCGTTTTAGGCAGATGCGGTCGTTTGCATGCGATGCAGCGCGGCATCAATAATGCATGAGAGGTGAAATGCGCGCGTATAATCGCGCTGCGCCGAGCTGCACGCACTGCGCTACAATTAGTCCCGCGACACAATGCAGAATGCACACTACGTGGCTCTAAGTACTGTGTCGATGTAATTTGTGAACACAATGCGCGGGGCACATCACTGAGGTCGCTTGGAGCACGGGGGCGAAGCCGCGGGCAGAAGCTAGTATTTCATAATGAGATATTGTAATTTGTAGGTACTCATTATTACGTCAAGAATAAACTTCTCAAACTAATAATTCAAAAGAACAAAGTTAAAACAAAACCTTTTATGTAAGTTATACAGTGGAACATTTCTACTGAGCAAATGTATGAACTTGGACGGTCAGTCACTGGTTCGATTCCAAACAAAGGGCAACTTTCACCAATTACCATTAATAATTTATTCAAACGATTAGCCACTTTAACGCTTCATATTTACAGTCCTAAATTAAATACGTAAAGATATTGACTTTGTTTAGAAGTGCGCCATTTGAATCGAAGCCTTAAGTTATACACGATTCATATGAAAGTGGTGTGCAAGGGAAACACAAAGCGCACAGATTTCCAAGCCGCTATTATTTCAGCAACAATTTGGTAGCAATCGATTTAAGCGAGTATTTATGTAATACGAATGGTAATGTAATAAGTAAAATTTAAATGCTAGGACTACGAGCTACGAATACACTTTCGTAGTGTATTCGTAGCTCGTAGTCCTAGCATTTATTACGTCACTATGAGCGACGACTACACATGACTACGACACTACGAGCTATAATACTACGAGCCATGAATATGTGAGACTACAACTACGCGTGTCTACGACATTACGATCTATGACTACGCCTGGCTACGCCACTACGAACTGCAAAGCGACAAGCTACGACCACACGTGGCTACGACACTACGAGATACGACTACGCGTGGCTACGACACTACGAACTGCAACGCTACAAGCATGCTATGGTAACTGGGAACATTCAGCAATTTCGTTTTTTTTTTTGAGAAGAGCGCCATCTCTGAACCAGCTACCCAAAAGAAAAATACCGTGTTGCAATATTAAATATATAATTTTGATGCGGGGAAATGTTATTAAACACAAACACATAAATAAAATAATTCTCTCAAAATATTAGGCAATAAACTACAAAAAAAAAAATTTAACCCCAAATCAAGTTTATAAACGGTCTCAAAGTGAATATTATTGTCATAGTTGTTAAATCATAATGGGAATTTATAATAGTTGTAGTGGGAATACTTAAATACTAATTGCAAATGGCCGTTTGCGCAGGAGTACAGGTTTCGCTGTTTTTTGTGCAGATTTTGCTTTTGTAATTAAATATTGGTTGTTTTGTAAGTGTTGCCGTGCCGCATTACAATCATCTGTTTTCTACGTCCACGTTGAGTAGAGCCCTCCTCCGCGCCGGCGTTTCGAAATAAAATTGTGAAGTTCTGTGAACTGCTGAGCATAGGCATTCTTTTGAGTTTGGACCAATAATTGCGAATAGTGAATAGAACATTGATTGAATTTCCATCATGTCACAAAACTCTTGCTGTGTGCCTGGATGCCAAGTGAATAGGCACTACTCAAAAAATAAAGGGAGGAAGAGGATTAGACAAAATATGTCTGTGTAGTGTTTAAGAAAAACCGCAATACATATTTGAAAGAAATAAACTGTTGTTTTATTTATTAATTATGTTCATGTAAGTAAAATCTGGAATGTGTACATTGGCGTATAAATTATTGTTTACATAGTAAATAATACTTTATACGCCAATGTACTTATACTATACAATTTCAACAGCATACTATAGCATGTATATATCGATATATATAGCTATAGCGTGCATCTATATACATACCTATAGCGTTTATATAGCTACCCATAGGCAATAGTTTTGGTTAGCTGACACAGATGGCGCCTGTATCCTGTCAACAAAAAAGACGAGAGTTGCCTGTCTATCTCCTATATTATATTGTAGTCTTTGGCTACAAGCTACGACACTACGAGTAGCGACTACGCTTGTCTACGACCCTAGAAGCTACGACATGACGCGACGGGGCGTCCGAAGGACGACGAAGGTTCTTGTAAAACCTTATTTAAACTAACTTAGTATATCACGTTCTCGTTGCTCGCAGAATCTATCCAAAAAAAAAAATATATAAAAAAAAATACCAAAATATGCGATACTAACTCGCAGAAGCCGACCGCTCAGTCACCGCGAGCCGGTAATTTTTCATCTTCTTGCAAACAAACACTATCATGCGCCGCCCTCCAGTTGCAAAGCAATATCACGGGGAGTTAGCTTTAGCACGTATTATGACCCTATAACGCTGCCGCCAGCCGGGGTGCGAGGCTGCGGGGCTGCGGGGCTGGCTCCCTGCCTACCCTCGTGTGGCGCGCGATGTTACAGTAATTGACTTCTTGCGTGCGCACAAACCTACTTACCATTTTTCGTTTAATATAGTGCGTTGAGAGATGGGACGTCGACTTCGGTAAACGTTAAGAGTATCGATAGAGCGGTAGTAGCGTACAGTGGCACATGTAAAGCAAACTCGATGAAAACTAAGCGTTGGTGAGCTTGTGTTATAGATAGTAATCCCTGTACTAAAATGTTTTTCAGTATTGTCAGTAACTTGAGTAAAATGTACGGTCACGGGGTGGACGCACCGTGCACATCACGGTCTACATGTCTTATTATTATATAATTACTCAATTCAATGCTAACTTTACTTGAAAATGAAAATCCCGAATGCTTACAGATTATGAGGATACCTACCTAAGTATTTATCGACATGTGCCTGCCGACCTCGGCACTTCATAGCAACGTAAATCTTGTTAGTACTCGTAGGTAATTTTTCGGACTCCTACACTTACACTCGGCTGGAGCATGATTTGTTGTCTAATTTGATGGATACCCACCCCCGCCCGCGCACAGACCGCCCCCCGTCTCCTACCGCCCGCCATGGAACTCATTATTTGTTTAACGTAGTAAATAACGTGTTTTGCTCATGCCAACTTTATCAAATTATTTCAGACTAACAAGGGCGACGCCAAGTATGTAATTGAATTTTTCCTCTGGTGTTGCTACTTAGGGGAAAGGGGGGAGCATTCGTACAACGGCATAATATAATAATTATTCGAATAATTATATAATTATATATAATTATTCGAATGCTCGAATACGCAACATAGTAGCGCCTTCGTATCTTTGTGTGTGATGCCCACTCACATGCGTAATCTAACCGCGGAATGGCTCACCAGTGCTGCCACCGGCTTCAATGTGACAGGACGATACATGTTTTCGCTTCGCGTAAGTAATTTTTCGATGCAACTTTAAATATGTTTATCTTCTATAAGTTTTGCGTCCATTATTAAACTGATTCTTTGTGGTGTTTGGGTACATATTTAAGCTTATTATTTCGACATTTACTTAAGGATAATCTCAGCAGTTATTTTTATTTTCAATATATTAGTCGAATTTCTTAAGTTGGGGTAGCTTCGTACACGTATGAACGGGGTGGATTAGTACTGTACGAATGTACCCCACATATGTTATACAATCTTGCAGGCCCTGATGACAATGTGCAACAAGCCATTCCAGAAGAAATAGATATTACCTAAGAAGATCATCTATCACCGAGACCTGAGGCACACTCGCCGTCTTTATTGGCGCAGCCACTTGATCTGCCATCTACATCTGCTCAAGGATTAGTAACGCCAGAAATGATCCGACGCTACCCTATAGTCCAAAAAGTCCAAAAAAGGTAAACAGCCTGGTAAATCTAGGAATTACATAGATACTCCCGAAAAAAATAGGATAGAAGAAATAGAAAAAAAAAAAAAAGTTTATAATCTTAGCATGAAAAATGCAAAAAAATCACAAAAAGATAGAAAAAACAAAACAGAGAAAACAAAGGGCTAAAGAGATAAACAGGGCATTAAATTTGATATCGGGTATATTAAGTATAGATATATTAAGTAAACCAAAAAGAAGCAAAGTAAAGTATTTAAAACTATCTTATTATTAAGTACTTAAGCACCCAAGGCTGATTCTGTGAAATTTTGATCATAATAAACTTAACATATTTTATAAATAGCATTATTAATCATGATGTACGGAGGCACCCTACAATGTACGAAGGTACCCCAACACATGTACGAAGCTACCCCATGAGTGGGGTACATTCGTACGATTTCCAATTTTTTTTATAACTTGGCCGCACTTCTTTCTATGAACAAGTCGTCTAAGGGAACATTGTAGGCAAATATATAAGCAATCTAGCAATGCTTAAATTATTTCCAAATAGCGTTTAGTTTTTCTGCTATAGGGCTCGAAGTGAAAAGTGTACGAGTCCCCCCTACTTTCCCCTAAGGTGTTATAATTACAACATGTAGGTAGTGTTTGAACCCATCACGCTGTCATAGTCTGCACATCACGAAAAAGTTATGTACTCAAACCTTGCGCGTACCTTTTTAAGTAGGTATACGAATAAGAGTTTATTATTTAGTGCAGTTACATAAAATTTATTCCATTTAGACTTCCATCGTCCGTGGTATAAAATAAGTAAAATTATTACAGTGACAATACGATGAGGTTAGTCAATTATTTTGTAATAAAACATCACATCACAACAACATCACATTACACATCATCATCATCACCTGGCGCAGGTCGTCCTCTGCTCAGCAACAGCATCCCTTTAGTAAGATTGTTGTCCATGTTTGGTTACCGTACGGCCTGCATCCTAGGACCAACACCATCTATCTACTAAGGCAATGTTAAAAACAGTGAAACTAACTCAATTACAAAGAAACAGGATAGCTGAGCTTCTTATCTCAATTAATTAAATGAATCCTGAGATACAGCTTGACTTCCCTGATGTATAGAGGCCCATACAAAAAAGAGGTCATCAATGTCGGTTTACCATTTTTACTCCTGATATAGCTTCACGTGAGCGAAGCCGCGGGCAGAAGCTAGTTACTTATATTTATGTAGTTTACGCGTCAATGTTTTATATATTTTTTAACTAGATGGCGCTGGCAATTCCTAACTGAAGACATTTGAGAAGAAACTCGGAAAGAAACGCAGAAAATTATAGTCTCTTTTTAAGCTTAGACAGCAATAGTATTATTATCAGATATGTAAATATTTTAATTTATGCCTTTTGAAGAAAGTCATAGCAGTTTTGTATTGAATTTGAAGCAATAGTACTCCAATACCTACAAGAATTTTGACAGGCTTCTTCTTGTTTGTACTAGATGGCGCCAGTAGTCTCGTGAAAACACGACCAAAGCAGAAAGAAGAAAACAGCTGATGTGCAAACAAGTATGACCATGTCAACATTATGTCGGGTCGCCGTTGTTATAACAAGAGCTATTTAATTATAGTTCAACGAGGAGAATCCGAGAATAGCAAACAGACACTAATTAAGTTGTTGAACACACTGCGCAGTGGGTGTCGCGTGAAGTGTGTGTGACTGGGAAGCCTCTCTAAACTTGCGTTAGTTCTAAGAGATACGTCCACTGTTGTACATAGGTACATAGAAGAGTATGGTATTGTACACATTACTAAGTAGGTATTGTATTGTCTTGGGGGTTTGTGTTGAGTGTTAACTTGGAGTAAGTATAAATCTATCGAGCGTACAACATCCGAGCAAGTTACACAACACAAAACGGTGCGACGACCCCACTTACACTCATACACACACACGCACACACGCAAGCGCGCGCAGGTACCCGCAGCACGTAGCAACACAAAGAAACTAACTGCACATCTCACTTCATTAGATCAAAACAAGCTTTGTTTTTCAATGTAACACGAGATAGACGTGTTTTAACTTTACCAATGTCGAAAGCAAAAAATAAAGCCCCAGGGCATCTTGTGATCGAAAATCAAAATCAACCTTATAGCATGTAGATAACGTTTAAATTATTTATAGCCAGAATCCGAAGATGAAAGATAGTGTACAAATCAATACAACAAAGAAAATTGAACTCTGTTAGTAGAGCATAGAAATAATAGTTCATAATAGAAATTTTTATCTTCAGCGTGTAGTGTCGAATTCGTGCGAACGATTTTTTTAGTCTGTTTAACTCTAAGTTGCTATTTTATTTGCGAATCACTTTTACACTAATTGCATGGATTATGGAAATCATGGAACATAGTGTTAGAGCGATGTAAGGAGGTTGGTTAATCAAAGAAGAATAGTGCAAATGATAATTATGCAACGGAGGAATTGAACCGGACACCTCGGAACGTGGCCTCACTGAAATAGAAGCATCGAGGATTTTCCACAGCGTATTCTTATTCAATTAATTAATAAGTAGCTCTTATTATAACAATACCTAACAATTTTGGTAACACTTTTAGCGACAAAGCGTTTTTTCTAAAACGAAACAGAATAAATTGCACAAAGTCGCGAAACCTGGTGTACTTAAATGTGAAATTATTTATTCAATAAATTGTTTATTCTTTCTGTAGTAAAAATCTGTTGCTGAGTTCGATCACGAGGGCTTTGTGCCGTTTAAAGGGCTAAATGTACCCAGAGGCACTAAATGAAATTTAACAACTAAGGTCTCAAGAAAATAACGCGCTAGTGACAGCACCGGTGTTGCAGGCGGCGCGTGTGCCAGTTTCTTTTTGTCATCTTTGACGTCGTTTATACATCAGTGTCACGTTTACAAGTGAACTATCACGATGAGACGGGCGCAGCCCACGGCGGGCGTGCTGCGTGCACGCGGCGCGTGCGCCGGCGCCGCCACAGCGGCAGCGCGAAGCAATGAGGGTCGCAAGGTCGTAGGTCACGCTGTCCATCACACTAACGTTATAATTCAGGGTATTGTTCACCGCTTTCCAACACAGCAATCAGACATCGACACGTCTCGACTGCACAATAGTCTGTGTTACAGTCCGTGCAGTTTCCGCTTGTAGACTTGACTGACTGATAAGTGTGTCAGGCAAAGTTGGGAGGAACTCCGTCTCTGTTAAACCAGGATCAACTGCATCATATTAACATTTAACAGGTGCCAGGGATTGAACCCACAACCCGCATATGCCGATAACTCAGCCGTTACGCCAAACGTACTGCCGGGTCTGCCGGCAACAGCTTTGCGCGGCATGGGCAGGTTTCCCCTATGCATTAAGGATAAGTATCCTTACCGTACATGGGGGATGACGGAAAGGTGTCTAGGGTTAAGGTGTCTAAAGTACCGTCTGTACCTACCGTCATATTTTATTGACGTTGCAAGGACAAAGTCAGGTATCTCAGGCATTAGTCAACAGAGGGTTGCTACCTCATATTTTAGCATAAACCAAGCCCTTTCTACTTGATATTGACATGAGTAAATTATAAGAGATTCTTTAACTATGGAAAAATCCATGTTACGTGTATAATACAGGCAACATGGAGTTTTCCCAGCGCCCCGTGCTGCAGTGGACAGGTTCCGCTGCTGACCCGCCGTCACTCCTCACACGCCTGACGCACAGACCCGTCAGTGCCATGCATCCGGTATATAGGCATAGTCAGAAATACCACTTGCTTTGAGCCAGTGCATAATCCACACAAACAAGAAAAATATTGTAGACATTAATTATTTATGGAGTATGTATGCTATTTGGTGCCGTCCTTTCTCCATAAAACCCATTATCTGGAATGGTGTAGCTAATTTTATACATTTTAAAAGTATCTGTAATAATGTAATTCTAATACACATTTGTCTTTGCCTAATCTGAATCTGCCTCAAAATAATTTTCTTAGGCTTAGTGCAACTAACTAAGGGAGCCCCAGCTGGCGATACTGACTGCAGATTTAGTCTTGAGCAGATCGTCATTGTAAGTTGTTCCAGTCAGAATTCTAATAAAGCTGTCCTTGCTGACCTTCTGTACGTATTCTATATAATCCAGGCATCAGAGAAAGATGCGGGGTACGTGACGTCAGTGATTACGTAAGCTGATCACCAACACTGGTTGATCCAGGATGTCGTTATCAAGGATTTCAATAATTTTGAGGCCCAACGTTCGTGTTCCCCTTTCTGTGTTTGAGATATTAGTGAGCTGTCATTATGTCGATGTTTTCGCTTGTTAGCTTTGTTTATTTATTATGGTTGGATTAGGAGAGATTAGGTAGAATATTTTAGTTGGTTTTAGTTTTTCTGTAGTATAGTAACCACGTAACGTCAGGAAATGGACACAATATGGTAGATCAACAAAATTATAAGTACTCATCTTATGTTACGTTAATCATAGTGGCACTTGTAAATCATATTTGTGAAATCAACTTATTATTTATTTCTTCACTTGAATTCCTACTTATTTAATTGCAAACCGAAACGAGCGACAACTTTAAAGAGTGAGTTATTGTTTCTGCAACACCTCTCTTGATCTCCGGTTGTTGGGTCCGGCGCAATAAAACAAACAACACAAAAGGACCACAACCACAACGAAACAACACGGTAGGGTAGTACGTTATAATAATTCTGCGGTGGTTACATTCGCTACATTTCACCGGTTGCTCATATCATATTGTGTAATGGTTTGTTTGTGAGTTTGTTGTAAGTGAACATTCTGTGGATGCTATTTCGTTTGCGGTGGAGACGAGAGCATCATCACTCAAGACTTAATAGTCGGCCTATAGCGGCGCCCCTCGAGCCGCGCCTCGAGCCGCGCACGCATTTACAAAATAATTACAGTAAATGCTTGCGCGCTATTACATCACCTTTTTTGCGTAGCTATCTGTATTCTATAGTCTGTGGATCCTGCTGTGTGAATGTTAGGTATAGGGATGAGCTGTTGTGTTGATTTTTTGTAATCAATATTAATATTTATTACATTTTTTGCGATCGTAATCCGTAAGCAACTGATTTCCCGGGATAAAATCTCAGAACAAAAGTTTATGACAATAAACATCACTACCAATCTTTTTGTTCGTACTAATACTCATATCATAAAACTGTCGAGAGGATTACGGAACAATATAATAGGGGGTCTATAAAAGCAAGATATCTACAATAGTAGCCAGAACAATCCATAGAACGTTTGTCTTTGCGCATCACGCAAAAATTCATGCACGAATTTAGATGCGGTTTTTGTAGTTGAATGTCTAATTGAGATACGAGTACCTATATCCGTGGTTCATCATGGCATTGCCATAAATAAATAAATTTCCGCGCACATGATCCTGCATTGACACGCTTTTTATTCAAATCTTTACGAATAATAACCGCTTTCTGTACAAAGACAACGTTGTCGACATTCATACAAGAAGTCCCATTGAATACTTAAGAGATCTCCTCAGCTCTTTTATGTAGCTTATAGAACGAACATCCAGTTAAATTAATTCCTTCATTAGATTAAAATCCGCATCACAGTACCTATAAAAACAATTTATGAGTGCAATCTGTATTTTACGATAAAAACCTGGTATGTTGTACGATATTGGACATAATTGAAGCAATAGCTCTGTCAGGAGTCACGAAGTGGTTATGATGTATTCTGACCCGGATGAAAGCGAAGTGAAATGATTGCACGGTACGACGGCGACCAGGCACCACAAACACGGGGCCCGCGCCCATCCCATCAATAAAAATGAATTATCAGTTGTTGAGTGGAACAGAAATGAATTATGTTGGGCATGGGGCCTGATCGGGCCCATTTCCGATGCCCGCTCAATTTCCTCCGATGCATCGATCATGGATGCTCAGTATGGCCGCCGGGAAGCCAGGGGCGGGACCAGGCTGGGGGAGGGGGGGGGGGGACGGACATATATCCCAATGACATACAGATTTGTATTAACGCACATTTATCAGGTAGCGGCCACGACTATTTCGGGGACCGGACCATAAAGAAAATGATTTTGTGAACAGTATTCATTGCATCTATGTTATTAGTCGTTAGTAGTGCAGCACTCCCGTATAGCACTGATTATACTAATAAACGACGGAAAGATATAGTTTGCACTCAAAATACAGGAACTAAGCGTGCATTTACGACAAAATTTTATGTGTTCTTAGGGCCACTTCTCTACAATAGAATTAATGCAAAAGTAAATATTTATCCCCTCAACTTAATCAATTGTAAAATAAAAGTCCAGGAGGCCCTCCAAAGTATGTCCTACGAAGATACAGAGAAGTTACTAATTGTACTAAAGTAAGATTAATAATTGTAATATTGCTTTTTCTTTTATGTTTTTCTATTTATACCGGATTATGGAATTTGTGTTTGTTAATTAATTAATTATGCTTCGATTAAGTTAAGTTATAATTTTTGTTTTTTTTTCGTATGTATTTTGTTTGTGATTATTTTAGATTTTATTAGCTCTATTCGCCTGAAACACAGGATTACCTAGTTCAGGCACATGTATAATATTGTAATTAATTAATATTTTATATTACCTAGTTTATACTTATTTCAGCAAATAATGTTCACTGAATAAATTATTCTTATTCTTATTCTTATTCTTATAGTAGTTAGAACATTGTTTAACTACTAACTAGTATAACATGTTAAGACAATCGCGAATATTTATGTCTTGGTATATCGCCAAATAGCGAGGTAATGAGAGTATCACTAAATCCGATTTGGTAACTGGTTAACGTGTTGTATTTTCAAATACACTTCATAACACAGAAACTTACAAGATTTATAATACCTTTTAATTGTTATTGGCTCAAAACAGTTAAATTTTTTCGAATACTCAACAGATGAATAAAATGTGGAATTACTGAATATTACGTACTTATTACGATTATACCCACGATTCAAATTGAAAGTTGCAATGAATACAGATATTTTTTCCATTAATACCTATGTCATACACGTTAATATTATGTTCTTCGGTTACTTAGCCAACCTGCTGCCTCTTCCGGTAACACTAACAAGAGAAACACTTCCGATTACTTACAACATAATTTTATATAAATATACCTACACATAATTGTATTAAATAGTAACCTTATTCCCCTCTATTACACAACGATCCAACAACATTAGCTGCAACACAGACTCGTTATTTACGTCCGTAGGTAGGTACAAGTTTTATCGTGCATTACAGTTATTAGCTGAGCATTAGATAAACAATGTTGCGTTTGCGCCGCACCCGAGCGGCGCCCGCGCCGGGTCACCTTAGTTCAACACCACTCATGCAGCCAACGTGTTTTATGTCCAAACTCAAAAACTAGACGCTTGGCACAAACACCGCGCTTTAATGCACATCGAAATAACTCCTTTATATACTCAGACCATCCGGTCACCTTCAGTAACCTGTGAAAGGTGGAAAAAAGCTATGAAGTGCCGTAATAAGCGACCGCCGAGTAGGACGAAGCAATGCTTTCGTATTTTCTGCATTGACTTTCAGAGACCAACAATATTATAGACCTGTAAGTGTGATTCGAGTTTTCTCTGTAATCGATAAGATTTTGCTAAGGTTACCGGAAGAGAGATGTCAAAATGTAGACGACATAGCTCATTAAAGTCATGATGCGGTAAGTTTTGGTTATTATTGAAGGTGGTGCAATTGTTCGCGGGTAGCGGAGGCTGGCGGCACGCCGCAGCCGACATGGACAGTGTCGCCGGGTGGAGCACAGTCGGTCAGCTCATGTGCCGCGTTGTGTAACACCGTGTAATTAGTGCAGCGGCATCCCCGCGGAGTCACCGCCCGATATACAGCGCTCATACTGCCATACACCGATAAAATACAGAAGGACCACTCCTCATACCACATCAGCAAATTGCTGTTTCATCTAAACTGATGGGACAGGATAACGAAGCAATAAGTTCAAAATACTAGCTGAGATAACCATATTATTTGAGATCAGGACAATGAAAGTGGAGGATTTTGGTCCTAAGTATAATTTGCATGGTCAACATGGAATATGGAAGTAATGGCAATTTATGTTTCGTTGTCGTTGTGGTGTTTCTGTGAGTGTCTCGTGGGTGGCGTGCCGGGCCGGGCAGGTCGCGTGGCGCGTCGCCAACGCTTCTGCCAGCTCCGGTTGGCACAGCTGAAAAATGATTTATTGAAGATTGCGCAAGCACTCTCACAGGTACGCCACTTACCTGTTCTCAATTGGCTAGGTTAGTGATACATAGTTGACTTTGACACATACATTACATAAGCTCAAAAACTTCTATTTGTAACTTTTTAAGTGCTAAGATAATGATTTCTGACTGAGATTTATTTCAATATGCTAAGATTATCGTTGTGTCAGACACGCTTGTCATATTGAATGGTGGTCGCATTAAAATCGACGTTTGGCGTAGCGGCCGAGTGATCGGTCTCTGCGCCACGGATTGTGGGTTCGATCCCCACACGGAGCAAATATTTGTATGATCTACAGGTAATTGTCGAGTCTGGGCGTTTGTGTATGTGAGAATTTGTGTTTGTAGACGCACCCACGACAGGGGAGAAAATCCTAGTGTGGGGAATATAAAAGAAAAAGTAGAGGGAGGTAACTATTTCAGTAAATTTCTATTATTTTACATACCATCACGCCTGTATTCCCCGAAGGGTTAGGCAGAGGCGTACTAATGTACACCCACAGTTCGCCGGTATGTTTAGGTCCCATGTAATAGAGGGCGAGCCTATTGCCATTAACCGGGCACAAACTCCGAGCTGCCACTGGGAATTTCATAGAAAAACCCAATAACACTTTGCTCGACCTGGGAATCGAACCCAGGACCTCTAGCGTAGCAGTCGCGCTCAGGACCGCTTGGCTAATGAGGCAGTTTCTTAGCTTAGTTCTTCTTTCTATTATTTTTGTCTACCTCAGTCTCTGGTGCTTACATTAGGTAACCAGGTACTATCATATGAGTATAATGAGCTAAGAACATGGCAGTGCAGAATTAATCTCAACAGATTTTTATCCAGTGTTAGCTCAGTCTGTGTAAATATTTTTTAATTTCGTGGCGTGATTAATGTCGGCCATACAAAGGATGCTGAGTGTTCTGACTGAATTAAATAAATGTCTTCGTTTCTAAAACAAGATTTATAAGTTAACAATATAAATAAACGTTAAACCTTCTAGAACTTTACAGATATTTTTATGTATATTAGATGTCTTAGTTAAAATAATATAATAACGTTGGTCCACAATGTATTTCCGGTAGAATTTATGACAGTAATTCCGAGGATGTCGGTTGCACTGAGTGCCGAGGTCGCTTGTGGGCGGAGGAAAATCACAGTGATTTGTATAATACCCATACAAATACATGTTACTGATCGAGCTGCGGTGTGACCGTGATGTATGACTTCGCTCATACACAAATATGGTGCTCGTTGCTATGTGAACATTATGGTATTTATGTCAATAGATATTGAATATTTATTTTACTGATATGTGATTTAAATTACCTAAACATACATACATAAATATTCTCAAATTCACAAATACTCAATCTAGGAACTGCCTACCTAGTAAAGGTAAAATATGCAAATATTTGTTCCGTGCGGGAATCGGACCCGTGACAAGTATCACAGAAGCCCACCGCACTGACACTGCACTATTCGTACCTTGAAATTCAGATAATTTACTAATGTTTTTTTTATTTCGATAAAGTTACTGTAGATAACTAAAATGTTTACTTGTAAAGCTGTAAGAAGTATTTGTAACACAATAAAACATTATTTAGACACTAATTAAATAGCTCTTCATTAATTTAGTAACGACTCGCTAACAAGCATGTTGACAATAGCATAAAACCTTTATTATTGATTATTTATTTATTTATTTATTTATTTATTTCTTTCTACAAAGGTACAAATTAAGCATTGCCCCACAAAATCTGTCTCTTCACACAATGAGCAATTAAATTAAATCATCAATAAGTGTTTAGCTGCCAGTAGAGCTAGGTCCCACTGAGAGCAAGATATTACGTGTAGAAGATAGGTAGAACAGCAAGAGGAGTTTTTTTTATCAAGAATTGCTGCCAAATACCACATAACAGTAATCCACGTTTCACAAGTAGTTCTAAACTAAGATTTGTATGAGTTGATTGACTTCGGTAATTCAATTGAGTGCCGAAACACAGCGATAGTTGGGCCACTGTAGCGCGATTGTAATGGGACCGGCCACTCGTTTTACGAGCGTGTTATCGGCCGCTGATTGCGTTTTTTGATACCTGGATTTAATAATTCAGAATGTAGGTGCGGGCGAGAATCAGGGATACTTTTGGGACCACTGAAAACTGTTGAGTTTGTGTTTTTGATACTGAGTAGCTTTTAGAAATATAAAAATTGCAGAAGGCAACACTGGAAATGTTGTTATATGCACTACAATGACACAGTATAGTTATTATCAGTATAAGTACCAACAGTAGTGTGTAGGTATTTGTCGCTCCCGCCAGGTGGAGCCTTCACTAGTTTTACTGATACCAGACTGTATTGCAGCAAACCTCATTAATCTAGATTCTGACGATTATTTTTAATTAGATTATATTTGCGAGGCTCGCATGAACTAACGTCTAAGTTATAATTGGACAAGTGCGCCTAATAAGAGAGCTAATAAAGTTTAATTATTAACTGACTTGGTGTACTGACGGCGATTACAATATGGAGCACGCCATAACGATACACATTTAATACTCTTGGCCTTACCTGGAAGACAGTATTCCAAATTCAAAAACAGACAGGATGCCTGTCATATGCCAACACACATTTAATTGAAAAGAAAAATGCGTTAAAACAATCTGGACTAGTTAAATGTTGTTCGCTCCATAATATTAAAATATTAAATATCTATCTATAATCCACAATTTAAACGGCAGCAAGGCACACGAGGCTTCAAAGAGACCATATAGGACGATCATACCCTCCCGAACTCCCGAGTATGGAGTAGCAACTGAAGCTGCTGTACTAAAGCCCAATACAAGTTCTCGACAGGTCAAAACATTGACACTACAAGGAAAGTGAACTTAGGACTGTCAGAGACGGACATTTGGCTGCAAGCTACTAAAACATTTGAAGGTCATATAAATATTTATTTATTTATACTTCTATGCACAAAATTAGTACGTAAGGCGGACTTAATGCCATATGGCATTCTCTACCAGCCAACCTTTGGGTTTGGGAGAAAAAGTTAAAAATAGGTAGGTAGGTACAAAAAATAAATATCTGAGTATTAAAAAAATGTAATGTTTGTAGTAGAAAGGACTTCGTCAGAAACTGCCTGGGAGATCAGTGCATACGTGTTTTATGTAGTATAGCCATGTTTATATTTAAAATGCTAAACTTGATTATTTCTCTAAGTATATGCCAACTTGACTATTATACTGAAGGAGCGAGGGTCGAAGACTATTGCCAGCATCGCGTTCTATTGTCTCTTTTTAGAGGATCTTGAAATCTTCACAAAATTTGACCTTCAGAAAACTCAAACTGAGAGATCAAAATGTGGCCTGTGGTGATTTCATTTATACGGAAGATGCGGCACAAAAGCTTTCCATGTTACAGAACGGGAAAAAGGAAATAAAACCATTAACAAAAAGCCAAGATTTATTTTGTTTGTTAATTTACTGAGCGCACAGCGCTGGCTCCCGGTGCGGTCGCGCTTATTTAGCAATTTTACAAAACTTCGTATATCACATTAATGAGAGCTATTTGTTTTTCCTCACAATGAATCAAAGTCATTAATTTCCACAATTTGGTGTATTAGCAGCGGCGTGGTGATGGCGCCCAGGTTACGCGCCAAATTGTGCCGACCTGTGCGATTATGAACATTTTGTACGCATACAATAATATTATTTTAACACAAATAAAACTACTTAGAATTTCAACCAACTGCAAAGAGGAGGAGGGTCTAAATTCAATTACCTATATTTTTTTGTATGTTTGTTGCCACAAAGCTCCGAAATGTACGTACTTATAAACCGATTCGGAAAAATACATTTTAATTTTGAAAGAGTAGGTATACTCTCGAAGTGGTCCCATTCTCACAAAACGTAGAAACTAAATAACAATAACTCGTACTTACCGGCCGAATAAACTATGATATCCAGGTAAGTAAAATTCTACTAACCACTCAAAATGGAGAAATATATACTAATATTACATTTAAAAATTAAAAATCCCTTGCAGCATTAAGTCCTAGTTACCATGTGCGTGCAATATCTTTGAAGTATCAGGATATAAGTTTCCAATCGATCAGACCTGTGGAAGTACTCACATCCCTTTACGAACTAGAAAAGAGCTGATAATTATCAAACGGCTAGCCAGATTTTTTTACATGAAAGATAAAAACAATTTTGATTAAATCACCTATCAAACTAAAAAGCGGAATCAAAATCGGTACATTCGTTTGGCAGGTACGCTGCAGCAGACAGACACACAAATACGCGTGCGTTCACGCACCGGGTCGCGCTGCGCTGGCGGCCGCGACAGCAGGAAGTGATAAGATTAATTCCTAACATCTCTAATGCGCACGCGCCGTTTCCTGATCAACGAATTATGACAGTTGTGACACAAACATTTATAACGCGAACCGCGACACGACTTATTTCGGACGACAAATGAATACTAATCACTTACAGCACGACAAAAACGAAATAAAGCAGTAATCCGAAATTCTTGAGTGATGTTATGTAGTGGACACATTAGCTATATTATACATACTTTTTACCTACTTTTAAAGTTATGGTAAATATTATATAATTACGCTTTTGGAAGAAAGAGGAAAGAATAAAAAAAAATTTTTTTAGAAGAATATAACATAACATAACATAACATACCATCACGCCTGTATTCCCCGAAGGGTTAGGCAGAGGCGTACTAATGTACACCAACAGTTCGCCGGTATGTTTAGGTCCCATGTAATATGGGGCGAGCCTATTGCCATTAACCGGGCACAAATTCATAACTCCGAGCTGCTACTGGGAATTTCATAGAAAAACCCAATAACACTTTGCTCGACCTGGGAATCGAACCCAGGACCTCTAGCGTAGCAGTCGCGCTCCGGACCACTTGGCTAATGAGGCAGGTAGAAGAATATAATAATATCTAATACCTTATTTCATACAAAGAATGTTCAGAATAGTAGAAGGAGTCCGCTCAGCAAATTGTTACCTAATCGTCGTTGTTTTTCAGCCCACTCCTTAATAAAATGACTGCCTCATTAGCCAAGTGGTCCTGAGCGCGACTGCTACGCTAGAGGTCCTGGGTTCGATTCCCAGGTCGAGCAAAGTGTTATTGGGTTTTTCTATCAAATTCCCAGTAGCAGCTCGGAGTTAGGAATTTGTGCCCGGTAATGGCAATAGGCTCGCCCCCTATTACATGGGACCTAAACATACATTTTCACTTCTGCCGGCACTCCCGGAGTGCAACCCGTTGTTTTTTGTTTTGTAGTAATTGTCATGGGCTATGATTTTTTATTATGTTAGTAAGCAAGTGCACGAATTTAGAGGGTTTTGTGATTCCGTTGGAGTAATGGTCCTCTGACGCAGATTCCACGATCTGCGTCACACTAGTCATTACCCTACTTTTACACTATTACTTCTCTGTTTTTCTCTTAGACGATTGCTTTGAGGACTATATAAATCTAAGTTTTTATACCGGCTTCAGTTGGTCTAAGGAAATTGTGTGCGAATGTTATTCCTGCGTCCCCGGAGACAGGGCAAGGGTTATGATTGATGATGCTCTGCGTATTTGTTATTGTTCCTGCGTGAAGGTATACCAACCGTGACAGACATAAAACTTCGTACACGTAGCTACTGATATTTCTTTAATAGACTAATTTAAGTAAAGAATTTATATGTACATCTTTTAATGACTTTCCTGATAATAATCAACTACATTCATGTATCTGCATTTACAATCATCAATCTTTGTTACCGACAATTTGGGATGGCAGATATCCACATCGGTCATCAGATCATCTCTCTGAATGACGTTGAAGACTGTCCGATACAAGGTGAGAGTTATGAGCGCCCATAAATCTTATTGTTCCCGATTACGTAAAAACTAGCAAAAAGTGTCGCGCGCTGGCGCCCCGCCAGCCTGCCTCGCACTGGACACTAGAACCATTTCATCTCACATCGATATTGATCAATGTTCAGCCGCTGACTGGAATAATTGTCTTGATTGGACTAATCTATATCTATTCTATACTTATAATAAACTTGTAACGGGCTGATGATGTCCTGCTGATAGTGGCGTTGTGTGTCGGGTCGTTTTATTCCTAACAATATGGTTGAGTCGTACCACGTTGATACACACGTCATGCTCGTGAACGGGTGCTGTCTGTCGGGGCTGGTCAGCTCTTACTTGCTGTGGCAATCCTTTATTTTTCTTACACATCAAACTGCAACTATTTAAAACAAAGCTGTAATAAAGCTGAATATTGTAATCGGATCTGATATATTTTTATAAAAGAGTATATATGGAGTTTCTTGCCGGCTCTTCTCCATAAGATCGACTACCTATTTTAGTGTTCTAATTGAAATAAAACATTTTGACTTTGACTTTGACATGGGCTATACCTATGCACCCGTCGCCTAGCAACAGTCCGCGCCTTACATGTGTGTTGATTGTGGAGACACGTGTAACATCCACTGTGTTTACTGCCACACTTAATTTTCATTCGAATAACGTCATCGCGGTGTTACGCATTCAGACTATTTCTAAAGTATCTTCATGTATTATATAGGTAGGTACCTACTATAAACCAAACTATATCTGATCATTTTGATAAGAAAATCTCGTGCACATGATGACCACAGGCTGATCCCCGCCCTTTTTTCGCTAGAACAGAATAGGATCCCTTTTAAATAAAATGTTATTATTCGAATTGATTAATCCGACCTCAGATTAGAAAATAAAAGAAATTGAGTAACTTTATAAGTTGAAAACGAGTTACGTTTTCAATTCATATAAAGTTACTCAATTTCTTTGAATTTTAAAATATGATTATTATTATTACTAATTGCATTTCATTTTACGAATCTGCCAATCAAAATTCAATATTTTATTTGCATTAAAAATCAAAACAGTAATCGAGTAGGTGCAGTTTAAAATATATTGAATTTTGATTAGCAGCGGCATTCAGAAAAAAAATTACTCGATCCCAAGTAGCTCACATAATGAACTAATTTCGGGGGAGGAAGTCTTATTTCTAGCATTTAGAACACAAAATAATGGTCGAGATGAATAAACGCAAAAATGTTTGGTGATTAAATCGAAGGTTTGCTATTCGCATTAATCCACAAAATAAAAAATAGATACGCTACAAGCTATAATAACCTCTTTCAATCAGAACTATCTAGTTTCTTTCGTAAATGAGTAACAACTTCTTGTAGTGATGGGTATGTCTAGAAAACATCTCGTGAAAAATAAATAGTATTTTTTTCGTCATGGCAGTGACATAACCTTGGCAGTGGTCTCCGGTCGCTCGTCGGTACCAGTACCAGCCGGCGCGCGCGCACCTCACCGCTGCCAGTCCGTCGCGTCGTCCGAGTACAAGTTCAAGGCGCGCGCGCCGCTAACACCGTGCGTCCTGTCCTGGGACGATTGTCTAACCGAGAACCAATACATAACAGTTATATTCAAAAGTCTCATGGTAAAAATGGCAACATCAGTCAGACTTACAAAACGTCATCCTCCTGATCTGGGCCCAATTTAAAATAAATTAAGTAGGTACCTTGGAATACAAGATACGGAGGGCGTTATTTTACTGTTCGAACAACATTGACATTTTGTACCCGATTTTAAACATTATTCAAAATAAAAGCCAAAATTATTTATTTTACTTACAGAATTATACCAAATACTTTTAAGAAGAAGAAGAAGAAGAAAACTCCATACCCTCTTAAATGTTTATAATGATGTAATTGTGTTAATCCCGAACAGTACACAAATCAGACCTTTATTAGAAGGACTGACCGCAGAAAGCTCTTGACCGAGAATAGTGGAATTAGGAGCTCGCTACAAAGTGGATTTTCTTTAATTTCTGTGATGTGGTCTTGACGCAAGTTGAGCTAATTTGAAACATTACCCAGTGTACCCATATGGCATAAAGTACGTCACGTATAGGACACGCTGACAGCTGACAATAATTACGGAAATGTACGCTAATTACAATTTCAAGAAAATTTATTTTAAACGTTTGACAAGTGGCTGAACACAAATGACTTATTGGACGTTTTTTGTGAGCACGCTTCCTTTGAACTGGCTCCAATTATATTTTAGAACTTGATGTAATTGAGCTGTTTCACTAATTTGGACTGTTACGTCCGTATGTTAATAAATTAATTAGTAACGTTGGTGAACACAAAAGAAAAAACAATTATTACTTTCGAGCAATATTTTCGCGTTATCTCGTATTTTAGCTGGTATTTCTGCTATTCGTAGCGCACATTACTCCAAATCATTACAAAGGACGGACCCCGTGGTCTCAGTACCATTTTCTTCCTTCTATATACTTTACTTTTACTATATTCTGTATACTTGGATGTCCAGCGTTCCAACAACAGTTATGGCGAATGTCGCGAATCCATGGCCGGGCCTATAGGACAAGGGAACACTTTATTTATAACTATATACTGTGCCACTTCCTATTTGGCATTCATGAGAATTTTCCTCACATAAAAAAGTTACATACTCGTTTATATGGCTTAAGTGATAATACAAAACCATATTCTCTCCTTATTATTTTGTAATCTCTTTGCATCAGTTGTTAAAAGTGTGAGCAGCTGGCCAGTCTGAAGTCATCGACTATCCTTGCTCACTCAAGTCTTGCTCACTCAACACAACGATGTATTGACCGCCCAATCTGTCATCACTCTGTTCCATTGGCCACTGCGTTCCACAATACATCTTGTCACAGCGGATAGTGAACTAATTTAAAATGTAGGCATTCATTTGACAGATATTTACATAGAAATTAAGATAAAGATTCGAGGTAATCCCCCAAAGACGATCATCCCAAACGCGCGCCACCGCGCCCTCCAGTAGAACCATAGGTAAAACCACTTGCGGGTTGACTTTTAAGTATTACGTTACATTTCATACGGTAACACAAAAATGTTCTTGCACGTAAGAATATTTGGGAATGCGGTGGTACCCACCGTGAAGAATTCCTGCAGCACGTAGGAACTACCCAATAATGCAGCTTGCGCAGAGGTTGGTTTACTAAGGCAGCGGTAAATAATCTTAATGTTCGTCGTAAAAAATTGTAAGCTTAAAATTCCAGCTACGGATGGTTATGTGACAGATGGCGGTATGTCCATCTGTCACACTGGTCTTGACGGTGAGATGTCGCGCGTGGAAGGCGGAACACTGCCAAGTTTTCTCCAGACTTCAATTTGACGGACGCGCGGACGTCTTTTCATACGAACGTTTATGCATACACACATAAAAGTTCGTAATATAGAGTGGTTCCACCAGAATTTATAAGTTGACCACAATACCTCTGCACCCAAGTATTTGTGTAAAGAAAACAAACAACAGGTGAATATAGGAAAAATGGGGACTTTGGCTCCCTCAAAGGGCTAAGCTCGGGTCTCGGACCTTCCAAAGCCCATAAAAGAGTCATTCGGACCTCAAGGGGATCACTGACGGACCGCAGGGAACTATGACGTCAGAATAACAAGTCCACGGACGGCCAACAAGTGCAGACATTGATTTCATCTATAATTTATGTTAAAAGGTTTTAGTAAGATATAACTGGGTATTTGGGTCACTAATATATACATTTATCTGGGCAAAAGTAGGGCACGAAACATCAATATTTACTCAACACAATTTTAAGAGGAAGACACGAACGTTTCCTTACGACTCAGTGTAAAAGGTTTTGGTTTATTCACATCTTTCGTAACGGACACCAATAAATAACAATTTATTAATGTAAATGTATATATTTATATATATATATAAAATTGCTTACATAATATGTATCCAGATTGGTTTTTGGTAAAAATTTACAAAGTATTGGTTGTTATAAGGACATCACCGACTGGTCCTACTGGCTGTGTCTGCGCACGTCGTGGTACTCCGTCCATCGCTGGAAATATCACCGAGCTTACTTCGATCGTCGGCTAATCCTAGCTTACCTGTACAAAGGGCCGTTCTATCTGCGCCCGTGTCCTCCCCGCCCCCTCCCGCGCCTTTGTTTCTTATTACAAACGAGCCGATTACAAAGTTTTGCCGAAATAACGAGGAATAAAGACGAAACCTCTGTCGAGGGTCAAAAAGATTGGAAGTTGTATTGGGGCTGATTGAGGTGTTAGAGGTAGTGTTTTTTACGGCATAGGGGGGCAAACGAGCAGACGGATCGCCTGGTGGTAAGCGATACCGTCGCTCATGGACACCCGCAACACCAGAGGAGGCGCAAGCGCGTTGCCCGCCTTTTAAAAGAGTTTGGGCCTCCGGTATCCTCACTCACTCGGCGGCGAAACACAACGTAAGCGTTGCTTCACGCCTTGTCTGTGAGGCCGTGGTTTCACTCCGGTCGAGCCGACCCATTCTCGTCGAAGTTTGGCTCTCCCACGGTCAAAGTTTATTAAGATCTTTGTTATACTCCTCTAAAGATGAAGGTTTAATAAGTCATAGGTATACAAGTATAAAAGATATTAAAACATAGGTACGTCAGGAAGACATGGTCTCAAGAAACTACACAATAGATAATACATTGATCATTACAGAACATCGCAGTTATCTTTGTTGCATCCTGTTGGACAAACATCACTACAGCTATGTATTGCTATTCGGAGTTAATAGTTATTAGCAAGTTGTGAGCAAAGCGTCGCTAACCGTCGGAACACAAATTAACGTTTGACTAACTTCGCGACTGGATCCTAGCTCCTTGTCAAACTCTTAGCTGATATTGAGACAACCTCACAACTGATATTAAGTCTTATAGCGAGACTGATAAGGTCGGTACTAGTGTGGATGATGATACAGAAAGTTGTTGGATGAATTAATCCAACCAATTTAGATTGGTGGATGTTTGTGGGCCCGCGCGGCGCGGCGCGGTGCGGCGGGCGCAGTAGTCGGCCACTCTCATCAGATCAATTTGGAATGTTGTTTGTGTTGTTTGAGGATAAGTAATCATACCATCTGCCAAGAATCACGTGGAGAAAATGAAAAACAACGATTACATTTAGATGCACACAGATTGTGTGGGCATCTAGAGTATTTTTGTCATAATGGAATTATTACGCAATTATGTTTGAGATTTAAATCGTTGATCTACATAGACTATGAAGATTCATACGAAAAGAAAATGCAACACGATATTATCGACCCAACACCGTCGCTATCGTTATCGAAGCCAATAACGATACTGCTGCCGAAAATTTCGATACCTTAGACAAATAATAGGTAATACCAATATCGACGCTAATAATTACTTTAACGATACCAATAATATCGATATACATAGATAATAATATCGATATCTACAAAATATCGAGCATTATTTCCGCGGCTGTCATCGGCAGTGGGGTTGTGTTGGCAATTTGACAAATATATTCTATCCATCGTCCTCGTCAGATACATTTGCCAAAACTACTTACCCAGAAAATATGGAGGGTGCGATCGGTTAGTAAGGAGTCGGGGTCTGAGCACAAGTCTCGTGGCGACAGGGGGTCACCCACAGACAGTGACATGGGTTTGAAGGGTGTGTGCAGTGCGGACCTACCAGGGATGAGCCACTCCCACGGGACATGGACATCCACCTACGTTAAGCAATGTATGAAGGATTGTAGAATGCAGGTACTGTATACTTGTAGAAATTTAGAATGTAATAGTATAAATTAACTAGCTTATGCCCGCGGCTGCGCTCACTTGAAGCTCAAAAACCAACAGTGATGACCTCTTCTTTGTATGGGTGTCTATACATTACAGAGGTCAAGCTGTATCGCAGGTTCCGTTTAATTATTTGAGATAAGAAGTTCACCAGTTTTTAAGTTTGAGCACACACTTTCTAACAGTGATAACAAAATTAAAATCTATTCAGTAGTTTTTACGCCAACCCGTAACAAACAGACAAATAGACAAGAATTTTAAAAATCACATTTTTGGTTTTGGAGCCGTTTATATACTCTAACCCACTTGTTTTTTTTAAATATCTTCAATGTACAGACACAGATTTTTTACTATTTTATAATAGTAGAGAAGAGATAGAGAAGAGAAGAAGAAAAGAAAAGAAAAGAAAAAATGCGGAATTAATTCTGAAAATTATGTTATTCCCTACATATTATTGTATTTTAATATGTATTTTACCCACATCACTCCGTTCTATGATTTAAAAATCCTTAAATTAGTGTTTATTCTTAAACTAAGCAGCCAATCGTACAGTAATGCCGCCTCCTTACACCGACCTCCACAACCCTACATCCTACTAATATTGTACAAATGCGAAAGTTTGAGGATGGATGGATGGATGTTTGTGACTCTTTCACGTCAGAACGGCTGAATTGATCTGGATAAAATTTTGCACAGAGATAGATTATAGTCTGGAATAACACGTGCTACTTTTATCTAGGTCGGACTAAATTCAAAAGTCCACGTAGACGAAGTCGCGGGCAGAAGCTAGCTGCCTATACATACGAGTATGTGTCAGAGTATAAAGCAGTTTAAAATTTCTTAAAATAACTGCCCATTCTTTAGAGTAGGTTGGTATATATTGCTCATTTCTTCGATTCGATTAAAACACACCTAGTTGAGTGGTTAACATATTATTATAACAAAAGGTTGTGACAGCCTAATGTTGGAGCGACGCCCGAGTGGCACGAGACTTGACCCATATCACATGAATAAAAAGAGATCTAAGAGTTATTTGGTAGATTCATCTTAGAGATATGAGAGGCGAGTGGCGTGAGGTGTGAGTGGGTTGTTGATTTGTCGCCAGGTGTGCTACACGATGGGGTGACCGGAAGAGCGGAGCTAGCCAATACTTCCACGCGTGGATTACTTAAGATTGAAATAAATGCAATAGCGCAGATAGATGCAGAATATCCACTATACACTGTATTATAAACACACTTTAAAAAAAATATAATCAGACGTTCAGAGACACTATGTAGACTCGTAGCTTATTGTGACATATCACATGTAAGATCAACTACAAACATTTTAATGAATCAGAACTCAGAACCTATTTACTTAAAATGTGTGAACTGTGTACCATCTTAGAATATGTTTGTTTATGCTTTCAAACAAGATAAGCGGCATCAAGTAAGTACCTAAGTAACAACAGCTACTGTCCCCAAGTGCAAAGTTGTAAGCGGCGGTAGCCTAATGGCTAGGGCGTCGGACTTGCGATCATCACCCATTGCACTACCGACGTGAACCCACTCGTAACACAAGCATTTAGCTTAGCACGAGGGGTTAACACGAATACTAGTAATGTGCGTCCCACATTGCTAGTAAGCTTTTTTTTTTTAAAAAAAATGATGTTTATTTCTGTAATTAGATGTTTTAAGGACACTTTTACAAGGCAATGTATTTCATATAATTTTTTAACTAGATGGCATTCATAGGAACATGTTTTACCAGGGGTATATTATAATAACGAAGATCACTGACCATACTGATATCAGCAAAGTGAAACAGCATTTTTGGTACCTACTGCTACCTACATTGACGACTGAGCGAGCTTCTGAGCGAAAAAGATGATTACTTCCGCATTTATAAGACCAAGTACTTAACTGATATTTTATACCTAAATGTTGTCCTTCTGCTTTCATTATTCCTTAATCAATTCCGCCCACATGTCGCACTCTGCCGAGCCCCCTGTCGACGTATTATTAATAGCGCGAGCAAAAAATTACATTGTGTCGATACAATATGTCTTAATTCACACGCTGAGATCATTTCTAATTATTTACATGTATATTAATAACATTTGTGATTGGCAAGGCAACCGGAGGAAAATTACATAATACTGCGAGTGAGGGGAGTCGGCAATCATTTAAATGATGTATCATAAACAATAGGAGCAACATGTAAGTATTATAACAAGACTACACTAGGTACAGCGATGTTCAATGTGTTTAGAATCAACATAATATTGAGACTGCCAACTAGTTTGCCAAGTGATAACCGAGCCAGCACTAATTGGTTTTGGTGAAAACTAGTATTAAAACATTAGAAAAACTTAGATTTTCCATGCTAAGATTATTTTAGTGAAGGAAAAATTTGATTTGCAGGCAGGATTCGAAACTGCTTCTCCTGGTTAGATACACCAGACGCTATGACCACTCAGCCACCGCGAGTCCCACCAGCCATGTCAAAATTTGCCTCCACATTCTGAATTACGCATTATTTACGAATTTACAACTATTGAAAAGCAAGTTACTTTGCTTCTCAAACGACATAACTTACTTTGCAGTTAGTTCGATGTCGTACGATGCCACCTTACCTAATAACTACCTACCTTTTTGTATTTATTTTGCATTTTCCATGCTAGGATTATAAAGTTACTGTAGGTATGGATGGAACTAGACACGCATGATAAAACTTTTCCATAGATCAAAGTAAAATGTTTGTCAGGTGCTCACAAATAGATAATGATGTGGCACGAAGTCACGGCGGCGGCGTCATGGTGTGAGCAAAAACATCTTGTATTGTGTGCTAATAAAAACCAACCATAAGTGAGGCTCACCATGAAGAGATGTGGAGATAAGATCATAATCACAGTCGCGGAGACCTCAGCTCAGCGGTGGTGGGTTGAATACGATCAACTTTTTGTTCGTGTAGCATGGTGCTTGGCAACAACACAGCTTAAATAATAATTGATTGAAATTTAAGGCACATCACATGATGCTTTTAAATTTTCTTGGTCGAACGATTGCGCTGTAGTGAAGTTATGAGTGTAGGTTTTTTTTGGGAAAACGAATGTGAATGCTTCGATTTATCTATTAAATATTTAAAAAAATATTATATATTTACTATAGAGTCGTAAGGTAAAGGTAGTTTTGAAAGTTACCGAAAGTAGAAAAGTATCTATAAAGTATAGATTTCTAACTTTGTCACTAAGTAGAATAAGTTACCTACATGGATTTCTAACACTTAAGCGAATATTAGACATTGAAATAAAACAACTTTTTACGGAATTTATCCCGTTGTTTTGATAATAATTATCCCGACTTGCCATGAATGCTATTAAGGGATACGAATCGACGGGAATGAAATAATATCAATACAACGCGATAAAAAGTAGTTTTATTTAAGTTACGTGGACTCCAAAAACTGCCTTGTAAAACCTTTTTTTTTAAAACGTTCATTAATCATTTAGCATCAGATGGGCCACCTGATTTACCAATTCCACTGCATAAAAATTTTTTTTCAACATTTTCTTCAGCCTAACTCATATTTTAAATCGTCTCCCATATAATGTGCGATAGTTGTAAATCACAGCACATCCGTAACGTTATCGATTAAATTATTTGTATTCGTGAATATTGAAACAGCTGCAATGCATTTGAAACGAGATTCAATCATAAATCGCCTACATCCGGAATATTCCGCAATACATTTCAATATTGTAAACGAATCGGACCAATAAAGTTGGATTGGCCGAGCCACGAGCCACAAGCACCGCGAGCAAATAATGCTTTTAGACGAATTGCTTCACCAAACCGGACCGCTTTGAATTATGCTAAAATTGATGTAAACCGGTGCCATCCTTAAATTGCTGCTTGCGTCATATTTTATTTATGGTTTGGACGCACGCGAGCTCTCTATTTTATGGCAAAGTCGACCGTATTACTTGATATTATGGTCCATATTGGTGATTGAACAGTCGTCGCTGCCCCGGCAGACTGTCCGGCGCGGTGGTCGGTTGACGCAAAAGGCACGAGTCCAATTACTATGTGAGAATCAGTCGCCGGTGGCCGCGCACACCGCACCACACAGGTACATACATAGGGAGGTGACGACTCTACCAACACCGACGGCAGCTCACACAATCACACATCAATGGTTCAGTTTACATTATTTTATGTATAGCTTCGGATCTGTTTCAATTGTGTGTTGGAGCGAGACTGATTGACGACAATGCTGTTTGTGTTTTCATCTTACGTCAGTAAATTCATTAGAATGTTCATTTACACGTTCATTTGTCATGGACTTTACAAAGGAATAGAAATCTCATAGTTAGAAATAGCAGATAATTAGTAGCAATTTATCATAATAATATCAACTTGGAAACATTCACTGCTGAACTGTCAAATGAGAAGTTGTGATGTTTTACCTAGGACATCAAACGCTGTCCTTGGTCATTATTTGGTGTTGCTTTTATAATAACCATTATCACAGACGATTACTTTTCGCCGTAAAGTAGATAATCGAAAGATGCACGCAAGGTATGCAAGCACGAAACTAATTCAATCTCTTAGCACCTCATGAAAACTCCCAATAATACTGTTGGCCACCTGGGAACCTGGGAGCTTAAGCTAAGTGAGAAGGCAGCCGCAGTTGCGACCAGTAGACCAAGGACAAAGACAATAATACACACCCAAGCCTATTGGGATGGGATGAAACAGTACTCTGACGGCATTATACCAAAATAGACAAAGATTTATAAGATTAGGTTTTTTCTGAACATATCTTCCTTCGGTATTAAATTTGTTTAATTTTGAATTTTGTGAATATTAAGTCGGCTGACGAGCTGCCGAGCCACCTGGTGGTAAGCGCCTAGTTATCGTCGCCCATTACATAAACACCTGTAACACTAGAGGAGTTTCACGCATTACCGACCCTTAAGAGGCAGACTGCGGACTGCCAGAGCCGCAGCTACCGCGGGGGAACTGGCTCTTACGCGCAACGCACATACCAAGGTGGTTTACGACAGACGCTAAGAGATCGTACCACCGAGCAAGTCAAATATTTACTCGCTTCTTACGAGAGGCCTATCTGAAGGACAGTGAGGAACAGTATTCTAAACCGAATCCTAAACCCACACGGGGAAGGTGTATATGGGCCAACATTATGTTTGTTTTGAGTTTATCTACTTAATGAATCTTGGTTATTATACCGACTGTTAACAGAAGCATCGGTGAGGCTGCTACATAATGAACGAACAGGCAGTAATGAAGTAGCAGAGTAAATCAGCGCTTGCGCAAGCTGCGCACGCGCCGACCGCCGGGAATAGCACAGCCGTGACACCGTCCGCCCGTGAACCGCACATCCAAGAGATACATGCACAGAAATCTCATTTCATACAAAAACCAACATACGCCTATAACACTGATATTTAATAATTCAACCCGTAACTTTACCACTGCTGATCATCGGTCTGTTACACCGGTTACGGTATAGGTTAGGTAGGTAGTCTAGTCTGCATTAGTCAATACCTTGGATTGGCAGATTTCAATCGGTCACCCTCAAGAAGTATGGGTTTATTCAGCTGGTTTCATCATATTATTTTATTTCTCACTGTGTATGCATGTGATCGATTTCTTATTAGAAAGACGGCCGAAGAATTCTTAGACTAGTGGTCCTGAGTGCAACTACTACGCTAGAAGTCCTGGGAAGTGTTATTGGGTTTTTCTATGAAATTCTCATTAACAGCTAGGAGTTTGGGATTTGTGCCGGGTTAATGGCAATCAGCTCGCCTCCTATTACAAGGGATGTAAACATATCGGCGAACTGTAGGTACGCCTCTGTCTAACCTTTCAATTTCTGATCCGAATATTAATCGAAAGATCGTCAGTAGTAAAAGGGATCAAATACTTTTGCGATTATTGAATGTAGTTCGGCATTACCTACTGTTTTTTACCAGCTATTGTTCCCTTGCGTTGCGAGTGCCTGTTTACTAGTGGCGGTTATTATAAATGATCGAGTATCTCAATATGTAGGTAAGCCTTCTGCAAGTAGTTTTTAATGGCACAGTTAGTGTAACATTGGAGTAGGTATAAGTAAAATATGTACCTATATCATATTTACTTTATAAGGTGTGCGTGTGCCATTTTATGTTGTTAGTCACAATTACGGTCAATCAGCGATACATTGATCACAATTAATTGAACGAATCGGACAAACTATAGTCGCTGTGCTGTATTCTGATGTTCTATTGAAAGAAACTTATACTTATAAGTAAAGTGATGACTGATGGCTTTTAAAAATAGCAGAAAGAATTTGACAGGAGTTTTGTAGAACTCATTTGAAGTCTGAGGAACAGGTATTAGATAATGCATCGCCAAAGACAAAAACTTCGAAACGAATGACCAAAAACACAAAGAAAATAAAATGCCAAACATTACAACGACCAAATTGCAGAATTAGCGATCACAAAAACTGAAAAATAAATCCGTTTGGAGCTGAACATGATGTGTGAGTAATAGCGCTCTCATTTGTACACGACAGTCATACAAAAAACTTAAAGTGCATACAAAAATAATTACATTTTGAACAGGCAACACAAGGGGGAGCGTGGACGGGGGGAGGGGGCTGATGACTGATGATGATGTGCAGCAGACGACCCCGGACTAATTGCCGTCCGACCCATACCAGACGTTCTGCACGTTTCAATAGTAATTGCCCATTTTATTTGCCATTTTTTGTTCCCAAAAATATCTCGTGCAACGCGCTAGTTACTCAGAAATGCATTACTTGGTCCAGTTGCTAATTTTGTGCAGTGCTGCTATGTTCTACTAAATTATATAGAAACTTCTTGATGCAGAATTAGGTTTATTTCTTCAACAGAATGTTGTCAAAACATCCGCACGCTATGGGCGCAACCTACATTGAGCACTCTCAAAAATAATATACATTATTATGAACAAAGCGTCACAGTGGCACTTTCAAATCGTACGATTAACTGGACGCCCCAAAAACCCTCGACATCTGGCAGCGATCTCTTTAACAGTCTCAACGACCTCTTTATTTGACTTTATTCTTAAATTTATGCGCGAGCAGCGCACGTAAATCTGCCACGATGATATACACACATAACTCTGGATATTTTGTAAGGAGCCGATTAATAAAGTGACGTGCGGGAGAAAGACATGTTTATAAGCGGTGGGATGGGTGCGCGACGCGCCAGGCGGGGCTCACGACGCGACACATTAAACTGAGATTAATACCTGCCAACTTCTGCCAGATCATAATCTAGCATCTGGCGAATGGACTGCGCCAGATCGTCCGCCGTCGAAACGTCCGCGTTCAGAATCGACGTTAACGATTATTGTATAAACCATAAAAGCTAGACTGCACATTACCTCTGAGAGCCGCCCGTCGTGCTGACGTACGCTGACGTCGTACGACGATCTCACTGTGTTAACATTTTAGTAAATGGTTGAAACTAATTGTTGTTGTTTTTAGATTGGCTGTTGCCAATCTAAAAACAACAACAAATACCTTATTAATATTGCTACCGGGTGTCATAAAACGGTCTTTGTAAATAATTACTCTTAAAAAAATTATTTTTCGTAATAATCATTACTTAATGTTATCAAATTCAGTAGATACAGATCAGTTCCATGGATTTGTGAATCGTTACGTTGCAAAATCTGTGAGAAAATCGAGCAACTTGTAGCAGCTGTCATCTCAATCTCACCGGACGGATTTGAAACCTTCATGAAACCCGGGGAGTATTTTATTATTATTTATCTTTACACGTACCTAAGACTGCCCATATAATCGAAACTATTTTCCAATTAGAATAACAGCAGTTTTTGTTCATTCCGTTCTGCCGTTCTGTTCAAGTATTTGCTAGTTGTTTAACTAGCAAATACTTGCACAATGACAGTTGCACATAAACCACAAAAGATCTCATAAAAAGTAGACTACAACTCAATTTGAATCCTATTATTGTTTTATTATAAGTATAATAGTCCTCTAAATTATAAATTAACGGACTACTTATCTTACATATAATAAGAATGTAAGTGAGCCGTGTCTGTACATTGCTTATA
Organism: Acronicta leporina; assembly: GCA_947256265.1. Classification (NCBI taxonomy): domain Eukaryota; kingdom Metazoa; phylum Arthropoda; class Insecta; order Lepidoptera; family Noctuidae; genus Acronicta; species Acronicta leporina. The sequence continues at coordinate 14,725,294 of OX366526.1, read as the reverse complement.
TTTACAAAAAAACTAATTTGGGGGACTCAGAATCGGTAACGAAATCCATTTCTATTATTTTTGGAACTTTTGTCTGTCTGTTTGTCTGTCGGTTTGTCTGTCTGCTTGTCTGTCGATTTGTCTGTCGGTTTGTCTGTATGTTTGACCGCGCATCAAATGATAACTACTGAAGAGATTTGGAGGGAGTGGGCAGGAATTCATAGCCTGTTTCTTGGATTAACATTTAGGCTATTTTTAATTAAAATCGGTTCTCTCTATCAAAAGTTATTAACATTTTAACCATTGAAAACGCTGAATTTTAAAAATAACCATTGAAGTCAATTTATTTTTCAGTTATTCTGTATTAGACTAGCACGGATCAAACATTATAACAGAATCAAGTAATAAAATTAAAAAATACACTTATAGGGACTAAATAAGATAAAACAAGAAAATAAAGCAGATCAATCAGAAACCATTATTGTGACCAGGAATTGATTATTAGTACAGTTATTTTAACTCTACTTACACAGGGAATCACGGGACATACATAGGATTTATCCAGCGAGCACAAGCCGGTGTAAAAACTTAATATTTGAGTAGGTTATAGAAGTAAACAAAGAATGACAACTTATTTTCTAGCGGACTAACACGACATCGTTATTACCTCAATGAAATTTGATTCGATAACAGGTGTCATTTTGAGTTGTCAATTTTGACAATTATTGTTTTCTTATATAAATCATCCAGCCTTATAGTAACTTATTTTATAATTTGAAACCTCCATAGTGTAGATACAGTGCGCACACTTTATTTGAGCAAGTAACTAAAGAGTTTCCATTTATTCAAATAATTAAATAATATACCCTAAGAATATACCACATTATGTATGTATAATAAAAAAAAATGCTACGTGCGTTAATCTTAATTTACTGACGCCGAAACAGATATTTGAGATTTTTGTCTATGTAGGTATATTTCCATGCTTCACGTCAATACCACGTGAACAAATTTTTGAAATTAAGTAATTTATAGGTCAGAAATACGGTATTCAGAGGTCCATGGCGCTAAGTGTATTACAAATATGGAAAATCAAATTTTTCGGTGTGGTTAGTTGAAGCTTGGAGAGGACAACGTCTCTAAGGTCAGCTAGTATAATAATAAAGTATTAAATATAAATATTCTTATTACTATCATAAAAAGATTGTAAACAGTCCCTCTTATTTTGTTTCTTGAACTAAAAAACATAACAGCTTTACAATAGTGTGTTATAGCCTGTTTCTAGAGTTAACATGTCTTTTCTCCAAAAATAATATAATATGTATAAACAATTTTCGAGGCTTGGTTTCAGCATGGTATAATTGTTCAGTTGATCAGAGTGGTTTGACATACACTTGTTGTAATATAATGGCCCCAGATTGCTTCGTGTGTGTCACGCACGTATTCGGCACACGTGCGTCTGCGCACGATCTTTGTCACTCTACGTTTGTGACTTGGATATTATTATATAGTCGGCAATTGCATCATTCTTACTGAACAGATCAATCTGAAATAGACCTACTTATTTAAAATTTAAAGTTCGAAACGCTTTAACGTTTGCCTCTTTAAAGATAATTTTAAAACCAGTGTATTGTCCTTTGAAATAATAGTAAGTACCCATCGACCACATAGCTTTCAGGAAATAGGTAGTGTCTGTTATGAAAATGATTATTATGCTGGAAAATAAATTTAAATAAATATAGCTTCTTGCTATTACCACAGATAATAGAATACTAGTCTATTACGGACAGAGAATAACTGATTGCTTTTTTACTTTAAATATTCAATGATAGCAGCTGTGATCTTAATCTAACCTTTAATTTTATAAATATACTAGCTTCTGCCCGCGACTTTGTCCGCGTAGCTTGATGATATATAGCCTATAGCCTTCCTCAATAAATGGGCTATCTAACACTGAAAGAATTTTTCAAATCGGTCCAGTGGTTCCTGAGATTAGCGCGTTCAAGCAAACAAACAAACAAACTCTTCAGCTTTATACATATAATTAGTATATTAGTATAGATTGATGTAGTAACAAAAAATATTTATTTATTATTTATTTATTTCAGTAAATTGAATTATTCACTTTATTAATAAACGAATATACATACCTATACTATACATTATACCTAAGACAACATGTCTCGCAGACAGCTGGGCGCTGGCGAGCGACCACCGGCCTCGCCCACGCGGGCCACATAGCACAAGTCGCTCTACATCACCCACGCGTGGGGAACCGGGGGACCGGCACGCGTACCAGATACTCCTCAGTAATAAATACAAGACAATGCGTATACTTACGGACAATATCGGTATATTTGCAATCGAAGAATTGTTTGTGTGTCATTCAGTGCCCTATATCTACAATTGATGTCAGCATCTTGTCACATTACAGAGGTTTCACCAGATTTACAACATATTCTGTGTGCATAATCAAGTCTTGAAACAATAAATAAGGTTGCTATAACTCGGAAAGGGTAAGCCGTATTAGGTTCACCTAACTATGAGCGTTAACGAACTAAGGATTAATGCCCATCCCTCGGATGGCGGGTCTAATCGCTTCGTTCTAATTTAGAGGTGTAGCGGGGAGCTTAAAATCTGCATAATGACGCTCCGGCCGACGCCGACTAAATTCGGTGTTCATTAGCGTGGAAGGCCAAAACCGAGAGCTGAAAACTTGAAGAAAAGAGGCGATTTCAATTTGGGCTGTGTCTCTATAAAGGAATGAGTTTTGTGGAGATGTTTCATGCCTGGGTCGCCACCGCGGAGGGTCGAACACCCGCAAGACCTCTTCCTCCACGTGATCTGCAAATGTTCGTTATTCCAAATATATTTCATGTTGCAAACTCATTTTTCTCATTCAAATGTTTCACAGGCTTCTAATAAAACTAACCACGTGTTTCGAAAAGTTTGAATTCATTGTTTAGTAAGTAACGCTGTCCTCGAATATTTTCTCGGCAATGGCAACACTCCACAATTTATCGTTTGACGTCAGAACAGGCTTTAAAATTTTATATCGAGGGAATAGAGAACGAATATAAAAGTGGCTCTGACAGCAAAATTTTATTAGAAGGTGTAACATATTGAGGTTGCGCACTGCAATAAGCTGCAGCCTGGCAACACTGCACAAGAGAACAGAAGTTCCATCCTATTCAAAGACAAACTGTTTGCTTGAAAATATCGCTAAAGGGAGTAGAGTAGAGAGAGAGATCGCTGAGACTGCACTACTTCCTTAGAAGTAGTAAATCCAGGTTGTTGTTTCAGTAATTCCAGTTAGTCTGATCTGTGTGCGATCTTGTTTTATTCACTTGACTTTCTGTAGTTTCTGTGTCGCGGCTGGGCGTTCTGCCAGTGCCATAACAGTAACCATAACATAACCCTGTCTCCTGGCATTGCCTGCCTTGCGCTGCAGCGTACTAAATTGTTTGTATCACAAAAAATATTATCATGCTGTACAAACAATACTTCCCAGAGAGTACAGTGTACTGTTAACAATCTAAATTCTACACTAATGTTTGTATTTCCTCACTTCGTGTATTACAAGACATAATACATATTATCTACTACATATATGTACTTACAAGACCTTGTTTTTTATTATTCATTAACGTCTCAAAACTGTAGTCGTATTAAAGTCTATTTTTTATGTTTAGGGGATAAATTAACCACGTATGCGTTGCATTTTCAACACGTGCATAATGTTCATAATGTGGTCGCTCAGTTGGTAGCCACTTAGCCAGTAGCCACCGACTACCGTCACTAATAGGACGGACACACTGCTATTAATAGCCATTCGGCGAAATGTCAGCGAATGTGACGGGTGACAGGTTCAGGGCCGACCAGTGAAGGTGACAACAAGATGAGAAGAACAGCGTTTATTTGGCACCGCTTTAGTAACAGTACCTAATTCAATTGTAGCGAAAAACTAGTCCCGGAGTGCCGCCAACACACAAAGTGGCCAAGTTTACTATTAAAAACCAACATAGTGCGACTTTTTAAATAAATAAGTGAATTATATATAATTTATGAAGTAGATAGATACTCACTTCCGCTTCCTGATAGATAGGTATCTACATTCAATTCGTGATTCAACTTAATCTTAAGTTTTAGTTTTTTATTCAATTATGGGGGTAGGTTCTGCTAGGTTAGGTAAGTAGTTGCTAGCTAGGGTATGTTCTTAATAACCTGCTTAGCTTCTCAACCTCGTAAGTTACCTTCCGATCCCTATTTTATTTTTATTTTTTATGGGATAGGGGAGCAAACGAGCAGACGGATCACCTGATGGTAAGCGATAACCGCCGCCCATGGACACTCGCAACACCAGAGGAGTCACAAGTGCGTTGCCCGCCTATTAAAATGGTTTGAGCCTCCGGTAAACTCACTCACTCGGCCGGTTTTCTGTGAGGCCGTGGTATCACTCCGGTCGAACCGGCCCAGCTTTCCTGCCGAAGCATGGCTATCCAACGTGGATTTCTCCCTATTTACCATTCGGGTTTTTCTTCATTACCATACTGCAAACAACTGCATGATCCACCTGAGGCAGCCATTAATCGTACTGCCCACCATAATCTTATGGGGTTCGGGAGTCTCCATCATTCATCGTCACTGCTCGGCGGCGGGCGCAGCACCAGTTAAATTAATTTTAAACTTAATTTAGAGGGGAACGGCCCCCCCTCGCCCTCTGGCCGGGTCGAGCTCATTACCGGGGCATCAATTATAAGTACGTAATACTAGATACGGATCTACGTAATGTTCTCCTTGTTACGTTGATTATTTCTGACGTTTGCAAATGTATAATGTAATTAAATTATAATGCAATTATTTTGATAAATTACAAAGTACTCCTACTATACAGACTTGTTGGCATTTGAGAAGGACACCAACTGTTTATCTGCACAAATACATAATTATAATATGACCCCCCTCGATACAGGGAATCCTAGTGTGAGGTCCAGAGAATCTCTCTGAATATGAGAACTTCCCATACAAGTACCACCCTATAAAAATAAGCTTTGTAATAAGTTTTGTGGTAACCTATTGAAATCTCGAATTTCTATAACCCGAATCTTAAAACCCCGAAAATTCCATTTTTAATTTCCCAGATGAATCAATTTCCAGGTGCACTAAAACCAAATTTGCAAAATAAGAATTTTTGTTTTTTAACTGCCTCATTAGCCAAGTGGTCCTGAGCGTGACTGCTACGCTAGAGGTCCTGGGTTTTCAATCACCCAAAAGAGCGCAACATAAACAGTTCCTTTACTATAAGTACTCATATACTATTTCGTCAAAAGTTCCACCTTGCGACTTATGTATAGTTAGAGCAAGAGCTGAAGTTAATGTAAAATATGTGCGTTTGGCTATACATTTCCTATCCCATGTTAATGAAATATTGGTCTTTACCTATGAAATTGCCGTTTTGAATGAAAAAATTTAAACGAATTTTTTTCATGTATTTTTTATTTGTTTTAATCGAAGTAATCACCCATGCAATCAATGCATCTTTGCCAACGCAGTGGCAGTTTATTGATGCCCTTCTTAAAGAAATCAGCTGGACGGGAAGCAACAAATTCTTCAAAGGCATTTTGTACTGCCTCTCGGGTATTGAATTTTTTTCCCGCCAAGAAGTTATCCAAATTCTAGAAAAAGTAGTAGTCTGTAGGCGCAAGGTCTGGTGAGTAGGCGGATGACGGAGAACTTCCAACCCCAGTTCTTGCAACTTGGAGACCGTCTGCTGTGCAGTATGAGGTCACGCGTTATCGTGCAGGAGCAGCGGAGACGAGCGATTGACCAATGCTGGTTGGAGATATGCCAGCTTCTCCATCATTGTGTTCAGTTCTTCACAGTACACATCTGCAGTCATGCTCACCCCGTTTGGTAAGAAGCTGTGATGAATCACATCGGCGCTAGACCACCAAACAGTGACCATTACTTTTCTAGGGGTAAGTTTTCGTTTAGGGCATTGTTTAGGTGCTGAACCAGGATCCAACCAACTGGCTGAGCGCTTGCGGTTATCAAACAGAATCCATTTTTCATCGCAGGTAACAATGCGGTTCAAAATTCCTTCATTTGTGTGTCTGTTGAGCAGTGCAAGGCACGTTTTGCCGCGTACTTCGCGCTGGCGATCATTGAGTTCGTGGGGCACCCATTTGTCAAGCTTTTTTACATTGCCAATTTGACGCAAATGGACCAATATTGTTTTGACGCTAACGTCGAAAGCTGCTGCTAATTCAGCCGTCGATTGTGTATCATCAGCTTCCACAATCGCCTTTAATTCGTTATTGTCGACCAAAGTCTTCGGACGAGCGCGAGGTTCATTTTTCAGGTCGAAATTCCCAGAACGGAAGCGAGCAAACCAATAACAGGTGGTGCAGTGTTAGCTCCGTAAACGTCGTTGATGTTGCGTGCCGCTTGTGCCGCGTTGCTGCCACGACGGTACCTACTCATATTCCATAATTACTCGAAATTTTAACGTATCCATGATGACGAAAAAGATTGAAATGCGATGAAAATGTAACACTAATCAATAAACAAATGACTACTTTTGGAAAAAGAATTCCATGTTTTTAAAATAAAATTGATTTGAAATTAGAATTCTTAGCCAAACAAAAAATATTTTGATTTGAAATGGCCAGTACTGCAGAACGACAATTTCATAGGTAAAGACCTATTATTTGCTGTACGTAATTCAATGGGAACAACGAGATTGCTGACTCTATTTTGCACTGCTAGCGTGGCTGCTTTTTGCCTTTTTTCTACTCACTTTATCTGAACCACAAAATTCCAGCCAAACTCTAATCAATGTGTTACTTTCATCAAATTCTAGATATACCAATTTCCCAACAGCACAATTGCATAAACCATCAGTAACGTCGAAGTTGGTTGTAATAACATAATGCTTTCCAAAAACAAAAGTAATGTGAGGCAGTCCTCCAGTGTCAATAACAGATTTTTTATGTACCTAATTTAAGTCTAAAATTAGCTTCTTGCTCAGTACTTTTAGCGCCAATAATGACGTCTAAGGACGTTGAAAGAACTTTGTTTACACATTGCCTCAAAATCAAATTGTTATAGGCGGCAACATCTTCATTTTTGAAATATAAACGAACTCCATCAGGACGTAATGTAGCAACATCCTCTTTTTTGAAAAATCTCGATTCAATAAGTTGAAACTCATGCTCAACTAGTCCATCTCCGCTACCTATTTTTGTCAAAACTTGTGAAAATGCAACATTAGCTTGTCTCATTACTGTGGTAAGTTGATAAAATTTTAATTTTCTCCGTATATGCGGTCCAATCATGCTTGTTTTGATTGTCTTGTAAATTGGTCTCGATCTTACTGGTAGCACTTGCCGTAAATCTCCGATCAAAATAACATCTATACTTCCGAAATCTGTGTTTTTTCCTGTTATTTGTTCTAGACGATTATCAATTTTATATAGAAGTTCTGCACTAACCATGCTAATTTCATCAATGATCAGTACTCTGACATATCTGAAGAGTGATCTATACAATTGCAACGTTTCTGATGACAGAGGCAAAAGTTTTGAAAGTGAAATTTTGAGAGCTGTATGAGCAGTTGTACCATCAATAGCCACGGCAGCTTTGCCGGTTGAAGCACATGTAATATAGGCATTGCAGTAACCATCATTATCAGTGAACCTGTTGTAAATTACCATAATCAAAAAATGGTCCCGTAAAAAAGTTTGTAAATGATGAATTATAGTCATAAGAATATCTCTTTGTTGATCATTGGCCATTGGCATTAAATCATAGAATTGTTGATAATCCATAAAATTTTCTCTTTTTTTGGCTATAGCGCCAAGTTTATGCAGAGATGCATTTTGTTAATCAACGTTAGCACTTGAGTTTGGAACACGTAGCAATAAGTCATAAGAATCTCTTTCATGGAATATATCAACCGCTCTTAATAATTCTTCGTCTTCTTGTTCTTCATCGTTTTCTCGGCACAACTGTCTACAAATTTCTAAAGTTTTCTCTATGTCCAAATTTGATTCAAATTCTTTCCTACGTTCTAATATCGTATCTTTGTTGTCCTCGTATATTTGAATGAACTTATTTTCAGCAATAATATCATTTTCTTCACTTTGAAAAGGAACATGCAACAGAACCATCTCACGCCTATAATCGTTGTAATTGTCAGCCATATCGTAGTTTCTGTATCTTATTATTCTTGCAGTATCTCTTTTAGCGTAAGTCCCCTTTTTATTTAGGTAATATTTTGCAACAAATTGTGCTAACGTAACATCGCGGAGTTCTTCAGTTCTTTTCTCATACTTATCGAACCAATTCTCTTTCCAAACGTTCGTACAATCATCATCTAAAGCTTCAAGTTCCTTCATAGATTTTCTTTCTTTCGCGCGTTCAGTAGGAAATACCGTTGGAATGTAGACTGTTACCACCGATGACTTAGCCATAGGTTCTCTTAATAAATACCAAGCAGCTTCTTGTACCGGCATTTCAACAGACTGAAGTATGTCAATAGTCAGTTTTTTCATGATATCGACGTTGTCGAATTCTGGATGCTCGTCCAGTATGTCAATTATTTGTCTTTGCAAATTACTAATCCCTCTATTATGCTTATTGACACATTCAACAACATATGTTGCACAAGCATAGTCATCTAGTATAATCTGAAAATCCATGTTCGATTTCAAATGATGTAATACGAATGGATTGAAAGTGTTGTGCCATTTTTCTGCTGGTATCCTTTTATAGAATAATTTTGGTCTATTGATACCAGCACGAATAATATTGTAGTAATGATCATCAGAAATAATATCATTATGCGAGTAAAATTCATCAAAATTCGTGTAGTCAAAATTTTCGAGATTATTTCTTATAAATTTAAATCGTTTCCTATATTTTTTTAAAAGTGCTTCTGAGTAATCGGGATCAGTGTCTTTCATAGGTATCAAATGAATAGTTTTTTTTGTTGGCAAGAATGGTGCACCAAATCTACATTCTTGCTTTTTATTAGGATACATTTTTTTATAACACGTGAATGTGTGTTTGTGTGTTACTAGTTTTATATTTCCAGACGCCTCTGACGCTGAAACAGAAACTAATTCGTCGATTAATTTAATTACTTCAGGATCATTGCTTAATAAATTTTCAGGAACATTTTCCAACCAAAGAAGAATATGAGCATGTGGGCTACCACGATGTTGAAATTCTATTCTTTTGAAATAATGTACTACTCTATATTTTCCGAATGGACTTCTTTTCTTTGATTGCAAAACTTTTAACAGACAATTTACTATTTTATTAAAATAAATAGCACAAGTTACGGCATCTTCATTCACAAGTTGAGCTTTATGCACATAACTCATTTCAGCTAAAAACTCATCTGAAATTACCGCACCCTCGTTTTTCAATTTGTACAATAATTTCAACAAATTTTCCCAGCCAGTTTCATTGGCGCTAAGAGTCATAAAAGCAGTTGGTGACCCTAATTGCCTGATCATTGCAAAAAGATCTTTTTTACGATCTGACCAAAACCAAGTAGAATTTGGTATGTAGCGAAGAAATGCGAGATTTGTTTCTAAACAATTATTTATATATTCTTCAGATTGAATGGTCTCTTTCGTAATTGAAGTACCTTGTCCAACATGCTTAAACGCAACGTTGACACATCTACTAACTCGCAACCTCATGATTTTAGCAGCGATGTATAAAAGGTGTTGTGGGTCAGTAGCACGCCTATCAGTACGCCGAAGTTCGCTGGTAGCTTGCATGAATGGAGTAACAATAACACCATCTCTGTATGTTCGAAACTGACCGCCGTAGATTGTCGGAAAAGATAGTTCTTCCGCATGTTCATCCGTTAAAATACTGACTGGCCTGTTATATTCACCGGGTGCTAGGCTCAAAAAATAATAATCATTCCACAAAAGAGTTTGTTGCCGCGCAACTAAATTGTCTTCAATTGGCACGTGTTCACTTATTTCATCCATATTCAACTGCGAAGTACGTTCATTGCCGGTAAAAAAAGTTTCATCGATTTTAATGTCATGATAAATATAAAGAGGCGTAGATACTAAATACGACAACCACTCTTTAATATGGCTTTTATTAATAAGCCCGTGCACATAACTAGTTTTGTGAATCGACTTCTTTTTGAAATGCACATAAAAGCAATGGTCATCTTGAATGTTTCTTGGCAATTGTTTCACCATTGTATTAACTTCGACAGGAACATTAATTATCTGGCCATAAATACCGCACTGACCATTAACTTGTCTCAGTCTACGAATCTGCATGAACGGTATTCTCGGTGAAATCAATCGTTGCTCGATAAGGTTTAACGTTGGTAAATGTAATGGAATTTTCGGATATGCAAAACCATTGTAGGTTGACATGAGAGGAATTTTTTCTTTTTCCAAAGATGTATAACACGTAGAGCACACTTGAACAATTTCACCAGGTGTGTAATTCTAAAAAAAACAAATTCGTATTATCAAGATATAGAAAGAAAAATATAAAGTGAATAATTAAGATTACCTGCAGTATTGTTTTCAAAATACTTTCATGTTTACTGGTCGACATTTTCAAGTCTCTTTTCCACCATAGTCTGTCGCAAATAATACAAGAATGACCAAATGAATTACTCGTAAAGTCTTTATAAAAATCAATATGACTTGTACTGTGTTTACGATAATTTGTGTAAACTGGAATAGTACCATCAACAATAAAATCTATACTATTTTCACCAATTAGATCTTCTCTATCAATCTCTATTTCATTTTCATGATTATTATCGTTATCTTCGGTGGGATCTTTATCATAATTGTCACGTAATAGTTGAATATTGGCATAAACATGGGCTTCATTTTGAGTAACGTCTTGTATCGTCTCCAATAAATCTGCTACTTCATAAAAAGGTGTGAAATGTTGTTCACGAAGATGAAGATGAATCCAGTTTTGTGTATCATTCGCTTTAAAATGACAAAAGATAGTGTCTTGATTCTTTGTAGTTATGTTGTAAAAACAATAATGTACACAAACATTTTGATTGTATATTTTTGAAAATACGTACAAACAATCCAAATCTCCGTAATCATTAGTACTTGATAGAATGTTATATACTTCTTGCGGATTGTGGCAGGAGTTTAAATAGGGTGAGTCGCGTAACTGATTTCTCAAGTCACAAGTCTCAATTTGAAGTTGCAAAACACTTATGAGCGAGTGGAATAGACAATTACCATCGCCAGGAATTCCTGTGTTCCTGTGTAGAATAACTTCGGGAGTAATGCATTCATTACGCTGTTCATAAATTTGAAGTTGTTGGCTGTGAAATTGATTTTCTTGTAGTGTTACATTTTCTATATTTTCAACAGCCCTACATTGCACGACATTCTCTTCATTACTGTCCAATTTTTGTCTTTTCCTGTGAAAAAAAATGAGGAAATCGTAAAGTTTAATAATATTGAGGCATATAGGTATTACAAATTTGTATTTAAATATTATTATTAAATCAAATTACATATTCATGTAAGATTTTTCTGCATTACGTTGACGAAATTTCCTTTGACGTTCAGCATTTGATTTTGGCACTTTGATTTTCACTTGTTTTTTTCTAATTTTTTTTTCATTTTCCTTCAAATCTTTCTGACGCTGATAATATGCCCTTTGACGTTCACGATTTCTTTTTCTTTTTAGCTCTCTAAGTTCTTCTTCTCTATAAAACGAAAATAGCTAGGTATAAATAGTGTTGAACAATGGTGCTAATTCTGTTGTTCAACTGACCAAACTAAACCAAACTAAATTTTTACTAATTTTGGTTTAGTTTAGTCTAAAACGTATTCTGTTGTTACGGCGAACTAAATTAAAAGCCCGACCAAAATCGAATTTGACACGACTTATTTTAGTTGACTTTATTTTATTAATTTATTTAACGGCCCTGGATACATGTCCTTAAAGCCTTATTTTACTTGACTATGATATGATGTTGCCAGTAAACTTAATTTGGTGTTGCCAGTCTTAAGTATTATAATTTACTTTTATGGGGCTTCGGCACGATCAGACGGTCCTATCTAAGAACTTGATATGAAAGATCGTAATGAACGAATGACAATCTTAAATGAAAATATTTTTTGTGAAAATATTATAGCATAAATTGTGGTGCCATAATATAATCCCACGATGGGAACTAGTATTATTTGATAACTGCAAATACTTATGGCTGATTGTTTACCTGAGCCCGCCAAATTCAAATTACAATTGGTTTTTCGCAATTTGTAGATCTGAGCTGATTAGCTATACAATTTCACAACTGAGTTGTGAATAATGTATAGCTATAGGCACAATGACTACAGCTATCAATCTAGAATCTACAAATTGCGAAAAACCAATTGTAATTTGAATTTGGCGGGCTCAGGTAAACGATCAGCCTTAACCTTGGCAAATACAAAAGCAGTGTGGCGCCATATTAAAAAAAAACAGAGTAGGTACCTACATAATAATTTACTTGATTGATAATAATTTAAATTATTATCAATAAAGTAAAATATTATCAACTCCGTTTTTTATGTAAAAAAATGGCGTCTGCAATCAGTGCTACGAAAAAAGTCAATAAAAAAGCAAAGAGAGCTTTTATTAGATCGACTATCCCTAAGTCTTATATTAATCTTGATAGTTTCTGAAAAATAACTTTTCGCGTTTGGGTACTTAAGAATTAATTTATTTGCCTTCAGTATTTTACCTCTCTAGTGAATTCGGAAGAGTCACAATTATATTTTCTGCCATTATAATCACGAAAAAATGTTTACTGAGAACAAATTAACTTGATCATTTTACAAATTGTTACAAATGTCCGCCTACGTCTATAAAATTTAGTTTAGTAGACACCTATTTCTATGACGACTAAAATTAGTCTGACGTTTCCAATTTAAGTCGTAATTTGACGTAAAACATGTACAACAGAATACCAAAATAACAATTTAGACTAAATTGAGTAACTAAAATAAAATTAGTCCTGTCAAACCAAATTTTAGTTTAGTCGCGTATTATCTGAATAGCAATGACAACTAAACTAAAATTAGTTGGATTTTAGTTTAATTTAGTTTAGTTTGCCACTACAGAATTAGCACCAATATCATGTAAACTTTCTCTACGCGGCATTAATTAATGTGTATTACCTAGATACACAAAAAACAAAGGTACTACTAAATAGTACACGTGCTTGGTTTAATGGTTTCTATCATATACAAATACATAATGAAGAATTAATATTGATCTATAATAATATACATATTTAACATATTGAAAATTTAAACTTTAAGTGTGTGTGTGTGTTTGTGTGTATAAAAGAGGGCTACTTTTAAGATCGCTCATTTTAATATAAAAAAAGTAAGTTATTTTTATAGCAGTAATAATAAAATGTATGTAGGTATATAGAGTACTCACTCATTTTCTTTCACTATTTTTTCATCACTTTCTTCCTTAATAAATGCACTTTGTTTATTCATATTTATAACACTTTATACACAAATTTTACGCGTACAGCTATTCACTGTTGTACATAGATGATAGATACATATACACCTATATACTTTCTCACAAACAGCTGCTTACGTATTCGCCCGATTTCGGAGTGAGCTCGTCTCGATCCATGCGAGCTTCGTACAGTCTACACGCACACAAACACCGTGCCGAAGTCTGCCGAACTGAAACGAAGTTAGATGATGCACGGCTTCCAACGCCGCACCGCTGTGCCGGTCGGAGTGGGGGGTGTTGGTTTATTTTCGTTACGGAATTTCTTGATTCGGTCGCGGTCGCCGCGATCAAACTCAAAGCACGCGATAAAAGCTATGCATGCTTATGCTTAAAATAAGATATGGACATAACATAACATACCATCACGCCTGTATTCCCTGAAGGGTTAGGCAGAGGTGTACTAAGGTACACCCATAGTTCGCCGGTATGTTTAGGTCCCGTGTAACAGGGGGCGAGCGTATTGCCATTAACCGGGCACAAATTCCAAACTCCGAGCTGCTACTGAGAATGTCATAAAAAAAACCCAATAACACTGCTCGACCTGGGAATCGAACCCAGGACCTCTAATGTAGCAGTCGCACTTGGGACCACTAGACTAACGAGGCAGTTGCAGTTGCAGAGATATGGACGAGTTTTTATGGAAAGATGTTACTTCCCCTTTTTTTCAAGTTTAAATTATGCATTGTCAACTGCACTTCCTTGACATTGCATCATTATTGATCTTAACCAGAAAGCCCCAAACTTCTTATCCTGTCGACTATTTTTTCTTGGACTCTATTTTTTCTTCCCGTTTCCCTTTGTCGTCGGTCGACGTTGACCCTGGGGGTCGATAGAGACCACTTTGAGTAGTACTGATCTAAATTATACATGAAACCCTTTTCTGATTTGTAATTATTTTACTTGTATTTCGAAATGACACGACAGGGAGTTTCTGGATTCGAATCCCAGGTCAAGCAAAGTTTATTAGGGTTTTATAAGAAACTAGCTTCTGCCCGCGACTTCGTCCGCGTAGCGTGATGATATATATCCTATAGCCTTCCTCAATACATTTATTCTATCAATCACTGAAAGAATTTTTCAAATCGGACCAGTGGTTCCTGAGATTAGCGCGTTCAAGCAAACAAACAAAATCTCCAGCTTTATATATTAGTATAGATTCCCAATAACAAATCAAAGTTTGGATTCGTGCCTTAAGTAACGTCGTGCATCTAACGACCGCACGGACATGGGACCAAAAGTATATAGGCTTGCTAACTTAATGTGAGTTAAGTAAAAAACACCATAACTTTACCAATAAGTACATATTATTGATACGAATAACGATAGTTTAGCAAATCCTCAAATTTCCCTTTCAACGTCCGTGAAGATAAATAAATCACGTCCTATTTACTGCCGCTTGTGTGCGCGCGCGCATCGTTGCGCAAACGCTTTTAACGCGCTGCATCTGCTATGTGGAAATTGTTGAACTAGCCGATTGTCATTAGCATAACGTACGTATATTCTGGGTTAAAACAACTGGAGCTGTTATAGTTAATGCTATCTGCCGATAAAGTACCTCCACTACATTCAGTTTTATTACTTCAGTGTAATTTAGATGTTGAGTTTTATTTCTTAATACCAATAAGTTTTTATACTTAACCTGCTTATAAACTTTTTTGTCGATAGACACTATAAACTACAATCCTAGATTCTGTTGTAATGTATTGCCTTTTAAACTAATTAGGTTAGCCAACGTTATTATCTATATATCTATACTTAAGATATAAAGCTGAAGAGTTTGTTTGTTTGTTTGCTTGAACGCGCTAATCTCAGGAACAACTAGTCCGATTTGAAAAATTATTTCAGTATTAGATAGCTAATTTATTGTGGAAGGCTATAGGCTATATATCATCACGCTACGCGGACGAAGTCGCGGGCAGAAGCTGGTTTTAAATATTTACATTACATCTTCACTTGTTTCTTCAAATAGTTCAATGATAAGACCTCCTCTTCAAAAAGCCGTTTATTATCCTTTAAGCCCGATGAAATTGATTTTTATGTAACCTTGAGCTTTACATACTCCTAAAATAATCATATTTAGGCAGATATGTGCGTACGCATTGTTGTCGACAACTGTCTGACACCGGTGACACTGACACACAGCTTAATGCTACTGGAATGTCACATATCTTTGGAGAGGTTTAATATACGTATCTTTCTCTTAAATAGTAATTTCAGCCATTTTCCTGTTATGTCGTTCGCTGTGTAATGTATTCATGAATTTAACATTTTACTTTATGTATAAGTCGGCAAACGAGCTGATGAGCCACCTAGGGGTAAGTAGTAATCATTGCCCATGTACACCTGCAACACCACAGGAGTTGCTGATGCGTTGCCGACCCTTATGAGCCCCTATGGTCTGCAGACTGCCAGAGCCGCAACAACCGAAGGGGAACTGGCTCTTACGTGCAAAAGTTGAAACACACACGAAGGTGTGTTACGACAGAATCCTACGTAAGGGTGGTCACCAGCCAGTCAGACCTCAAGAGGTCCTACCACCGAGCAAGTCAGATGTTTTCTCGGCTCTTATAAGATAATAATAATAATAATAAAGCCTCATTTATTCCTCACTAACAGTTTTTGTTACACAGATTAAGAAAAAAAAATAAGTTTAAATAGTTCCTTATGTTTAGTTAAGGACCCCTCTTTGGGTAAAGGCCTCCTCCACCACTTTCCATTGCTTCCAGTTTTGTCCCGCTGTTTTGATAATTTCATCGGCCCATCTTTCTTGTGGCCGTCCTTGCCGTCTCTTTCCTTTTGGTCCCGTCCATGTTGTGATTCTTTTATAAGATGCATATCTAAAAGGCAGTGAGGAATAGTATTGTAACCCGTCCCCGGATGGGGAATGAGAATAAGCCTATATAAAAAAATACAATTGCCGCATGTATAAAAGATCATCACTAGTGAACGGCTCGACCCATTTGACTGTTTTTTCTTTGTTCGTAGTTATCCGAACCAGGTTGGCATGAAAATCATATTGGATACCCATCGGAAAAGTCGAAAATGATGGGAATATTTACCCACGCGGAGCATCGCTATGCTTACTAGATTCAAAGATATGATTAAAGCTAATAATAAGAAACAGTACCTAACTATAATCTAAGTATACAAGTACATAACTACTACTTAAAATATTTCAGTCATCTATATTAATATTATAAAGAGGAAAGATTTTTATGTATGTGGTGTATAACGAATAGGCAAAGCCGTGATAGCCTAGTGATATGACCATTGGACTGCCAAGTCAAAGGTCTCGATTTCAAATCCAAGGCACGCACCTCTGACTTTTCGAAGTTATGTGCGTATTAATAGTTAATTATCACGCGCTTAAACGGTGAAGGAAAACATCGTGAGGAAACCTGCATGCCCGAGAGTTTTTCTCGACGGCTTGTGAAGTCTGCCAACCCGCATTAGGCTAGCGTGGTGGACTATAGCCTAATCCCTCTCATTGTGAGAGGAGACCCGTGCCCAGCAGTGGGACATATAATGGGTCGATTATGTATGTATAACGAATAACGAATAAACCCAAACCTTACTGGGCTGATTTAAAAAAAAGTTCACCATTTGAATGCTACGTTATTCCAGATTAACGTAGGCTATAGAATATCTTGAAAAGTTAGGGATATCTCCACCCGTGCGAAGACGGGGCGGGCCGCTAAAAAATTTCACTCACAAGCTCAATAATATAGTTTACTGTGATACAGTAAGGTATGTGCTTAAATACATTTCAAGTGGGCCTTAGTTACTATGTAATTTTACGTCTAAGATTAACAAAAATAACTTGTGTAGCGTCACTGCGTCCTCAGGTGTCGGCGGCGGCGGCGGCGGAGTTGACGTGCTCCGAGCGGAGCAAACGAAGAACACATTGTAATTATTCTTCATTATTCTGATTGTGTAGGTCAGGACTAGATATCACAAACATTTGTAACAAAGAAGCTAAAATATCAATATTTTGCTATCAGTTACGGTATAAAGTTACAAATTGAGGACGTTCTGAAAAATGGCTCGGTCAAGAGTACCCTAAACCGACGTTCATGTATGAAAAGATTGATGAGTGTGGATGAAGCTAAAGAGGTATGTCAGAATCGTAGCAAATGGAAGTCTGTGGTCTCTGCCTACCCCTACGGGAAAGAGGCGTGACTTTATGTATGTATGTATGTATGTAGTTACGGTATAAATATTTTTTAGGCTAGCGAAAAACAATAACGGAGTTTTGATTTGGGGCCGTAAACTTTAGTGTAAATAATTTTTTCCCTCTACAAGACAGAGTATTAGCCTCTGTCTTGTAGAGGGTGAAGTTATGGACCAACCGTGACTAACTAATTTTCAATTTTACTGTACAATAAGTACCTACCAGAATATTTAAATAGTTGCTGTCCGCTCGAATTGAAAATTCTGCAGTTGGGCTAATATATTATTGTATACTTATTATAATAAGAATGTCGTTGTAGGTAGGTTCTGAGTCTACCGTTTCATAATGAAAGCCCCACAAATGTACACAATAGAAAAACAAAGAAACGAAACTGAGTTGCCGTAACAATGGGATAAACACAAAACGAATGAGCATGACACGAGCTAATTGAATAATATCTTGTTTTATTGTCAAGCATCTCAGCACCAAGTCTATGAATATCATACTACCTACACTACATAAATTACCCATCGGCAACATTGGTTTATAATTAGACGAGCATGGCAACACAAACTAACTATTGCGATTCATTTACACAGTATTCACATACCTTAGGGACTATTTTCCGTTACCATCATGTTACATCTACTTGGGTACAGCAGGGGATTATTACATGTAAATTAAAAATACACTTTATTGTAATCAGTTGAAAGTGGAGTTTGTAATGGAGTATGGTGCGTGGTCGATACGGTGACTTGCGCAGTGTGAACGGCGGTGTCTTGCGACTGGTTGTGCGACAAGAGTTGTGTTGTGTCGCGCGACTGGTCGGCTCACGTGTGCCCGCCCCTAGCAACAATCAGCTGTTTCCGGGCGGGCGGCGCGACTTCAATTTTCTCGTACAACAGGGTGTCGCGGTCCACAAAGGCACCTTACAGCATGGAGTCAGTGTAATTAATGCTTGCATAATAATATCTTGGTTGTCGTGTGTAGGTCTTTGACGAAGGGTATTAGCAGACACCAATGATCTAAATAAAGTTAAGCACTCCTCCGATCGGCTTCTTAAAGAACTTCGACCTTGTGACTATCATGTTCTATCACTGTCACATTTTAATTTGATTCTTAGTATTATATTTTTGGTACAGATCTGAGATTTAAATAGGCTTCTTATGTGGGGAGTAAGTGCTCATGTTTGCGTAAGATAACTTAGATTGTAAATCTGAATTGGTGTGCAATGTGGCATTTTCATGTTTTTAATTCATCTGTGATCTGCAAGGGTGTTTTGAAAGCACTATTACAAAGGACTTGCATTTCACGAGCTCGGCGGGGCTGCCACGGACAAAGTCCTATATTTAGGGTGTCTGTTATGTAAGGGGAGCTACAATATAATAGGTACCTACTTACTTAATATTACAACATTTTTGTACTGAGTGAGATTCAAAACTCAGTCATTACATTTTTCTTATCTCTCTTGAGCATAAGTTTAGTTCGCAAATAAAGTTATAGCATAACAAACAGTGATAGCCTAGTGATATGATCATTGTACAGTCAAGTCGACCAGTTGCCACTGGTAATCGTAATCTACTTCTTTTCCTGGTTTACAGTATCTAGATAGTTCTGACGGTACGTTTGTCATAGTGGCTGAGCGATCCTTTCTGCGTCACGGATTGTGAGTTTGATCCCCGCACTGAACAATTATTTGTATGACCTACGACTACAAGTAGCTTAGCTTATCCGGGTTTAAGTCTTTGTGTATATGGGAATTTGTGTTTGTAAATGTAAGTATTATGTGATACTTACAGCGTGGGGCAAAGACTTTGACTAATAGATAGTCAAAGGGCATGGATCATTTAAAAAAACGTTTCAGTAATACATGTCCATGCCTGCATGCATGTCTACTATTTTATTGTGTCAAAATCATCATTCAATGACTTCAACCATTGAAGTATAGTTCGCGCAAAATAACTTGACCCAAAACTAAGGGAGAGGGGGAAAGTTTGCGCAGTGCATTTGCGTGCAAAATGTACTAAAAATCGACTACTCATCCACCATTTTGGTTCAAGTTATTTTGCGCCAACTGTAATAATGTTATTCTGAGACTTCAACATTGTTGAATTTGACACTTTTGTTTACGGAATCTGTCAGATTAACGTCAATAGGTGCGATTGAACGACCATTCTGATATTACTGAAGTCAGAGTTTGACCTCTGAGCTGGTTTTGTGAAATTCATTGTTTACAACAATAGAAATTATATTGCCAGGCAATTTTACCTCAATTTGGAATTCCAATACCAAAGCAAAGCGTCACAGAACAGTGTGTTCGTCCTCACTTCCCCATTTGTTGTAGGCGTTTAGATTTAGATACACTTTACAATTTAACTAGCTCAGTCTATTCATTAATCACTGATTTACTACCCTAAAGCTGGGAGCAGGTCTATCTTCCCGGCTAGGCTGAATTTCTATGTAACTTTTGTAATTTGTGTATAAACCGAGGCAACCGTTTCATCATAAACTGATTTAAAATGAAGTGCCGCGAATGATATTATCTTTTAAAATGTTTCCACTAAAGCTCTCCAGGTCTATAGTTAGTACACTTGCATCCTATATTAGTGTGCTGTGGGCACTCTTCAGAGTTCCCCCCCCCACCGCCCCGCGCTATCGATCCGCCCCGACCTTGGCACTGACGGAGGACATCTATTTATAAACCACCCCCACTTGTACGTACAGCTGCACCCCCGGCCCCATGCGGGGTGCGGGGCGGCGGGGGGAGGGAGCGCTGATAGTGATTAAAGGGGAATATGACATGAGCTCGCGACGAGATTAGTTTTTGTTGCAGCTTAGTTAAACGGGTCAGCGATGCGTGGACGCGTGCTTTACAATCAGATAGGTATCGAACTTGAACGGTTTAGTCAATTGTAAAATAATTTAATTAAATTTAATTAAAATCAAAATCAGGCGCGGGATCACTATAGTTTTTGTCATGGGATGGGAATTGAATTGAATTGAAGCTTGTTATACTAAACATAACGTAGTACCTATATTGAAAGTGATTAACTGATTATGGAAGAAGTAGATAGTTGGCATGAACTGTAATTAACTCCTGTAAACCTAAACTGTAATCCTGTGCCTAGGCTTTAACTGAAAAATTAAAAAATCATATTAACTGAGATAAAAGTTGCTCGAAGAAAGAGCAGATCATCTACGTATAAGGCACAAGTCCATTGTGTGTTATGTAATACAAAATTCTCACTACGTGGTGTACAGTTAAGTATACATTTTTAGGTTGAATGATTCCGATTCACAGGAGGATCTATAAACTGTGGCTGACAAGGAGGAGATACAAGACATCCTCCGCTACATTTTCGATTATATCGCTGTAAATGAAAGTAAGCCATGGTCATAGTTTGAGGAGCCGTCAGTACCTAACCAGTTTTCCAGTTTCAATATAACTTCGAGCATGTTACGAGCGCGTGTTCTATTAAATGTTGATAGTTCAGTTTACAGCGCCGGTGTTAACAGCGGGCGCTAGTTGGCAGGCCTCCGAGCCTCGAACAGCGCTGCTGACGGACGCCCTCCGTCACGCCGCTGTGCGCGAGGAACACTCCTTTGTTCTCAGCACCCGCTCTGCTGATCGAATTACAGCCGGATTTCAGCGATTCCATAACACTCCTGATTGATGGTACAGCCAACAAGTGCAGTAAATACGTAATGTTCATGTCAGTCGTAACTGCGCTGGCTCATCTCTAACATCTCTACACCTACAATACATAATGCAATTGCAATGGGAGTTTTATATTCAACGCACGCGTCACAGGTCCACTAAACAATAAATAAGTTACAATATAGAACAGGTACCTAGTTCTGCTTTAAGTACCTATTTGTACATACCTGAATTATAAATTATTTGCTGAAATATCAGTAGTAATCTGTAGTGTACGATCTTTTTGTTATGATGTGAGATAGTGAGAACAATGTGGTCTTGGATAGTCAACAAACAACAAAAAAGGCATAAGTACAGCAATTCCAGTTCTATATCAAAGTTTTCATATTAGGTAGGCGTCTGAAACTCTGAATAAAAGGTTGGGAGGGCCTCGTAGGGCGGTATCGTCAGTGAATCCTGTAAAATATGAAATGAAACGCGAATAGAGCTCACTAGCTAGTTGTTACTGGGCGGGGAGCGATCGATGCCACCTGCGGGGCGCGGGGCGGGGCGGGGCGGGCGGGGGGACGGCGGATAGCAACAGCCCCACCGCCCGCCCCGCCACCCCTTCATTCCGAATATTTCCGAACTCTGACTGTGAATGCGAACGGGGAAGAGATTTATTTTAATTTTTGCGACGTGACATAAAGCTTGAATGGATGTTTAGGGAGCTTGTCATTATGAAAGCGTTCGAGAAAGGAGTGAGGTCCCCGCTCGAATCCGACACACCACGCCATCTACCGGTGTTCCATCTATGAGTTAGTTACGGCACTGTAAAAAAAGGTAATACATTATTATTCTGGACAACGGAAACGGATAGACCTTGAGTTTTTGCGAGAAGCGGTGTTATGGCACGTCCATCCGGGAGTCCAGGATACCAGCGCATAGAAGCGACACACAGAAGTACCAAGAAATTTTGCACGTGCAACACAACAGACCACTACATCTGCCTGGGCTTGTCAAAAATAAGAATTATAATAGAACATTATCTTTTTTTGTAGAATGTCACTGGTTCACAGTGCTATGTCAGTAATTAATGCACACAACCAACGACCGACGCCAATGCGAGCACAGACGGAGAACTCGGAGATCTTTGGCGTGGTTAGGTGGAGGCATGACAAAATGAGTAGTTGGAAATTTAAGTTAATTTCTGCTTTTTGGTTTGGAAGTTCTGGGACCACATTACAGGGTGAAATGTATGGACTCCATACCGCCAGAAACCGTACATCATTTTCTGGCGTTATGGTGTCCACACTTTTCAACACCGTAGCACTTTTTTGGATAGCGCAATGACATAAATACCTACCTACCTGGAGCTCCCTCATAATCCAACGATCATGACGGAGCTCCAGTTTTCCAGTATCAAACAGACGTTCGTAGGTTTGTTCGACGATGTTCGACGTTTGTACTTTTATTTGAACAAGTTCCATCATTATGACTAAAAAGCAAATAATGGTACATAACTTTATGGTCTAAATTCAAAAGTTGTTCTTTCTCAAAGAATTGTGAAAACTTCCACTACGCAAACTTATACAATGTACACGCAGAATAGACACCGGCTTTATGTACAGCTGTTATAGTTTGAAAATTAAGTAAGCATTATAGGTTTTGATCAGATATCCTCTCAAGTCACTGCAGTATTTGGCCTGAACTTACATTTGGTTAGGGCATGTGTCTTCTAAAATAGAGTGGTACATAAGTGACGTCCGGACTGAACCTTCTGTAGCTTTACGTAATAATTTATGGTTTGAAATGTATTGTGGGGACGCGAGGAGATACGGCGCGCGGCGGAAACAGCCGATGATTCACGAGCACGCTTGCAATAACGCAGGAGCGTGTCCCGGTTATTTATCGTGCAATTGTAGTCCCCCACCGGCCAACACTATTTGTACATTTGTTTTGGAGTCCCGTTCGCAGCCACAATATTGATAACTGCCTAATAATTCTTCACCGTTGGATGAACAACTCATTCTATTCATAACTACTTTCCTTGGGCCGCGGGTGGTTTATCGGAGTTTTATTTATCGATGCGTGAAACAGTTTTAGTAAAAGGCCGCCACTCACAGATGCTTGCGTCATCGTTATCTAACCTATGCTTATAAACTCCGTAGGTCCAACTAATTATGTCGCCTCTCGCTAAGGATGCTGTACACTAAAGAAATTGTCTTGGAAGGTAATACACACACAGAAAGATAATTTTCATTTGAATAGTTATATTACATAAGGTCGAGATAGCTGCGTTTTGCAACCAAGCCCTTCATTGCACCGGTTGGATCTTCAGCATTATTAAATTAGTCTGTTTCTAATATTAATACATATCACAAAAATTTACACTTTGTCACTATACTTACAAAACTTAATTTTAAGACCCCGCCGAATATGCTGTACTTACTAAATAAAACACGGTACGATTTAGTGGGCGAAGACTTAAATCTTAATTAAGTATAAAGTTATCTAAGTATAAAACATAATTATGATATCATTTAGTTCTCAAGACCTAAAAAGCACAACGTCACCGAAATGTTACATTTTAAGTGTTCACACATCGCAACTGTTTACTTTTTACAACTTTTTAGATGTCGAGGACTGTAAGTACACGATAGGAATGTCCAGCAATGGAAGTAACACGCTCATTCAAAGTCCTTGTTGACTTCTGCCTTGGATTCCATCTGTTCGGTCTCCCACTCTTCTTCAACCCTGAGCAGAGCATCCAGTACCTGTCTCTTGACGGACGACTGGTGCTTTCGAGGTAGCCGTTTGGTGCTTTGGCAGACGCTCGCAAAGAACAGATCTAAGGAGTCGTGGTCGCTGCTGGGCTGGTGCCCCGGGTCCCATACCTCGGGCTCTCGCTCCAGGTCCGACGCAATTTCAGTGTCGTCCATCTTAATGCCGCTTCTAATTTGTCGTGGACTTCTGGAAAGAAGGGAGAGAGCTTTAAATTAGCTGATAATCCTAAGATATTTTCCAAAAGTATTTTGAGAATTTCTCGAATCCTTACGTAATCCTTTCTAACACTTACGTAGACCTTAAAAACTTTTACCCCTTACCTGTGCCATGTTGATAAGTTTCTTTGACACAAAGAGGACTCACCGTCTTATGGTCATGTAGGGCAGTACGAAGGCCATGCGGCTCTGGAAGCGCCACTTCTTGCAGGGCAGGCCAGACTTGGTGGTGGCGCCAGTCTTGCTGCGCTTCAGCGCCTGTCGCATGGAGTCACGCAGGATCTTCCACTCGCGCTTAAGCACCTCGCCTGATACATTGCATGACTGTTATGATCGTACTAGGTCATCTCATATAATATCTGTGACATTCTCCTAACTTTTTCCCAACTGTGTTAAATACTCTCCGAACGAATGGGTGTTGAAGAATGGTCTAGACCCCTAATAGTAATATTTTTTTCTATTATATGCTTTAAATAAAAGTGTAAGCACCAACAAAATATTTATTACATAATTTAAAATATTTTATATCTTTAACCAATTTATCTCCATAGCTGACGGTGCGCGGTGGCACCACAGAGCTCCTCATTCCTATATGAAAACCAGCGCTGCAGCATTGTTGCAATAATACTGACTAATTACACCTTTTTGCTTTCGGGAAATTACCTACAGTAGATACTGGTAATTGACTCTAATTTCAGTGTAAACTCCAAAAAAAATTCATTGTTTGCACATACTTTTACTCTTTTTAAGAATGTGCTTTCTCTATATTATATTTTATTGTATGTGGAGCGAATAAAGATACTGATTCTGATTCATAACAATTCGAGCGCCGAACCCGCACCCACCTCGCGAGGCTGCCCGCGCTAAGTTGTTGCTCTATTGTCGCTTTGAAATCTCAATTTCTTTGCTATTAAGGTATCTGGGTCATTTATTTTCTCCCAGGACCCAGGGCACAATCCACGACCAGCGCAAATATCACTTCGCTAATAACATAAATTATCAAAATAAACTATTGCATAGCAACGCTGACAGTGGGTTGCTTAACTTCAACCTCTTCTTACAATAATATTCAATTCGATTCTAAATGCAATAAACGGATGTTTTCGAGACGTTTTATTTAGATATGCGCATTGTTTACATAGATAAATGTAGGTTACTAAACATAGTAATTTATACAAAATGGTGTCGCAAAGTAAATACATTGTCTCAAACGTTCAATGACACAATTCAAGGCCATCATATTTTAGCAATAGCATTGATGCTCTTGATAAAATAGTACCAAAATATAATCTTATTTTAAAAAGTTTGGGTAATGGCGCGGAAGTTTATAAAATTTTAGACTTTTTAACTTTCTTTGACATTTTAGTTTAACTGTTGTACTTAGCAACACAATATAATATGCGCTAGATGTGATATGTTTAGGTACTGCATTACTCGTGAATTTCAGTAAATAATTATAGCTTTAAATTCTGTGTCTGCCTATTTTTTTAATGTGTACAAATCTTCTGGCGGTAAAAATACCAAACGGGAATGTCCGGACTTATGGTAGCCCTACACATTATTACTCCATGTCATACCATATCTACAGCTAAACTATTAGATAGTTATAATGTTATGTAATAAAGTATATACGTACTGTTAGCGCCGAGTCGCTCGGATATCTCGAGCCAGCAGCGGTCGCGCACGTCGATATCTCTGTGATTCTCATGTTGTGTATCGTATAGCACCGGGTACTTCTTCACTTCGTCGATCAAACGCTCCCTGTAGTGTCTCGAATTCATTTTTTTATTTAATTTCACCGAGCGATAAACGCGGCCTCCCGAAGCGACGCCGAAGCTATACTGCGAGAGAGAAAGCGATACGCGACGTTGCCGCTCCTCTGCGAGGTAAAACGGCCGTATCGCTCATCGCGCTCGGTGTGCGCCGTGGCTATAACAAACATGGAGGTGGAGCATTATAGCGTGAAATGCGAATGACAGGAAAAATAATACCGGTCTACCTATTTTTATATAGGTACCTAAATATTGTTAGGTAGGTAGTGTACAAATCATTGACACTATATAAGTACGTAGGTAAAGATGAGATTGACACGTGGTTTTAAAGTTTATCGGACGATTAGCCAGTGTTCGATGTCCAACTGGTTACGGTAGGTACCTACTTAATATGTATTTAGGTACTTATGCACATAGGTAGGTAAGTATTAACTTAGTACCTATCAAAACTTATTTAGTTAGGTTACCTACCTAATTTTACGTGGGAGAGCCCTGCTTCGGCACGAATGGGCCGGCTCGACCGGAGTGATACCACGGCCTCACAGAAAACCGACGAGAAACAACGCTTGCGTTGTGTTTCGCCGAGTGAAGGAGGTTACCGGAGGCCCAAACCCTTTAAAAGGCGGGCAACGCACTTGCGACTCCTCTGGTGTTGCGGGTGTCCATGGGCGGCGGTTATCGCTTACCATCAGGTGATCGGTTTGCTCGTTTGTCCCCCTATCTGATAAAAAAAAAACCTACATATCTAGGTACATAAACATAGACCGGTAACAAAAATCTCGTGATAAGTGTTCTTAGATCAGCCAGTCAGTACTGATGACGAGTGTTTCAACGTAGCTGTGAGTGACGGACAGCTGTAGCCCGCAGCACCAGCGGCCGCGACGTGCGGCGTGCGGCGCTGCCTGCCAGTGCCAGCCCGCGGGCTCATGACACATAATGCTATGCTCGCTACTCGTCTCGTCGTCGGCGTTGGTTCGCCCGCGTCCAGCGAGATTATGAGAGAACTAGTGAGTAGGTGAGATGGTGCTGTGTAAAATGTCACAGAATATTTATTAATTTAATCTATTTGCCCTATTTAAAATTTCCAATCGCTGATATTAGCAGAGTGTATCTGTGGTTATGTGTGGTGTGCGTGTCCGCCGCTCGCCACTGGCCGCTTTACCGTATTCGTGTATTGCCGGCCGGCGGCCCCCTCTCTCTCCTGACTCCTCAGTCTGCCGCGGTGCGCCGCGTCGAGCAAACGCGTTATCTATGTACCCCTGTTGCGCGCGCCGCTGACCTTAAAACTCGCGCTAATAGTGCATCATTTTTCTACCTACTACGTGTGATACTTAGTTTTTTACCTACATTTTCAGTGGAGTATTATTGATCAACAAGGACCTTTTTATAATGGAAACCAACACTTCCGAAATGAGTTCAGGTACGGGCAATCAACAACAATCCACAACTGTCAAATTGGAGCTATCCGAATATGACAATCCGGTACCATTCAAAGTTATAAAACTCGAGCCAGAGGAAGCGCCGCACTTGTTCCCCATGACTTTAACGCAGGAACCTGGATGGACCGCTCATTGCTCTGATCAAGGCCCCTCTAATACGAACAATACAGGGTACTCCAAGCTTCCTCAAAGCGTCTCACTCAATCGTGATAGTACGTCATTCTGCGACGTGAAAACAAGAAAGCGATACGGAAATGAGATAAGTAGCGACGAATCCTCATCGGAAAGTGACATAGGACTTAATAATGACAGTGACGCCGATTCGGTATCTGAATGTTGGGATGACTCTTCTGAGATTCAGGATGTAACCGGCCCTGATGAACAAGACGATGGTGTTTTGAATGATACGATTATAACTAGACATGATCGACCACCTAATCGGGAATGGACTACAGATCCAACATCCATTAAAAAAATTGAATTTACCAAGAAACAAGAATTACGTATATCACCACCTCAAACTCCATATGAGGCCTTCCGCTGGTTTCTTAATGACGAGATAATAGATATATTGGTTCAAGAAACAAATAAATACGCTGCACGTGTCTGTAAAAAATCATCAATTTCTCCACAATCTAGAATAAAGGCTTGGAAAGACCTGAATCATAAAGAAATGACCACCTTCCTGGCGCTACTCATTCACTCCGGCACGTTCAGAACAAATATGCTCGGAGATTATTGGAAGACAGACTACCTGTTTAATTGGATGTGTTTCTCGAAATATATAAGGCGGAATCGTTTTATGTTAATATTAAACTTTCTCAATTTCGCTTCTCCAACGGGTTCGCGCGACAGTCGTGGCCAAATCCACCCTATAATTTCAAACTTCAATGCCAAAATGAGTGAAATTTATTATCCAGGGATGGAGCTGTTTCTAGCAAACAGAATGGTGCTCAGGCGTGGTCGGTTGATAGGGCAGCAGTGTGAAATACATAATCTGTCTACAGACGTTATTAATTTATACATGCTTGCGGAGCCCAATGGCATAGTGAACAAATACCAGGTCTATTCTAGTAAGACAAAACTATTAAGAGCTACAACTGGAGAAATAGTAAAAGGTCTGCTAGAAGATTATTTAGGCAACGGTCACGCCGTATACATGAACAGATGCTACAGCTCGTGGATATTGGTAACCAAGCTACTGGGTTGGCAGACTTATTGCACTGGCATTTTAAATAAAAATAGTAGGGATAATCTCTTCACAGATACAACTTCAGATTTGCCAAAGCAAGGTAATCAGTCCCTCTTTCTAAACGGTGTACACATTGGAAAATGGAACGATAATAATAAATCAGTTCTGTATATATCTACGGAATTTGATAACGAAATTCAAGAAGTGGTTAAAGAAGATGGGACAAAGATAAGTAGACCCAAAGCTATCATGAATTATTGTAAGCATATGACAGACTCGGAGTTGCAGGAGCAGTTGATGTCGTACTACCCGTGCAGGAGGAAGTCCGTGCGATGGAGCCAGACGATATTCATCCACGGCTTGCAGATATATATGAACAACGCCTATCATCTGTACAACAACTACTCGGGCAAGGACAAGTTGTCTTTTTATGACTTTAGAGTGGCGGTACTGAAGGCAATGTTACCGGAGCCTAAAATGATTTCTATGGAGCTAGCAGAGACGCATGTCCTCACGAAGATTACAAATAAGATTACCCGTAACAAGAGGGCAAAAGATGGCGAAATTATAAGGCAGGTGAGCTATATAGTAAGAAAGAAGTGTATATTGTGTGTCGACAAGCAAAAGAATACCAATACTATATACGAATGTCGGGGGTGCGAGGGCGCGCCCGGCTTCTGCGCTAGCTGCTTCTGTCAGTATCATAGCTCCAAAATCCCTCCTAATACATACATTACTGATTAAAACGCCTACTTTGTGCCACAGTTTTTTTTTATGGAGTAGGTCCGTATGTATTCGTCATTACTCATTATTTATGTATATATATTAAATGTCTGTTTACGCATATCAATGTTGTTTAAAAAAAAACTAATAAGTACTTATGCTTGTTTACTCAATGTTACCCGATGATCTCGTTTTCCCAAACCCATGGGATTTTCCCAAAATCCTTCCTTAATGCTCCCCTATGATATAAAGAAACATTAGTGTCAGTTTTTTTACATTATGCCACTTTACTAAAATAGAAGGTACTTACACATCAAATTCTGTTTTGTTTATCTTTACTCGATAAGACATATCAGATGGGTTAAAATGGTTACCTAGGACACATAAAACGATGAGGAAGGATATTCGTTTCATATATTTCCTTCCGTTGTATTATTATGAATTAAATACAAAATCAATATATCTAGATCTATTTAGTTTTTCATTAGGCTCGCCCCTAGTCCATGGGCCCCAAACGTAAAATTATCTACTGGCGAACTCTGGGTGTACCTACTTTAGTACAACTCTTCCTGAACCTACCGGGAATACGGGCGTGTTGGAAAGTGTTATGACTATTATGAATAGATGTTTGTTTTTTTTAATTCCTGATACTTATGCTTGACCTTGACCGCCATCGCCAGTTTGCGCGGAGCTTAATTGCCCTAAACACGTAATAAAATAAATCGTAAACCATACAATATTTTAGCAAACTGTATCCTAAAATTGGTCCTTGAGGTCCTAACTACTACTCCCCCGCCGTAAGATTTCGTCTACTATTAAGTACTTCAATGGATTGGAAATAAACGACCGGAAAATAATTCCAAACTTCAATTGTATAAGTATACCTATCAAGAATTGCATTCAGTTACCATAACTTTTTTTTGTGAAGTATTTTGGACGAAATGCTAAAGCAGAAACCTAGACTAAGGCCTTCGCCACACTTGACGGAAATTCCGACGCCGAACTTCCGCGGAAGCCAATCCGTTACCATACGTTGCAGCCACACTGGAAATTCAGTGGCGGATTACCAGTCGACTGCCAACGCTTATAGGGTTTAGAAAGTCAAAGAGTTATCCGCCGAATGTGGCGCGATGCATACAAATACATGGAATGTGGCATTGCCGATCTTACGCCGACGAAAGATCGGTGTGCGGAGGACGGAGCAGACGCTCAGAGCGAGCGGTCCGCGACGGAACGACCGATCTTCCGCGTAGTGTGCCCGCTATTTGTAATTTATATGCAATAACATGTAGGTATCGACGTTCCGTTGCGGATCTTACGCGACGGAGTTTCCGCCAAGTGTGGCGAAGGCCTAACGGCATCGGAATCCGAATCATAATAAATCATAATTCACACACAGTGTTTGAATTATGATTTATTTCGGTAGGTAAGTATTACGTTTGTATGCGAAATTAGGTCCGCCGCCGGACTCCTGCGATCTCTTTTTAGGGTTTCTAGCGGCTACTGAGTAGATGAGGGTTTGTTTCTTATCTTATGTCGACGTGTACACTTTAGTACTTACAGTACCTGCGCGTGCGCCAGTAAACCGAGTGACGTGTTCGAAAGGCCGTGGCTGAGCGAACTGCTTCAGTAGTATGGGTCGCGGGTTCGATCCCACGGAACAAAATATATTCGTATGGTTTACAAGATGTAAGTACCTAGTTGTTCCGAGTCTAGGTCATAGATCAATATAAGTACCCTCGTCTGGGTGTTTGTAAAAACATCCTCGGTACCTAGTATAAGAAAAATCCTATTCTGTAGAAGTTTAAAAACACCTTTAGAATGACTGATGTTGAAAAAACGCTTCTAAGATTACGCTTTACTGTTTGTTGATCGACTTCGCAGTGGCTACCTACCAATTTCTATATATTGTACCTACCTACCTACTGTTTTATTATGGGGTTCAATTAAGTATTTTATTAAAACGAGGACTAACATCAAACTGTCAAGTAGTAGGTAGGCAATTAGGCATAGATGAAGAATAAGGCGCGTTAAACTGTGAGTAGGTGTAAGTATTTATTTTACAATCGTGCCGTCGACTGTTTTTATCAACAGCATGCCGCACTCACACAAGTGCAATGCTCAGCGTAGCTACAGGCCGCAGTGGGCACACACACAGCGGCTATAAGCCGGCTACAGACCTCCACAGTCTGGCCGTTGCCGCGCCGCTGTTGGGTCGCTAACGCATCATTACGTCAGGTCATTGTATCTGTTTGTATTCATAATTAGTACAAAATCTCAAATCAATTAAGAAAATAAGTTGTGTTTAAACGTTGAATCCACTCGTGCGCACGTTATTGCGGTGCTATCTTCGTTGTGTGCCGTGACGTGAATAAGTGATGGAGTCCTTCGTTCAAGATGAAATGGCCACCGATAATTCGTTCTGGGCGCAGCCGCTAGGCACGTCGGCTGCGCTGCAAGAGTCCATAGAGAAGATGAAGAAAAGTTACTGCAGTGTCATGAACTGTCATATTAATTCCTCACATAACCCTGATCTGTCATTTTTTAAGTTGCCGAGCAATCCAACGAGGTATGCATTATTATTTGACACAAGTAGCGCCATCTATGACTTTGGTTGGGTACTCGCTAGACGCGCTGTTCCAGGTTACGCCTGCTAGCGCTATGCGCTGTTTGATCGAACAAGATTATATTTTGTTTGAAATTTAAACACAGATGGTTTGCACTCATTTTGTCTGTAAATAATTCGTTATAGATTAGATAAAATAGGTATTAAGTACTAACCTAATATATTTAAGTATTTATTATTATTAAAGTAAAAGCCTACCTAGGGGTTTGTTTTGTTAAAACTGAAATAGAATCCACCTAATATACCTACCTACCTACCTAATTAACTATTATAGGGCCTACCTACCTGCCTACATACCTAGTTATCATGCTTAGGTACCTAGGTACTTACCTTTTATATCCATTACCTATTTTACTGATACAGTAGGTAGGTACTTAAATTTAAGATGACCATAAAAACACTTAGGTAGGTATATAAAATTACTTAGTTACCATACTTTGAATGAATCCGTATAAACAGGTAGGTACTATACTAACGAGTTAGTATAAAGATCCTCAGCACGACTGCAACGCTGGCAGTCCTGGGTTCAACTCCCAGAAGCAAAGTGTTATTGGTTCTTTTTTAAATTTCCGATCCTCCGCCGAAGTTGGGACCTCAACATATCGGCAAACTTTGGGTATTTTATATGGGAACTATTATAGAGAGCATTATTAGCAGCAGAAGTAGCTGTATATGTAAGTACATAACACACTTAGGTACTGATGCTAGAAAAAGTTCCAAATGGATTCTTATCCGTATCTATAGTAGGATCTATGATATTATCCATTATCTAATATAAAATAGGTTCGCCGGTATGCCATTAACCGGACGCAAACCCAAAATCCGAGTTGCTACTGAGAATTACAGCGATAACACTTCGGTCAACCTGGGAATCGAAACCAGGACCTCTAGCGTTGCTGTTGCGCTTGGGACCACTAGACTAACGAGGCAGTTTAATGCAAGTTTTTTTTTGTTAACCCCTCGTGCTAAGCTAAATGCTTGTGTTACGAGTGGGTTCACGTTGGTAGTGCAATGGGTATCGAACCGGCAACCACATGATCGCAAGTCCAACGCCCTAGCCATAAGGCTACCGACGCTTGAAATCGCGCATCATATTAGAAGCTTTTTTGTGCGACTTTCCCGAAAGTAGAATGTAAATTTAAACGGCGGTAGCTAGTAGCTAGGCCTTCATTCTTGCGATCACGTGGTTATCGGTTCGAAACCCACCCATTGCAATACTGACGAAACCCACTCGTAACAACAGCATTTTGTTTAGCACGAGGGGTTAACAAGAATACTAGTAATGTGCGAGTTGCGACCCACATTTGCTAATAAGCATTTTTTTTTAAAACTCAGACATGAAAAATATTCAACAGATTAGGTATAAAGTTTTATGATCTGGTCTAGTGGTCGCAAGCGCGGTTTGTTAGTCCTGGGTTTGATTCCGGTCGAGCACAGTCATTCGGTGGAAATATTCTTGCAAAAAAATATACATGTGGGCAAATGGCTCTTAAGAGTATTAGTAATTTGTAATCATTTTAATTGCAAAAGCAAACAATAACACTAGAATCAATCTAAATCAGCGTCCTTTTTGTTCAAGGGCTACAGAATGGCTAGTGAGAATACACCGAGTTAAAAGTATATCGAAGAAGATACTAGTATGTGAGAGACACTTTGAGAGGCGCTACATAAACATGAACGAATCTCGCAAGCGACTGGTGGCGCACGCGGTGCCCACGCTGCGCCTGCCCACCGCCGTCGCCCTGGAGTGCACGCCCGACCTGGACACCGCCGACCCCATCACCAAACCAGAAACAAAAAAACCTGCAAACACAAACGCACGAATGACAATAACCAGTGCCAAACATATAATACGCACTTTCCCAGGCATATCTAATAAAAATGCTGACAACAAAGAAAAATATATCGCAAGAATGATTAAACTACAACGAAAGTTCAGACAACCGCATGAAGAAGAAAATATATCAGATTCTTACAAGTTTTTTGCATTAAAGCTATATTCTTTATATCCGAAAACATATAAGATTCTGCAGCCAGTTATAAATCTTCCTTCGATTTCTGTACTGTATCGTTTGCTCATTCCGTCGTCGACTGAGGTGTGTGAAAATCTAATAATAGCCTTAAAAATCAAAGTTGAAGCTATGACAGTGCAACAAAAACAATGTGCAGTGTGTATCGGTACAGTGGAGCTCAAGGAACACCTGCATTATGACACCAAAAATGATGAAGTTTTTGGATTTCACGAAGTAGACGGCGCTCAGAAATTAAAGCCCGCCGATACAGCGCTCGTAGTTATGGTGCGTGGATTGTTTGACAACTGGAAGCAAGCTATTTCCTTTTCACTTTTAGCTCAATATGAAGACTACGAAGATGTGAAGACTTATATTTACAAAATCATTCACAAATTGTTTGAGATCGGACTTAATGTACGCGTTTTTATATCTGATATAGAGTCAGATTTTGTAGGCATATCAAAAGAGAAAAAAATCAATTCTAGATCTCCGTTCTTCTTCTTGGATGAGAAAAAAGTGTACTACATGTACGATCCTGCCCATTTATTGAGAGCCATTCGTGAGAGCTTCATAACCCATGACTTTCATTTTAACGGTATGGTCGCTAAGTGGGAGCACATTACCGCGTGTTATGATCATGATCACAAAAGTTCTTTGAGGCTTGCACCTAGACTGAGCTATTACCACATCATACACACA
Source organism: Acronicta leporina (assembly GCA_947256265.1). Taxonomy (NCBI): domain Eukaryota; kingdom Metazoa; phylum Arthropoda; class Insecta; order Lepidoptera; family Noctuidae; genus Acronicta; species Acronicta leporina. Next base: position 14,690,488 of record OX366526.1, on the reverse strand, counting down.
CATTTGCAATCTGCAAGAGAACGAATACAATTGGCGACTCAAGTGTTCAGTAAGACGACGGCTGCAGCTATGTCAGCATATGCAGACACCAAGGTGATAGATGAGTCTGCCAAGCAAACTGTCGCATGGATCGTTATGATCAATCATTTGTTTAATTTACTTAATTTTAATTCCCTTGAATTTGACGGTGAAACGAAGTCTCAATTCACGGGCAAAGAAGCGGAGCTACATTTTCTAAATGATATAATATCGATGCTGAAAAACTTACGTTTAATTCGGGCAGAGGATGGTACAGATGATACTCATCATGCCAAATTCATCAGCAGATTACAAGTAACAATGAAAGTCGTAAAAACATTGCAACAAGAATTGAAAGATGAATTTCCTGACGTTCCAATTATAGGATTTAATCGAGATTGTCTTGACGTATTTTTTGAAAAAGTTTGCCAGCAATATGGTAGGTATCCTACAAGTAGGCAAATTAAATTAATGATGAGCAAAGTGCCTATATTTAATGTTTTTCAACGGAAAGGCAAAAGAACTACGGAGAGTATAGATAGTTTCTTAAAGGTGGCAATGATTACCAGTAATATGGATATATTCCAATATGTCAATCCTAAAGTTGATAGTATCGACGCAGGCTATGATTTGCCTTCGAATATAGACTTGAATGCAATAGAAGTATTCAACGAGAGTGCTTTGCACCGCATGGCTGCTTATCTACTTTATGAAGGCTACCGAAGACATAATGATTGTGAAGCTATGAAATCTTACGCATTCGAAAACAGCAATAGCTCTACTGTTATACTGACTATTAAAACTAAAAATCAATTTGATAATACCGTCATCGTAATGGTGCCGAACGAATTTGTTGAATTTATTGAGACCATGGAGTTGACTTTGAAATTATATATTGAAACAGATTACCAGCGGAATCCACTGAGAGGACTAAAAGATCATCTATTTGCAGAAAATATAACACTGAAAATGCCTTGCGCGTGTTTCCCTATAGATTATATAAAGGTTCTATACATAAGATATAGATTTCATATTCTAATAAAATATAATAATCGAGAATTTCAAAACATGAAGGACAGTAGGAAGTACTTTGTGGTAAACGAGCTGTCATAGGTAAGTTCTAATTAATTAACACAGTGCCTTGTACCAAATGTTTTTACTATTACTTATGTTTTTGTGTTTATTGATTTCGATCGTCAACTCATAATAAATCCTTTATTTCAAAATTTTATTCATTTACATTACCTATTTTAATTTTGATATTTTCATTAACATTAACTAATATTTCTAATTCATATCACGTGTGTTCTAAAGGGATTATTTACTAATTTGTTTGAGATGTCAGAGCTAATTCTACCGCAGAATGTAATCTATCTCCTTGCCAAATTAAACCGGAACCTGTTCAGCGGTTTAGCCGTGAAAGGTGACAGACAAAGGTAAACTGACTTAAACTTCATTTTAAATAAATACATATATGCTAGTTGTTGCACGCGGCTTCATTCGCATTGTCACTACTTATTATAAAACAAAGTCGTTTCCCGCTGTCTGTCCCTATGTATGCTTAGATCTTTTAAACTACCTACGCAACGGATTTTGATGCGGTTTTTTTTAATAGATAGAGTGATTTAAGAGGAAGGTTTTAAGCTATTTAACATCACGCTATGACTCTTAGGACCGGGGCAGCGCGGGTGAAACCGCGGGCGGGTCGCTAGTAATAGATATTTTGAGACAAGATACTCTATGGTCCTTCTCAAAGGTCCAATCCTACTCTATACCAAAATTGACTCCATGGTTTAGGTGTGAATTACTTTTTCACGTTTGGACAAAGTAAGGTTTATGCTGTGGGAATATGACATTATAGTTAATGTAGAATAACCGATTTGAAAGTAATGAATTATTAATAAACGTTATTATATTTCTTGAAATAAATAATATATTTATGTTCATAACAGTTTGAATACTCAGTTACACACACAGGCACGCAGTGGGGTTTCATTTGTTTTTAATTTTCATTGATAGTCATCGATTATTTTAAATTGGAAGACAACTTGTACAAGAACACACCACATAACAGGTTATGAGCAAGCAACACTGATTTAATCCTCGCAATCAACACATTGATTGACAATCAAGAGTCAAGTGTGAGCCATTATCCGCTAATAACGTCCATTGACACAGGCTTTCGTTGATTTATATCAGGGTATCTGTCGGCCGGGCGATCCGAGTGAGATATGATCCGGCTAATAGCAAGCTGACGGGACCCGGGTCCCGGATCTGGGACAGGGTACTAATGAACACTCGTTGATGAATGCTGAAGTCATGTAATAGAATACCGAGCTGGTTTTGGTGGAATTACAATTGGAGACTGAAATACCCATATTTGTGTGATATGGATCAAAGTGAGATGGGTCTCTCACTACTTGTGATCTTACGGTTTTTAATGGTATAGGGGCAAATAAGCAGACGGATTCCCTGATGGTAAGCGGTCTGCAACACCAGAGGAATTCGAGCAAGCAATAAAAGGATTTCGGCCTCCGGTACCCTCACTCACTTGGTGAAGCACACCGTAAGCGATTTTTCACGTTAGTTTTCTGTAAGGCCGTTGTATCATTCCGGTCGAGCTGGCCCATTCGTGCCGAAGTATGGCACTCCCGCGGTTTTTGATAGAATGTTTGAGGAAACTAAACTATTACTTCAATGTTCATTGGTTTAACTATGAGCTTAATTAGCGTAGCTAATATGGTAAATAACATATCACGTTCTCAAGTTCACAATCTAAGGGCTGTACTGCACTTAGGTAGGCACAGTGCTATGCTATAACTATCAAGGCGAGGTTTCTTCTCCCACGCGGAGGTGGTGGCTGAGACCAGTTCTACACCCCGCTCTATACACCAGAGTGACCATACACTACATTATATTCTTAGAAATTTGCTACATTCATTTTTTTTTAGTTTTAAATACCTTATTTGTATAGTGGTCGCGAGCGCCGCTGTTGAGCAAGGGGACTCTGACTTCAATTCTCTGCTAAGATTATTCTATAAAATATTCGGTTCCCAGTTTGGATTGGTGCACGGTAAATGGCAATAGGCTCGCCCCTTCCATCGTGTAACTTGAAAGAATACGCGAACGGGTAGGTGTACCTAAGTACAAGAATTAAAGAGCTCCTTCTCTCTCCTACTTAGTTATTAATGTTGCTGTGCCCGACAGGGTCCATAATTGTTTCTTACTACTATACTTAACACCTGTATTACATTATGGATTGCAAATAAAAATATAAATATGAATACATCAATCAGTAGGTACTCAGTGCGCTACTGCATAACAAAGGTTGCAAAGTGTTCACTAATATTCTGTGTGGTGGATATGCCACGTTCGTACATACAAGTAACTTCGACGTTTTCAAGAACGATAAATACGCTAATCATGAAGCTATACAATATATTTAGTAAAATGTTGTTTTTTCATTAGATAACGCTGGTTTTAGACACTTATTTAAAGTTCAAAACTTCAATCGTTAATAGAAACACACAACTTAACAAAGACTGTAAAGAAAATGTATTAACACGTAATGAAAAAAAGTTTAATCAGCGAACATAGCCGATAGATGTTACAGCAGGCGCGGCAGTTTCCATGACATTCAGGACTCTGAGGTCGCAGCGGCTGGTCACCTTGCGCCGGACACCCGCAGGGCTGCACCCACCAAGAAGAACGGCGGAGTGAGATCGAAGGACCAACCATATTGATCCTTTAATTATAATTGGTCCATTAATAATAACGTACCTACTCCTCAAAATTTTAGGATTGTATTTTCATTAAAAACAATTTTGATTTTGTAAAGTATCGCACAGTTCATTTGAAAAAAAAGGTTGTTTGTTGACGGCTCACAAAGTAAATAACCCAAATCCCATAATCGAACCCAGGCCCTAGCTATAGTAATAGTCGCACTTACAACACTATTCTAATGAGGTGGTTCAAGTACAGGAAATATTCAGTATTATCAGTCCAGGAAACATCCAGTATCTACATTTACTATTTGTATGTACACGGCATTTACTCGGTGCTCCTCCAGAGCGAGGCGAGGCAATGTAAAGTGGACGTGTCCGTGTGCCTGACACGCTGTGTACACAGTACACAAACATGTCCGTGGTAAGTAAAGCTTCTGTGTACGATAGTTTGTCACACTTATCAAATATAATACTTACCTAAAAATTAAAGTACAAAGTAAAATTTACTATTTTATCCACCTACGTCAAGTTGTTATACACTAAGTACATTTATGATTGGCAAACGATATAAGTGGGTAATTATATTTTGCAGATGAGTTGAAATAATATCCTAGAAATTCAGCAATCACAGATAAAATCCCATTAAGAAATATGCTTTGACACTTAGGAAAAAATGATACTAAAGTCTTTGGTCCTAAGTATCGCTATTTGGTCCTAGGTAGTTGGCAGCCCTAGGACGGCTCGGTGCTATGGGCCGCGACTGTAATGTTTGCACTTCTAAATTTAGCGCGTATTGTTGTAATGAAGCTAATAAACTTATTTTTATAGTTGACAACAGTCGCTGTTGTTGGCACTCAACAGTTTAGAAAACTTTATGCTTTGTTATGTTTTTTTTATGATATGTGCCAACTGATGAACTTATTAAAGTATCACATCAGTATCATCAAGACATGATAAATGAATCTGACATATCCACCAATAGCTGCAATACCAATTCACTTACTCGAGAAAATAATATTTTGTCACGTGGGAGAGCCATGCTTTGGCACGAATGGACCGGCTCGACCGAAGTGATACCACGGCCTCACAGAAAACCGGCGTGAAACAACGCTAGCTTTGTGTTTCGCCGAGTGAATGAGGTTAACGGAGGCCCAAACCCTTTTAAAAGGCAGGCAACGCACTTGTGAGTACTCTGGTGTTGCGGGTGTCCATGGGCGGCGGTTATCGCTTACCATCAGATGATCGGCCTACTTATTTGCTCGCCTATCCCATAAAAAAAATGCTGTAATAAATATATGAATGTTATTCATAAAAAATATTTATAACCTTCTTCGGCCAACAGCTTAGAGAATAAATAACCTTTAGTCTCTTCGGTCAACAGATTGAGAGCCTCAGAAGCAAGGCAGAAAATAAGATTTGCTTGCACCCCTCAGAAGAATGATAACACATTGTTTTTCAGGCATGGAATATAGAGAGATGATCGACTTGTAAGAGATATATATATTTATAACCATGCAACGGATGCATCAGGTTTTTGTCTGTTCGCTAAAATTCAGATTGCTAGATAATCACATTTATGTATTTAATGTTGCTTACAGGGTGATTATTCTGTGCTCAAAAGAATGTAGGTAGTCCGTATTTGAAGGCGAGAGCGATACTGAACCCATAAATAGACACTAACCGACACAATAGTACCTATCTGTATCTGCTATGCTATCCATAGAGTAATATAGAAAACAGTGGCATAGATAAATAATTCTATATAAATGTAAGTCAAATATGACGTGCGTTGGATTTTTTACACATTCTATATTTATAGTAATTTTACAATGTACAAACAGTTTCTTTGTCACAAGGTATATACCTTCAAACGACGACACCGCCTTACCCAAGATCACCACACCAGACACCCTTGGCCTGCATCATACTCTCATAGATGAGTTATCAGTAGTGCCCATACCAGGACCTTTTGAGAAGGTAAAACTGCGACACCCACAGAAACCTTACTTTAAGAAAACAGCCTTCATCGTCACGAACTCGGGGAGTGGCAGTATATACCAGTACATCAATAAGAGTACATCCACTGAGAAGTACAAAGATGCAAACCCTACTACAAGTAAAACTGCTACTTATACTCACAAACCTTCGGGGACGTTAAGTGAAGGCAATACAACGACTGCGTCCGGGAACAGAAACAGTTCAGTGGCCAAGTCCTTTGATAAGCTGCCGCTGATCTCTGTCGGCAAAGCTGTCAATAACAGCCGGCGCTGGTGGTTGTTTGACAAAATCTCAGGCGACGCTTTTACTGGGAAATCGATCGTAGCAAAGTGCTACACCTGCAACCAGCATGACACTGACGTACCCAAAGACGGCGGCATGTGCCACAAGGCGTTCGAGTCTGAGGACTGGCGGTGGAGGACCAAAGGCAGGTACTTCCGCGCGCACTGCTACTACAACTGGGATAAAGACGGCTACAAGAAACAGGAGTACACGTGGCGCAACACGCGGACATATAAAACTGATAGAGGTCTGAAGATTGCGCTCGCTGGGAAGTATAAGGGAGGATGCTACAAGAGGTTCATGGATGACGGCGAGGTGCACACCTCGCGGGGCTGTCGGAAGTACTGGCCGAATCCTAACACTAAGCAGTTGATGGAGCATAGGTTTCTGCGGCTAGAGCTGCTGCTGGAAGGGAAGAAAGAGGGATGCATTTTCAGTCCCTATGCGTCCCTGATGCCGTTGGCCCGCGCCGTGTCGCTGCACGCGCGCTTCCACGTGTGCGTGTGCTCCGGCCGGTACTGCAACACGGCCAACAACGACAATAGTAATTGTATTATTTTATTATATTTTGTAGTTCTATTGTTTATATTTTTATAAGAATTATATTATAATTTTACGAGTACTTTATTTTTAATGAATGAAGTTTCATTTGTTATCTAGAACTGTTTAGATCTGTCTCCATTTGGGAGTGATTGATAAACCCGAAAGAAACCTTTGATCTGTTACAGTAGTGTTATCGCAAATACTGAATGCGGTCGAACACCCACAAAATCCACAATGTTTACACTTCAAAATCTTATCTGACTATGTATATGGTACCTACATATAGATGTATCTATAGTAAGTTGTACGTACCATACGTGCAATCATGATCTTGACATAAATTAGTGCCTCGATAAGTGCTATTTGTGCACGCAATAATCAAACTGAATTTAATATATTTTTTGCTTTGTGAGTACTGGAAAGTTACGGTTACACTATGTTAATTAGTGCTATTTTTTGTTGCCCCATTCAGTAGGATTTTCTCCTATACAAACACAAATTATCATATACACTAACACCCAGAACTTCGTGTAGGTCATACAAATATTTGTTCCGTGCGGGGATCGAATCCACAACACGTACCTAGCGTAGAAGCCGCGAATTGGTTAGACATTTATTTATTTTTTGGTTTGTGTGTAGTCTATATTATTTTATAGTCAGCACACACTTGAGATAAATAAAAAATATTGGTCGAATGCTTTTGGTTTGTATGCAGTCACACTGACTTTATGTGTGTCAAGTTATAGATTTAATTCCAGCTTCAAGTCATAGTCAGCGACGAAGCGCGGCATGCGCGTGCGCCGCCGCGGTTCGTCGCGCAGGAGAAATGCGATAGCGTCAAGGTCGAGGTCACGTTGATAACATGGCTTTATGCAATACAATGCCAAGTTATGTAGGTGTCACGCTCTTTAACCTTGCCATTGGAGAAATCACTCAGAAAAACATAAAATCATATTTACAGCTGTCTATTGTAGCCGCATATAAGAACATTTTAGATAGGAAAATACTCGTACTTCCATTACATGCCACAAAAGTATGTTTTAAGTCTTATATAAAAAATATCGTCTGTGGCACATCCAGAATGAGATAGCAGATGAGCTTGTCTAATTCTGCCAAGGCAGATGCAACGCGAAAATTCTAGATCGGAAAAATTGAAGAATGGGAAAAGAATGGTTCAAACGACCACAGCTGAACGAAATATTTTTTTATGGAATAGGGGGGCATACGAGCAGACGCATCACCTGATGGTAAGCGGTTACCGTCTCCCATGGACACCCGCAACACCAGAGGAGTCGCAACTCGCAAGTGCGTTGCCCGGCCTTTAAAAAGGGTTTGGAGCTCCGGTATCCACCTTTTATAAGGAAGCATAAATCCCAAATTTCAATTTCCTAGAAACAATGGAGGATGCGTTGATCAGTCAGTCAATAATAAAAGAAAGAAATATGGTTTAAAATGATTATATTAGATTATGTTATTATTTAGCGCCACTGGAAATTTTCGGTATATAGGATATATTGATTTGATGAGTGTTGTATATTAATACTAACGAGTTGGCTGCTTATTTGCTGCATGCAGTCGGTTGCCATTCAGATGATTGAGGTACCTGCTTACTTTCTTAGTAAAAGAGTTGTGAGATATAGTTTCAATATCATCGGCAAAGCATTCGTCCATATCGCGTGGTGTTCGACGAACGAACAGGAATGTGGCAGTTATCAGCGCGTCGGATCGCGCGACAATCGATTGTGTGCACTGACATTATGTTAGCTCACCCGCCACGGCCACGGGACCCGCATCTCATTAAATTCTTTCAATTGTTACCAACGCCCAATGGCAGGTGAGTTCGTCATGTTGTCGATAAGTCTGATATTTCAGCGCTCGCAATTAACTTTCGTACACAATGTACGTGTTTCAGCCTTCAGGAGATAGGCGGACTCTTGGGAGTTATTCACGCGATCTTATATTCATTGCAGCAGTTTACAGAAGCGCAGATCTTCACAAAAATATGGTCCTTCTTTTGAGCGCAAACCCTCGAACTCCAACCGGTCGTGTATAGGAGACACCCTTCAAAGAGACATCATGACATCGTATGGAAATATGTCATAGAACAATGGATATAATATTATCTTTTATAATTAAATGGTTCTAATTAGTGGCCAACATAAACATAAAATCCCTGAAGGATTAAGCAGAGGCTCATAATGTACACCGTCAATCCGCCGGTATGTTTAAGTCCCATGTACTAGAGGGCAAGCCTATTGACATAAACCGGGCTCCGAACTGCTACTGTGGATTTTATAGAAAAACCCAATAACACTGCTCGATCTGGGCGTCGAACCAAGGGCCTCTGGCGTAGCAGTCACGCTTAGAACTACTAGACTAATGAGGCAGTAGCCAAGATATTTATAGGCATGACAGCATGTAATAGTTTGTCAGAGCAAAACCGTTTTGTGGCGCGGGGAGCGGGGAACGGGGAGCAGGGGCCCGGCCGGTGTCAGCAGGTGCAGAAAAAAATAGGAGCAATTTATGCAAGTGCAGTGTCATTGGATTACGTAAGCCTGTAGAGCGGCCATGATGTAGTACCTACCTTATGTTATAAAACAATGATAGGTACCTATGTTTTGCTCATGCAATGATTGATACACCTTCCGGATAGGTAAGTATGTATTTTAGTGCACGAATTGGCGTGGATTTGAAACTGCCACGCATTTCTGACCTGTTTAGGTGTCAAATCGTTTGTAGATTACATAGCATACCATCACGCCTGTATTCCCCGAAGGGTTTGGCAGAGGCGTACTTAATGTACACCCACAGTAAAGTTCCCCGGTATGTTTAGGTCCCATGTAATTGGGGGCGAGCCTATTGTCATTAACCGGGCACAACTTCCAAACTCCGAGCAGCTACTGTGAATTATCATAGAAAAGCCCAATAACACTTTGCTCGACCTGAGAATCGAACCCAAAACCTAGTATCTCTCAAAATTTCTACCTATCATCACCATGATGTCATCCCGGGGAAACCGAAATGTTTTTGAAAGCGAAGTCTGCCAACATGTAGTAGGTACCTACTGGATTATACCTAGGTAAGTACCTACATAGTCTGATTAAAATCACCATTAAAATTTAGGTTGTGTAAGGGCAAGTATTTTTTATGTACTTTTGATAAGACTCGATCCTACCTAAATCATATAGCATATACATTGTACATAGTTAAGTATTTAAGTATGTGAAAACTACCTAAAACAAACTACATTTAAGTTTCGAGTTGAAAACTGAACTGGCTGGCAACAGCGCAGCGGTTCATGGCCGTCGGCTAATGATGCGATACTCTACATAGGTACTACATTAGGCGGCGCACACAACAATGCAACTCTCCAAGGTTACACTTGAAGGTGACACGGGGCTGCGACGCTCGTTCTAAACATGCGACACGACTGCGACACGACTAAGACACGATATTGTAAAATTTTTTTTAAAAGCTTACTAGCAAAAATGTGGGTCGCACATTACTAGTATTCTTGTTAACCCCTCGCGCTAAGCTAAATGCTTGTGTTACGAGTGGGTTCACGTCGGTAGTGCAATAGGTGGGTTTCGAACCGGCAACCACATGACCACAAGTTCGACGCCCTAGCCATAAGGCTACCGCCGCCGTTTAATTGTTAATGGTTACCTAGTTTATAAGTTACATTTTATTTTTATTTTTAGAAACCGTTTAGGATAAGTTTCGCCGAGCGAGTGAGGATACCGGAGGCCCAAACTCTTAAAAGGCCGGCAACGCTGACGGATCACCTGATGGTAAGCGATTACTCCCGCCCATGGACACCCGCAACTCTAGAGGAGTCGAAAGTGCGTTGCCCGCCTTTTAAATGGGTTTAGGCCTCCGGTATCCTCATTCACTCGTTTTTTTCCGATGGAGTAATACATGTCAAAGAGCAGAGCGATGTGGACTTTTTGACACACCATGACAACAAAATCAAAAATATGTGTATGTTTAGTGTTAGATCGTGAGGTGTAAATGTATTCGCAATTATTATGCAGTTCACTTTACATCGATATTATTATATAGAAGCATGTGACTAAAGCAATGTGTTAAATGCTTTTTTATTACGTTTTTTGTGTAATTGACAGGAGTTGACTTGAAACAATCCGTTCAAACGTTTTTTTGTACTCGCTGGAATAATTATTGAGATAACTTCAAACGTCGCCAGTCTACAATAGTTAACAATAGTCTGACTAAGCGACTAATTATTAGCTATCAATACATTTTCCTGCCATAACTCATGTGTACATGGATGGAAAATGTATTTTAAGTAATGGAAAAAGACTAGCTGGTTGATACAGATCTGTTTCTGAGTAACAAACACCTGTTATTTTAGTGATGGTGGGGTTTAGCAGAAGTGTACTTATTATAAGTACTATTTTTTTTCCGTTATGTTAAGGTACTATATTATAGGAGGGCGACGAGCTGCCACTAATTCATTGATTGTCACTAACCGGGCACAAAACTCTAAGCAGCTACTAAGAATTTCATATAAAATCCATTAACACTTTTTTCTCGACCTGGGAATTGAATTCAGTATCTCTAGCGTAGCAGTCGCTCTTACCGACCACCGACTAATAAGGCACTACGCAGTTGCATAATACATTTATTTAAAATACACTTTATACCTATGTATATTTTAATACTAACAGCTTATTTACAATTAACTCAACTATCTCCTCTTATCCGAATCGTCTAATTAAAACTCGAATAAGCATTCAATTATTCTGGCAATTAAGTTGATAACAAGTAAATTCCTTGAGGAAAATTTCTTCTAGAAAATAAATATTCTTTAGAAAATGATAATACAAAAGGAAGTCCTTGGTACCTACTCAGTAGATATCAAATAGTTGGGAGGCAATTCGTCTATCGTGTGCAAGCATAAGAATATGAGTCAGGGGGGGGACACTTAGAACATGCATCACGTCAATAAATACAGACATGCCATCTACTTTGCATAACAGAGAAACACTGCTACCTAATAGTTTCAAGTCTATCGATAGATGTCTCTTCTCTCAAACTGTAATGCAATTAATAAAATAGGTTTAAGGATGATTGTTTAGCTGGGCCCGCCAAATTCAAATTACAATTGGTTTTTCGCAATTTCGCAAAGTTTTTGATGCTCAGTTGTGAATATTGTATAGCTAATGCCGAAATTACTACAACTTTGAATTAAGAATGTGTTATAGACCTATAAATTGCGAAAAACCAATTGTAATTTGAATTTGGCGGGCTCAGCTAAACTATCAGCCTTAATATGTGCGGGAATTTAATTCTTTATTAGTAGTATTATTTATAGTATTTATTGTACAGACCATTTATAACATGTTTGGTAAAAAATATCACATTATTTTATTTCAATAGCAATGTAGCTTATGGTAACATTGTTGTGAATACTTTTCATATTATTTTACTGGCAACATTAAACAATATGGTCGCTGAAACTTGTGTTTACGTATGTTAGTGTTTCGTGTTCATTAAATGATGAATTATTAGTTTTTTCAGTGTTTTGTCTACTTCAAACTTCGAGTTAAGATCTCTTCTTCGTCCTGATATGAGATTATATTTGGAAACCAATATAATTCTACCATTAAACTATAAATAAATGAAAACGTATACCTGTATTATATACATCTATCTACCTACCTATAGCTATCTATAGAGCGTTTGTTTGTTACTATTAGGAAATCCAGATGTCGCTTCATAACTTCAAATCGGGATGCCTCAAATTGGCTCAAGAGGGCTCTCTTGTACAACTATATTATTATACTCTTTGATATGAGTGTGTTCTGCTCTGTAAAAGTACATGTGTGTAGACTACTGTACTTGTACTTGTTGATCATCCCAGTCATCCCTTCAACATCAATAATACCTATCTCCATTAAGACATATCAGCTTAAGAACTTTTACTTACTGCTGTCACTGACTTCTAATTAGAAGGGCTGAGTAGGTAGTCTGCAGTGTAATTAACAAATAGGAAGGTAGTATTTAAATATCAAATAAGGTATCCACTTATAAGATAAAAAATAAGTTTAATTATGCCATAAGCATACTTAAAACCTATTAATCAGTAGGTACCGAAGTGTAACATAAACATGAGTAGGATATTATTGGGCATTCTACCCCACCTACCGTTCCTACGTCTCACTTCGTTCGCCTCCGTCACATTCGGTGTGGTAGAAAGCCCAATAAGATCCTACGGAGTAGGAGCCGTTTGACATTTCTGTTTTAAAACTAGACTTACTTGCCGTTCCTAAGTCTCACTTCGTTCGCCTCCGTCACTTTCGGTGTTGTAGAATGCCCAATAATATTTTCGATTCCGTAAAACTTGATTTGGATTGTATCCGTTCATTGTGAGCACATATCACACAATCATGTTAAGATGAATCGATGAAACCTACGTTCCTATTCCACTTATTCCGTGTCCATCGTTCGCTGTATTTTACCTCTTAGTTACAGGTTCTTGTTTTAGTAGAGAGCTCTCATCGACCCATTAGCTCAGTTAGGTAGAGCGTCGGGCTAATAACGCGAAGGTCGTGGGTTCGATCCCCACATGGGTCACAATCGTCTTTTTGGATATACTTTTTTACTTAGATTTCATTCCTAATTCTCATGCAATGTGCACACGTGTTACATTACTTATATTCGATATTTAATTTTATAAATATTGATGTACTTGCTATTTTCCCTCATTATTAAATAAGCCGTTTTAAACAGTCGTTATGAAATTTGTTAAACAACCACAATCGTTACATTTAAACGAACTCTGCGTAGAGCCACGAAACACTAGTTTTCGCCACGGAGAATTGTTACCCAATACGATACGATGTATCATATGTGGACCATCAAATTGCGGCAAAACCAATTTATTAATTGGTCTTCTTATACATGAAAATGGTTTAAAATTCGAAAATGTTTATGTATATTCCAAAACCGTGCAACAACCCAAGTACAATTTTTTAGAAAAAGTTTTGAAACGTGTACCAGGCATTACATTTCAGAAATATCACGAAAATGAGCAAGTACTGAGTGTTCACAACGCGAAATCAAATTCTGTAATTGTATTCGATGATGTCGCCTGTGAAAATCAAAGCAACATGCGTGATTACTTCGCAATGGGAAGACATAAGTTAATCGATTGTTTTTATCTGAATCAGACATATAGTAAAATTCCTAAACAGTTGGTAAGAGACAACGCGAACCTAATCGTACTTTTTAAACAAGATGAAATTAATATGAGACATGTTTATGAAGAACACGTCAATACTGACATGACATGGAGTCAATTTCGTGAAATGTGTTCAAAAATATGGAGTGAACCATTCACTTATCTTGTAATTAATAAAGATTGCTTCAAAAATAAAGGTTGTTACAGAAATAAATTTGACACTTTTGTAGTCTTTGATTAAGAACATAGATATAAAAGCCTGTAAACCTGTACGATTTCATTATTCTTTCCACGGCGGTACACCGATTACGATCAATCTTTACCAACATGGATAAATCATTAAAAAGACAAATCGTTAACGCTGCAGAAGCTGTAAAGAAAAAAGTACGAAAAATGCGAAATTATGAGATAGATAGTAAACAAGCACTGGATACAGTTTTTAAGCCTGTAACAGAGTCTCTCAACTTAATAGCTAAAGCCAGCCAGCAAACTCCTCTCCTAAACACTATTGAAGATGAAGTATCTGAAGTTCCATTAATAGATGAAACATTGCAGAAAGAAGGACTAGATGAAGATAAATCGGAAATTAGCAGTAACTCTTCGTATGAATCAATAGCTGATCAAAATCAAGATCGTGATACGTCATCCTGGTCAGTTTCTTCAGAAGCGTTGAAAGACATTCCATTTGGGGTCAGAGTAGAACGCGATAAATTGATGCTAGGTTCAGCTCCCGTAACAATTAACGATCAATTCATTATCGTCGCTGGTCATAAATACAAAAATACGTTTGGTTTAAAACAACTGCTGCTCAAAAAAGATCCAGATTTAAGTTTGGTTACTGAAAACGATAAACAAAATTATAAATTGATGTTGTTAGATACAAATGCTCATAGACGTGACTATGACCCAAAAAAAGCTATAAAAAGCAACAAGGGGAAAAAGTATATGGATGTTATAAAACCTCTATTTCAATTGCGAAATGATATTACAGACAAAATAAATTTGCCCAAAGGAAAAGGGTTGCTAATGCTAAAAAAATTGAACAAAGATGTTGATTACATATATTGGGATGATCCTAATGAGTTAGTTGAAAGACTAAAACTACTTATGGCTTCTCGAAATGCTGGAAATACAGGAGTAGATAACGAAATAATATCTATCATAGAGGAACTACGTGAAGGAAAATTTATAAGTAAATAAATATCTCGATCAACAATTATTGTTTTCATTTTACTCAGAACTGTCTTTCCGTACACACAAATAATGAATATAGATAAATTTGGTCATCATGTTCATAAAAGAATGCGACTGTCAGAACTCTTTGATTTTAATGAAAAAGCATTAATAAAATCAGATAATGGAGATTTTGATGTAAAAACGTTGAGATTAAGGGGAATTAGATCTCCTAGAGAAGCAGATGATGCTGTAAATAAGGATTATGTAGATCATTTGAATGCTAATACGATAAAAGAATTAAATAAACTTATTGGATCACTGCGTGCTCAAATCACAATAGATGTTCGAAATACGGTTCAGGCTACTTTAAAAGGAAAGATACCTGAGGTTTTAAGTCATTTACAAGATAATTTTTATACCAAAGCAGACATAGATAAGTTACTTCAAAAAACGACAACTCCGTAATGGCAAAACAGCAAATCGTAAATGAAATACACAAAGCAGCTCGAAAAAATTTTCTTCGACGTCGTGTCATTTTAAAAGGAATCCACGACTTATGGCAAGCGGACTTGATGGATATGCAAAACCTAAAAAAATTTAACAAGGGCTACAATTTTATTTTAATAGTTATTGACTGCTTCTCAAAGTACGCCTGGGCCGAACCGTTAAAATCGAAAAATAAGTTTGAAGTTACTCGTGCATTTGGACAAATACTGGGTAGGAGTCGTGAAACTCCTGTTAACTTACAAACTGATAAGGGGACAGAGTTTTATAACAACAATTTTCAAACTCTTATGAAAAAGCACAATATTAACCATTACTCGTCATTCTCCACTAAAAAAGCATCAATTGTAGAGCGACTGATTAGAACTGTAAAAAATAAATTATATAAATATTTTAGTCTTAATGGAAATTATAAGTGGATAGGTCTACCGTTGGAAGATATATTTAAAAGATATAACACCACAAAACATCGCACTATCCAATTTAAGCCAATTGATGTGAATAAATCAAATGAACCAGCAATAAAAGAAAATATTAAAAATATATACAATCATGACTTTGTTCAGTGGAAGCCTAAATTCAAAGTTGGTGATTGCGTTCGTATCAGTAAATATAAACACAATTTTGAGAAAGGATATACTCCTAATTGGTCAACTGAATTATTTAATGTAAAAAAGATTAATAAAACCTTACCAGTAACTTACCAAATAGAAGATCAACGAAAGCAAATCATATTAGGAGCTTTTTATGAGCAAGAACTTCAAAAATCTAGCCATCCTGATATTTATTTAGTCGAAAAAGTTTTGAAAAAGAAAGGAAACAAATTGTATGTCAAATGGTTAGGTCTTAATAATGATGAAAACAGTTGGATTGACAAAGCTGCAATAATGGTTTAAGATGTTATATAACCTATTTTAAAAAAGTAAACCTTTCATTCTACTTTAAGTAATGCAAGGTGGTGGACTAGTTAATAGCATTATTAATAAGCTACCATTCGAAGTTCATTTACCAGGATACAATTATTGCGGACCAGGAACCAAACTTTCCAAACGGTTGGCTCGAGGTGACCGAGGTGTAAATAAGCTAGACGACGCTTGTATGTACCACGACATTGCATATGCAAACCATACAGACTTATCAAATCGTCACAAAGCTGATTTACAACTACTTAATATGGCTAAACAAAGATTGAAATCAAAAGATGCTGGGAAAGGTGAAAAACTAAGCTCATGGCTAGTGAGCAAAGTGATGAAAGCTAAATTGAAGTCTGGATCCGGAGTTAAAACATTTAAAAGCTTGGTTTCCAAAATAAAATCAAAAATAAAGAAACTCAAACACGGCGACAATAAGACTTTAATAAAAGCAGCTTACTTAGTTGCAAAAAAGTTATTTCCGAGCATTCATCATCGTATTCGGGTGCCACGAGTAATACCCATACCGAAGACTGGAGGAGTTTTACCTCTGATTCCAATTTTCGCTGGTTTATCGGCTTTGGGAACTTTAGCTGGTGGTGCAGCTGGCATTGCGAAAACCGTTAATGATTACAAAGCAGGTCAGCAAAATTTGCGAGAAGCGGAACGTCATAATAAAGCTATGGAGGCTTTAGTGTTGGGCAAGGGTTTATACATTAAGCCGTATAAAAATGGTAAAGGATTGTATATTCATTCTTCAAAAAACTGAAAAATATGCTACCTAATCGACCTCTAACTAATGTAGACATCCTAAAATATTCAAGAAATATCCCTCATTTCCGTGGAGTCTACATGAAGGATCGATTACCCAGGACGCCGAAACGGGTTGAATGTGGTATCGTTAACTTAGATAATTCTGTTAACGAAGGAACGCATTGGGTAGCGTATGTTAAAGTATATGATTATTGCGAATATTTTGATAGCTATGGAAATTTAAAACCTCCGATGGAATTAATTAGATATTTAAAAAAATGTAATGTGTTTTATAACTACACAAGATATCAAAAATTCAATGCAGTGAACTGTGGTCATTTATGTTTAGAATATCTTTGGAGTTTTTGGAATAAAAAAATATTATAAAATATATGCTTTTCTTTCATTTGAATCATTTGCAAGATGTCGCTCACTTTGTCGATAACTGGAAACTCTTCAGTTTTATCTACATACTATCCTAATACGTTACAGCTTGATGGAGAGTATGAGTGTGCTTTATTACACTTTTCGACATTTAATTCTATCCCAAACATTGACAAAAGTAATAATAGGTTCTATTATGGCCTTAACAACGTTATAGAAATACCAGAAGGTACATATGAATTGCAAGACATCAATGATTATTTAAAATCGGAAATAAAAGATGCATCTATCAAACTTCAATGCAATAATAATACTTTAAAAACTGCTATGTTCTGTACAAAAGACGTTAATTTTACCAAAGAAGATACTTTTAGTAGAATGTTAGGATTTAATGAACAAATCTTGGAAGCAAATAAATGGCATGTATCACAGTCTCCAGTCAACATTTTACCAACGACCGTGGTCAGGATAGAATGTGATATTGTAAGCGGTTCCTACATAAACGGTAAACCAAGTCACATTATCCACGAATTTGCACTCAACGTGCCACCTGGATACAGGATCATTGAAATCCCGAAGAACGCAATATACTTTCCAATCAATCAAAACAATATAAATTGCATTTATATAAGGTTAGTGGATATAAACAATAACTTAATAAATTTGCGCGGTGAAGAAGTACAGCTATATTTACATCTTAGAAGAAAAACATGATTGACTACAATAAAAATGTACGTCAAGAACTAAAGCATATCAGTTCCATTCCAGCTACATACCAAATAAGACCTCGCTCTAAGAAAAAAATTAAATTAACTAAAGATAATAAAGCATTCCTCAGAGCGATCGGATTGCTAAAATGAATATCTTAGACGTTTTATCTGCTCCAAGTTACGATAACTCTATAGAAGGAATCGAATTTCATTCCTACAAGCCTTATGTGACGAGTTTCAACAGGAACGATGAAATCCGTATACCTATTAACCAACAAGACTTATACATACTACCATCAGCTAGCACTCTGTATTTGGAAGGAACTGTTAACGTTAGTAAAAAAGACACGAAAGACGAAGCTACTAGTGTCAATTTCACGAACAATGCGTTAATGTACTTATTCCAAGATATAAGGTATGAGCTTAATGGAGTGGAGATTGATAAAATAAAAAATGCAGGTATAACTACAACCATAAAATCATTAATATCCATGAATGAAAGTGAATCAAAAATATCTAATGCTTGGGGCTGGAATATCGATGGTATAAAAAATATCAATGGAGGAAGATTTTCAGCTTCTATACCACTGTGTCATATCCTCGGATTTGCTGAAGATTTTAAAAAAGTCGTGATAAACTGTAGACATGAACTGATATTGTTACGAAGTAACACTAATTTGAACGCTGTAAAACTGAACACTGGCGAAACGGTGGATGACGTTCAGATTAACAAAATTATATGGCGTGTGCCACATGTCAAAGTATCAGATAAAGAAAAAATCAGTTTGTTAAGACTCCTAGAAAAAGATCGACCACTTCAAATAATATATAGAAATTGGGATCTGTACGAATATCCAACTTTACCTAAAACTACAAAACATACTTGGTCTATCAAAACTTCAACTCAAATAGAAAAACCAAGATACATAATTCTTGGTCTACAGACAAATAGAAAAAACAATGCAAGTTCTGACATGTCTCAATTCGATCACTGTCATGTTCAACACGTCAGAGTGTATCTCAATTCCACGTATTTCCCATATGAGAACCTAAATGTAAATTTTGCTGACAACAGAATTGCTTTATTATATGAGCAGTACACCAGATTTCAACAGTCGTACTACGGACGTCGTCCAGAGCCCATATTAAGCGAGAAACAATTTAAAGACTTAGCACCGCTGTTTGTCATTGATTGCTCTAGACAAGCGGATAACTTAAAGACAGGTCCAGTAGTGGATGTGCGAGTAGAAATTGAGAGTAATTCCGAAATACCAGATCAAACTTCAGCCTACTGTCTGATTCTCAACGATTGTATAATTGAATACAAACCCTTAAGTAACATCGTAAAGAAGTTATCATGAAACCGGATACAATTATAGTTGATCTCCAAGGATTTAAGAATTTTAATAACAATTTTATTGTTAAAGAAGTGGCCATTGTAAGTCAAGAATATTCACAAACATTCTTGGTAAAACCACCATGTTCGTTCCATTACTTAACAAAAGAAGAAAAGAAGCAAGTGAGATGGTTGGAAAAATATAGTGGAATTTACTGGAGCGAGGGCTACATAGACTACAATGAGTTTAAACGTGTTATAGTGCCATATTTAGAAAATAAAAAAATTATTACAAAGGGTTTGGAAAAAATAAAGTGGATTAAAGACTTATGTGAGAACTGTGAAGTAATCGATATAGGTGAGAAGGGATGTCCTAATTTTTCAGTCTTGAAAACTAAATATTGTAAAAATAAAACTGAGTTTAATTGTGTGAATCATAAATTGAATTGTGCACTAAATAATGCTGTGTGTATAAGAAAATGGTATTTTGATAATAATATGTCTGTATTCAAATTATTTTGTTGTTGCTAAGCTACATTATATATAATAAAAATATCCGATTAACTACATAATGGTTTTTTTATTTTATTATATTAACCTACAAAACGAACTTAAAATCAGCTGCAGTAAAATGATGTTTCTTTAATTAATACAATTTCAAATAAGTATACTTACAATCATTTTAAACGATTTTAATTATTTCATTTCACTAAGGCTAATTTAAAGTTCGAGTATAAATAAGTAATGCAAATAAAACATAAGTAATTCAAATTTAAAATATATATTTTATTTATTTTTTACAATTACAAGCTAATAACACCTAAGAATAATAATGACTGTCTCATACTTAATTTAATATTTTAATTATTTACATTATGTAACTTATATACCTAAATCACGGTAGATATTTTAATTATTTATACATTTAAAAGTTACATATTTAGCGTTTAAAGACTAAGAAAGCATATGACATAAACCCTAATAAGTAGGTAATAATAAAGTTATATTAACAACAAATATCTTATTCTGTTAATATTATCTTATACTAGATTATTAGTAATACCTACATTCAAATTATTATTTTATTTTATTTATTTACACATTCAAAACTTACACATTAACACTAAAGAATAAGAAAGCAAATTTAATAAATGACATACCTACTTAATTATACCCTAATAACTGTATTACCTATATAAACAACAAATCTTATGATACATGATTTAGGGACACATGTTCTAGTTTATTTATTTACATGTACTTATGTAACTTACAAACTTGTGATGTATGTAGTGCGTTATACTAGAATAACAAAGAAATTAACATTACTTACATTTAAATTCATTTTTTTTTATATTTTTTTTATTTATACATTCAAAATTTATACTAAAGAATAAGAAAGCAAAAGAAAGCAAATGACATTAAATTCATACTCTAATAACTATTAATTATAAACATAAATCTTACCTATGATAAGAACTTATAAATCCTACTACTTACAAAGTAATGACACCCACTAATAACAATTACCGTCACAAAGTTTTTTAGATATTTTATTAACCAACGATTGTGTCTCATCCATAATAAAGTCCAGTGGTTCACTCACAACATATTGCGCACTCAAAACTACCGCGTCCTCAATGTCACTTGCACATTCTTGTTGCTCATTTAAGTCCAAAACTTGTATTTGGATCAGTCGCAGACCTTTTTTCTTCTCATTATTGATGACGTATGACTGGCAAGGAGGCAGCTTCCGCTTTTGACAATCCCTTTTCGCTCTTGGTTTCTTATTGGTAAGCCTTTGTTGTTGTGTATGTTGTTGTTCGGGTACGTGCCAACTCAAACTTGGAGTCGGGAAACCCTGACCGTATTGCGAAAAGACGAGGTCAGGGGAATCACACATTTTTGATGATCTGAAACAAGCAAAATAACAATTAATATAATGTTAATGAATATCAGCCTAAGTAATAAATAACATTTAAACGAACTAAGTACTTACAGTTGTTTTCGATTCAATGATGGGAAACTGAGAAGTCCGACCAGTCCGGTCAATATCAGCTAAATGAGACGGAGGACTAATATTATTATGTTTGTGCCGTACTCCAGAAAGCATTATGCACATTTTTTATTACAAGTTTGAACTTGTTTCTTATGTATGACGTAGCCCGTCACTTGCGAGCACCTGATCGGTGTTATATTACACAAACCAGTCAGCGCAATGCGCTTTGTCATCAGGAACGGAAATGAAACAGATTTATGAACATAAAATATTATTTATTTAAGTATACTTACATATTATATTTACTAGGTACAAGGGGCACCAAGAATACACACATTTTAGAATTGCTTACATACTGGTTCAAAAGTAACTTCTGTCGATACTATGAAACAGATTTATTAACATAAAATATTATTTATTTAAGTATATATTTAGTAGGTACAAAGTGCAGATAAAAGCAAACTTATAAAAGACCTATATAGGTACCTACCTAAGTAATTATCAGAGCTCGTATAGCTACATCTCTGTTTAGCTCTCTTGACTAGTACAAGGAACACCAAGAATACACACATTTTAGAGTTGTTTACATAATAAAGCTAGGTTCAAAAGTAACTTCCATGTTAAAATTGTAACTACTGTAATTACGTTTAAATTGTGGTAATGCATTACATAAATATAGATGCGTTACCCCAGGCTAAAGTAGAAACTTTATCAAACGATAGCAATCGTTTATCATCATTGCTTGAAAGTGCTATTTTATTTACGTCCTGAGTGAATATTTCATGTTTTATTGACCTAAACAATACATTTTTTTTGTGAATAACATTGCAATTGTATAAAACATTTTTATAATCTGACATATTTAAATTTTTGGTAATACATTTTTTTGTACCTTTTGCCTTTTTAATTGTTTTGTTTAAAGTTTTAATACAGTAAAGCCTTGAGCGCAGTCCTACGAATTCTTTGATAATGTTGCCACCCATTTCATCCTTAAACAGTCCTGGAACCTTCTTATTTATAATTGGTAAGTTATAGTCGTTGTTACAGTCATAATTGCTGGTATCAAAATATTTTAGAAAATGCAGCTTGAAGTCTTTATACACGTCATTACTCTGTACATCATATACTAGGCTATCTGTGTCAGTATAGCACAATTCAATTCGGTTACCATAAAAAGGTTTTATGATAGAGTAGTGAAAGTCGTACATGTGAGTCTTAGATAATTCTAATACTGCAAACCCTATGTATATTGGTTTATTAAGAATAATACGCACAGGTTTCATTTGGATTGCCACTAGATCATCAGAAAATACAGTGGCGCTATGAAAATATGGGCTGGCTATCAATTTTTCAGCACAAGTAGTCTTTTTTGTTTTATTGTTCGAGTCACACCACTTGTTTACTAACTTAACGTCTATTCGATTTTCATTATTTTCCAGGGTCTTTCCAAAAATACTATTGTTCAATAATTTGAAAAAGTCTTGTTCAAACGTTGACTCTGCTTTTTGGCGTAACTGGGTGTTAATATCAATATATTGCTTTAAAAAACAACTTTGCTTAAATGTAATAGCGCGATGGACCCTTCTCAATACTAAACCGTGCTGTAAACACTTTTTTAAATGTACGTAATGAATAACATAGTGATATTTATCGTACAAATTTGGTATTAGCTTTTTATTCTTACCACCAGGTGGCAAGCATTTTTCTGGACAAAAAGGAAAGTCATTGTGTTCCATGTGCAAATTCTCCGGATATATTAAATCAACTTCAAGAATGTAACCGTTTTCCGCAGTATCACTGATGACTGCTAAGTTCAATTGTAAAAAATCAATTTCTTGTCTATTCATAAATCTAAAACCGGAATAGGGTAGGGATTGACACATACTATAACCGTATAAATTATTACAATCTAAATAAATGATAAATGAATTTGGACGGGTTGGATCGTATGTATCTAAATATTTATGATTGGCTTTGACATGTCTTTTGGAACACATACAAACACCTCCACGAATACCTTTTTGTATCATTCTAAAAATTTCAACATCACTAATCAATTCTAATTGAACCCCTGTTTTTAAAAGCATAGCGTCAAAAGATAGACTTGGTGCTGTAAGATAAAACGCGGGATCGAGGTTGTAATGTAGTTTACAAGTTTTTCGAAAATTTTCAAATACATCTGTTAGCAAAAGAACATCTGTTTTGAGATATAAATCTGTGTACATACCCATGTTTTGAATATTAAATACTGACCAAACAGACCGAGCGTGTTCATAGTCTTCATCGGTAATTGCCTCATTAGTTAAAGAGTTAAAAAAATATTTTTTAGAGGGTAAACACGTATCTTCATAACGTTCCCATTGAGACATATAGTCATATGGATACACTCCTTTACGGGTGAGTAGGTTAAATTGTTGTTTTTTAGGAAAATAAGATTTTAATTGTTTAAAGTCTTGTTTTTTCATTGTATTAACTAACTTTTCTAAGCTAGTTCCTAAAAACTTGAAAGAATCTACAAACCGTACCTGGATGCTTTCCCCGGTAGAAATCGGAATAAACTTAGTGAATGAAATATAGTTTTCTTTTGTTTTAGGTATCACTTTAATAGATCCAGGAGCTTCACCTAATTCTTTTATGAAAAGGTGGCAATCGTATCCGGATAAATTATGAAAAAATACTGGCAAAAATGTTGGTAGTTTGTATTGTATGTTACAGTAACTATGAGCTGCACCACGATATTTACCAGTCAAGTGACAATGATCGCGAACCCTATCGCCCAACAAGAAGTGCTCACAAATATGACATGTCATCGCGTTTTCAAAGTCACGAGCATTATCATTAGAGTAAATCATAGGAGCATTAATTTTTAAAATATCGTAAATTTTTTGTGCATATTTATAGATAGACTTCACAAAATTTGACACACAATCCGCACCGCGATAAGAAACGTAACGATTGTGGCTTTCGTCTAGCGTACACGTAATATGATAAGCGAAAGCTACAGGCACGTGTCGCTGTCGAGTTACAGTACTCGCCTTAGTGGGGTCAGGGTCACAATATTCATACCGTTCTAGCATTGTTTCAAAATCTGCGTATATAACAAATGGTACAATTTGCTTTCTATTATAATTTTTAAACTGAATGAAAGAACCCTTTGGAGGTAGTTCAGTGGCGACACCTCCACAACTATGCGAACTAAGGTCATCGCATGAATTAAAAAACATTAAACAAACGTCACAAAAGTACAGTTTACTGTGGTGTTTTGTTATTTGATTTTTAACAAGTCGCGGCAAGTCTTTAATGAGACAGTAATGTGACAAATCATCTCTTTCTAAATAAAGTAAATGAATCACCTTTCCGTTCAAGGCTTTTGGTTTGTAAAGCGGTCCTATGACGGTATTATTTTTTAAACCATAAATGTAAATGCAAATTTCAGGGTTATTCACTTCGAACCGCGCAATATCTGAAAAATTCACTGGAAATGACATGTCCTTTACCTTTAAAACGTTACGAAAATCAGGGTAAGAAGATACTCTTTCAGGGTGACTTTTAGCTGGATATAAAGCAGCAACAACAGACCATAAAAAACAATACTCGTCATTATTGTGGATATTAACACATGCTTTTTTCGATTTTATTGCAGGAGGTAATTCGATAAAGCCTGAACCGCGCAACGGTTGATATTTGTTAACATTGACTTCCAAATGAGAACTGCTCAAGAACGTCCATCCACTGTCTCGGTCCTGAAATTCTTCTATCTTTTTTGTTAAAGTATTTTTTACCTGAGACATTAGTGAATCAAATTCATAATTCTGATGCAGAGTAACGTTTTTTGTGGCAAATGATTTCATCTCCTGAGAATCATTTTTAAACATTAAAAACAAAGCAAAATATTCGAAATTAACTTTTAGGCAAGCATGTTCTTTAAGAGATATGTCAATTAACTTTTTAATTTTGTCCCAATTATTATAAAGAAATGGTTCTAGAGAACAATTCTCAGACGGATCGACAA
Source organism: Acronicta leporina (assembly GCA_947256265.1). NCBI lineage: Eukaryota > Metazoa > Arthropoda > Insecta > Lepidoptera > Noctuidae > Acronicta > Acronicta leporina. The sequence goes on along the minus strand of OX366526.1, from coordinate 14,664,933 downwards.
TTCTATAAGAAGCTATACGATTACGAAATGCAGAATGTATTATTTCAACACCTTCGCAAAAATGCGTAATAGTTTTGTTTTTATGATTAGTACTACGTAGGTGTCCTGTCCAGTGACTGCGCTCAACAGATGTGTTACAGACAGTACAGAAAGGCATTTTAGATTAAAATAGTTTTAAACTTTACTAACTATTAGATGTTGCAATATATTATTATTACGATTATGATGTACGATCGCAAAAATACAATAATAGAATATATGGTGCCCCAACAACTTAAATATTTATTTTATGTTTATATTATCGCTATAAAAGACGGGCTCAGAATCATCAAATAATTCATGAGTCCGTCTCATAAAAGCTTGTAGACTGTCCCACTGCGGCGTGTTGCGGTTCAGCTGGACTTTTAGAGCCACCAAGGCTTTCTTCCACCGAATCTCTTTAGGGGTGGAGGCAACTTCGGCCTTGTTGTAGACCTTTACCTCCACATAGAAGTCCCCGGTTGAGTCCGTCGTTCGCCGCACTTTACCGTTGGCGACACGGCTTGTGAGGGACGAACCGAAGTCCCCAAATGAGGTCGACGACGGAATGTACTCCTCCAAGCCAAAGAGGTCCGAGCCCGAACTTTCTTTCTGTCTTTTACTGTAAACAATTTAACATATTCTTTATAATAATTTACACAACACAGTACATTGCATTAGTTTAACACGAAACATTGCAACATGAAATTACCTTGATTTCGATTGTGATGGCGTGGTGCTCTCGGAAGCTTTGCGCTTCGACACCTTCTTTTTGGGTTGCACCTTCGCAACCTCGGCTACAGCTGCGGGTCTTGTCTGGTATTCTGAATCGGAGTCAGACCTGAAATGGAACACATAAAGATTAATTTTGGAACTAATTAATAACTGTGACTTAATTAAGACTATCGATACACCAGCCGGCAGGCAGAAACCAGGTCCGTAGCTGGGTAGCGATTAAATATTCAGTAGTACTTACTTACATTTTTTAGGTGGTTGAAGGTTTTATATATATATATATATATATATATATATAACGAAAGTAACTGGTGTTTATCACTGGAAGATACTGGAGCGAATGTAATATTGTGATCAAAATTGATTGATTTTATTCATAAAAAATACCATTTCAGCAATATTTAGTCCATTATAAAATTAAACCTTAATTACATGGTCTCACAGTTGTATGGCTAATTTATGTTACTTACGTCTAATTAAATCGTAGTGATTGAAAATCGATTCTGTCAAATTGCAATTTTATCGTGAGAAATGACGTATAAAACCAGCTTTTTACGCTCGCCGACATACCTGAAGACGATACATGACACTCATGATTAATACATTAAACCATTGTAATAAAGTATGTATGTTTGTTTAATAAACCTTGATGTAAAACTCCGCATGATATCACACATGTGAAATAAAAAAATAATAAATCATTTTTTCAAAGACGCAAATAAAAACGAGCTGAAAGAAAAATATCCTGGAAACATTTTTTTGTGCAGACTAATCCATGTAAACGAACTCGCGTCAAAAAGTTAGTTCACTCATATGCTGCAGTAAAACTTGACATTAGTATAAGTAATATCATCTTACGACTAAAACGGACTTTTCATAATCATTTCATGTAAAGGTTCAGTAGGTACTGATATTAAGATTCATCTTTCGAACAATTCCTAGATTGATAGAACTAACAATTATTTATTAGGAAACATTATAAAATAATAAGCAAAGTTATCAAAACGGGTATAGGAACAACTTCTATTTAAATTTATTAATTGCATTGGTTAGGAAATCCTCTAAAAAACCTATTTTAATCAGAGACTGCAACATGCACGATGATCATCTTACATTCAGTGTAATTGTTGAATACATGGAAATGACTCATACATACAGGTGTTCGTGTAACAAAGTTCGGATACTGCAAATTTACATAATGCAAATTTGCAATCTTTAACAGCAGAGCAACCAGTAGTTGTTTGTTAACGTCTAAGCTAGTGTCGACTGTGTGAGTTAATTAAATTAAAATTTGGATGTCCTTGGTGCCCAATCTGGGTCATAGAAATAGAATGTGCGTGTGCCTGTAGGTGCATGCTATTTCTTGCTCTGTGAAGAGACATGAGACAATCTGTCCTGAATTTTAGTTTAATGTTTACGGTATCCTAAAGTTCAGATGTCCTTGGTGCGCAATCTGGCGTCATAGAAATAGAATGTGCGTGTGCCTGTAGGCCTGCTATTTCTTGCTCTGTGAAGAGACATGAGACAATCTGTCCTGAATTTTAGGCTAGCGGTTCATATAGTGAATACTCTTGTTCGTTACGGTGTAAGGTAGTGGTTTCTGTTTGAATGAATTACATTAAAATTCAGATGATCCTCGAGCCAATCTGGTCACTTAAGCGGAGTAAGTGTGTAGCCTATGTGGTTATGCGCTATCTCTAATTTTGTGGAGAGACATGAGACAATCTGTCCTGAATTTTAGTTTAATGTAGGGTAACCTAAAGTTCAGATGATCCTCGAGCCAATCTGGTCACTTAAGCGGAGTAAGTGTGTAGCCTATGTGGTTATGTGCTATCTCTAATTTTGTGGAGAGACATGAGACAACCTGTCCTGAATTTTAGGCTACCAGTTCAAGTAGCGATCACCCTTTTTTTGAGAAATATTTAGAGTCAGTGAGTAACGGAGGCGCAGTTATTACTCTCTAGTGCTGATATAATAGTGGTTCAGAACCACTGCCCAATATGGTTTTCAGCTAAAACCTAGAAGTAATAATTTCGGTAAAGTAGTGTAGTGAAACAGCCTATCATGTTCACAAAAGGTTCTTTTAAGAACCGCAAATTATCGTGTCCTAAAAGAAGTCGTTAAAACGTACCATTATACCCTGTACAGTCAGTCTCGAGGCAAACAAAGTGAGAAGTAAGAACGGTAAATAAATCAAGTTTAGAACGAAAATGTTGAACGGCTCCTATTCCGCAGTTATTACTCTCTAGTGCTGATATAATAGTGGTGCAGAACCACTGCCCAATATGGTTTTCAGCTAAAACCTAGAAGTAATAATTTCGGAAAAGTAGTGTAGTGAAACAGCCTATCATGTTCACAAAAGGTTCTTTTAAGAACCGCACAGTCAGTCTCGAGGCAAACAAGTTTTAAAACGGAAATGTTGAACGGCTCCTATTCCGCAGTTATTACTCTCTAGTGCTGATATAATAGTGGTTCAGAACCACTGCCCAATATGGTTTTCAGCTAAAACCTAGAAGTAATAATTTCGGTAAAGTAGTGTAGTGAAACAGCCTATCATGTTCACAAAAGGTTCTTTTAAGAACCGCACAGTCAGTCTCGAGGCAAACAAGTTTTAAAACGGAAATGTTGAACGGCTCCTATTCCGCAGTTATTACTCTCTAGTGCTGATATAATAGTGGTTCAGAACCACTGCCCAATATGGTTTTCAGCTAAAACCTAGAAGTAATAATTTCGGTAAAGTAGTGTAGTGAAACAGCCTATCATGTTCACAAAAGGTTCTTTTAAGAACCGCACAGTCAGTCTCGAGGCAAACAAAGTGAGAAGCAAGAACGGTAAGTAAATCAAGTTTTAAAACGGAAATGTTGAACGGCTCCTACTCCGTAGGATCTTATTGGGCTTTCTACCACACCGAATGTGACGGAGGCGAACGAAGTGAGACGTAGGAACGGTAGGTGGGGTAGAATGCCCAATAATATCCTACTAACATGATACCAAAAAAACCGCAGAATATGATAATTGATAGGTAACAAAATGGACGACACGCAAAAAATGGTAAGATTCCAAGAATCATCACCGATTGTGAGAACTCGCCCTTACAATGCCACGATACAAATACAATATACAATGCTAACGCTGGCGACAGTCTGTCTAGCAACGCAGGTGATAGAGACGGAGATACCATGTATTAGCCCGCGAGACAGAGACAACAATCACGTAGCAACAGTAACACGACAAGCGCGCTATCTTGCTTTAACGAAAGCTCTTTTACGTGATAGAAAGAGAGAGATAACCGCTGTATAGCTGGTGTCCTTGAAACTCGGCAGCTATTAATATTAGTGTAATTATTTTGCAATTTTGAAAATGTTGTAATAAGATTGATAGTGTTATGAGATAGGTCGACACGGCACGTATACATAGTGTGTTCTGTGCACGTCATCGTAGGTAACTCAACCGTAGAACACCTAGTCTGTAATTACTGCTCAACAAAGCGCAACAAAACGTTTTATAAGATAGAAAGGTAAGTGCCGAGTACCTGCCTATTTATCTACTTTACCACAGAACATGAACAGTCCTAAAGTCCTAACTACTTGCCTATCTAATAAAATGTAACAGCGTGAAATTATTTCGGACGCAGCATAGATTTGTAGCATTTGCAATTTTGTGCTGTCTTTGCTGATTATAATTAGGTAAGTATGTAAGTTAGAACCAACCACAGAATAGTAAAACTGCTATGATTAAGTACCAAAGTCTCCTTCTATGAGTCTAAGAAGGACGCTGCCGAGCTGGATCCCGCTCGGAGAAGAAGGCTTTGTGGAGGCAACCGCTTTGGCGACTAATACGCCAAAATCCCACCTGCAACATCAGGAAGGTGGGTGTTTGGAGTCGCTAAAGAGGGAACTCTGGCCGCCTAGCGAGTGACTCTAGAGAGACACACGAAGATAGCAACACAGTGCTCACGTGCTGGCAGACAGTCTCCCCAGGGATGGTGCCAGGTGTTGCACAGAGGGTTTTTGGGGTGGTCTCTCAAGAGGAACAGTGCCTACTTCCATGTGCTGATAGTGGCCACCGGGACGATTTTAGTGGGTAGAAATCTTATAATCCCCGGTATTATCCCCTAAGATCGGTCGAGTTTAAAGTTTGCCACCGCGAACCTGATTGCATAATTATGGAGATTAAAGTATAGGATCCTGAAAAGATCCTGTTTTTTTGTAGAACGAATAATGAGCAAGAGAGCCATGTATCGGCAGTTTGGCACGAATGGGCCGGCCTGACAAGAGTAATACCACGGCCTCACAGGAAACCGAGTGAGGATACCGGGAGGCCCAAACCCTTTTAAAGGGCGACAACGCACTTGAGGCTTCTCTGCTGTTGCGGGTGTTCATGGGCGGCGGTAATCGCTTAACAACAAGCGTTACGTCTATTTGTTTGCATCACATAAAAAAAAACGTAAGGCTACTAAAAAAGCCCACGATTTGACAGCTAGTTATGTATGCTAGGTTGATGACTTCACATTAATTGAAATGATGACATCATTAACGATTATTATTATACAAGAGTGGTACCTATAGTATTTCAGCCTGCGGTTAAGTAACTAGTAGTACCTACCCAGCTACCCACATTTTATTCACAACTTCTTTACATAATAAACTTTTTTCATATTTTTTCAATAAGTATGACTTTTAGCTCTCGAATTTTGTGTTTTTTTCACGGTCCCAAGACCGTGACAGGAGTAAAAATCTTGGGCTAGGGCAACATTTTTTTGTGAAGAAACTGCCAAGCACAGGTAAGTAATCAGCTGATCATTGAAAAGCAAACACGCGTGAAATTGATTGCTCCCTAACATAGGGAACCCGATACCAACTCGACAAGAGCTTTTGAAATATCGCACTTCAATTAGGTAAGTAAGTACTTAGGTACGTACAACTTCAGGTTTCCGTGGATAAGTAAACAAAGTATTTTATTTCCCTAAATCTTTTTCTCTGTTGGGGAAAATAGGTATCTTGTGATAAAATTAAATTAAAATCTCCAGCTCCACTTGTAACGCGTGAGTCTTAAGAAACCATTTTTGGAGAAGAGAAAACTTTAACGGTTGGTAGCACAAATTTAAATAATTGTGCTAAAACATTGAATTTCACAGATGCTCAGACAAGATGTATAACCAATGTTGCCAATAAAATAGAATGAACATAAAAGAAACCAATTCTTTTAACTGAAACAGTCTCATTATATACTTAATTTGTTATTTTTAGTAGAACATGTGTACATCTTTTTTATCTAATATTCATTTAAAATATGTAACAGCGTCTCTCCAGGCTGAAAAAGTGTAAGATACTTAGGTACCTACCTACTTACTTATAAAAAATATACGATTGCAACTGACAAAGGAACTCTAGGTAGAGTACCTACGCTAGGTACCGGACTACGTCAGTGGTCACAGAGCGCATCATTCAATACCTATTTGACGATGTACTGCAACTCGCAACCATCGGTCGTTACTCGTTCCGCATCCCATGAATTTTATTATTATACGATAAAAAAATAATCACCTGTCCGCGTGTTCTATTATATTTGTCCGGTGTACGCCCGGGGCAGGTCGCCACGCCATCGCCACACTTGCCGGATTACGCTAAAACTATTTAAGGGGATCGGGATATTCGCAGGTATATTATGGGGTTTACCTTACAAATACACCTACAAGCAAAATCCAACCCAATTCAGAAGCTATAAGGCTTGCATTTGGCTTATAGGTGTATAAAGCATATTTTGAAGCTTCAAATTATAACGAAGGAATTTAGATCTTCACAAGACGTGATACAGTTCAAGTTGGTTTAATAGTCAGGTGGGGCACTCAACATTTTTTGTTGACTTAGAATAACGTCTTTTTTTCGCTGACACGTTGTCGATATATCACGTCCGTGACTGCGTCTATTGTCACGAAAATTTATTTTAAAGTTTTTGTCGATATTTTTACCTAAAGGTTTATTACAACATTTACAACCAGTAACGTAAAAAACCTTGAAAGCAACTTACTATTAATCTGTGGCCAGCGCTCATAAAGCCGGTAACTCCTTACAAAAAGTTAGATTTGGTTTTTGGTTAAGAATTTGTCAATAAGTGGCACGATTTGGACTGTCAGAAAGTTGAAAGCGAAACCTCGTTGAGTGGTGTAGATTGGATGAGGAGGTTTTAGTGGTTTGGACGCTCACGATGGGAACAGGTAGTGGGCAAGCCTCATTTAGTTGAGGTGGCTGATCTCGGCCATAAGTCACAAGACAAGATAGATATGAGTTCCTTATGTGTGTAGCAGAATACTTACTGGGCTTGTAGTTATACTTATATATACTCTTCTCCTTACATTTGGCATCAATATGCAAAAAGAAGATGCCAGATGCGTCTGTTTTTCCGTGACACAGACGGCTCAACTGTGCCGTCATATCTGGAGAAGAAAGTACCCATCTACCTAAGTATGTACTTACATAATGAAAAACATACTTACATTTCATTTGATTTTGTAATTTTTTTTAATACTTACCTACTACTTAAAACTTATCTGGCAACCCTAATCTACTAAAAAATAAACAAAATTTACTGTACGAGTCAAGTTCCCATATACATGTTTTCTTACTCCTGAAAAAAGACGGAACATGCGTTTATGGTACGCTAAGAGTGAGATGGAGATACTGGCGGGATGCGCGGGAGTGTTTTTTTAGGTCACGGGTTCAGTGCTCGCGAAATGCGTTGCACATGTGATTGTGGGAGTGTTAATAGCTTAAAACTCCACGCTGTGGTTTATTATGGTGCGTTTAAGGAACCACAAGATTCTTCGAGAATAAAATTATTGGCTATAAGTACTTACTTCAAAGTTTTATAAAATCTGTATTATGAAATCTATATCTTATCTTTACTTCTATACTATTAGATAAAGCTGAAGAGTTTGTTTGTTTGTTTGCTTGAACGCGCTAATCTCAGGAACTACTGGTCCGATTTGAAAAATTCTTTCAGTGATAGATAGCCCATTTATTGAGGAAGGCTATTTATAATATCATGCTAAGACCAAGTAACTAAATTATTGGCTATAAGCACTTACTTACAAGTTTTATGAAATCTGTATTATGAAATGTATTAAACAAACCGATAAGTACCTATAGTAATAATGTAAACCATTAAAGAATAATAATGAAAAAAACTTACCGACTTATTGGGATCATCAGTCAGTTTTAATTGATATGTAAATGAAGGTTTACACATCAGGAAATGTCATTCGCTCTCATTTCACTGATATCTTGAGGGCTCATGTAAATACGGCAATATCGAGACTATAACTTCAAAATCACCACATCACTTCCTCCGACTTAGAATTTAAACCCATCAGCCGTAGCCCGTAATAGTACTTGTGATTTATACTGTACCAATGAGGCTGCTATCGTATGATATTGTTAACATACTCAAACTCATACAGGTTCTTAATTAGTGCCGGGTCTTAAAATTCTTAATCACGAATTTAAATTACCTGCCAGTGGTCAGTTTCAACGATAAATTAATGTTGTCATTACATCAAATAATAACCAATCAATCAATCAGCTAAGAGCATTGCTATGCTGAACAGTGGCGGTTCCCAAGTTGGGTCGTACTCGTAACCACAACATTGGACCCCCTGCCTGCCAGATTAATCCAGCGTAGCCAGCTTTTTCAGGTCATGACTCAAAAAAGAAAAACTTAATAGTCTTTAAAAATAATTTAGATAAATGAAAAAGTGCTTTGTCGGAGTTAGTTCGTGGTTTTATAATAGGTAATCAACTTGTTATTAAAGTACCTACTATTCACGGCAGTAAGGGACCCTAAAAACGAGCTTTCGAATTAAAATTGATGGAGTTACCAAAAAACAATAAAAGTTGCAACGTTGAGATTCAGGGTGCTCGCACACTAGACATGGTCGAACTGCTTCATGAGGTTTGAGGACAAGCTAGAGAAATATAATCATAATACTTTTTCTAATTCAGATTTGTGTATAATATAAATATTGATTTTAATATATTAATGATTTTAAAACAGGTTGAAACTAACAGTTATATTAACGGATTTCATGTTTTGTGTAGATATTGCAATGAAACACTAAATTTCTCATTTATTTTAAGCAACAAATGCCGAAGTATCTTGGAGTAAGTATATTTATTTCGAAAAAAATTTAATTGACAAGCAAAATACCATAAAATAAAAAATATTGTAAGTATTAATGAAGACTTACATAAAGTTTATTCTCGTCATTAGTCATTCAATAAAGTGCAGATTTATAAAATTACTAATTAGTATTCATTTATTATATGGAAAATTTACACAAAACAAAGCGCTGAAATGAAAGAGGTAGTTTTCCAAGAATGATTTTCTTAGTGCAAGTTACGCCACAGTGAGCTGCAACCCTACTCGAGAACAAGATAAACGATAAAGCTAGGGCTATTAATTCTGCGGGAGTATAATAATAAAAAGATGTAAGTCTTTTAAAAAAAACATAAGAAAAGTAAAAGGAGCGAGCGAACCGGTTGGCTACTGGGCGCGCTGCCTGTTAAGGCCCAGACACTTTAATATTTTTTCAGTACCCAACGGTTAAAGTACTGTTTTAATCGTAAAAACCAGCTGACACTTCATTGCACTTCACGCCTTTTTTGGTGTTTAAATGCTTTGCTGTTCCTAAGTTGCAAAAAACTAATTTGTAAAGTTTTATAGAAAGCTTTTTCAAAGGTTTAAAAAATATTTCAATCTAAAAGTTTCGAATAAGTAGCATAGAATCCATAAATCATCTTTTTAACGAATCGAAGGGAAAAAAGAGAAATTCATAGCGTTATATTTTACTTGGCCTATGGTAGTATTCATCAAGTGTCCTTATAGGGTAAATGCAAATTGAAATGTCATTAATATCTTCGCCTTAAGTCAATGGGGAAATAAAATGGGTTGATAAGATGAACGTTGGCTTATATTTTCTCCCGTCGATTTCCTACACGATGGTAGGCAGAGCTTGTATTCATCAATCTTGGCTTAACCTTGGGAGTAAGTAGCAAACAGTACTTGGAGTAGGTAAATTATTTTGCCAGATTCCGATATCTATCTACTGACCCCTGCCTTCCTAGCCTTTGGCCAACTGTTTTTGTGTCGACTTCAAAACAAAATGAAGTAATTACCTGATTTGACTTAATTAATATTAGTATCTATATCCAAAAGATTGCTGAACTTTCGAGCTTTTGACGAAATGTGCTATATTCCCTGAGCGTTTAAATCTTTATAGACTACATAATAATTATAAGCCTTTGCATGTAGTATTATAGAATTTTGCGAATATTCTATAATACTACATTAATCCTTTCAAAAGAGTATAAAGGCGATTCCTTTATACTCTTTTGAAAGGACCGATGAACGTTCACAAAATAATGATCTGTAAGTAGGTATGCAAAACGAGTAGTTTCTTGGACTTGGGGACCAGTGGTAAGCATTAGACGTCAAACTGTACAAACTGTATTTGCTTCAAAGTATAAGGGACGCCAAGCGAAGCACACTGTTTTGCAAACAATGAAACACCCTTGTCATTTTAATACTAGGAGTAGGTACTCGGTCCGACCATTTGTCCCATGTTAGAAAACAGGGGCAATGCGACGCTATGAGATGTGCTGCTATATCCTTATACATGGAGTCGTGGACTGCCTCCTTTTAGAGGAACGTTAGGTTACTTTAATCTCATGTAACATACAGTATTTACAGTATCTAAGTACGTACTTATTCTTTCTGGGTTTTATGGGTACCATTTCATCCTGTTTCATCCTTGATAACATTCATGATGCAGTTTTTATTTTTTAATGCTTATTATGTTTTCCACAGCAACATATTAGACCAGTTATGTATTTATTTAGCATCGCATCGCATCGCACTTCCTGCTTATCTAGGACAGAGGGTAGCTGCGGCCAAGATGTTAAGTTTGAACCCTTTACACAAATATTAGCATGGTAATTATCGCTAATAGCACTTGGTGTAATCGCTATCGTTGCCAGCCGCCCGCGCCGCCTCCCGGGCCGGCTTTCATCTAAGTTTCACCAAGTTTAAACTAGTTTAGTTAGTGGCGGCCCCTGGCGGATACTTGAGAATTTTTAGATTTATTGAAAGGGTTCCAAGTTTTGATATGGGATAGTCGGAGGAGCGTCCTGGGAGGCGTCGCAGGAACACTTTTACGTTTGTGGAACTGAATTGTGTACCTAGTTTCGTATGCATTACAACAGATTTTTTAACAATAGGTGGGTACCTACTTCCTAATTCATAGTCGAATGTCCAATGTAGGTGTCTAATGGTGATTGATCAAAAAGGAAATCAAAAGGAATCGCATTGTATCGAGCCTCGGGCACTGCTTCCTATTTCGTCTCTGAACCATTGTTTAGTTAGCGGTGCACGGTCCACCTATTGTACCTATATTTTGTCAACACAATGACGTCATCAGGGCACATGATATTATTACCCAACTGAAGCGGCGCGGGCGACCAGCCGCACCCAGCGACTATGTTACTAATGTACTGAACCAACAGCTACACACACAGACACGCACGCGGCACACACGCGTCGCTACTCTATACATATTCAATAGAGGCTGCCGTGTACAGAAAAAAGAAGCGTAAGTCGGTAGCAAAACAACATGCTAGGGTTGTCACTACCGATAACAACAGTATCCGGCGTGTAATCTTTTATAGGATATCGTTATCTGCTTTTGTTTCCTACTGGAGAAACTTTACTGAAAATCTTCTATTGTATCTTATATGAGTAAAATTTTGAACTGCCACACTAGTACAGCGGTTTTAAGCGCGACTGCTACGCCAGAGTGCAGAGTTGTTGAGTTTTTCTATGAAATTCTCAGTAGAAATAGGTTAGATGTATAATATGGGACCTAAACATAATAATTATGGGTGTGCATCATTATACCTCTGCTTAATCTTTCGGGAATACAGACGTGATGGTTTGTTACATTTAAATTAAGTTATTTCATCAAGTGCAGAAAATACTAATAATTTTTTGACGACCTCTGTGGTTCAGTGGTTCGAGTACCGGACTGCTGTCCATGAGGTCGTCGAGGGTTCGATTACACAGGACACAAAAAAATATGTGATGAATATAAGTGTTTGTGTTCGTCTGGGTGTTTCTTATGTATTATAAGTATTTATTTATAAAAAAAAAGTATATAAGTATTGTATCCATTGTCTAGTACCCATAGTACCTACAAGCTCTGTTAGTTTGGGACTAGATGGTGCTGTGTAAAAAAATGTCCCAGAATATTTGTTCTTTCTCAAGACAACATTCTAAGTGTGACAGAAATAATAATATTATGTAATTGTGTTGGTATAATTATCGTTACACTCAGACAACATGTAAAAATATCTAAATGCAGAATAACAATAAATAAGAACAGTTAGTTGTAGTATTTTAAGACAATAACAATAATAAAGTATTCTCTAAATGTGTTTGTATTTGACAGGTATATAAATTGACCTCAAAATTAAAAGCATTTTCATCTTAAATTTACTCTAACTTCTCACTTTTCTTCATTAAATTATAAGCTTTAAAAGCTTCATTAACAAACAGTACTTTTGGCGTATTCGGTCACCTCGTCTCTGAGACTCTGACGTTGCGCCGCGTGGTTCGATTCCCATTCGAGGCAAATAATTGTGGATATTTTTTACTAGCGTGGGTGAACTTTGTGTCCGGTAAATTGTATGTTTATGAAGTACATACACTGCAGTACTTGGAGAGAGATGATTGTGAGGGAAGAGAAGAGAGACAAAAAAACAGAAAGGTAAAAAAGAGGTATTTTATGGTTTAATATTTAATTTTATTAAGTATCAAATCAAACAATAACAAGTATCCAATTAACCTAATTATTATGATTCTTCCTTATTAATTTAAACGCAACTGTACTACAACCAGTCTAACGAGGAAGCGGTTGGCTTATTTAGTTACTACCAATAAAAACTATACCGCGCAATTTTTAATAATAATTAATCAATTTTGAATAATAGTTTTTTTCGTTGATGACCCTGGATGGAGAGGCAAGCCTCCAAACGCGACCGGTTTTTCGAGTTCGTTGGCGCTAAATAGAATATTTTAGCGACGTATAACCATACATTAACAAATTGAAAATAAACTTTAAACTACTGCGCTAAGCTTCAATTTTCTTTGCTAAGCCTTTTGGAGTATATCCTTTTGCAGTGGAATAGCACGACGTGTTTGTTTCTCTGTCTAGCACATACGTGTTATACATCGTTGTCCTGGTCATGACAGCTGTCAGAGCCAGTTTTCACAATTGAAACTTGAAGTTGTTAGTAAGTATACAGTCATACAAGTAAATATACTATGTACAAGGTACAAGATTATTATGTATGGATTTACATTATGTGTAGGTATGACTAAAATCTATTTTTCTTTAAATGTCATTTTTCGTGTTTATATTTTTCTAACTGAAATACCTATTTAATTAACAACACGTACCTACACAAATATGCAGACATTAGACATATTTGTTCTACGCGGGAACTAAACCCGCCACCTGTGGCATGGACTGAAGGCGAACGTTCATTCCTCACACCCTAGAAAGCAGTTCTATTATAAAGTTATTTTAGTGAAGGAAATATTCGACTTGCGGGCAGGATTCGAACCTGCATCTTCTGGTTAGATACACCAGACGCTATTACCACTAAGCCAACGGTAGGAACGTGACGTCATAAATCCAGAATGTGAAGGCAAATTTCGAAATGGCAAGTAGGACTCGCGGCGGCTTAGTGGTAATAGCGTCTGGTGTATCTAACCAGAAGACGCAGGTTGGAAACTTGTTCGAAAGTCGACTTTTTCATTTTTCCTTCAATAAAATAACTTTATAATAGAACTGCTTTCCCTTGCCCTATAGTCATTGATATAGGATTCGAGACATTCGCCAAGATCATGACAAGCTGCGGTCAGGTACTCTGAAACCTCCCAGCTGTACGTCCTACCAGTTTCGAAGTCAAAAGTGTCATAGCTTTGAATATCAGCTTTACCTAACTGAAATAAAAACTGTTCAGAAATTGTTTTGTGCAATCTCTATTTGATAAAACTACTAATAGTTCTGACGTTTTAATTAAATCTACGATATCTTTCATAATCGCGCCTTTGTAGTCGCGGCCTCACGTTTACTGAATTAATTTAATTATATTCAATTCAAACTTTGTCTTGATCTGAGAGCTTAAGAAATTATTAAAATAGTTTGCTTCTGACAACGGTTGCTGCCTGGTTAATCTAGCTGTCCTAAGCGCAACTACTTCGCTAAAGTCCTTGGTTCGATTTCCAGGTCGAGCAGTGTTAGGTTTGCCCCTGGGATTGTACTTAAATATATCGGTACCACCATAAGGGTACCTACACCGTACATTTCTGCTTAACCCTTAGGGGAATACGGGTATGAATGGTATGATTGTATATTTGTATATATGGTGCTTATGTGGTACCTACCTGTAGTTAATTGATAGCATCAAAGATATCTTTAGAAGAATGTTTTTAATCTTTAAATATATAAAAATTTTCTCCAATGTATGTTGTGATGTCATTGCCAGTCTCAAGTTCTCTTCTAAACTCAATGCTAATAATAATAGCATAAAATTTAAAATTAAAATTGGTTTTGGTTACCGTGTCCTTGCAAGAAGTAACAGGATACCTTCCAAATATCAAATCGATCGGACCTGTACTTCCACAGGTCCGATCGATTCGATCGAGCTCACATGCCTCATGAAGTAGAAAAGAGCTGATAATCTTCAAACAGCTGCACTGGCCAGATTCTCTTTAATAATAGCTATATGAACACCTTTGATCAAGTAATCTCTGTATAAGTATACATAGATGTTGATCACACACGTTAAACTTACACCACCACTCTTGCATCGGGAGTTAAAAAGCATTTGAGTGTACACAAGTTTATTATCTTTGAGATTTGTTGAAGTTTATTAAAGTAAAAATAATCAAAACACAAGTATTATTAAAGCAGATCAGATAAAGTCCAGACAGCTTCGTTTATTAATGTCAGACTGAAAGGTTACTGTTTATTTTGGACACTCAACATCGACTGACGAGAGGATTTCTTGCAATAAAGAAAGATGTATTTAAATTCAATATTTTTATGTTATTGAACAATATCATCAGTAATTGCCATAACTCAGGGCAGTGGTTCTTAAACTATTGTAGCTACGAACCTCCAGAATTTTGAAAAAACCCTCTGACGAGGTGGTTCATGTTCAGTCAATCCGCGCATGAAACAAATGGTGCGTTTGCAAAGTTTGAGTGATAAGTTTCTATAAATATGATAAGAATGAACTGGATGACTGGCCTCTCCTATATCTCGGACCCCCGGTGTCCGTAAACGCTAAAAACTCTGGGCTATGACTTAAATTATCTTTTAACAGCACACACGAGGCCCCGATTTGGCTAATGTACAAGTCTTAATAAATACGTATTGTACCTATAGAATAAAAAATCTGATTCAGGACTCTGTCAGCCCGTAATACAAAGTTGTTAAAACATGCGTACGTCTTTTATATGATCTGGGAATGGCGGGTGAGCTGCCTCACGGTGGAAAATTCTGAAGATAGCTATTTATAGGAACAAGGGTTGTTCTGATAATGATGTCATGATGATATACTTAAATAATTCCTTAATTATTCTGTTTTTGTTTTCAATAGCCAAGGCCACATTCGCAAGTGTGCATTTACCAATGATGACTCACCGAAGGCATTATGAGACAGTTTACATATTATTATACAACGCGGAAAACAAAGATAGCGAAATAAAAATTTTATGTGCTTCGTTATCGGTGTGAGTCACCGTTTATTTTATACAAAACAATGGAAACTTAATGTGGCCAAAAGCAAGTTGGTATATTATATTCGATTAGTTAATACAAGCCTTATTAATCGAACTACACGATGAGAAGCCCGATAATGTCGTCATTACTTAGTTGTGTGTTGTGACAGGCTAACTCAAAGCAGATTATATGCACTATGGCTGTTCCTTCATAAGACCTTTCCAGTCTTTGTCTTACGTAGTTACATACATAATTATCATACCGCCTGTATTCTTTGCAGGTAGTTCACCGGGAGGATCCGGGACCTCAGCAGCCGCCCTCGTGATCTTCATGATGTATAACTGCAAGCATTTTTAATAATGTGAATTGTATCTAAATAATAATACCCACACATAATTTACTAAGTGCAAAACTGTGTCTAACCTACAATGTTTTTTCGTTGTGAATATCTTTATGTGAAGGAATACTTATACTCAGGGCATATCTCAAAAACCACTGCATTGTTGGTAGGTAGGTACAGTAAGAACATATATCATATTAGCAACTAGTTTTGAATTTTCAATTTTCTCTAATTGAAATATAACATTTTGAGTTTGACTTTGACATATTCGTAATGCAGTTGTTTTTGCAATGGTTGTAATTAAAAATTTCCTGAAACTGAGTTACCATGCTATTCCTTAGGTATATATATATATATATATAGCCAGTAACACTCACTGCTGAGTGAAGGCCTCTTCTCTATTTTTCCACTGTTGCTGATCTTGTGCAAGTCGCACCCATTGATTCCGCGCTGTCCTCACATCGATCTGGTGGTCTGTCCTGAGAGCGTCTGACATCCCTCGGCCACCATTCGGTAACTGCTTTGGTCCACCTCAGATCGTCTCGTCTTGCCAAGTGTCCTGCCCATCTTTGCAGGTACCCATCTTTGCAGCATGCCTTTTGCGAGGTAGGAAATCTTTTAAATATGTGTTTCTAGAATGAATTACTTGCACAATTTGTGAAAGTACAAGTATAATGTTTCTTGACCATATATGATATTAGCGCACACTATGCCCAGCGACCCATGGCAGTGACAGAATTAGAAAGCGCTGCCCTGGCTCTCGTTACTGAACCAGTAAAGGTCACGAAACATGTAGGTACTCATTGTTTTTGTTACGTACCTTCAATGCGCACGCGTTGCACTAAAACAAAGAACGTGAAAGGTTAAGTTCATAACAGACAAGTTTTTTATTTAAAAAAATATTGTGGGTAATATTATTTGGAATTGTATTGGTTCAGTTCCTGTTCAACGGAGCGCACTGTTCGAGTTTAAATCCGAAATACCCCAGACATTTCAAAAACGTCTCCACGGTTGACGGTATATGCTACGCGCATAATGCATTCTCTAATTAATAAGTCTCATTCTAATGACTCCTATTCTGGAAGAGAGTCCGTGCCCAGGGACACAGGGCCATTTCGATCCATAACACATACAAACACAATATTCCAATAGGAATGAACATCTCGTCACTCCAAGTTTCTGAACAGCATTCGTTTTATGGGCGCTTCGCCTCAAGCGGCCATAACCATAAACTAAGAGACACAGACATCCGATGTTCATTCCATGTTAATTTATTACTTGCCTCTCAACTCTCTAAGTGGCCGGGGAAATGGGCGGTGGAACGGGCGAGCCGCTCGCGCCAGTGACTCGCGCCTTTTACGATTACGACCTCCAGTGCTTCTTTGATGGATTAGTAAGAGCAAAAGGAAATGTTCTGCGAGTTTCACGCGCGTTAAGTTTTAACAGTTACGCGTTTTCATTTGTTTCAAGTAAGTTTCTCGGTATATGTAAATGTGTTTATCGTTTATTGCGCGCGGATATCCAGTGTTTCAAAGGCAATATGCATGTTCTGATGTAATATTATTATTTGATGTGTCCTTTCGGGGAACAACGTGCTACAGTTAAGTAACGCAGTTACATCCACTTAAAATCATCTCCATTGCATAGTCATTATTCCCTTTTCTCTAAATAATATTAAAAAAGAATTTAGTTGGTATGTATTACATTAAAAATATCTTCGTGCTCTGTTCACAGCTACGTTGTTTTAGGTTTTCAGCGGATATGAATTCCTGTAACCCTGTAAAAAAAATCACTGGCTGTATTAACTAGGTATATACCTATTATCCTTATTTATGTATGCATGTCAGTGCTATCTACTAAGTATTACCAAACCTTTTAACTTATCTGTTCCCTTTAAAATGCATCAACTGTCCTACTAGCTTTGTCTAGCGCCAGTAATTTGTACCAGTATTCAAACGAGGCATAAGATTTCGGCTCCCCGTACCTGCTCACCTGGTCCGCGTGGGTGTGATACCTGTTTAATGGTTCACTATGTAACCCTCCAGTTTTTTGGAGCTGGCAACACGACTCCGGAGCTCGTATGCATTATTTATGCTCGTCTGTAATTTATGCCAGATCGTAATTATAGTTTAGCTTATTAGTTGTTGGATAAAAAATATAGAGGTGTGGTGAATGATTTGTTGTATTTTTTTTAATAGTTTTATTTTTGTTGAAGATTATTTTTAGTCATGGTTGCTTTTTAATTTGTTATGTTATTCTAATGTATTTAACTCTTTGTAACTATGTAAGTTCGTTATTGTAGAAGCGGCTGCTGACCGTCTCCTGAATTCTATTTCGAAGTTATGGAAATTGGTGTGCAGGTTATTTGATTTGGATTTATCGGTAGAGTCTGGAGTTTTATGTTGTGAATGATAAATGGGAAAACTTCGCTGCTTTCATTCTTCGTTCATTATGTTTCATCTTCATCTAAATATATATAATTTTTCGTACCTATTTTGCTCAATGCTTGAGTACATACTGTATATATCATACATTATGTACTTTAAGCCTCACATGACATATAAATCTAATAGACAAAGACATAGACCTGTGTTATAGGTACGTTACTGATAAGTTGATAACATCAAACAATAGGCCAGACTAGTCTAGACTAGGCTCAGTGACGGCACTCACACGTGTATGTACTCTATACTAAGTAAGGTGCACACTATTGACATGCGCTTAAAATTAAGTACCAGATGTCATCATCATAATTATGATATTTTAAAACGTCACTAAGTTCTTATGAAGTATGTAGGGACGTTATAGTGTTATTGATAAATGTATTCATCTGTATTTTCATAGACTTTGCCCTTTGTTCTGATACTGTTTCCAGTCAGTTGCGGCTGAATATCAGTATTTTACACGACTCTATAAGACCTCTGTGATCTATACATTCTGGGTTATATTGCTGTATCCTATGGATAGACTGGTTGTCAGGTTTTTTGGGTTTCTGACTACCACTAAGGTAATCAGAAATCAGAAAACGATTGTCATAGGTGTACTTATGAAAACCGGGTCCAACTGCTTTACAATCATGCTCTCTGAGCCACGGAAGGGTCTTCAAATGGCGAAGAATTATGTAGTCACGAGCCCCTCGGTAGACCATCTTCACGCTCAATAGTACTTTTTCTATCGAGAGATGAATATATTTTCTATTTTATTTAATTAATGTCATTTGATGATAATGTTTCTATGAGAAGGCTATATACCTACTTCTTTAGAATATTAAACTGCGTTTTCTATAAATATACTTATTTAGGCTCAATATAAAAGTCCACAGTCTAGAGTTTACAGAGTCCAATACATTCTCGATATTACATATTTTTCTTGTCACATACCAATGAATAGGTATAAATATGATCAATATTTTGATACGCCATTGAAATTCTGTCAGCACTTCCAACCATCAAAACGTTCACGTCCACAGCTGGGCTCGACTACCAATCACAACACAAAATGATTCATCCAGCGAATCTGCGCGTGCGCTCGTTAAGTCGTGAATATAAAATACGTGACGCCGCACTTTCTTATTGGCAATAAACTAATGTTATTGCTGAGTAATATCTCGTTTTTACTGGTTATTACTAGACTGTACTAATAATATAATTAAAATCATTAGTGGGTCGGTATATTAGGTAGTGGTTTAAATTATAATATATTCGAATCAAGTAGACATGCAAGCCATGAACTAATTTTGTCGTCAGTTCGTTAAATAATTTTGTCCCGACACAAAGGCCAAGACGAGATAATTGTAATGACAATATTATGTCGCGGTCGCGGGACGTAGTTATATGATTTTGGACACAATAAGAAATTACTAATTAGAATCAATTGAAACTAATTGGACGTTGAGATATGATCTTAAGAAAACCTTAGTAAGTCTTTCTTTGGTCGTAATTAGGACAGCAACTAAAAAGCTTTAACACTCTGGTTTCTGACACTTACGCGAATACTTATTAGACATTGAAATAAAACTATTTTTACGGATTTTATCGCGTTGTATTAAATTTTATTATTTCCCGACGTTTCGTCGTATAGTCTACCCGTGACCATGGATGCTGTAAAGGATCCGAAACGTCGGGAAATAATAAAATTTAATACAACGCGATAAAATTCGTAAAAATAGTTTTATTTCAGCTTTAACACTATTTACGATAATACTTTAAAATTTCTCGAATAATTAACTAAAATTCTATTCTAAATTACATTGTAAAAAATGCTGCTTCCATATCTATCAACTAAAGGTGGAATTTGATCGTAAGAATATCACAAATTATTTTTTGAATGATTGAAATCACCTGTATATAACCAGTTTATAGTAGTAACATAGAATATAATATGTGCATAATGGATGAGTACGGCAGGTGGATGGGCCAAGCGAAAACACCCGCACCTCCTAAAAACTGGGCGAAAAACATCTGATAGTTTTTTAACTTTTAACAACTAGGTATAGATAAAAAAACAGCTGTAAAGAAATAACGTATGTTTCAAGCGGCTGTAATAAAATTGAGGTCATCATTGTATATTTAAATTATTTATTAAGCCCATTTTTATAGTCGACTGCCACACTAGAAGTCCCGGTTGGGGATGGACTCACCGGGTGGGGACCTCACTGCCTCTCAGAAAGGCATCTCGTAAGAGGCGAGTAAACATATGACTTGCTCGGTGGTAGTACCTCTTGTGGTCTAACTGGCTGGTGACCACCCTTACGTCGGAGTCTGTCGTAAAGCACCGCGGTGTGTTTCGACTTTTGCGCGTAAGAGCCAGTTCCCTCTCAGTTGCTGCAGCTGTGGCAGTCTGCAGTCCGTAAGGGACTCTTAAGGCTCGGCAACGCATCAGCAACTCCTCTGGCGTTGCAGGTGTTCATGGGCGACGATGATTATTTACCACTCGGCTCGTCAGCTCGTTTACTGACTAAATCCATAAAAGAAAGTCCTGAATATTATTCCAAGGTCAAGCCCAGTGTTATTAGGTTTTTCTATAACGTTCTCAGTAAATTGTGCTCGTGTGATAGATAATAAGTGAAATAGTATTGCGTCAAGTAGGTACAATAATATAATTGATACAATAGCTCAAGCTTTTTTTAATAAAACCTTGCGTGACCGGAGCTACGCAGGAAAAATCAAAGCGCATTCATAGTTAGTGTTACACGTGTACAATATCTAAGTACTAGGGACTCATGAACACATCAGCGATGGGCGTGCAAACACTCGCGCTATCCTTTCCGCTATCGTGTTGGTTCAGCGCGACGCGCCGAGGACGTCTTGTGTACACACCGTGGTGCCTACAGCTGTTATGTAATACATAAACATACACACGTGTATGTCAATATCAGGTTATTTTGTGTTTTTATATACCTTAGCCGCTTTCCTCGGGCGAAACGAATAACATCAACAAGCAAACATAGCCTCACCGATTTTTTCCCTCTCACTACCACTCACACCTCTCACTTCTAACAGGAAATAACCCTCTCTCTCCGCTCGTTTGTATCAACAAACGAGCGGAGAGAGAGGGTTATTTCCTGTTAGGAACAATTACTTCCTTTGTACGTTTGTGTATGGCATATCAACAAATCCGTAGATAGATTTAGCTTACTCTACTGACAGAATTTTTATTGGGGCCAGTCGTAAAAGATAATATCCTTAACTTGTGATCCAAGAATAGAGTTTACCGACATAGCACAAGGATTGGTCATGTCGCCAATTCGCCGCTTGCTATGATTCTAGCATACTTCTTTTGCTTCTGCCACATTCATACCTTCTCATACACACTCGCCGGTTGCGAGTGCTACGCACAGTACCTACGCACCTTTTTGACCTCGTCAATAAGATCGGCGTACGTACTTCTAGGACGGCCTCTGCTGACGTTGCCGCTGATATTCGCTTTAAATTCCTTTTCTTAATTGTCTTTCATTCTCTCAACATAATGCAAACCATCTCAGCATATCCTTTTCAATACGTGTCACTACATAATCTTTCAGTCCGCAACGTTGTCTTATCACACTGTTCCTCAATCTATCATTCATTTGACTTTACTACTGAACAAAAAACTAAATAGTTGCTTGCTTTCTTCGTAGGTATATGTAGTGATGATGTCATCGTGTTCAGTGTTCGCTGAGTGGCACATTGGCAGTCACGAAGTTCACTGTAATTATGAGCGTGTTACTGAACAGTCAACAGCTAAACTATTTATATCTTCGAGCACTTCTTACTGAACTCATCATTATTTCACGATTACAATTGTGCTCCATAGTTTTGTTAAAGGCTATTCATTTTCTCATACCATACCATCACGCCTGTATTCTCTTAAGGGTTGGGCAGAGGCGTACTAATGTACACTCACAGTACGCGGGTACGGTGGGCCATGTAATGGGGGGCAAGCCTATTGCCATTAAACAGGAACAAATCCCAAATTCTGAGCCGCTACTGAGAATTTCATAGAATATCACAATATTACACCTTGATCGACCTGGGAACCAAACCCAGGACTTCAAGCGTAGCAGTCGCACTCAGGTCCTCTAGGCTAATGAGGCAATGAGCTCTTTGTATTAATTATTTTTTTGTGATTTTTTGGGATTATTCATTTCATTTCGAATCCTGCTTGCTAGTCGAATATTTCGTTCACCATAATATTATATTTTTTATACGGTATTTTGGCAAATGAATTCCAATAAGACGACGAACAGTACAAAAAGTAAAGGCGATTGTACACGTGTGTAGTGACGTGGCCATTAGACGACTGCCATGTCAAAGAACTCGTGTTTCAACGTGGAAGACGAGAGCCCTATCCCTCTCATTCTCCAAGACCTGTGCTAAGCAGTGAGACAAAATATACAGGTTGTTGATGCATTGCATGTTTCTAGATCATTCAAAATTATTTGTACCAACCGGATAGATTTTGAATAAAACCCAAAATATATCTGCATTTTCGCAGAAACGGTTCCCAATCAACAGCTAAAGTCACACACACAGCGCTCATTATCTACTGCGGCAAGTAAATACTGTCTATATTTATACAAGTAGTCACTTTACACGCAATCATAATTTAATCATTGTTATCAGATAATTGTCAGTCACTAAGTACATAGGCACTCATGGCGACCGGTACATAGGCAGCTACATACATTATGAAGGTATACTAGTAGCTATATATAGAATATTAGTTTGTAAGTCTGTAGTGCGCTCGAGAAGATCCTCATTTTCCTGTTTTATATTTTAATGAAGTGCTGTTCTACCATGTTTATTTGTATAACAGCATTTTCCACCTCCGTATTTCGTCTGTCATTGTCAGAATTGATTGTATGTCAGTCATGTTTCTGCGTATCTATGTATATTATCTTACATACCATAGATCCATCGCCTATTACAGCAGCATCTTTCTACATACAAAGAAACCTGAATTGTAGTTTCTTGTACCTATGCTTTTTTAAATGAAGCATACGTTTGGTGGTAGGATTTAATGATTAGTTTGGCTAGCTAACACCCCGACATGTAAGGTAAATCATTTTATTGTGTTCCGTCTCGTGGGCATGTGAGAGCCACGGTCTGTTTACTTGAATTGTGTGCTTTATTTTCCATCCTATTTGTAGATACTTTTTACCAGGATTTTTAGTTTTATCTTTTCAAAACTTCACATAGGTACTTGATAGTTTGTATGAACGTACACCTTTGTTTATGCGAGTAAACCACGGGGGCGTCGTAGTAGTGGTGAGTTCACGCGGAGACGGCGTGGCGCGCTGTGGCTTGCGCGTGCGCATGCGGCCCACACTGTTGTAACAAACAATAGTAAACATTCAGTCGCTCACTAATCCACGCGAAAATATGCTGATATACCTACATGACACACGATGTGGCCTTGTGCCTTGTAGCTCACAAACATATTCTATTGCTTTGAGGATGATGAACGGGTAACATCAGACACCATTGTTCATGACAGCAGAAGTTATTAAGGAATCCGGTATTGTAAAAATATTAGTAACAATTATTTTGCTGTTATGAATCGTGTTCTGAATGGTCATAAAGATCAGTAATGTTTTTTTTATGGGATAGGGGTACAAACGAGCAGTCAGAACACCTGATGGTAAGCGATTACTGCCGCCCACGGACACCTGTAACACCAGAGAAGTCTTCCGGTCTCAGTGAGCCGTTGTTTCTAATATTTAACCTATTTGTAATTTTTTTTTAACTGTACCTACATCCGATAAATATGTAGATACTATCCAGATTCTCCCCACCGATTTTGGATTTACCCAGAATCTGAACTACCTGACCCTGAACGGAATCTAATAAAAATAAGGACTAAGGAAAGAAATTGACTGAATGTGGATTTACTGCAACATTCAGCTTTCTTCTTTATTTCTCAGGGAAGTTAGGCTGCTTGTATGTTTACTTGGAGAAAACCAAATTTAATTTGTAATTTTTGGAAGACACTGACGCCGGCAGAGGCTATATTATTCCCGGATAGTGATAACATCGATCACACGCTTGCCAAGTGATTGGTGACTTCATATACGGCAGAACTGGATCAATCTCGTGTATCTGTGTTATCAGAGATTACAGTAATTAATCAGTGACGGATCGTGCCAGCTGTCGAATTAATGCCCGTCCGACAATTATTATAATATTGTTGTTTTAAGTCATATCATATCGTACTAAGATTGCCGATTATTTTATACTTAACTTTGACATTTGAAGTAGGTAAGTACCTACTTACTAGCTTCCCACTAACAGAATTCCTGTTGAAATCTGCTTCTCAAAAATTCTTTATGAAAGTTTGTTAGAAACCGCCGCGAATTCATGACGAAAATCGATAGATTTTTACAATGAATAAACAATGACCATAAGTGCGCTGCCTCTGGGAGTTGCTATAGTGGTTTCTCAATCATAAACCTACCAACAGTATGTACAACAATGTAATCAAAGCCAAGTGAAAATTTTCGATTTTCCACACGAGGGATCTCTGAATCGGAAATCTGTATTCCGCTACAAAATTGAGGATAGCGATTTTATTAAAATCAAGGGGGAAAAGAGAATATTCTTATTTTTTGACACCGACTTTTTTAAATTGCATCGCCCAGGGGTGGGCAGACGCTGAAGGCATTTGCATTTTTATGCCATAATTAAGCGCCACAGAGGGTCGCTCTCAGGACTCTACAATAGACGAAATGTGGATTAATTTTATATTTTTTTGCGCTATTAATTTGGTAAGGTCGTTAATTGCGGTATATTCTTATTTAGACTGACCTTAATTAATGGTAATGGCGCAATTATGGCTCGTTATACACGTTTTCATGGTGATAATTTTCGTAGAATTTGGTAATATTATAATTTTGTCATTATTATGATCGTTTGAAGTAACGTTTGTACCGAAAATAGGCGGGAGACGGTAGTAATGGTAATATTTATTTTTTATTATAAAAATAAAAGCGACAATGACACACTGTAGAATACGAGCTACCTACTTAAGTTTTGTTAATCTATCGTATTGAAGTTCTCAGATTTTTTATTAAGCTTTAAGTTTTCATAATTTGTAAGTAAGAAAAATACAATTCAATTCTGTGGGTCATAGCGGTTAGGGTTGTCTCTTATTTTTTTAAGTCTATGTCGGCAAATGATCAGATGATCCACCTGATGGTAAGTTAGTTATTGTCGCCAGTGGACACCCGCTACTCGAGAGGAGTTGGTGATGCGTTGTCGAGCCTTACAGGCCCCAAGTTTCTTTAGTCAAGTCAGACTCCAATAGGTCCTATCACCGAGTAATTTAGATATTTTCTTGCCTTTGATGAAATGCCTATCTTAATGTCAATCAAAGGGAAATCGTATCGAATTTTGGGTAGGTAAATTTTCATTATTAAGATCCATTGTCGCTATTTTAGACTTCCCCATTAGCCAAGTGGTCCTGAGCGCGACTGCTACGGTAGAGGTCCTGGGTTCGATTCCCAGGTCGAGCAAAGTGTTATTGGGTTTTTCTATGAAATTCCCAGTAGCAGCTCGGTGTTAGGAATCTGTGCCCGGTTAATGGCAATAAGCTCGCCCCCTATTACATGGGACCTAAACATACCGGCGAACTATGGGTGTACATTAGTACTGCTCTGCCTAACCCTTCGGGGAATACAGGCGTGATGGTATGTATATGTTGTCGCTATTTTAAAGCAGTAGTGATTTGGCTGCTTCTTCAACTTTGGTATGTTTGCATAAGTGAGAGGAAGCTTCGTCACTGGATCCCGGGGTTTGTTTAAATTCAAACCGCTACGTGCAGATCTCCATATATCATATTATATAAGTATAGAATCTACTGTGGTGCCTGTTTTATTCCCAACTCTTTGATTTGCAATTTTATTGCTGGTAATAAAAAAAGTTACAATATTCGGCGGCCTAATCATACGTCACACTATAAAAAGTACACAGAGAAGGTCTACTCCTGTGATGATCCCCTTAATTTAGCATAAGTACCTGTTATCTAGTATCCTAACATCTTAGTAGGTACCTGGTATCTAGTATCTAGAATCTAGTACCTGGTATCTAGTAGCCGGTATCTAGTATCTAGTGCCTGTGGTATCTAGTACCTGGTATCTAGTATCCTAACATCCTAGTACCTGGTATCTAGTATCCTAACATCCTAGTACCTGGTATCTAGTATCCTAACATCCTAGTACCTGGTATTTAGTATCTAATACCTGGTATCTAGTATCTAGTCAGTCGTGAGTAGTGTTATCGTGAGTCGTGAGGTCAGGTGAAGTTGTTGTGCATTGAAGAATAGCGCTAATTGATATCCTTTGTGTCAAAGTCACTGTAGACTGTGACTTTTAATTGCTTAGCAATATAATTAGCAAGATATATTGCTAATTATATTCGCTCTAGGTCAGTCACCTTGATGATTTGGAATTCGGGATTCACCTATACTTGCTGTCATGTAGAAAAAGGAATATAAGCTTAAGAATGAAGGACTATTTAAATTAACTTTTCAGGACCCGTCCAGTATTCGCTCGCAACCAGTAGCCTGGGAAACGCTGACCTAAACTAATAGGCGAGCTCATGCTGATACGAGGAAGTAACCCACTCGTATGGAAAGGTCCCAATCTGTTCTAAAGTCCATAAGAGCTATTCACAAATTCGAACCTTATGGTGGGATTTATTTCTGCTTAGTGTAGCGGAACTTCTTTAAGGATAATTATGTGTGCCATAAGGTCCATGGTATAGTAACAGATGTTAGGTAATTACGCGTTTAACGATTCATACCGCCCGTAAAACCGGCGTGCCTTACAATGGTAAATTTTATTAAACAGCTGTAAAATACATACATATGTATGTCAAATACAGTTTTATGGATCAAAAAGGTTTTCGTTAATACATACATGTTTTTGCAGTCCTTACATATTGGCAAGCGATTTTCAACCGTAACGTTTACATAATAAGATCTGTGATTAATGTTTGATGTTGATCAAACTTATTGTAATATTTTCTGAAATCGTCACCTTTTCTTTGTGAAGTCGGTTTTATTGCATTTTTGTGTGTTAAGTACGGTTAGCATTTTATAATATTAGTCGATTGTTAGTTTTACGAGCTTCATTGTTGTAATTTATGAAAGAAATGTGATTTGTTATAAAAGTACTTACTTACCAAAGTCATGTCGGTTTTCCGAAATACGTCTCTTGGATCCAGGGAGTCTGCAAAAGACATAAAAAACTGATTAAGTACATACATTTGTAACTTTTCTTTACTTTACTGACTTTTCAAAAGTAACCGCTGTCAGCTCCACAGCTGATACGCAATGAGAGGGTTCCTTTAAGTGCTTAACTTCATAAGACATGTTACTTCAACGCTCGCCCTAATCTGTGGAATCTCGAGGGAGATATCAAACTACTTGTCTGCGTGGCCCAATCACGCTGTTACCATGGCAACAGCCCCGCAGAGATCAGCTTCGTTAGATTTTTACGATTACCTTCCCCAACGGATGAACCTGACGCTTGTTAATATTTGTACTAGCTTACTGGTTTTATAGCACACTCGTATATTGAGTACCAGCACTTTTTACGATGACACTTTGTTTGTGGGACGCTTTGAGAAGCTATAGAAGATTGAGAGGTTGTTAACGAAATTTTAACCAGTTGGGCAAAAATGGCATCAGAAAATTGGTAAAATGCTGCCGAGGAATTGCTATATGTAGGATTTTAGCACCTCAATTTGCTAAAACGGCCGCTTTTCAGGTATTCCCATATCATTGATTCACATAAACAATAGGAAAAGAATTTGCTTTTGGTTCTAAATATGTCTTATAGTCACTAGTTTTGCCAAAGTGGCCGATTTTGAGAATACGGATAAGATTGACATTAGAAAATTGGTGAGGAATTAATCATAATAATTATGATTAATAGGTACCTACTTTCTTTTTTGGCTCAGCAGGTGTATCGCAATACCTTACTAATGCAATGTAGATATCTGTGTGCTCTGCTCACGTTCACAACTTTTTTCCTGGGGTGCTAATATTGGTCCCTCAACGTTCCTACTCGTAATTCAGTCGTCACTGCATACGTGACTGCCTCCTATGTCCGGCGCGGGTAGCTCCGATAACGATAATAAGAATTAGGTCACGCAATGAATATTATATGGAATATTTTATTATTTATCAATCATATACATTTTAAATAATATTTGTTTGTATGCTGCATGTTGTGCGCGGTTAAGATGGTCACCTCAACGGCTTCAGTGCGTCGCGCCGGTGGGTTCGATTGCCAACCGAGGCAAATATTTGCGGCTTGGTTTCTAGTGAGGGAACGGTATATGTTTGTGAAAGGTATGAGTATGAAAAAAAGTTACAATAACATTAACAATTTGAATTCATATTCGAATGCAGCTATGAAAAGAATCTGAAAATGTTATCATCAATGACTGATGATTTTTCTCGTAAGGAGATACATAACCAGGTCCTACCGGGTGATTAAGACAGTATATACACAGCTCCATATCACTGATTACTAATTTCCAAAGAAACATGATGAGCTCGAGAGTTTTTTCCTCCTGTGTTATCATTATGATTGAAATGGACAAGTTTTGGGAAAAATCTTTTATCATTTCTTAGTAAATTGTGTAAAGTTTAGTACACACTAGAACACATTTCTGTCGGCATACAGTGGCGCAATAGTCGCGCCACATTTTTCAATTATTCTATCGTCGTAGCCTCAAAGAGGTTATGAGGGGACAATCAAAATCAAGTAAAAAAATGTACTCAACGGCGATTTTATTTGGGTGACGATGATCATAGTCTGTAGAAGGTACTTACTACTTATAGCATATTGAATCTCGGTGTGAACAAGCCTTTATGAATCAAACAAAAACATGTTCGTTTGTTGTTATGAAAAACCTAATTCTAAGAACATTAAATCATTAGAAGATGGCTACCAAGATTGATCGCTATGGTGCGATCATAATTATGATGGCTAAGTCATAAAATATTGTACACAATATGGAAGACAAAACATGTGACGTGACACCCCATGATATTAGAGGACAGATTTGAGTGATAGATGTGTAAATAATGACATCCAATGAGATGAGATAATCATTTTAATTAAGTTTGAAGAATAATTTGTCTCTGAACTGTAAATTAACCGTTGGTAAGTGAGCGATGATAGTCTCGGTCTCGGTCGAGATATTTTTTATTCTCGGTCTCGATCCCGGTCTCGGCCAAAGTCAAAAAACTAGTCTGAGTCGGACCTAACTTCGTACAGACTTCCTCTGCTATTAAAAGAAGTAAGCGAAGGTCACTCATGCTAGCCTAGTGCAGGTTGACATATTAGAGTTATTAGGGAAATTTGAGACATTATCCACAACATTATGGAGTCTTATCTTATCTTGTGTGGGGTCTAGGCAGAAAGGCCTCAGTGCACTTCAACCTAATGGGATATTTTGTGCTTACCATAGATAACCTATTCCTCATGCTCGCCCAGTTCTTCAAACAGCTCTTCCATGAGCTTTATAATGAGGCCTGGGAGTAGGAGTCTGTAGTCCTCTGCTCTGTCCCAGAATATTTATTTATTTATTTAAATTTCTATCTCAAAAATACATAGATACCTATATCAGTTATTCACATTAATTCTTCAAGGAACTATTCATATTCATATTCATATTCATTTATTGCGTTCCATAATGTACAAAAATATATAAAACAGATGGTAGGCTTAAATCTAGGAATCAATTATGGACCCTGTTGGGCACAGCACAGCTTAGTAGGAGAGAGGGAGACGTGTCTATTTATTATATTTTACAAGTTGAAGTCAATATTCTTTAATATTATACATTTTATTTATTATATTTACGTATCATTTACAATTTTAACTATAATATTTTATTGCACTATTTATTTTTTATTTATCACAATGAGTAGGTTACATTTATTTTCTAACCACCTCTATTGAGTAGGTACATACATATTTTTTATTATGTCTCATTCATAATCTAATTAATGCAATTAGTGAGAATTTATTTATGTGTTTTTTCCATTATAGCTAAATTCTGTTTTATTTTCTTTTTAATTTTTGGTGTTAATGGTACTTATTTTTTTTTGTTTTATTTCTCAATATAAGTAGTAAGTATGTTTATTTTTATTTTATTTTATTTGGTGTTTGTTTAATTTGATTTGTTAGAATATTTATTTAATATATAATGAATAATATTAAAGTATTTATTTTTAATTAAATTTAGTTATGTCTGTATTGTTAGCAATATTATATCATATTTATTTTAATGGGTTATTGTAGTTTATCGTCAAGGTATTCTTTTATACTGTAGTAGGTTTTTCTTATTAGGAAGTGTTTTAATTTATTGACAAAGATATTAAACCTATTTTCATTTTTAATGTTGTTTGGTAGTTTGTTGTATATTTTTATAGACATGACCAGTGGGCCTGATGAGTGCATTTCTAGTCGAGATGTTGGTAGGTTTAACTAATTTAGAATAGAAAGTTAATTAAGTACTGAGGGTTTCAATTAGGGATGTATGCCCTGGATTTGAACTGAAATGAGGATGGAAACTCTTGGAGGTAATTTAATATCAACTAATAATAGTTGACATTAATTGCCTCCAAGAGTATATAAGTTAGGTAACCGTTATTTGTACTAATAGGTACCAGCTACTAATACTTATATAACGAGCAATTGAGCTGTGTCACACGTTTCATCAACGGTTCTTAAACATGCCATATTATAATAATTACCATAGTTGTTGACATTACACATGTATGTACTTAAGCAGACAAACAGAACAGACAAAACACCGTTCTTAATAACAGAAATAACCACACATAATGTCCACCGACCATAAAAGTGAAGTCTAAAAAGGCGATATTTCTGTGAACGTACAAAAGAGCAAATTGAGCGTTCACCAGTAATTACTGGTAACGTTCTCAAAGGAAATTGCACCTTAAATTCTCGGCTTTGTTCTCCGCAAAAAATACGAATAAAGTTATGTTCCGCTGTACGTTTCCATTTGGTGACGGCGCACGGCACCTGCTGCGGGTGGTTTGTGTTACTTTCGGCACGGGAAGGTGCATTAGCGGGGATAAAAGGCGTTTAGTGGCCCAGCCCATGTGTAATGCGATGTAGAATTGGTTGAAGACAGTCATAATTTCAGTTTTTTGCTGTCTTGTGTAG
Organism: Acronicta leporina; assembly: GCA_947256265.1. Taxonomy (NCBI): domain Eukaryota; kingdom Metazoa; phylum Arthropoda; class Insecta; order Lepidoptera; family Noctuidae; genus Acronicta; species Acronicta leporina. Next base: position 14,633,307 of record OX366526.1, on the reverse strand, counting down.
GTAATCCACTTTTTTGCGAACATAATGATGGTCTGTTGTTCTTTACATTTACCATTTCAATAAGTAGGAATTTAGATGTTTCATCATCATCATTATATCAGCCAATAGAAGTCCACTGCTGAACAAAGGCCTCTCCCAAAGACTTCCACAAGGACCGGTTAGGTACCATTGCATCCAACGACTCCCAGCGAAATAATAATCTTTTGTATGGTATAATATAGCATACCATCACGCCTGTATTCCCCAAAGGGTTAGGCAAAGGCGTACTAATGTTACACCCACAGTTCGCCGGTATGTTTTAGGTTCCATGTAATAGGGGGCGAGCCGAGACTCGAGCTGCTACTGGGAATTTCATAGAAAAACCCAATAACAATTTGCTCGATCTGGGAATTGAACCCAAGACCATTAGCGTAGCAGTCACGCTCAGGACCACTAGGCTAAAGTGGTATACAATGGTTTAATTTCATAAATTCTATCAAAAGCACATAATCTTCTCGCTGCCTTCAAAATCTGACAAGGGGGTCCCCAAAGCCATGTTACACGAAAATCAATGTACGATTGAACGAATCCAATTTATTCGGTAATTTCAATTTTAATAACTTTATTGGAAAAATCATAAAGTGAAATCGTTCGAATTTTATGATGCCAATAGAAAGACCCTTCAGATAACTAGGTATGATGGAGGTTAAATGGGATTTCATATACTCCTACGTCATCCTACTTAATACATCCCATATTGATCGGCAACAAAAGGAACTCAAAATGTCTCAATCCTCATTATAAGTATACTGTCGTTAATTACACAATTATTTCCTATTGCCAGCTCGCTTTGATCACTCGCTCAGCGCGGAACAGCCACTACGGAGATACATAGCAGAAGATGAAATTCGATTCGTCTATTCTGATAATGGATTTGTAGACAGCACATGTTTTTGCTGGGAGGAAGAATCTGGCACATTTCTGAAGGCGTTAAAAGTTACATACAACAGAGTTTTAATTGTTGCTTGTAGTACTTATAATTAACTAGCTTCTGCCCGCGGCTTCGCCCCCGTGGAATTCGGTCTGTCATCACATCCCACGGGTACGGGCTAAAAAATCCTATGTCCGTCTCCTGGTTCTAAGCTACCTCTCCACCAAGTTTCAGCCAAATCGGTTCAGCCGTTCTTTAGTTATAAATAGTGTAACTAACACGACTTTCTTTTATACATATAGATGTTTCAATGTTAATATGTCAGCTAGTACAACATTATCACATTGAGCGATATTTGAAAAAAAAAGCGTTATCAACATCTTTAGATCAATACAATTATGTTTATTATATGTAAGAACTTGGGAATGTTGGCTTTACTATTCTATGCATATTTTTTTATCATTTACATTTATTACAAAAATATAGTCGAAAATCTAGTGACGTAATAGCAGGTGTACTGTGCTCACCTGTTTAGTGGCGTTTCATTGAAAGCTGTTCCTTCGACAGTTGCGTCATCCCGCATGTTAGCTACTCCCATACCTAATTACGTTATTTTTGCTCAAAAGCTTTGTCGTAATGAGACGAATTTCAAAGAAATAGCAATATTGTTGGAATCTTTCAAACAATATTGCTATTTTGAGTTTTTTTAATGAAATTGTTCCGTAATGGCTTAATGTGGAATAGCACTAAGTGGGGAAATATTGGTTTTGAAAGGTTTCATAATTGTATTTTAAAAGAAAATTCTTTTTCTTTCATCATTATCCCATCGAATAACTTCAATAAATATTAGGTAAATATATATTAAATTGGACTTAAAATTAAAAATAATGTTTGTTAATTACACATATCATCTTTATTTATTTATAAAAAGACAAACACGAGGAATCCATGTTGTGCTAGTAAGCACTTCATGGGATGATCAAACCGAGTTAATGGAAGATAATAACTGACAGGCGGATATGCGGCAATATTATAGTAATTATGATGTCATCTAGTGTTTTAAAGTCAATTTACATAGGTATGTTTTCTAACTATAAGTAGTCGATATGGGTAGATCACATCATTTAATAGAGATCAATGACATTACATAGTTCAAAAAGAGAGGCATAAGGCACGAACTCTTTTGTGATACAACTTCAGAACCGATGGCCAGACATCTACCCAACGTATACGGGATGGAACCAACATATTATTCTATCAGATAAAGAAAGAAATATCAATTTCAGTTGACGATCGCAAAGATTAAAATATAATACCTAAATATAGTTGAGAACCTTCTCCTTTTTTTAGCTGGTTAAAAAAACATACATACACAACAGTCCCAGTGAAGATTGTAACATAATTTATTTCAAAAGAGTGTCTATGGAGTTTCTTGCCTGAATCTTCTCCATAGGATCAACCTTTTGGAACCGTGCAACTAGAATCACAATGATTGTAAAAGCTTATTTGAACTTGAACACAAACGTTTAATCTATTATGTTTCAATTTATGACTTACATACTTAATTTATTTAGCCCTCGTCATTTATTTTCTAATATTTAAAAGTACCTAATAATCTTTAAGCAGAGTGTGAGTCAGTAACTCATTAAGCAATCGTTATAGCATAATGAAGCACTGAGCTATAACACATGTCACATAATATCCTCCAAGCTCCATCATACAACCCATTGAATCTTTTATTTTTACATCTTATATATTACAATCAAATTCAAGACCAATGTACGAGCACATGAAGTAGACATTCAGTTTGCTCCAGTCGACCGCAGATCTAATTTCATTTTAATTAATGCGTTGCACTTTAATAATAAAACCTTCCACTTGTCTCTCTGGGTTTAAAATAGAATTCACGTTTGTACAAATTTGATTTGTGTGGTTAAGAGTATATGGTTGATATTGGTATGTGTGTTATGTTCAAGCAGTTGTTTAGGGAGGTCGGTTACACACGTGTGCATTATCTGTCGATGAGTGGTCCACTTCAGTTTGAAACGTCCTATGAGTTGTGCTCTTATTATGCTTTGGTTAAATTTGTTTTAAGACATTCATTAATCAGCTATTCATATTTTTAAGAAGTTATTTAAATGACGGAGCATATCTGAAGTTAACTGGAAAACTATGTCTATTTTCTTAACACATTATATATTATTATAAACCTTTTAAGTACTTAGCTCACCTATTTTCGTTTTGTCTTTGAATTTTTTACTGAAGTCGTTGTTTTTAAAGCATTCTTTAATATTATTTCGGGGAACAACAATGCTTGGTATTTCTTTAGCATGGATACTTTTTTCTATTTTAATGTTTAACATACTTTTACTGCTGAAATACTCCAGGCTACTGAAAGTTTTCGAAGAATGTAAGCTCAATAATTTTCTGTGTTTTCCTAAATAAAATTGTTATACTTCAGCTATCTTTTTAAAAGCCCCACTAGGATTTCCTCCTGTGTCGTGGGTGCTTTTACAAACACAAAATCTCACATACCTAAACGCCTAAACCTGGAACAAAATGATCTGTCGGTCCTATAAATATTTGCTCCGAATCGAACTTACAACACGTGGAGCACAAGCCGATCGTTCAGCCACTACACCAAAATGTCGGCGCTTTGTGTAATATTCATAAATTACTAGCTTTAAGATGATAAGTAGAGGTAGCTTTTTAGTATAAATAAGAATACTAAAAAGTACTGACTTTTTAGTATTCTCACTATTAAGAAGGAATAACTACATAATAATTTATTTTCAAGCCTTCAGTTATCATCGGGGAGTTTTTAGTTTGAGTCCGATACTAGTAAAATAAGCATGCCGTGTAGACTATTTATGATCATAATCATAATTAATAGTTCTTCTTGTTGTGGCAGAAATCGTAGGCGACGATATTCAATAACCATAGCAAACAGGAGTTTAATTCACGATTGATAACAGTATGCAACAAATACAACACCCGAACGATGTCGTCTGGTAAATATGAGGTACCAAAAGTTAATAATGTGTATGGTGATCGATCATTAAATAAGCGTATCCCTTATTTACTTAACTATTTACCCGACGAAATGAAACAAATAATAATAAATTTAAGCGAAGGCTAAAAAAATATCTATTTAGTACACTACCATAATGTTGACTTAAATAACTTACCACTATGTTACTATTAGGTACATATATTTTTCTATACTAGCATTTACCTTATACTATGATATCCTACCTAATATATACTGAACATACATGTACAAATACTTATAATAATTGTAAGTTTTAGTATTAGTAATGATTAGAATGTGATCCAACAGACAAACTAAGCGAATAGTTTTGTTGGACACCATTATACTTTATATTGATTACTTTGTACCTTATTATCTAATAAATAAATAATAATAATAATAATTCATAAGATTATCCCATTTCATACCTGAGTAGCTGAGTCTTGACTCGGCTGGGTGATATTCTTTTAGAAAAAGGCCTCTAAGCAAGAAATAGGGCCCGTCTCGTCACAGACCTTTTCACTTTTTTCATGTGCGGTGTCGAGTTTCTATTGACCATGCACAAAAATGGGAGACCCGATTTTAACTTAACAAGTTTCAAGATTATTACCTCGCCATTGCAGTGTAACACAAAAAACTAAACCATATGGCTCTTCATTGTGTTATTACGATCTTTATAAACAACTACCTAGCTATTCTGCAGCTATATCTATGTAGCATTGATGAAACTGCAAAAAGCAGTAACTGTTCTTAGAATTTAAGTACCTACTTAATATTGTAATATTTATAGCACCTGATGGCGTCCGCGTCCGTCACCACTTAAAGTTTGTTCAGAGGAAGCACAAAAACACATTAAGAGAACTTCTGAGTAGATAAAGTTTCTTTATTAAATCTTACAACCCTTCTGCTTACCGTCAGGGCGAGTTAGCTAATGAGTTGCGCGGTGACGCCCGTCGCCCAGTCTTCAGCGTCAACCAGTCGAGTGCTGACGGCCCGTCAAATCTAACCCCTAATGCGTTTACTCTGTACCTCGTCACCGTCTATCAACATGATCGTAAACTCTCGACGTCAATTAATAAAGTAAGTATTAAAAATTAACTTGTATAATGATGATGAATCGCGGCAGCCATCTTGTTTTAGTCTCGTATCTGTCGCACGGAGTTGGTTATTTAATCTTTGGAGTGAGTTTTCCTTTGTTCGAAAAGAGAAGTAAGAAAGAATACTTAATGATAATGTAACCTATTTATATTTACACAATGAGAACTTTAACCTGTCAAGGATTAGTTAGAAGGCACTTTGCTTATGAGGCAAAAATCCAAATATCTTTGAATTGCAAGGTCTTTCGGCAATGTTAGTTATGTAGTATTGGATAATCATTAAGGGATAGACAAAACCATAGGGTAACGACTGGATTAATTGATTAAGAAAGTGCCACACCTATGAGTTGATTTGTTTCTGATTTGTAGGATGTTTTGTTTTGTTACAAAGAAGGAAACTAAAAACCAGTACTGCAGCTTTTTTTAAATGCATTATGCTGAGATATACCTTAAGTCACCAAAGCCTGTTTGCCCAAAATATCAGCTTTTTATAAAAAATATGGTTATTTGTTGTATTGGTGTTCTGTGTGTGTGAGTGAGTCCAAAATAAAATGAATTCAAGATAAAGTGTGTGCATTTTGAGATGCAAACGCAGTTTCATATTACCAAATCTTACAAAAAATCAAATATTTTGTTTAAAACAATTGCGTGATTCCTTACTTTGCTTCCTACTAAATGTAATGTTTTAAAAATCTGCGTGATTTCTAAGTAATTAAATCACCAGAGTTAGCCCTATGCGGGTATCGAACCAGTTACAAAAATCACAGCACTTAACAACAAACATTCAGTCAACCCACTGCTGCATCCAATCACATGCTACTAATTAAGCTTAAATTGCGTATCAAGTTGACAGATAATCCCTTTAATTGGATTAAATTCAATAACTCCTGTCCAATTGTACGCGCCAAATACGGCATCCGATGGTTTGTTTACGCACTAACCAGTATTTTGGAAAGGCTCGATAATGCCATTCCACAATCACTGTGGTGTCACTGACCATTGGAAACAACTCCGACCAAAATAACACGATTTATGTAAATTTTATTAATTCCACTTTTTTTTTATTATATTTATGTCGTCGAAATGCTACCATTAATTAAACTTTATGACTGAAAACTGCAATGAACCGGTTTTTCAATTCGATGTTGTGCGCAAAGGAATTTCGACTTTATTACATTGAGTACAGATCTTGATATTCTTGGCAACGATAGTGGCAGATAAGAACTGATGGATTAACTTGTTTTTGAAGATAAAATTGTATGTTTATTATGATACACGTGCACGTGTGACCACATACGGATTGAGTTACAGAAGTTCAATTTGGAACTGTCCTGTAATCAGGCCCGTATTTAGGTGGCCAGGGCCCCTAGGCACTTGGCATTTGGGGGCCCCCTCTCCCATCTCGAAATCATTCCATTTTCATCCGGCTTCAAAAAAGAAGATGTTCTCAATTCGTCTCTATTTTTTTGTAGGTATGTTACGCGATAATATATAAACATATTTGGATATTTTTTGTGGTATTTTTCTACGTTTTCTACTACCTCTTATATCTTTCACCTAGATACGGATGGACTTCCTGTGGGTGTCGGAGACGGCAGACCCTGTCAGGTGTTTTCTAACCACGTATTTTCCGTGACTCAGGATGAAATCCAAAATGAGACTCACTATGGACACAAGTGCCCTTTGTTGATCAGACCACATTAACCCGTGTAAGAAATATACCGCATTTGCCACATCGAAGACCTGGAAGACTTAAGGGTTTTCTACAATGTAGACCGACTTCATGTAACCTTTGTTGCACTGCTTGGTCGGTTTCTGGCATTGCACAAGTTCCGTTCTTTCTATTAAGAAATTAGAGAAAACGATGCAATAGAGAGAACGACGTCTTTTTTATGGGATAGGGGAAAACAATCAGACGGATCCATTGCAGATCAGACGGATTGCCTGATGGTAAGCGATTACCGCCCCCCATGGACAGCTGTAACACCAGAAGAGTTACAAGTGCGTTGCCGGCCTTTTTAAAGGGAGTGCGCTCTTTCATATTTGTCAGGAAATATAGCCGGCGACAGTTCATTCCACAGTTTTGTTGTGCGAGGTAGAAAGTTACTAGAGGAACGCACAGTTGTGTACTGCCAACCATCTAGATTATGGGAATGGAACTGCTGTCCCGTAGAACGATGGCAGATAGAGGCAGGAGAGAATAATATAAAATAAATCTGTCAATAAATCGTTCCTATAGGCGATAGAAGATTACATAGCGAGGCCAAATGTCTTCGCAACGCCAATGGGTCTAGTCGGTTTGAAATATCTTGGCAGTCGACGATATAGAGGAGGGACAAAGTAGGCGATAGCATACAGTCTTAAGGGATACCAGCATTTATAAGTGTGGAATCCGAGCATTCACCGTCAACTACGACCTTCATGCTTCTGTCTGCAAGAAAGCTGGTGACTTACTCGCATAGTTTCTCGGGAAGCCCATAGAAGGCAAGCTTCTAAAGAAGCGTTTTGTGCCATACCCGATCAAAGGCCTTTGCTATGTCCAAACTAAACGCCAAGGCTTCCCCCCTAGTTTCGATCCCCTAAGACCAACGATGTGTCAGGTATACCATATAGAAGATCAACAGCCGATCGATCCTTACGAAAGTTGTACTACTGGTCACGAAGCAGATCCTCTAAGAACCGGATGGCAGTTGACAATAGACTCCATTATCTTCGAGAAAAGGCCTCCCTTTTCTTATGGCTATCGGTCTGTAGTTTGAGGGATTTGAGCGACGACCATTTCCCATGTGTAGAGGTGAAAAGGATGGCTTACAGAAATTTCCATCGAGAACTTTGGCAAGAGACCAGAACGCACGACTTCCCGAAGGCAGGCGCTCAAGACTCTCACCAATTCTACTGATATGCTTCGACTTCGACCATAAAGACAGAAATCGTAATAGGTCTTGGAGAAGTATCATGATTTCTGCCTGTACGTATGCAGTTCTATTACATCTCCTGAAGCTTGATAACGTGATCACAATCTAGAGATCATGTTTTAATTTACACTCAGAGCGTCAGGAACTACGCGTTAGACTATGTTTAACAACATGCCTACAGCTAGAAGCATTTTTTACCGGCCTCGACATGGTACGCGTGTTACGTAATCAATTAATTTTAAAAAAAGTTAACGGTTACAACCTTTTCTTTCTAAAAATCAATAACAAATAATCAAATTTTTGTAGCCTTTCCAGAATTTTGGCACCATCATTTGTTTTTAAATATTTAGGTATAAAGTTATTTTAGTGAAGGAAAAATTCGACTCGCAGGCAGGATTCGAACCTGCGTCTTCTGGCTGGGTACGCCAGACGCTATGACCACTAAGCCACCGCGAGCATACTTTATAATCTTAGCATGAAAAATGCAAAAAAATCACAAAAAGATATTTAGGTATAATTTAGTAAAATTAGGAAGAATGAAAGACCTAATTAATCCCTTAAACTTATGAAGAAAGTTTATACACTAAAAGTCTTAGTTAAAATATCCCTAGATTTTGTTGATGTGCTTAAATAATATAACATCTATGATTATAACATTTATAACTATATAATCTATATTTTTTGCCTTTTTTCGTATGCGTTTGGCGCTGATCAAAATCTCGCCCAGGTGGTGCTAAATCCGACACTCTATATTCCACGTTTCATGATGCTAAATTGATTACACGAAACCTAATTAGATTTGATTTTTAATATGAATCTACGTTTTTACGTGAATGCGTAATATCCTTTTAAGACTTTAAAGAATACTTTCGATAAAGTTTCTTTATTGGCCTAGCCAGGTTTTTGAGCTTGTACGCAGGTTCCGCCACTGGAACTGGGGCCCCTAGGCTGGCTGGGCCCCTAGGCCTTTGAGCTTGTACGCAGTTTCCGCCACTGGAACTGGGGCCCCTAGGCTGGCTGGGCCCCTAGGCCAGGGCCTTGTGGGCCTAAGGGGAAATACGGGCCTGCCTGTAATGACAGTATTCCTTTGAAATTGATGTCCACTTGAGCACGGAATAGATAAATAGTGCTTAACTTGAAGTAAAAGTCTGAAAATAACCTTGACCTGTCCGATCCGAAAGGCGCACGCATATACATAGGGTATCCCAATCACATAACCTAACATATAACAAATATATAAAGTACTAGACTTCCGCCCGGTTTCGCACGGGTGGAGAAATCCCAAATTTTTTCAAAATATTCTATAGCTTATGTTAATCTGGAATAACGTAGCATTCAAATGGTGATAGAATTTTTGAAATCGGCCCAGTAGTTTTTGAGTTTATTCGTTACAAACATACATACAAACCTTTCCTCTTTATAATATTAGTATGGATTCAGGAATTGCAGATACCTATTGTCGTGCATTGTAGTTCACATATTTGATTAATACTGTGTCTGGACTTTAAAAGATACCTACCATTATTCCTTGAGCTTGTTAGGTTAGGAAATAGTGGGAACCATCTAGTTAAAGCATTGCAGAAATCAATATAGTTTAACATTAAGTAATTAAAAATGAGTAGAGCTCAACGACTGTCGTCGACCTGCCTAGAGCGCGTGATACGATACTTTGGCCACATTGCCCGTAGAAATCCCGATAACCTGGAGCGATTGATGGTGACGGGAGAGTCGCAAAAGATCTCGAGGCCGGAGCCCAAAGCGTTGGACGAATCAGATATCCGAACCTGCTCTGAATCCGAGCTACCCGTCAGCGCCACACTCCATCAAGCGGCTGATCGTAAAAAATGGAGGCATAATAATCTACAGACCTGAGTCACGATCCTCAGCAGTGAGGGACCGACTGAGAAGAAGAATAAAAAATTTTTGAAAGTGAACCTTCTATCATACTACTGCATGACGTTGTAATGTTTGCCGAGGTGATTATCCGGCAATGTATACTGTAAACAGTGTTGTTGCTATGTCGCTACACTTATCATCGCGCCGTGATACCGTGAAGGAGGCAGTTGTATCTAAGAGCCCACGTCCGCACTGTCCTTGCAGGAATTTGCGCAAATTACCTTTGCATATGTTAGGCTTATCAGTGATAATAGTAAGGTGTGGCTGACGAGGCTGGGTAACTTACTATAGACCTTGAGAATAGTGAATCAAGGAAAGATTCCTACTAAACGACATGCGCGCCACGAAAATTTTGTCGAACCATTACTAGTAGCGAGGCAATATCTAGAGACGAGAACATGGAATGAGATCATTATATCGCGGGATGACAGAACAAGATCTGTCATAGAATGGTTCTATCAAGCCTTATTAGGTAAACTGCCTCATTAATCAAGTGGTTGTAAGCACGACTATTACACCAGAATAATAAATATTTCTATCAAAATCTCAGTAGCAACTCGGAGTTTGAGATTTGTGCCCAGTTAATGGCCATAAGGCTCTTATTGAAGGGCGGCCCTATTGTCCTATCTAAGGGCGAAGTGTGGGTGTACACCTCTGCCTAATGCTTAGGGTAATACAGGCGTGATAGTATGTACACTTGTACAGTAGGTGATGGTAATTGTAACATGACATTATTTACTATGTGTGGGTAGTTGTTTACGCCAGAGGTCGCGAGGGTCGACAAGGTCCAAAGTGATTGTGCAGCTTCGCCAACGCCGAAGGTGAGCCGTGTAGTGCCGGATCATCTGAGATCCTGAGATCTAACGATAGTAATACAGATCGGCTCATATGAGACGCCCACGTGACGATCCTTTTAGTTTAAATACAGGATATTGTGGAGACCTTTTTTTCTAGGTAAATCATTTAATCTGTTATACTGTCCCAATATTAATAAATAACGTACTTTTAAACATAATATAGTAATTTGATTAAATAAGTTCCCTTCTTTTTCATAGCATAGTCGGATAAGCAATTCTTTCCTTTTTACCCGCGACGAAACGGAGACCGTAAATGCTTTTGGGATGAGAGGGTGTTTGTTTTTTGAACATAGGCGTGATGGGCCTGTATTCCCTGAAGGGTTAGGCAGAGGCGTACTAATGTACACCCAGAATTCGCCGGTATGTTTCTGGGTCCCGTGTAATAGGGGCAAGTCTATTGCCATTAACCAGACGTAAATTCCAAACTCTGAGCTGCTACTAAGAATTTAATAGAAAAACCCAATAACATTTCGCTCGATGTGGGAATCGAACCCAGGACTTCTAGCGCGCTCAGAACCACTAGGTTAATGAGGCAGCTGTTTATTTAAATCGTTTAAATCTATATCTTATCTTCACACACTTGGACACTGCTGAAGTCCAGCCCAAACATAAGTTAGGGATGATGATGTAAGTGTCAAATTGTCAATCACATTCAAAGCATGCGTCGTCAATCGAAATGAAACCGAACATTTATCAGATGTAACATCTCAATACTTGTCTTGGAGGGCGACTACTTCAAACATTGAGTTAAAGCGGACGGGAGTTCTTGCGCGAAATTGCTATCTGCGCTTACTTCGCAAAACCAGCGTAGCAAGACCCCTATCACCCTCGGAAATTGCCAGAAAATTCTCCAAAATGTTGGGGTTCGAGTGATTGGCAGGTATCTAGCTCCATTGGTCTGGTGGTCTCCAAGTTTCGGTATGATTGATGGTACTGTGACTTAAACATTTAGTAATTTGATAGGCTTCTCGACGGCTCAACGTGAACTCTTCATAATTTAGTGTGTTATTCTCATTTCGTTTTATGACGCAGTTTATTAGGCGACTGATTAAGTTATTATATTTTGCGGCGGTTTTGTGATGGAGAATTCAGCGAAAATTTAATATTATATAACTTTCTCTTAGGTAATTTAATGAAAATTGTACGGCACAGGTGGTTCCGCCTGGTTTCTTCGTCAGGGTTCTAGATTTTTACAGGGGCGGCAATGCGCGAATGTTACCCCTGGTGTTGCAAGCGTCCATAGGCTATGGTAACTTATTATCAGGCAGGCCGTATGCTTGTTTACCACTTTAAAGGTATATAAAAAATGGTTCAAAATCTGTTTTAGTAGATTTAATTATACTATTATTGACAATTAAAATTCATGGAGACCATTGAGCTATAAAATGCAAAATCAAAAACGAATCTGATGTGCAGTTCCGGACGTGTGTTCAAATAAACAGACCGTCCAGTTTTATTACAGTAGTACTTAGAATAGATATCATATAGCCATTAGGCTATAATCTTAGAATATATATCAATCTTGTCATAATTTAATGAATCTTCTATAAATCGTTTAGATATCGTGTTCGTTTTGAATAGTATAGAATGTTTTAACGATGTCTTCTCTGCCTACACCCTTACCGTTATGGCCGTGAAGTTGCAGCACTTTTACCGTTATTCTGATCTATACTTGAGGATGTTGACGCTATATTTGGAAGTAAATGTTCTTATATGTAGATAAATATATCTTCCTCTTTAATTTAAGAGCTCAGCTCTTGTCGGTGGAGCAAACGCCACTGTTCTCCATCTTCTGCTTCTGCTTTTCGTTTTTACCTCTTGATACGACTCGATAGCCACCCTTTCCTTCACTTGTTCCACAAAACTTCGTCCAGCTTCCTCTTCCTCGTTTTCCTTAAATTGTACCTTCTAGGTAGTATAATTATAAAGAAGTTAAATATGTATTGCGGAATATTTGTAATCAGGGTTCGAAGCGATAATTATCCTCGATAATTATGTATAATGAAAATAATATATCAGTTATCACACCTAACCTCATGAAACTTTGTCTGGGAATCAAACATAGAAATTACAATGGACACGAGGTAAATCTTGCGACGACTAAGTCGGAAGAATTTAATTAATTTATTTGTGAGGCTACTAAGTATTTATTATTCTACATACATACATAATGCTTCTTTTAGAACCATCACCAAGGCTGTTTTTGTCTATCTTGTTGTTATTCCATACAGGGTAGGCAGTAATTCACGCGGAAACAATTATAGAGACATAGATGAACCCTCATATAGTAATAATGGGCATAGACAACATGTTAGGCACGATATACCACATACAGACAGCCAAAAAATTATGAATACATAAATTTTATAATATGAACTGCCTCGTTAGTCTAGCGGTTCCAAGTTCGACTGCTACGCTAGAGGTCCTAGGTCCATTCCTAGGTAGGGCAAAGTGTTATTAGTTTTTCTATGAAATTCTCAGTAGCAGCTCGGAGTTTGGAATTTGTGCCCGGTCAATGGCAATAGACTCGCCCCCTATTACATGGGACCTAAACATACCGGCGAACTGTGGTTGTATCTTAGTACACCTCTGCCTAACCCTTCGGGGAATACAGGCGTGATGGTATGTTATGTTATGTTTTATAATATAATAACATACATATATATAATATAATATAATTAAAAAAATCCTTTTTTAGAGCACCTAAGTCTCCTAAGGAACATTTATGCAAAATTTCATGCTTTTAGACACAGTGGTTTCAGCTATTCGTTGATCGATCAATCTGTTAGTTTCTTCTTTTATAGATACGTACTTTAAAAATAATATACTAAATTAAATGATAGAACACACTGAAGTTATATTAACGATTTTAGATTCAGTAATCTGGTTAATTTGTGGCAAATATACTTATCTGACGTGGGAGAGCCATGCTTCGGCACGAATGGGCCGGCTCGACCGGAGTGATACCACGGCCTCACAGAAAACAGGCGTGAAACAACGCTTGCGTTGTGTTTCGCCCAGTGAATGAGGTTACCGGAGGCCCAAACCCTTTTAAAAAGTGGGCAACGCACTTGTGACTCCTCTGGTGTTGCGGGTGTCCATGGGCGGCGGTTATCACTTACCATCAGGTGATCCGTGTGCTCGTTTGCTCCCTATCCAATAAAAAAAATGCAATTAAAATAATGTAAGTACTTTAATTAGTGCCTTGATCATAAGAGTCGTGTCTAGTTTAAATTGTGGGCAAATAAAGCAGGTTATCAGATACAGTAAAACAATAAAGAACCGGTTATAGTCGGCGCAAGGTCAGGATCCACAACAACACTCGCACTATCAACACTGCATAGATTACGAGAGCTGGATAAGACCTGTTAGTCTGTAGTCCTATTTTGTTACTATTTAACTATATTTACTATTATTTTTTCATTTACTATTATAATAATAATTATTATAAAATTGTAAAAAAGCAGCTGTGTCTTACATTGAAGATATTTAAAAAAAAACAAGTGGGTTAGGGTATATGAACGTCCCCGAACCCAAAAATGTGATTTTTAAAATTATTGTCTGTTTGTCTGTTTGTTACGGATTGGCACAAAAACAGCTGAATAGATTTTAATTTTGTTATCACTGTTAGAAAGAATGTGCTCCAAATTAAAAACTGGATACTCTATATCATAATACTTCTTATCTCAAATAATTAAACGGAACCTGAGATACAGCTTGACCTCTCTAATGTATAGAGACCCACACAAAGAAGAGATCATTACTGTTGGTTTTTGAGCTTCAAGTGAGCGAAGCCGCGGGCGGAGGCTAGTTTTATTATAAAAATAAATATATTTTAAAATTTACCGTTTGTAGTTTTAAATTAATTTAAATACAGTGATTTTACAGTCCAGTAATGACCAAAAACAGAAATAATATGTACCTATTAGTGCATTAGTGTTTTAACAAGAAACTGTTACTTTCAAGCTTATTGCTCAACTTATGACAGAGGTTTTTATTACAGTAATCTTGTGTGTTGTAATAAAAACGGATGTTATTATCATTGTTATTGGGTCACAGCTTTCTGTTATAATAACGCATATAATATTATCAAATCTCGGGGCACAAAAAATATAGAATCAGTGAATATCATAATATTAGATGACATGACTGATAAATATTTTACTTTTAAAAATCGCTAATCAAAATATTAATTCAAATATTAGTGGCTTATTATTTGTAAGTGGACGTTTATTAAAACTATTTATGACAGCGTGCAAGTGTAAAAAATAAATAAAATATCTGATGAGGAAGGAGTATCCAGTTTTACAAATTCCGTTTTATCCACATAAAAAGTAGGTGATCCTAGTGGCCCCATTTCGACCATCGCGCTATACGAAGCAGGCAATTACGATTTTACGGCATTAAAAATACACTGTTTATACACTGTTTATACGCTATACATGCGTACGCGCATTGTATCTACAACACCGTGACTTATACAAAATGGCTGTCCATTTATTATTAGGCTTGTTTAGTTTCTATTATATGTATTTTATTTGTTACCTAGAGAAAAATTCAAAAAAATAGACTAAGTGCCACTTGCACTTGTACGTTTAAATTGTATTTAAACACAAATGTGTTTTCACTCTGTAAATAAATACTATTTAATTATTTTGATACACATCTGTATCACTTCATGTATATCAAGTACTTATAAGTAGTTATAAGTGTGTGTTTTATTAAGAAGGATAACGCAAAGATTTAGGTTTATAAGTAATTAGACATTTTTTTACATTAACAAAAATTATAAACTAAACCAGATAGGTATCGATAATATTATATATTTGTGACCTAAACCTAAATAAAGACATCACATTCACAGCATCCTCTTTAAATCCAAATGTTTATATCCGCGAATCAGTATAAATAACCCTTTAAATACCAAACACTAACACATTGGTAACGCAGGGTCGTTTCGACCAAAACGAAACCCGATCTAAGTACATACCCACCAACAAAAGGATTCTTGCTTTTTTGTTTTTTCTTTCCTCTTCGCTTGTAGTATACGGGCCATCACAAATTTTGAGCCGTATGGGTCTTTACGACCCCTTGTGGTGAGAGTTTCGATTGTATACGCTTGTCATTTAAAGGGTTAAAGGAGAGAAGTATCCAATGTTATGTTATCCTAATGGTGCCTTGTGACAGGTTGTTTAAGAGAAACCACTTTTAAAATCTTGGTGTTCTTGCTTATTGTAATTTGACGCCGCTGCTCATGGCGTGATGGTTTATTGAGCATATGCGCATTAGCATGGTCTTCTGGTGCACCTGGTCTGTAGGCATGGAACATTTCGCATATAGCATGTGAAAAATCATATGTAATAATTTTTCATACGTCACTCCCGTGACTTTTGTTCACACAGCCTGCTCAAAATCACATTTCAATGAAATCGCGATTTCATTACATAAATTATGATGATAGCAAGTTTGGCGCTAAATGATTTTGAATGAAAATTCATTGCAGACTAAAAGTAGCAAGCTGTGAAATTTCGCATGTGAAATCGCTGTAAAAATAATTATGATTTCATCAAACGAAAATGAATGAAAACTAGCAATCATTTCCATGCCTCCTGGTCTGCCTCCCTTATCTACCACATAGAGGCATAAGTCAAAATGGGGATACATATAATTTTGTTTATTTATTTATACTAATCTTATATGCCATACATCATTCTCTACCAGTCAACCTTTCTTATCATTCTAAACATCTCGTGTGGTCGAAGGGTGTTATTTTATCAGTTATTATTTGCTGATAGAGGAATACTGATCAATCTGGAGTGGGTTTTGAAATCGACCCCTTGGAAGAAGCGTACGGATTTATAATAGCGTTGATCATTTTAAAAAGATAAATCGATCGCATTCAAAATTTGTTTCCAGTCAATAATGTCACAAACAATAACATTCTTAGATAATTATCAGGTACTTGTCCATGCAGCCGGTGTTCAAAAGCCCGTACGCTACGGATCCGGTGCCAGCCGGAAGGTTAGCCCTGGAACCATGGGTCATTAGGCAGTCGGCTCCCTTGCCCAACGCCGCGGAATTTCTTAGTCATTTACTCTTAATATGGCTTGTGTAAAATGTTCTTTTCACATTGTTATGGGCGAAGAGATGGGTTTTGTGATGAAGATGGATGATTTTCTGTTTCCTAGCTGGCTCACCTTACGATAAGTAAGTATATTGTTTCATAAACATAAATCCTTCGATTACTTAATTAATCAATTGTGTGAAAATCTATTGTCCTACTACACACTCCAGGTGTCTTTAAGGACTTAGCTGAATTATTTGATTTCTAATCAGTTAAGAAATTGGTTTGTCATGTAGTCGAACGTTATCAAATCCTTGATAACGCGCAATATTATTTATGGAAGTATTTTTTGAAGCTCTTCCTTAGCTGTTTATTTGTACTCCTGCTTACCTTAAAAGGCAACAAGCATGTCGTCACATAATACAAGTTCGTACGTTCCTAGTTTAGCAGTGTTGGCTGTCGTAGTACGGCTGGGCGCGTCTCCGGACCGGACATCGTTTCTATGCAGTATTCAAAGGGATGTTTTATGATTGCTTCACTGGCTACAAGCAGCTCGGGGGGAATTATGCTATTTATGTTTCCCGTTCCACTGTTGACGTCCGAATTTGTTTCACCAAACGGTGGAACAGTTTATGGGGCATTGTGTTGGAAGAAATTTTATGAATCTCATTATTGTCCTTCGTTGATTTCTTTTTTCATTGTTTATATCGGCAAACGAGCTATGAGAAGAATTGCTGGAAAGATGAAGAAAACACAAAGCTGTTTTAGAAAAAAGGTTGGTCTCTACTCAGTCCCCAAGAGGTAAGGCGACTGATTAATATATTTGCTTCAAAATACACCTCTAATTATCAGGGAGAAATTATGTATATATTCTAACCCATACACATTTACATATAAGGGGAAAATATCGCTTCTGTAATTAGAGGATTTCCATCGTAAGGAGTCTCACATGCTCTTTTTAAAGATGAAGAAAGAAAAAAAAGGAAAAATTTACGA
Source organism: Acronicta leporina (assembly GCA_947256265.1). NCBI lineage: Eukaryota > Metazoa > Arthropoda > Insecta > Lepidoptera > Noctuidae > Acronicta > Acronicta leporina. The sequence goes on along the minus strand of OX366526.1, from coordinate 14,615,541 downwards.
TGAATAAGAATCCGTCTCTAACAACAACATCAGGGAAACTTTTCTATAAAATCTGTGTAAGGACGACGCAATACAAAGAGTAATATGAAAGAGTTTTCCTAATATGAAAACAAGGCGTGGCGCGGTTCACTAAAGTTAATAACGTACATAGCCCCGCGTTTATTTATAACAAGGGCTGGGCCAATCTCCAACCAAACTTTGTTCTCCCGCAACAAACAATGTATAACATAAAAATTCGAAAATAACTCGGGAGTTCATAAGGCGGGCCAACAAATTCACTGACATGAACAAAATATTCTTGTATCTTGGCCGACTTCATGAATTTCATCAAGATTCGACGTCACTTTCCAGCGTATGTTGGTATCTCACTTACACTCAATCTCCATTATAACGATAAAGCGACATTGAGCGTGAGATTGCCTGTGCAAGGATCTCTTCATATTTTCACTAGTCGGATGATTGTGGGTGTACGATTTTCAACCTTATGCTTAGTTTCATAGGAAAAAAGTTGAGATTGATATTCGCAGAGAAAAGTTGGTGGTTGAATAAGGAAGTGTTTTCCTAAGAGAGTAAGTCGGTATCTTTAGGGCTGTCAGGGTGGCTTCAGTAGCGATGTTCATAGAATATGTTACGGAGACGCGTCACCGTCCACTGATTGTCTACATGGTGCTCAGCTCCTGCTTCAAGGGGAAAGGGTGTAACTACGTTAAATTGCGAATATGTTTTAACTGTCACGACAGATTGGTATAAGTATTACAAATGTATTCTTTTTGTGTACAAGACTATAAAAAATACATCCATATACAAAGAAATAAAACCTAATTCTATCTAAGTACCTAAATAAGCATATAATAAGAAAAGAGAGCCTTTTCGTACAGCATTTGTGTGGTAAAATTTAAGGAAATACGAGAGAGTAAGACACCAAATTTCTAGATAATTTGATTCTGTTCCTTGCTATCCATTAAACACCAAAAGCTCTTACAAATATTACCATACGACGTACCCTCGATAATCGAAGTACATGTTTACAATCCTTGTGATCCACGATGAAGCACAAATCAATTGGTCCCCCACATCGGCGCGGTTCGCACTCTCACTCGTGTACACATAGGGTTGCTACATCCTAGTTACCTAAGTCAAAGTCAAAATGCTTTATGTCAATTAGAACACTAAAACAGGTAGTTTAAAAAAGTCAACATTTGTTGCACGGTCACAAAAAGTGGGTCTTATGGAGAAGAGCCGGGAAGAAACTTCATATTCTTTTAAAAAAAATATGATTACAATATTGAGCTTTACAACTTTGTTTTAAATAGTTGCTGAGAATTATGCAGTTTGATATGTAAGATTTATTCATTACATAAAAAGGAAGGATTGCCACGCCAACTAAGAGCTGAGCAGTCCCGACACGTTCACGAGCATGCGAGTGTATCATGCGTGGTTCGACTCAACTATAAGTATTGTAGGGAACTCCTTCCTCTCAACAAAAAATGTGTACCGATAAAAAAAAATCGTTTGGTTCCGGTGAAATAACCACTCAGGTATGAATCCTGCCTCAGGTTGAAATTTAATTATGCAGGTAGGAAATAGAAATAGCACATAATAGAAATATGGTACGCGGGAATTTATTAAAAACATAAATCCATTAGATTTTTGCCTCAAAAGGAAAATACGGAACCCTTAAAATATTACTTTCCTGTCTGTCTATCAAGACCCAAGGGAATCAAAACCAGGTACTGCCCGTGAACTCAGAATCTTGAATTTGGTACGAAGCAACGTCTTATAGCACAGATATAGAAAAAAATCGAAAAGCATAAATTTTTAGTTACATCATAATTATAATCAATATATTATTTTTAAGTACGGATCCCTCGGTGCACACTTGACCGGTTTTTTATGTGTGAAACAAATTTTCCCATTATCATGAAAAGATGTCTCGGAATTAGCTAAAAAAGCTGATGCTTTCACGAATGGCAGCCCTGGCATACTTAACCACCATATTATCCCCTACACATCTGCATGCGATGGGTTGAGCACACTCAGCTCCTATTGATTATGTTCGGTAGCCGGTCGATGGGACCCGGGGTGATTTTTGACAGATCGAGTGCCAAAAGTAGGTAGGTACCTAGATTAGGGTTGAACATACAAGCGTGATTATTGTAATAATTAAAGGAATCGAGATGGTCGACATGTCGGTACCGATAGTTGTGACCGTCAATGGTCTAATAGCCAAGAGCCTCGACTCACACCTGCGGAGACTCTCGTTAGGCAGCTGGTAAGGGCCTGATACAGAAAGCGGTACTAAATACGGTACATAATTGTAGTCTACTTACGATTGGCAAACAAATTCAAACTCCAAAATGCATTAATTTTGGCAATATAATACAATAACTGTATGTTTATGGATTATACTCACCCAGTAAGTATACGATACCTACCATTTTTTATCCAAATATCGATTCTGCCTGTACGTATGGATAAACCCACTAGTTATTGTAGCTACAATAATAACTGGTGATTTTATCAATTTAACTGTTCTTTTATCTCCCAGTCTATGTTCTCTGCCTTGGGGTATCCTTTGAACTTTTTAATTTTACTTACAACATTCTTTGTCACCTCTCAACTTTTTGATATAAACATAACATACCATCACGCCTATTTTCCCCGAAGGGTCAGGCAGAGGCGTACTAATGTACACTCACAGTTCGCCGGTATGTTTTAGGTCCGATGTAATAGGTGGCGAGCCTATAATTATTGCCATTAACCGGGCATGAATTCCAAACTCCGAGCTGCTACTGGGAATTTAATAGAAAAACCCAATACCACTTTGCTCGACCTGGGAATCGAACCCAGGACCTCAAGCGTAGTAGTCGCGCTCAGGGCCACTAGGCTAATGAGGCAGTTTTTGATATTGCATTTATTATTTTAAAGTGAGTTGACTAATAGATAATGTTGAGACAAAGGTTCCACGCCGCGTGAAGCAAATACTTTTTGCGCGTATGAAGAGTTATCTGTTATTAAAGAAAAAAGTCTCAAAATATTTTGAGTTGGAAGCATCTCAGAAGATTTGACAATCGCTTCCTTCCTGTATGAATAGCGATCGAAATTTTAATTGAATACCTACCTAGTAAGGATACACATATATTACGTTTACTGTTTAGATAAAATACTTTTTTTATGGAATATAGGGACAGACCGATCACCTGAAGGTAAGCGATTACCGCCGCCCATGGAAATCCGCAAAACCAGATCACAAGTGCGTTGCCGGCCTTTTATAAGGGTTTGGACCTCCGGTATCCTCACTCACTCGGTGAAACACAACGTAAGCGTTGTTTCACGCCGGTTTTCTGTGAGGCCGTGGTTGGAATCGGCGTTAAAATCGATATTCGCAATATGATTTTCAATATTCTACATTTTTAATTTATTTCGTAAAGCGTGACGCATGTGAATAAGAATGTTTAATATCTTGGTGAATTCGTGGAGAATTGTAAAGGTTTGTATGTAAAGGAACTCGATTCAATCGCGGTGACGCGAGGGTTGTGACGTGCGTGAAGGAATGCTGTAGCTACCTCTGTGTATGTTGTGAGGGATGAGGATTCTTGGGGAACTTTTTACTTTCAAAATATTAACAAGTGAAGGTGAAATGAAAGAAACGCTTTTCATCTAGAATAAAATTGCACAAAATAAATAGAACTTCTCTCATAAACTCTTTATAACAAAAGTAGTTGTTATAAAAATTGTGTTTTCTCTTTAACTATTCGAAAACGTTTCTTCTAAATGACATTAAGGGATAATAAAGGCTATATTTTTAATACTAGCAGGTTTTTTAGTATTAAAATTTAGTTAACGTACTATTCCAATGAAGTTTTATTCAACATAACTTTAACGATGGTCTAAGCGCCACTAGTACCAACTTCTTAAATGTGTTTAAATTGTATTTCAACACAATTTTCTAAAATAATTTTGTGTTTAAATTCAATTTAAGCATATTTCAGAAGTTGGTGCAATTGGCCCTAGGAGTATTAACCATATAATACGCATCAATAAGTAACAGTTCCTCTTTTGAGAGATCCCTTAAGGAACCCGAAAGAACTCGATAAAATCGTCAATCTTCTTAACCCAATTTTCCTTAAAAACTTAACGCTTAACCGTTCCCGATTCCTCGCGATTCCCCCGAATCCTCACTCTTCCTCGGCATTACAAACTACGCCCTCGATATTTATGCGTGTGCCGCACATACCCAGGCCCCGCGAGGGACGCAGCCTCGCCAAATGTCAATTAATGTCACAGCGTACCCATGCTCCACTAAATATTCCACATAAACTCGAGGGTCTCATATACGCAGATTTAGGACGCATAATGGTCTATTTATAAAACGACAAACCTATTTTTGGATTAAACAAAGGCAGTTAATATGAGCTCAAGTAATTTGGGTTTGTGTAACGAACTCCTAACGGGGCGAGCTTAATGAGTGGGTGAGAGGAATATCTTGTTATTTTGTTATAAACTAGCGACCCGCCCGCGGTTTCACCCACGCTGTCCCGTTCCTAAGAGTCGTAGGGTTATATTATAGCTTATAACCTTCTTCTTGAATCACTCTATATTAAATAAAAATTAGCATCAAAATGCGTCGCATAGTTTAAAAGATCTTAGCATACATAGGGACAGACAGACAGCGGGAAGCGACTTTGTTTTATACTACTTATGAAGTGATATTTCTAGAAAGAGTTACAGCAACAGCTTACAAAAGTGAGTGGGTACATATAATAAAAATGCGAAACAGAAAACGAACAGACACTACAGACAAGGATAGAATTAAATGTTTGATAAAAAATATACAGTTTTCTCTCAGTAAAGATGATATAATTCAACAACAAAAACATTGCGAGCCAGACAAAGACTATAAATGGCGATCAATGATCGTAAGGACCGCGGGACGTCCCACTGGGAGACGGGTTGACGATATTAAGCGTAAGTTATGGAATCGATTAGCGAGACCCAACCCAAGGATGGAGGAAACGGAATCAGGAAATTCATACAAATCTATATTTAGACATAGATAGAGGCTAACATGGGAAATGTTGTGATTATATCTCTTCTTTACTTTTTTGCACAATTATCACTGAGGACCTATTTTTTACATCTGGACAATGGACATAGTTAATTAATTTCTGTGTCGTGTTTGTAATAAATGTTAGAAATTGTAAAATTGTAGAATCAATTGGTTACAAACTTTGTATATTACGATAATTAATGCTAAATGCGGAGCTGATCTTGACTAACAGTGTATGATAAACTTTGAAAATAAATAGCATACCTACCTACTTATAATATAAAGGAACAGTATAAAAATTCATCTAGGCAGGTACATACTTTTTATTTTTATTTTTTTTATATAAAAAGCTTACTAGCAATGCCGGTCGCACATTACTAGTATTCTTGTTAACCCCTCGTGCTAAGCTAGATTGCTTGTGTTACGAGTGGGTTCACGTCAGTAGTGCAATGGGTGGGGTTCGAACCGTCAACCACATGATCGCAAGTCCGACGCCCTAGCCATTAGGCTAATTCTTCTATACTTAAAAACAAAACAAAAATTGTACTGTACAATTTAAAAATGTTTGTTAATTAGGTATTGTTTAATTTTTAACAAACAATAAACACACACAGTATGAAACGAGCGCCAAAAACTACAAGTATGCATCTTAGTAAATTAAAGAATAATTAAAACAATTTACAAAGATATTGGTAGGTAATAAGTTGTTTCGACTTCAATTACGGACGTCATCGTTCCTAGTTTCGCTCCACAGTGCGCCTGACGCCGACGGTTGCTTCATAGGCGAAATTATTAATTCAAATTATTGTTCCGTAGAGACCGAACTTACTAAAAGGTATTCGAATTTCGGCCATTAAATTATTGAGCTATACAAAACTTTTGTCTGACGGGAGTTGCGCGTACCTTAACGAATTTTCGTTTCTAATAACATCTGAACGACGCAGTCAGCTGACTTCCTGCCACCCTATCATTAGTCACGTACAAGGGAAAACCGCCGTTTCTACTTCACGCTAAAGCATATTTTTGTACGGTAAGCATTCAACTCAAGGGTGTAGCCGAAACAATGAAGGAATCAGCTGTTCGCCACGCAATTTTGGAATTCGGGGGGAGCGAGTGAATTTTTAAATAATTAATTGCGTATACGTAATTTGTTTCCGACGACAAAAGCTATTTGACGATAAGATTTCAATTTACGCTAATATGTTATTGTTTTATTGTGAGAGAAACGAATTCGCAAGCGGTGTGATGTGAACACACTGGGGGACTAAATTTAGAATACTCGTACAAGTCGAATTCACGCTGCGCTTCTGTTATGTTATACCTTTTTGTAAACTTATCGACGCGGTAAGTAAAATACGGACGTAAATCTCACCAAATCGGCTCCATACCCAAATAAAAATATTACGATACGGCGGAAAATTCAAATAATCCCGCATAATATTTATATAAAAGGGTTAAATTACGCATTCTCGCACGAAATAAGCGGCGAAAAAGTCCGATGCGGAGACGATGAACTCCGTACGTCTCCGGCATTTCAAATGTATGCTGATAAAACAATAAAGAGAGCGACCGTAAAAAGGAAGCCTTTTTACGTCGAAGCGTTAACATACAAAACACTAGCGGCTATATAGCTAGGTGTGCTATATTTTATGATACTAACAAAGTCTTGATATCGCACGATAAAGCGACGTTCGCCCTTCGTTATTTTTTCGCCCCCTGCGTTAGCCCGCAGAAGGTCGTAAATGTTTGGCGTACAATTTTTATGTGGCGCGCATAAAAGTTGCCAGTTAAAGTGCGGGGTTAAAAAATTGCAGCTGTCAACCGTCACTGTGGAACTGCCAGTGCCAAATGTTATTTATCGCTCGCACTCGAACGCGTTCCCGAGAGTGATGAAATATTTGTAATGTGATAAATAAAATCTTGCATGGGCGTGCATCGATATTATTGTTATTTTTAATAGCTGAACTATTCTATCAATTTTAAGGCCTGTGTTTTAATGGCTGTCGTTTACAAAAAATAAAAGTTTAAACTGGAACCTTTCTCAAAACAGTAACTAAAAGACATAACTTATGATTCAGTTATAAAAATATAGTTTTTGTCGTGAACGCTTTCATATTCATATTAAAAACATCTAAAAGGTTAATAGTCCATTATGAAAATTTATACTTATAACGATACAATAAAATTGTGTCTATCCTATTGGGCTTGGAGCACCGGGCGCTGTATAACTCGCTTTTATAGTTTTACACCCATCATTATTATCGGAGGTAACACTCTAAATGCTATAATTTTCGAACAAAAGACGTAATAAAAATCAAGAAGTATAGGGAAATAAAAAAGAAATTTATATAATGTACTTTATAAGGCAAGCGAGGAAGTGAGAGCAACAATTTCAGTAAATTATGACTACAATTCGATTTGTGGATGACAGCAGCACTGTGCATCAGCTGGTTATTATCCCCCGCTGTTTAACAGAGGGTGTCGGGAGGGACACGGTGCATGGACGGAGGGATAGATATTGCTACTTGTGCAATATGCATACTTACGATATTTAAATTTAGCGCATTATGACGTCATACGTACGTATTGTGCTCGTAAAATGCCTGTTTCTCGAACTCTAACCCTCCCTTCACCGTCTCATGCGAAAGTCTGCTTTCTGAAGTTTCATTATTTTTATCAATCAAACTGCTTTTATCATAATTGCGTACAAAACTGTTATCCAAGCCTACAGCCACCTTGTCTAGATTTAGAAGTAAAATGATCAACGTAGATCAATCACAATTAACTTAATTACCGTCAGTCCTGCTATCAAATTAATGGCCAAGGGTAAATCAATGAGTTATTTAAATATTGTAAACTAGCTTCTGCCCGCGGCCTCGCCCCCGTGGAATAAAAAGTATCGGGAACGGGATAAAAAGTATCCTATGTCCGTTTCCTGGTTCTAAGCTACCTCTCCATCAATTTTCAGCCAAATCGGTTCAGCCGTTCTTGAGTTATAAATGGAGTAACTAACACAACTTTCTTTTATATATATAGATGTAGCAACTTATGTTATAACCTCAATATAACATAACATACCATCACGCCTGTATTCCCCGAAGGGTTAGGCAGAGGCGTACTAATGTACACCCACAGTTCGCCGGTATGTTTAGGTCCCATGTAATAGGGGGCGAGCCTATTGCCATTAACCGGGCACAAATTCCTAGCTCCGAGCTGCTACTGGGAATTTCTTAGAAAAACCCAATAACACATTGCTCGACCTGGGAATCGAACCCAGGACCTCTAGCGTAGCAGTCGCGCTCAGGACCACTTGGCTAATGAGGCAGTTTATTTATTATTATTATTATTATAACCTCAATATCTTACAGTTTGAACCTTAAAATGGAACTAAGAACCTACCCATAGGCACATCTATCGAAGTTCTGACACAAATTCTATTGGGTTTGTATGCAAACATGTTTCTGACTCTTGAGGAGACGTGTGTATCAGATCAGTGAATGCCGCCGAATACGGAGAACGTGTATAAATATTAAACAGTTTTGTGACTGACAGACAGACAACATACTCGTAAATAAAACCACTGAAGATAGAAATATACAATTTAGATATTACAATGAGGTAGTAGATGCTAAAACTTGATTAACTTATAAAACTGTCTTCTTAGGGGTGAAGTTAGTTCTTACACATCAAGCTGCATAATTCTCAGTAACTTTTATAAAGATTATGTAATACATAACGAATTCTAGACCTATATAGAATCATTATTCTGTCCCACTCCTGGGCACAGTGCTCCTCTTCTCTAAGATTGAGAGGGATTAGGTTATAGTCCACCACACTGGCCAAATGCGGGTTGGCAGACTTCACACGCCGTCGAGAAAATCTCATTTATATTAAAGGAGTGTATGGAGTTTCTTGCTGGCTCTTTTCCATACGCAGCATTTTTTTGAATTGCAACAATTTTGAAAAGTATTTGATAGTTCCAATTGAAATAAAATATTTAGACTGATTTCGTTACACTTATACCTGAAACAGATGAAGTCACAGGTCACAGTCACAAAATCCATAACGCATACCCTCATAGTCCAGACAACAGTCATAACTCAAGATAGGTGTCCGGTGTCCGGACACTTGTCCGGTTTATCTGCTGGCAGCGGACAGCGGGCTGCACCGGACGGCGACGGACGGTAATGGCACAAGATAGCGGTAAGTAGGTAGTTATTGTGTGTGTTGTGCAATCTTCTGTGCACAGAATATGTGTAATTGGTAATTAAAAACATGTATCTACCTAGTAATCAAGATATTTTGTATAATATTTAGCAGCCTCATCATTTTTAAAGATATAACATTTTAGTCGAAGAATAAATCTGGGGCAGGATTCGACCTCAAGAGGTAGCAAGTGTGATCTTGTTAGTAGGCTAAAGCGTCTGAAGGGACGCAGGATTGAATCCTGCCTGAGATTGTTTTTTTCACACCAAATTTATATCTTTAAGTAACTAACTAAATTAAATAAAGATTCAGTTGCGTACGTATAATAAAAAAATAAAGACATTTACGTGAATCACAAATAAATGTACCTGAATAAAAATATGGCACCATATCCACATCGGTCTAGCTCTCTAAATTAAATGTGACTTGAGCTGGCTAGGTTGAACCGTCCACCGTAACAGACGTCACATGACCCAAATTACCCCGCCATTGAAGACAAATAAGTATACGGGACACCTGATTGCAAGCGAACACCACAGCCAATAAACGCCAGCAACTCCTGTGGTATCACTCGTCAATAAATTATGCACAATAAAATTACTGTAAGTATATATAATTCAGTAAGTTTATTGTAGTTTCATGCCTCCTGCGTTAAGCGACAAATTACAGATAAAAAAAATCGATTGTTCCAAGGGTCGGGCCGAAGCGATATAGCGAATCCTTTTGCAGTCTTCTAAAAATCCCTTAGCGACGCAAGCATGTCGATCGAGCCTGTTCTTTTACGATCGCGTCCCAGTACTTCCCTAATTCCGCAATCATCAATCTACTTGGTGCTGAGCCTTATCTCAACGCACTAAAATAAACCAATTCGGAAGCAATCTCCCCTGCAGCAAAACAATCGACCCTCGAATACTGTGACCACGATGTAAGAAAACACAGAAGAACCAAGCATATACCTATACGAGATTATGTTGGTTGGATTCACGCAAGGCGCAGTGGTTGACGGATTGGTCTGTACAGCACGGGTCGGGGATTGATCAGATATAAAGATATTTTAGTGAAGGAAAGATTCGACTCGCAGACAGGATTCAAACCTGCGTCTGGTTAGGTACACTAGACCTCTAAGCCACCGCGAGTCCCTCCTCCCATATCGAAATTTGCCTTCACATTCTGAACTTACGACTAAAAGGTGGCTTAGAGGTCATAGCGTTTGGTGTACCTAACCAGAAGACGCAGGTTCGAATCTTGCCCGTGAGTCGATTTTTTCCTCCACTAAAACAACTTTAGATCATATTTAGCTTGAAAAATGCTAAAAAATCGCAAAAAGATTGATCAGATATGTTAGTATGGTCCACATGATGTAATTCTTGTTTTGTTTGGTGTTTGGGTTTGTTTCTAAACAAAGCCGGATAACGTCTTCTTTTGACTAAATCAAATATTATTTTCACAAGAGACGTCACGGATTAAAGATTTATCTGTATTGAATTCTGCCCTAGATACGACCTATCTGTTAAAGTTTTAGATTTTTTACATTAGCGTTAGCTGATGACATCTGAGTTTCTACCTGTTACTAAATATGTTAGTTTTATATTCCGCTCATAGTGGCCGTACCTACCATGAAGCGTTATTGCAATCATTTTGAGACTCACAGAGAGGAATATTACACCTTTTGGCTAACAACCTAAAAATTATAGCAATAACGTCATAGAACGGCCTCTGCTAATAGTCCCCAGCTGAAGATCGCTCAGAAGTCCAGTGATAATTTTTGGTGGTCGTAATGTCGTGGACCTTCTGTATCCTCGGTATTGTGCCCATTGACACATATAGCTAGCTATGTCACAGTTTACGAGCAAGGAGCGGAACACCCACTACGACCAACACTGATTGAAACTTAACATTTTACGCCGTTTCCGTTCCTCGAAGCAGCCGGTGGTTAATTGTGCGCTGTTTATTTGTTGCAGTGAACCGTATGTGCGCACGCTTTGGGTAAGCAGACTGTGTATTACATATAAAGGACGTTTTCATAAATAAACGCATCCGTCTATGTCTATGCGATGCATAATTGCCAATGATTTTGAGCACAAGTCAGCAGTTATTCACTAATGATACAAAGGTCAGTTTAGGTAGCCTAATTAATACATGGTTAAAATATAATTTCGATCTAAATTCAGTGTAATAAATTTCATAAATTATACCCTTGGTATAAAAATCGATTTCTTTACAGTTTGTTCACGATTGAAATTATTTTGTGAGTTGTAACGATAACAGCCGCCCATGGACACCCGCAACACCAGAGGAGGCACAAGTGGGTTGCCCGCCTTTTAAAAGGGTTTGGGCCTCCGGTAACCTCAATCACTGGGCGAAATACAACGCAAGCGTTGTTTCACGCCGGTTTTCTGTGAGGCCGTGGTATCACTCCGGTCGAGCCAGCCCATTCGTGCCGAAGCATGGCTCTCCCACGTGAAGAATTTAGTTTCCCAGTGCTAGGCACTGGTCTGCTGACAGACAAAAATGCTTTAGGCTACCACTACCAAACTAGTCTACTGCGGGTTGACAGACTTCACATTCAAACGCCGCCGTCGAAAGAATCTCTCAAGCAAGTAGATTTCCGACTAGGCACGATATTTTCCTTCACCGCTTCAGAAATTCAAATTCCTTATATTACTTACCTAACATAAATTATAAAGAAAACCCTTTTGTTCTGAAACCAATACCTACGTTTTATTTTAAGGATAAATTCATGTACTTACCTCAGTTTATATTGATATAACAGATTTATAGCAAGTGAGGCCACAGCCGTGACCCGGTTCACTAAATATGAAGGTCCGCGCTTTGATCCAATTACCTGCTGACGTCACTCGGACGGGGCTCTGGGCAAGCAGGGAACAAAGTTTCTACTGTCCTTGTAGCACGTGAGATTTTTTTTTATGGGATAGGGGCAAACGAGCAGACGGATCACGTAATGGTAAGCGATTATCGCGGCTCATGGACACCCGCAATACCAGAGAAGTCGCAAGTGCGTTGCCCACTTTTTAAAAGGGTTTGAGCTTCCGGTATCCTCACTCACTCAACGAAACACAAGGTAAGTAAGTGTTGTTTCACGCCGGTTTTCTGTGAGGCTGTGGCTATCACTCCGGTCGAGCAGGCCCATTCGTGCCGAAGCATGACTCTCTTACGTCATAGAGATAATATGTATACCTTAAGGTACTTATGGTAGTGTACATAATTATGTACCTTGCTGCCAGACGATCAGTGAAAATATTCCACACAAAAATCTTCTTACTTTGTTACTAGGAGTTTTGTAGACGGACATAATAAACAAAATTGTTTTATTTTTATATATGGCGATGAAACCAATCTATATGTTAAGTAGTAACAGTTGACGGCTCGATTGGTTCGATGACTCGAGGGGCGCACTTGAGACTCCTCTGGTGTTGCGGGTGTCCATGAGCTGCGGTAATCGCTTACCATCACGCCATCCGTCTGGTAAATTACACCCCTTTCCCATAAAAATAATCATAGGTACCTATCTACTATTACTAGTTCTGCTCTGCTAGCACTGTTTAACAATACTGGGATAATAAGTGCTTACAGAAAACCGCATAGCATATGAATATTGTAGTTAAAATAAATAAATAAATATTCTTCGACATTTTACACAGCACCCAGTCCCAAACTAAGCAGAGCTTGTACTATGGGTACTAGACAATGGATATAATACTTATATACTTTTTTTTTGTAAATACATACTTATAATACATAAGAAACACCCAGACGAACACAAACACTTATAATCATCACATAAATATTTGTGTTCTGTGGGAATCGAACCCACGACCTCATGGTCAGCAGTCCGGTACTCGAACCACTAAACCACAGAGGTCGTCAAAGTTAAAGTGACAATGTTATCCCTTAGTTAAAATTTCGACACCCACATAAGACAGGTAGTATGCGTGGGAGTGGCTCTAGCAAACATAAAATGCACTGTTAAATGGTGTTTATGATTATTAAGAAAGGCCTGAGGGCCTTGTGACTACAGGATAAAGGTCATTTTACCCCGAATTTAATACGTATGATATCAATGCATCTGTTTATAAGGGTAAGCCAAGTTCTCAACCTATAGTTTTTCTATGTCATTAGTAAATCCAAAATCCAAACTCAAGGTTGCTAGAAATACAACCCCAAGAATACTGCTCAACTCTCGACCTGTGAATCGAATCTGAGACTGCGTGCTTATATATTGCATAAGATTTTGTGATGGCAAAGTAGCAGATAGATCACCTGATTTAGCGATTACCGCCGCCCATGGACACCCGCAACACCAGAGGAGTCGCAAGTGCGTTGCCCGCCTTTTAAAATGATTTGGGCCTCCGGTATCCTCACTCACTCGGCGAAACACAACGTAAGTGTTGTTTCACGCCGGTTTTCTGTGAGGCTGTGGTATTATATCACTCCGGTCGAGCCGGCCCATTAGTGGCACACGGTATTTTTTTAAAGTTTATTTTACTTATGAACTTTTTCTATTAGCCATTGCCTCTCTGCTGGGCAAAGGTCGCCTTAAGTTGTTCCAGACCTTAACACTTGAAGGACGTAACATGGAGAACTTAATAATAAAAATATACCTAAAAAAATATAAGCCATGCGTAGGGTACACAAAAGATTAAATCTCCCATAAAACCTGATGTCCAATCAATTAGGGCGCCAATTGTTTAGATAAAAAGTATAATACATAATTCAAAGGCGAGCCAGTCGTAATCCGTAATAAACGAGCCGGGAATAGAACCCCGCGCCCCACGCGAACCAATCACATAAAAAAGCTTAAGTCCAAACCTGAATTTAGTTAAGGGGCCCGTATTTAGGTTTACTTTTTGTTTTTCTATGGAAGGGTCACTTGTTAGATAACTATGGTTCTTTTTTTGTATAACGTATATCTAAGTTTTTGTTTGTGGTACCTACATGAGGAAAAATATTTGATGTACTATTATGATCTCATATGGTGAGTCCTTTACATATTATTATTATTTATGTATACGTGCTACATAATTTGGTATCATGTAACAGTGATTTAGGACAGGTCAACTCAAAGCTGCTATGGCTTTCTTCAAAAGGCCTGTCCAGATATTGCCCTACATCGTCATCATCATCATCATCATCATCAGCCCATACTAGTCCACTGCTGGACGTAGGCCTCCCCCAATGTGCGCCATTTCGCCCTGTCTTCGGCTCGTCGCATCCAGCTTCCGCCAGCAACCTTTCGCAAATCATCACACATCGTAACACTCGCATAATATCTAATAATATTATTATTGTAATATCAACTATTACTGTCTGGACTTTAAAACAGACCATGATTCTCTGAGTTTGGTTCGGTGTTTCTTCTCAGAGTTCGTCAGTTAGGAAATGCCGGCGCCATCTAGTTCAAAAAAATTTAAAACATTGACTTGTAAAAGTGTCTTTAAAAGGTCTATTTACAGAAATAAATATCATTTATCATTTATCAAAATACTTACTTAATTGTGAAAAATATTCTTATTATTTCCATGTTTGTGGTAAAAATGTAAAGATTTTATTTTTATTGCAGGATAATTTAAAAAATCTGCTGCCGGAAAACTGATCGAAAATCGTTAAAAATATCTATAGAGAGGATTCGACTACTTTTGACGATAATTACCTAAACAAAGCCTACCATTGCCTGACAATGCCCAGAATAAACAGATAAAGATCCACAGTTCGCTGGTATTCTCCTTTAAAAAAACGTTGCCCCACACTAGGATTTTCTCCTGTATCGTGGGTGCGTTTACAAACACAAATTCTTACATACACAAACATCCAGACCCGGAAAAACTACCTACCTGTAGATTTGCTCCGTGTGGGGATCGAACCCACAACACGTGTCGCAGAAGCCGATCGCTCAGCCACTACACTAAAATAATCAAACTTAGTCCTAATTCAATACGGAACCCTAAAATGTCCTCTTGGCTGTCCAAAGCAGCGAACATAATATAGGAACCGAGTTTATATATCTATACAATTCACTCGGGATGCTGTGGGTGGGATATAAAGCCTCAGCAACGACAATTAGCGATAAAAAAGTATGACGTAATGACTAGCAAAAAGTTGCTAACGGAAAAAAGTCGAGCAAAAAAGTTGCCAGCCTCAGGCACACGCGTCAAAAAAATTGATAGAGAAAAAAGTGTGTTAAAAAATTGTAAGTAATAATGTATGTAGCGGATGTATGATACTCAGTTCAGTTTTTTGTATGAGGTAATCTGATCAAGTGTGTATGTTGGCATGTTTGTTCTTGTGTACTTTGACCCCTCTCTAATGAGTTCTAAGTAGTAATGATTAAAGAAGATAATGATGAGCTTAGATATAAAAAAATATGATTGCTATCGCGGAAATTGCGTGTCGTTTCACAAAGTATTAGATAGACATAATGTAATAATAAGTTATATATTTTTTTAAGTAACTATAGAATATTACAAAAACATCCTGAATTTGATTCAACTCGCATTTTAAAACGTATTACATGTTAGTAGGTAATAAGATACTAGCTTCGACAGAACTAATGAGCAGTCGTTTTCTGTTCTAAGGTGTACTTATCGCAGGTTCCATTCCCAGAAATGTATTTAGTAGGTACCTAAATTTAGCCTACAGGTAGTTATTTCGGATCTGCGGGTTTGTGTATGACAGAATTTGTATGCGTATAGATAAATGCATCCAGATTATTAGAGAAAACAGCAATCTTAAATAAATAGAAATCGTTTCCCACGTTTCTATTAAAAAAATATATTGAATACACACACGACAAATGCTAATGGAATCTAACCTCTGACTTGCCATCATGTGTGTAAGAATTAAAATTAATTATCACTCGCTTATCCGGTAAAAGAAAAGATCTTGAGGAAATATGCACGTCTGAAAGATTATCTTGCGTAAGCTAGCGTGGTGGACTACTGCTCAACCCCTCTCTCTCAGTCTGACAGACAGTCTTAGCAGTGGGATGGTAAATGATAAATGATAAAAGATATTTATTTCTGTAAATAGATCTTTTATAGACACTTTTACAAGTCAATGTTTTACATTTTTTTTTTATCTAGATGGCGCCGGCATTTCCTAACTGACGACCTCCATGACGACGACCACTAAATGAGTTAGTGATGATGATACAAATGATAACTGCCTCATTAACCAAGTGGTCCTGAGCGCGACTGCTACGCTAGAGGTCCTGGGTTCGATTCCCAGGTCGAGCAAAGTGTTATTGGGTTTTTCTATGAAATTCCCAGTAGCAGCTCGGAGTTAGGAATTTGTGCCTGTTTAATGGCAATAGGCTCGCTCCCTATTACATGGGACCTAAACATACCGGCGAACTGTGGGTGTACATTAGTACGCCTCTGTCTAACCCTTCGGGGAATACAGGCGTGATGGTATGTTATGTTATGTTATGATGATACAATCACATCATTTTACCGTGGGAGAGCCATGCTTCGGCACGAATAGGCCGGCTCGACCGGAGTTATACCACGGCCTCATAGACAACCAGAGTGAATCAACCCTTACGTTGTGCTATTCGATGAATAGCTGAAATATTGGAAATTGCTGATTGAGAAATTTCGAGTGGTTGGTTCGAATCCCAGCATGGATTAAGATTTTTTTACGCTCAGGACCGTGAAAATACGCGTTAAAGTATTCCCAATAAAAATGTTTATTATTTTTCCTAAAGGTAGGTAATAATGATCATTAAACCTATCATAAACACCCTCGTTGGCTTCAGGAAAAATATCTAAAAACACGTGGAGCTCACTTCCACAGCTAACAAAGGAGGCGCTAGCAGGCACATTAATTAAGAAGATTATTTGCTTCAATAAATAAGTAGGGACAAAGCGACTAACACAAAGGAGCTGAGATTGGAGCGAAACTTGATTTCCGGGTTGAGGAGCGGAAAACAAAAGAAAGGCGCGCTGTATCGTCGCCCACGAGAGGGCCGAAATAAGGAATAATAGTGTTGGTTCAATAAACAGAGTTATAAGTTACTATACGATATATGTATTTATTCATAAGATAGCGGTATCACGCTTCACTTCCATTTGGTCCTAAAGGTTTATAATATTGTCAGCGCTCTTTGGCTTTGTTGCTAGAATTTGTATTGATTAGTCATTGTTTTCTTAAATATCTTCCAAATGTATTTCAAGCCTTTGTACAAAATGGTTTATTCCTTATAAAAATTGAATTACCTAGTCGATATTTTTCTTTAGCAAGAAGCAAAATAAGTTTATAAATATTGTTATAAATAATAATTAATTAGGAATATGAGCGATAGAAGTCTAGACATAAATGTGATTGCTACTTTTCATGTGATGATATTGTGATTCTTTTTCACAGCGATTTCGCAGTGAATTTTGATTCAAAATAATTTATCCCACACTTAATTTTTTTTACGAAATGCTATATCATTGAAATGCGGTTTTGAGCAGTTGTGTGTAAAAGTATCAGGTGCGATGTATGAAAAAATATTTTATATGATTTATAACATGCTATCTGGGAATTGTTCCATGCCTAGATAGAGCGAATAAATAAACAATCCTACTAACATTATAAAAGTGAAAATTTGTGATAATGTATGGATGTTTGTTACTCTTTCACGCGAGAACGGCTGGACGGATTTAGATAAAATTTGGCACACATAGATTATAGCCTGGAATAACACATAGGCAACTTTTTATCTAGGTCGGAAACAATTATGAAGTCCACGCAGACGAAGTCGCGGGCGGAAGCTAGTGATTCATAAAAAAGGAAGGGGTTGCTTCAAAAACATGGGAACAGACATTGGCGAAAAGCACCACGCTGTCCTTATTTCAAAGTTTAGTAAGTACTTATATAACTTTCTTCAAGCATAAGTATATCCCATCGATGGGATATGCCTCAGCTGACCCTTTTCGACCCATGGGAAGATACCAGCTGATAAATACCACGTGAGTGGTTGACAGTACCGGGTTATACCATAGGGTACATGTAACGATTTCTTGTGTTTCGACACGATTATGTTGTGGATAAAAGAACAAAAAATAGTAGAAGAAAAAATATGATTCGTTAGTATAAAAGTTTGATATTATTGTTGATTATAGTTTTTATGTTTCTTAGGTAGGTACTTTTGTATCCTTACTTTTTTAACATAACATATCATAATAAGTATACCATCACGCCTATATTTCCCGAAGGTTTAGGCAGAGGTGTACTAATGGACACCCACAGTTCGCTGTGGTATCTTATCTTATATTGTTCGCTGTGGTACGAGTATGTTTTGGTCCCAACAGAGGGCAAGCCTATTGCCATTAACCGGGCACAACTTCCAACTCCGAGCAGCTACTAAGATTTTCACACAAACCCCAATAACACTGACCGTCCTGGGAATCGATTCAGGACCCCTAGCGTAGCAGTCGCGCTTTCGACTACTAGACTCAAATCTTCTAGGTAATATCGTTTGTTTCAATTATACCACTGAAATGGGTTATTTTGTAAAGTCGTAACTGGTTGCATGGTTACTTTTACATATTTATCTAATATTACATACTTACATAATATATAAAATAAAATAAACCCGCCTAGCCAAAAGAAATAAGCTAGAAGTACCTAAGATAAACAACTATTTTGGACAAAGAACAAGAAAATGGATCACACGGGTTATTCCCAGTTGTCCCCACCGTCTTCGTCTCCAGTGGTGACAAATGGGAAAAAAAATCCCAGTTGTCACCAGTGGTGGCGCCTCAGTGGGGACAAATGGGAATGGCTACTCTTCTTGTTCCCAGTTGCCACCAGTGGTGACAGATGGGAAAAATAAATAGATACGTCCCCAGTAAGGCGGGGCTAGAACTGAATATATTTATAGTGATGTGAATTTATATATATGTCACGGTAAGAGTGAATAATTGAAGATTATTAATAATTTTCTAATATCATTAATAATTACCGAAAGTCGAGGTTAAAGTGATAAATTAATCACATTTGTCGGTTTTTATTAATAATTTAACCCTAGTAGTGATAAATGTAATAAGTGGCCAAGAGAGAGCCGCCATATTTCAAAATTTAAAGTTCGCCGCAAAATTCTAAATACAGATATCGGTTAGGTTAGGTTAGAACTGTGACCACACAACGCAGGAGCCGAGCGAGCGAAGCGAGCGGTGCCGCGGTAGCGGCCGGCGAGTGCCAGAACCAAATTAATTTCATTTAATAAACTAAAATACTACAGTTCGCCTATTTTAATATAATTGTAAGACTGTGTTTAATATTATAAATAAATACCTGCTGGTCAAAAAACATTGGGTTTTTATTTATTTTATAACTTTTACCAATATGTGTCATGAATTATTAATAATTACTACTAAAAGTAATAAATTTCGATCGTTTATTCACATTTACCAAAACATGTGGTTATTATTAATAATTTTGTATAAATATTAATAACTTTCAATTAATCAGATTTACCGTAACATATACATTTTATAATAGAATATAATCATCTAATTAAAATAATTCGTGAAAAAAAAATTAATTCACATCACTATAAATATATTCAGTTCTAGCCCCGCCTTACTGGGGACGTATCTATTTATTTTTCCCATCTGTCACCACTGGTGGCAACTGGGAACAAGAAGAGTGGCCATTCCCATTTGTCCCCACTGAGGCGCCACCACTGGTGACAACTGGGATTTTTTTTCCCATTTTTCACCACTGGAGACGAAGACGGTGGGGACAACTGGGAATAACTCGATCACACCATCAATAATTAACGAATTGCCCAAGGATCTCATAAATAGTGTTAAATCCAAACGACAACTAAAAAGAATTCTCATGAAACACTATTTATCACTATGCCCATAATATATTGCAGGTTGCGACAAACTGCTATGTAGTTTGGCATATTATTTGTAAGATTATGCATGTAAAAAAATTGGTTATTAAATTTAAAAAAAACATATTTTTGAAGCAGCGGTAGCCTAATGGCTAGGGCGTCGGACTTGCGATCATGTGGTTGCCGGTTCGAACCCCACCCATTGCACTACCGACGTGAACCCACTCGTAACACAAGCAATCTAGCTTAGCACGAGGGGTTAACAAGAATACTAGTAATGTGCGATCAGCATTGCTAGTAAGCTTTTTTTAAAAAAAATCGTTTAGTTAGTTATTTAGTTTACTTGTACATTTATTTTTTTAGGTGATAGGGTGGTAACCCACTAGAGGATCATCTGATGGTAAGCGATTACCACCTCACATGGACACCCGCAACACCAGAGGAGTCACGAGTGCGTTAGGGCTCCGGTATCCTCACACAATGCGAAACACAACGTAAGTGTTGTTTCACGCCGCTTTTCTATGAGACCGTGGTATCACTCCGGTCGAGCCGGCCCATTCGTGCCGAAGCATGTCCCTCCCACGGTGAAAATATTTATTATAATTTTAGTTATTTATGTACGTACTTAGTATCTAATAATTCGTTTCCCACAAATATTTTTTTTTGAACTTCACAATTCTATTCGTTGTGCCAACCTCAGGACAAAATATTCAGCATATTATTATTGATCGTAACTATACATTTACTGACATTGACCATGAATCCAGTCAAGGTTAGCGAATGACAGGTGATTCAATACTTACCTACCTACCTACCTACCAAACTAGTACAGTAACTGTATTGTGTAATGTAAGCCACGCGATTGAATTACTTTCCGGTATGGAATATTCTGTCGCTACCGACAATTGTGCAAGCATTCTTGTGTTCCGGTTTGAAGAGTAAAGTAACTAGTGAAATTGCTGGGCTAATGAGAGGCACGAGTCAGACGACGACAAGAGCCAAGACAAGACGAGAGGAGGGAAGATCTCATTTCGCATGATGTGATCATCTATAATTAAAGAAGCACTTGGAAAACAACAACTGAAATGTAACCTTTACATAGCATGTAATTGACGACACGTTTGGCGTAGCGGCTGAGCTAATCGGCTTCTGCGACACGTGTTGTGGGTTCGATCCCCACACGGAGCAAATATTCTATCTACAGGTACATAGTTGTCCGGGTCTGGGCGTTTGTGTATGTGAGAATTTGTGTTTGTAAACGCACCCACGATACAGGAGAAAATCCTAGTGTGGGGCAACGTTTAAAAAAAATAAAAAAAATGTTGCTGTGTATTCTTTATTTGAGATTCTAATAATAAAAAATAAAAATAAGAGCCAAGAATCAGACGGTGATAAGAGCTAAGAGCAAGACAACGACAAGAGGCAAGAATCAGATGACGGTCAGAGTCAAGAGTCAGATGACAACGCGCTAGTAGTTAGTTAGTATTACGCGTATTTTTCTTTTTTTTTCTGGCGTATATAGACTGCGATTGCCGAAAATTTTAAGGAATAGAGATAAAGTACTTATTGATAATTTCTTGGTAGAGAAACTCGTGTGTAATAATTTTGTCGTCGCGTATCTTGTCCAACACAATGGTTAAAGACGAGAAAATGGGAAAACAGATTTATGTCGCAAACCTTCCTTTGCCATCGTGGACTCACCCTAGCTCTGTATGTAAACTTCATTACATACCATACTTATAGGTTACTTTTCTTATTTATTCAGATTATTAATAACCGTTTGTATCTTATGTTTTTTTTATATCTGATGCTGACTGTGCTAGCCTTACAACAATGACATAAGTCTAATAAGCTCCGTTGCGTGCAGTGACGTCATCGTAAACTCAGCACAATATTATCGATCGACAGCTTACGAGTGGATGACGAATCGATTTTCGCAGCGGTTGTCGCGGATTCGAGGTCCGCAAAAAACGTCCACGGAGTATTGCACGAAATTTAAGTTAATGTACAAAATACGGTAAGTAAAAGAATTTCAGAAATATCTTTGATTTATATACGTAATACACTCACTCAACCTTTCGGGGATTAGGAGAGGCTGTTGTTACATCCGTAGTTCGCCGGTATGCTTTTAGCTCCCATGTCAAGCCTAATACCAAAATTACCCTTGCACAACTTTTAAATCTCATAGAGCTGCCGAAAATTTCGTAGAGAAACTCAAGTAATAATTTGCTCAACCTGGGAATCGATCCAGGACCTTACACTCAGCATACATGATCCTTCCATCCCTAGGGACACACTCATCTTTACCCAATCCACCAAGCATTCTTGATAAGTCCGTCAAACTGACAGGCATAACATATTTAGTTCTACACATTCGAACAATAGCCACGCCCAGGAATCGAGCACCCGTCCTTCATATTTTTTTCCCTGTAACCTGTTAGGGGAGCATTATTATACGGTTGTGAACAAAGGAGGTATGTTTTTTAGCTTTCGAAGCACTTTACTGATTGATTTTTGTGATACGAACAAATTTTGAAAAGTTAATTTGATTGAATGTGTGGGGTTGAATGTAGGTAGTAGTATTTAATTAAGAAGATTTTTTATTACAGTTTTAGGTGATATAACGATATAATATAATGGTTCACTTGAGGCACAGGTACTAGTTTTATTTATATTGAATGCCCACTCAAAGGCGCTATGGAATTGATGGTGCAACTAGTTTGACTATTCAAAAGTGGTCTAATTGAAATAAAATATTTTGACTTTGACTTTGATCTTTCTTCAAAAGATCATTTCAGACATTGCCCTACATTGTAGGTATCACTCACATTTATATTTGACTGGATTAGTAAAGAGACCATAATTCTCTGAGTTTTCGGAATTCCTTCTCAAAGGTCGTTAGCTAGGAAAAGCCGACACCATCTAGATTAAAAAAAATCCAAATATAAACATTGACAATGACAATGTAGTGTCATTAAAAGATCTAATCTATACTCTATACTAATATATAAAGCTGAAGAGTTTGTCTGTTTGTTTGTTTGCTTGAACGCGCTAATCTCAGGAACTACTGGTCCGATTTGAAAAATTCTTTCAGTGTTAGATAGCCCATTTATTGAGGTAGGCCATAGGCTATATATCATCACGCTACGCGCACGAAGTCGCGGGCAGAAGCTAGTACAGAAATACATATCATTTAATTTCATTTTAATGGTATCTGTGTGAAAATAATGTCTAAGTACCTATCTAGTAGTCGAAGAGACCATGCAGGGGTCGCCAAGTAACATTTCGATACTCTTGCCAGTGTGATATGATTTTATGAACATTTTTAATGATGTCTCTCAAATTCAACTCGAACTTTACTCGACCATTCTCTCTGACGTCATACTGAAGACCACCGCTACATTATGACGTATTTCTTTGTCATTTTGACCGAGATGGAGAAGGTATTAAGTAGGTACTTACTTACTTATTTAGGTAGGTACCTCCCCTCTTGTCACATAAAACTTCATAAAACCTATGTCTCATTATTTTATTTGTCAAATGCATTAAGTCTATAAGAAAAAAATATACCTAGGTACCTACTACTTATGTGCCTAAAGTGCCTCTCGTCTGTGGGCTTCAAAGGAACACATCCTAGTAGTAGGTAAGTACCTAGGTAGGTACTATCTAGTCACCTACATCTCTACATCACCTACACCTACATACCTACCTACGTAAAAAATATAGCATTGGTAAAATCACGCCTGTAAGTAAGTATGCCCCGAAAGATTAGGCAGACGTGTACCTAACCAAAATGTAACCTACTTAGGTCCCATGCAAGACGGGGCCAGTCTATTACTTACCAATAACCGGGCAAAGTTCTAAACTCCGAACTGCTACTGAGAGTTTCATGAAAAACCCTAATAACACTGCTCGACTTGGGAATCGAATGCAGCACCTCTTGCGGTACCAGTCGCGCCTACCTATGAGAGAATTAGGTACTTACTTATGTACCTACCTGCTACATTGAACAACAAAGTAGAAACTCCTTTTTACATAGGTAGTAAGTACCTGTAGTTAGGTACCTACCTACTTATAAAGAAAAAGCGATTCACAAAATAGGTAGGTAGTACCTACTTACCTACCTACCATCTTTCTTATGTTTTCTCGCTTCGTTTACGCTGCAACAAAAAAACTAAAACATATGCTCCTTCTAAGGAGTGATGCCCATTCGCACGTCATAACTGTCTTAACCAACTCTTTGTCCATCTGATCTATAAATCCTTTATGATTAATTATCTTCACAAAAAAAACTTCGAAAATTTACAGAAAACTAAACCTTGCCTACATGTAATAAGGACGCCAATTGATTAGTTGTGTCACTTAGGCCAATTAATGAAATAGCACATGTATCTTTTGTATGGCGATAAGTACTAAAGTTTTTCGCGTAAGCTGCGATCAATAACTTGTATACAATGAAGGAATTGAAACTTTCACAGTTACGAAATAAGGTTGGTTATTGCATGTTTGTAATCGAGTGCTTTCATTCGCTTGTTGCCAAGCGCGTAGCGGGACGAGCACCAAGGGATCGTCAACCTTTTTTTAGGCCAACCTGGTCTAGGACTTTCACCTTTACAGACTGTTCCCGGCAAATTTATACTTACATATTTTTCTTCGAATATGGAAGTAGGGTAAGTCTTAATAAGTTAAGTATTAAGTAGGTACCTGTTTTATGACAGAGACAGGCTTTTTGTGAAATTGGTTTATTATGATATTCTTTTGACCTAATGCGTTGGCAAAATGTTGTCTTATTACCTTGAAATAAAATTATACATGCCCCAGTATATTTGATAATTTATCAACACCAACTTGAGACACTCAGACAGCAGATAACGACGCTCATTTATTTATCAAACAAAAACAAATCGAAATAATGATAATATTTGCTGGTCTACATAATAATTGTACCTATTTGTATCATTTCAATCAACGAATTATTATTAAACTTAACAACGTAACAGTTATTCTCACATAAATAATGAAAAAATAAAGAAAAAGGTTGGCAACTCGCGAACGCCGCCATAAATGCACTCGCTAGCGCAACGGGGCTATTACCTACACCAAAACTATATTGACTTAACGTCCAGCGAGCAATACTTTTTGTATTCAACCTTATTTTCTACGTAGTAAGGGCGACGGATGTGTTTATTTCTTTGTGAAGGTCGATGTCGGTTGCGCTGTTACGTTGCTGCGCGACGACTTAACCGCATGCGCGGCTGTGTGAGAGTATGTTCGTGTCGGTGTGGTGTAGCCTGCACTTGTGTGCGTCGGTACACTGCTTCGGTCACGTAGGCTCGTTTAGCGTGCTGTCACTAAGGAGTTTTAAGGACGTTTATACGTGTATTCTGCTTTTCTTTGTTTGGAAAACATTATTTTGATGTTTTCCTTTGATATTGTTCTTGAATTTAAGAGTTATGTAATAAGATGATTTGTATAGAATACTGCTACACGTGTAATGTCTTTTATTGAGTAAACCGTAATCGAAACAATACAGACAAATGAAAACATTAATGATTTAAAACAATAACTCTTTTCGATAACATCCAACTACTTACACAATATTTATCCCTCAAAACAAAGTTAAATCATGAACCACTTTCTACTGAAAATGTCCGCTTTGCTCCGTGTAAAGTGCACATAGCAACAGTTCGCGTCAGCTGTGGCGGAGTTTGCCGAGCGGCAGCGGAGATAGCCGAGCGCGCACGATTGATTGGCCGATACCCTG
Organism: Acronicta leporina; assembly: GCA_947256265.1. Lineage (NCBI taxonomy): Eukaryota > Metazoa > Arthropoda > Insecta > Lepidoptera > Noctuidae > Acronicta > Acronicta leporina. Next base: position 14,589,672 of record OX366526.1, on the reverse strand, counting down.
TGAAAGTACTGTTTACTTGTGAAGCTAGCATAGGACTGAATTCGATGACTATAAGTAGGTACTTACCTATATTTTATATGCATTTTATATTATGTAGGTAAGCAGGTACTTACCTACTTGCTTACCTATTTACAGTTTAAAAAACTTGGGCTAATATCAACCAACTTGTGTAATGTGTAGTTATGATGTAGTGCACGGTACCTACCTACTTTCTTTGTTGCGACTTTGCGAGTCAGAATTAAGTAGAAAAGAGTTCGTAGGTATCTTAAAAAGGTTTCTTTCTTTTGTAGAACATGTACTTAGGCTGGTATTATCGATACCTATGGTAAGTAGGTAGGTAGGTAGGTACATTAACAATACCTACTTACATTATAATATGATGGTCTCTGTCGAGTGTTGAACTACATAGAACAATCCTAATAGGTACCTATTTTAGTTAGGTCCCGAACTTCCAAGTAGGTAAGTAGGTACCTATAAGTATGGCGATTGGATTTGGACAAAAAAAACCACTACCTAATATACCCAGGACTTAACACTCGGTCTAATGAAGCTCAGTAGGTACCTTTTTTTGTAGAAAAGAAGTTTGGTCTTGCATTATTAATCGTTATTACAAAAATTATAGTCGGAGAGCCAAGCGTGATAATTTAAACGACGACGTCATAAAATAGTTTATGAGTTTTGTGTACCTACTTAATTACTTATTTATTTCGTAGGTAAACTACCTCATTAGCCAACTGGTCCTAAGCGCGACTGCTACGCTAGAGTCCTGGGTTCGATTCCCAGGTCGAGCAAAGTGTTATTGGGTTTTTCTATTAAATTCCCAGTAGCAGCTCGGAGTTAGGAATTTGTGCCCTATTACATGGGACCTAAACATACCGGCGAACTGTGGGTGTACATTAGTACGCCTCTGCCTAACCCTTCGGGGAATACAGGCGTGATAGAATGTTATGTTATGTTTATGTTAAACTACTAATTACACGAAAGTAGCTTAAGGGTTATTTTCGTAAAACTTGAATAGGTAACTGGTCTTGATAGTCGTATATTTGGATGTGCTAGCGAGGTAGCGAGAGGGGTGAAACAGGGTGCATTTGTATGTAAAGTTGATGGAGGAACAGATTTACAGAAGTGATTCACTCCCAGTAAAGGGAGATTGACTTGCACTATTTGATACGGAGTAATTCCAATTTATAATGTACCTAGCTACTAACTTTAAATTTAAATCGGATCGAATTAACATACTAACACGCCTGTATTCCCCGAAGGGTTAGGCAGAGGCGTACTAATTTACAACCTCATTTCGCCGGTATATGTAGATACCATGTAACAAGAGGTGAGCCTACTGCCATTAACCGGATACTAATCCCATACTGCGAGCTACTAGGTACTGAGAATATCATAGAAAAACCCCAATAACACCTGGGGAAGAACCTAAGAAACTAGCGTAGCAGTGGCCCTTTTTTTTACACAAAAATACTTGCGTTGCTTACCTGTGGTGCACTCAGCTACTATCACTGCTTCTAGCACAAATAAATTTCCTATCCTGAAACAGAAATCTCTAAGACAGTCCGAGAGGTGAGCGTGGACGGGTTATTCATTATGAAATACTTGCCTATATTGTTCTTAGCATAATTATGACTTTACTTCAATTATTTTTATTTAATTTTTGATCCCAAAGTTTCTACCAAAGTACTAATACCTACCATACGTACCGTACCATTGGTACTTTGGTAGACACTTTGGGATCAAAAGTTATTAAGAACTGACCTTATTACTTTTACTAAACAGACCGTTGCTGTCCGTCCTTTTTTTGATCAATTTGATGACTTTAATTAAAAATATTGTAGCAGTTAGTAGTATTTAAATTCTTTTCATAGGTACTTCTTTCTTTTAGCATCTATTTCAGAATTCTACACTGAGAACTATAATAGATGTGGTAGAGGCATCATGGTAAATGAATTAATTTAATAGCTAGATATTGATTGCAGCAATCCACTGACTCTCAGGATAAGTCCAGCGGAAGCATAAATAATAATATTTCAATACTTAGCATTAATAGTAATAATGATCACAAAATGGGCAGCTAGCTTAATAACCATAGTTCTGAAAGCCGTAATAAACAGTAAAAGGCAACTTCCCTTGGAACCTGTTCAATGTTCATGGTTACGGTGCGTCGTGCACTTGCGTGTGCGCACTACTGTGGATAGGCAAGGTATTCGTGTATATCGTCTTTGTATGTTTTCATATAAAAAAATATTTAAATAGTTTATTATTGCAATGATGGAAGTATCAAGTTTATTAAAAGGCAATTTAAACAAATTACTTACTCTTAAATAGATAACTTCTCCAAAATAAACCAAGAAAAGAGATAAACTTATCGGGAGACATCGGAGGCGTTATTGTGTCTTTCGTTTGCTCTTTGCTAAATCTTTGACATAAGACTTTCTTTTTACCAAACCAAGAAAAAGGAAGGGTAATGATTTTAACAGTCTGTGTATGTATGGTACTTATGTGTCTAATGGCTGTAAGCTGTTTTTTTTGTAGTCGAGTTTTAGTTAATCTTTCGTTTTTATTAAACTATAATACCTACTCCTTGGTAACAATTTTTGTTATTACTTTTTTTTGGAAATTATATGGATACAGTACCACATATTAGAAATGTACTATGTACTCTATTGCAGCAAATGATTTTGTCCACCGACGCGTTGTATAGGAGTGTGCGCCCGCGCCGCGCGCCGGTAGCCACCAAACGACCGGACGAGGCCGGCCGATTGGAACTAGCAATTAGTTAGCATGTCTTGTGTTGTTTTATTTTTACTATCTGTGTCTTGCGGTGTTACCTGTGCGGATTAGTTTTTATCATTCTCTTTAATCCTTTCATGTCTTGTTGTTTTCAGTCTTTGCACCCCAGGAAGAGTCCTACCCGATAACTTGACCGAATTTTCGTTTTAATTTCTAAGATTTCTTAATTAGTCAGTGAGTGGTATTTATTTAACTATTGAGAAAAAAAATATCATCATCAAAGCAGTCGAGATGGTATGGAAAGGCGTTTTTGTTTTGAAAATCAGTAACTATAAACATAGTCACTATAACATTTCATAAATCAAACGCCAAATTGTTATCAATAGCAGTAAAATATAAGTAAAGTAAAATATGGCATAAGTAAGAGAACTTTCACGATTACAACCCATTTAGGATTGATAAGTACGGGATACCAGCCAATTCTCCTTCTGATTTCCGGTTTATAGTATTTATAACAAAGAACCAGAGAAAAAGTGAACTACTTGCTCGACACAACTTAAAATTATTTTAAATATTTCATTCAATAAGCTCGAGACGTTCAATAATCTCTATTAGAGCACGAATTGCCGGAGCCGGTTCTCTCGACCGTCTCCAAACCTTTTACGATAATACGGACGGACCACCATTCTGGAACCAGTTTGCGTCTATATTTCTATACGATGCTCGCACGCCCATTGCCCGGTAGCCGCGAAGCCCACACTATTATTAAAAGGGCACATATTACTAACCTTTAGTTTAGAAATGGAAATAAATTTTAATCTGTGACTTGCTATTTCTGGGCAAAAGGGTTTCTACGTACACTACTATTATACAGACGTTTCCAGGAAATTATGTAGGTATCTATTTTGTTTTTTTTCTGTTAAATATTCATTGTGGGCAAGAAGCCTCGAATTATCCCCGGATTATGTGATTATTTTACGCCCTAATCAATTATCAAATAATTATGTATATTCATCCAGATACCCATTGGGAAATATTATAGTTGCTCTATACTTAGTATCTTTGCATTATAGTACTAATTTAAGGGATTAAGGACAGTTATGCCTTAAGTTCTTAGCCTCGGATTATCTAGATATTTCTACGGCCAACGCCTAGTCATAAAACACAATACGTATTGCGCGTTGTTTGTATTAGTTATTCCAGGTCAATGTATATAAACTCACAGGGCATAGAAAAACACATAAAACAAAGACAGGAAGGCACTGAACAATTTTTCAGCAAACGATTCCAACGTTAGATAAACCTTTTCAAATAAAAACTCCTAAATCACGGTGCATTGTTTTAATAATTAACTGGAACAACTTTCACTTGCCATTAAAACAATGGGCAGCGAAACCGAACAGAAAACACCATGGAGCACGGAGACCGACAGCCCATACGCTTGGTAAATACGAGAGGAGAAAAAATATATTATAGACAACCATAGAGTCTGCACCATATTACGTTATTTCCACATATTTTAGCTTAGTCCTCTTTTTTGCCGCATAACCAAATCTAGCTAGGTTCGTCTCCAATTCTATTTCCACCCCAAATGAAATCATCATCGAAATCCTACGTTTCTTCGCAATGTAAAAACAGAGCAACAGAACATTAAATGGTTAATTAAGCTTCCATTTCATAGAAAGATGTAGAATTAAACAGCCACCAACAAGATCGCCCCGAGTTTACAACATAAGTAGAGATAAAATCCTCAGCTACGTTACCACATAACTCTTTGGAACCACAAAAAGTATGTGAGTACGGCCTGTTATCTGACTGGTCGCCATAAAAGTTTATGGTGTATATTCAACCCACGTTGCGACGGGGCCGGCCAGAGAGCGATGGTAAATAAAATAAATCTCACATTCTATGCGGTAAAGGGTTCCTCTATTGTCTTTGTGCTATTGTCTGGGAGACAGTATTATTATTTTACGATATGTTGCTAATTTAATAGTGTTTAGATTTCATTAGGCCTGCCGTCTGAGTAAGTTGAACATGTAAGTTATGTAAATAGGTTTACATTATACGTCCGTAATAGTAAAATTATATAAGTATGTAGGTATACTTACACGCATTCTTTGTGCTATTCGCGTGTTGATTATTTGTAAACGTAAACGAATTATATTTCACTTTTTTATTACTAAATTACTGTATCTATAAAATTTCAGTTTTTGTTGTAGAACAAAGTTTAAAGAAATAAAAGAGAAAAACAAATTTAAAACGACATAATAGTGCAATAAAAATTTAAAGTAAATTGTTTTATTTGCCGCATTTGAAATAACGACATCCGTCAGTAAATTACTATCGTAGTAAAATAATTTGTTTTATATTATTGGGAACCGACATGAATTGACATAAAAGTAACATGTAACATATACTATAACATTTACTTCTATTACTCCCCATTAATCTAGTTTGGTGGTAATGCGGGTATTATATATGCCACAGAGGTCCGCTGATAAAATAAGTAAAACAAAGAAAATAGCTGTTTTCTACGAAAACTGTTGGCATCAGCCCGTGTCGATGATTGTGTCCGATAATAATGTTCGCTTCTTTTCTTTGTCTTCATACAGTAGGTACACTACTACTTCTGGTACAGTCCCATGGATAAGACATTTAAAAAAATACCACAGGCAATACTGACTTTTCGCGGTATGTTAATAACCACTTCCCGGGGCCACTTACCATCTTTTGACACAAAAAGCAATGTATTTCTGTTAAATTGTATGCTTCCTGCCTTTTGAAGAGCACAACAAAAAATAATTTGTAGCTGTAAATGAACGCCGCTCTCCGTTTTGGCAACATATGTCGAAATTCGGAAACAATTGAGCTAATATTAGAACAGCCACTGGTTTGTTTTTCAAATCTTTCTGTCAATTCTGTGTTTTTGAAATATTATTATAATAATATTTCAAGTATAATTGCTACTTTTTGGAACTTCCCTACATTTATTTGTGATTCTATTCACCATAAATGGGGTATTATTATTGGCTCTGGGACTCCTATACTACATTCGCCCTATGATTTCGTCATCTATCTCCAAGACGCAACGGCAATAAATTATGACCTTTAAGTCTTTCAACATAAGGTTCACGAAGTAATTGCATCTCTATACCTTGCAGGGGTGCTCACCGTTCGGGCTATGATTACGTCATAATTTTGCCCCTTTTTTAGGGAAGAGACAGAGAAGTGTGTATACAACAGATATTGCTTGCTCGCTCTAAAGATGGAAATGTACTGAAGTTCTTTGTTCGTGACTGGTTGGGAGTCAGGTTTTTGAGGAATGGATTACATTGCATCACACATTTGATTTTTGTTATTTATTTGGGCTTTCATCATTGAGAGTAGGTACCTACTATGTTATTATCTAAACGCGTAAGCTGGTTGTGAGATTATGGAAATTTCGGGATGGGTTTACCTCGTAAAGTGTAACATGGACAAAGAAAGTAATGTAATCAATATTCCTTTTCCCTTTGTCGAATAGACCCACGTCGGACGTTTTATGGGTAGGTATAAAGTATGGGACATATTGACACGCGTAGATTTTTTATTGAATTCGTCGTGAATCGTGATATTTATAGTGAAAATGTAAGATGGAGATAAAAGTATAAAACAGGCTTGTTCACAGATGTGTGGAGCTGTGGGGGCCGGTGGGCGTCTCATATAGAATTGTGAGATGGGGCCGGGATAGTTCGGACCTAGCGACCCGTTGCGGGAGAGGTAACTAAGTAGGTACCTACCTATGTAGGTGTGACTCACTATAGGTACATAAGTAATCGGATGATCCTACTTTATTGATAATACATAATAGTAATTACTGAATTAAATATAGGTAGGTACCATCACGCCTCACGCCCAAGGTTTTATGCAGAGATGTTCACGTACACCGTTATTGTACTTAGGTACTGGGAATCGAACAAAATCGAACTCCCCACGCTAATTAATTTCAAAACAATGGCAAAATTTATAGCTCCCTGTAAGTAAGTATAGCTGCAACGAAAGTCACAACTTCGATATCCGATCAGTGTTTTCAAACTACCTAATTCAAGTTACCCATTTGGTGATTAGAAATTGGTAGACCCGGCCCAGAGCTCGGCAGGTTTATTGGAGGTGGTCTAACGGAAGATCAAAGCGATTAGGATTAAAGATACGAACGTTTTGTATAGAGAAATTATTCAAGCGGATACACATTAACTAGGTAGGTACTAGTCCCTGACTTTATTTACAACTAGTTATTGACCTCGGTTTCACTCAAAAAAGACTAAGATTTTTTTTTAGGTAAACTGTCTTCTTTGTTCCAATTTGTCTCTATACTTACCGAAATTCAGTCGAGATATTTAACGAAGGTTACTTATCCGAGGATTCTGGCGACTGGGAACACGATTAACTCGGACCATGGTCCCAGTTGGCTGTTTAATATTAATATTTGTCTTCCGGCGACTGGGACCACCCAGGACCACCTAAGTATAAATAAATACAAAAATTTATTGTTCAAGCCAAAAATAGTACTTACCTACAGTCAAAGGAAAAAATATTCTAAGTACTTATTATATATAAGTATAAAATATTATAAAATTTAAAAAAGCTGTGTCTGTATCTACATTGAAGATATAAAAAAAATCAAGTGGAGGTTTCCGAATCCAAAAATATAATTTTCAAAATACTTGTCTGTTTCTAGGACTCTCGTTGGCTTAGTGGTCATAGCGTCTGGTGTACCAAACCAGAAGACGCAGGTTCGAATCCTGCCGGCTGCGAGTCGAATTTTTCCTTCACTAAATTAACTTTATAATCTTAGCATGAAAAATGCAAAAACCTCACAAAAAGATAGTTCTTGTCTGTTTGTTACGGGTTGGAGCAAAGACTACTAAATAGATTTCAATTTTGTTATCACTGTTAGAAAGTAGTTCCAACTTAAAAACTGGTGAACTTCTTATCTCAATTAATTAAACACACACACACAGTACTTAACTAATGATATATTTTTGTGATTTTTTTGTGGTGCTTAGTGGTCATAGCGTCTGATGTACCTATCTAAACAGAAGACGCAGGTTCGTATCCTGCCTGCGAGTCGAATTTTTCCTGCACTAAACATTTTTTTAATTAGGTTTCTTCTTGATTAATTTATTTTGATTTTTTTCGCTTGAATGTAGTGTTCTTGGCTAGATAAGTATCTTATCAATACTTTGGTTTAAGTACATAATTATGTATGTAATAACTATTAGATATAAGTAGGTAAGTACATACCCGTAGTAAGTATATTTTATACCGGTGTGTAGGTAGTTACGTACAGGTAGGGACATAAGTAGTAAGCTAATAACACTCCTTTTGTAAGAATAAATTTATGAAAAATAGTTCAGTCAAAAATGTTTAACACAAATACTTATTCATTATAATCACAATTATCACAATGCTTTATAATCTAACAGAAAACAGATAAAAACAAAACAATTTCTAAGACATTAGCAAATTATAGTACTTACCTACTTACTGAACTCAATCGCACAAGCACCTCTGTGGCACAAGTGCCGTGGTCGGCGCGTCGTGAGTTCCTAACGTCCTAGTCCAAGATTCGATTTCAAGAAATTCTTAGATATAGCAGACTTAGTAGCAGGGCTTAGTAGATAACTACTAAGCCCGTATCCAACAGATGATACCTGCTCATTTTAGACTTACAACATGAATTAAATCATCAGAATAAACATCTATATAATACTACTCTATACAATACAAATAAATAAAATTGGAGTGTCAGTTTGTAATATTAAAATAACCGCTTTTTTATTAAGTGTACCTAAACATGATTTTTACGGGACTTTCACTGTAAGATAGCTGATGTAACGAGGAGTAACTTAGGCTAGGTCGTTGTTACCTATTTAAATACCACGCGGACGAAGTCGCGGGTCTTAATTATAATTTGCAACAGGTAGAGCGTCGAGAGTATTCGTAATAAAAATATTAACGATTTTGTAAGTCTATCATAATGAATACCTATCACGTTGAAAGTGTTTACTTGCTAATAATTAAATGCGACTCAGAAAGTGGTAAGTAATTAATTACCAAAAGTAAAGTAGTTTATGTACAATTTAAGTATAATTATAGAATGATAAAATATACAGAATAACAATTATGTAGGTAGTCATAATATCTAAAATACAGCTAATAGCATTCATAGACATTTTTCAACATTTTTTAAACGTGATTTTAATTTATTCTTAAAATGTAATTTCAATTAAGTAGGTATCTAAATTAAAGAAAACATAATTTTATTTTTTATCTAAGTTGGTACAGTGATAAAAAATAGCCATTGTCTTCAAGCAGGCACGAATTATCGGTATTTAATAAAAAAACAAACAAAATATGAATTAAATATTACGCAGAATAGTTGTTACTTGTTACCTACTACGTAAAGCTTTGCAATGATTATTAATTAACATTTTTTTTCTATTCACGAGAAAAGTAGCAGTATTGCGCACGAAACATTCAACACTACAATATTTACTAGAAATGTAAGTATAATTATTTTCCAAAAATTTAGTTTGTTACAAATAGAACAATATAATATCATTTGTCGCGTCTATTCAATTTCAGCCTGTAATAATGAAAACACAGGATATACCTACCATAAAAAAACATTAATTATCTGTAAAAATACAATAATTCGTACCTGCGACAGGATTACATTATTTTAATAAATATAATAATATAGCGCTTTTTCTTATAATGATAATGAACTTTGTAAGCTTATTATCATATTGTTTAAACTGAGCAAAAGATGGCTTTTCGTTCTTGTTCTTTATAATCTATGAGAAACATAAATGGTTAGATAATAAATCAATGGTTTTGGTTAGTCTTATATTTGCTTGGCATGAAAGAGACAGAAGCAACTGGTGCAGAAGCCTGGCGCGTTCTCGCATCCCAAGCATTCAAACTGCGTGCTTCTTCTCTTCTTCATCATCTTGCACATGATGCACTCCTTCCTCACTACCTCTGTTACCTTCCGTACGCCAAATTTATCCGTCCTGTTCCGGTGTTTCAATTTAGTGATTTTCGTAAGCGCATGCGACTGCGGCAGTGTTCTTGGAGGAGCACATTCTTGATCAGGCAACATTGCCCTTAGTATTGCGATCCTAAAATCGTAATACAGCATTTTTTTCTTTCCAGAATGTTTATTGTACAGTTTATTAGCATTGCCCAGATATATCTGCAAGAAGTGGATGAATAGCTTCTTGTACCAACGTAGCGACGTGTTGCCGCACGGGTAGTATGCCATCAAGTCGTGCTGCAGATCCGTCGCTGTCATCAACTTATTATAATTTATGAGAGCTTTGGGCTTAGCCGACGCTATGCCTTTCTTTATAACCATTTTTTTGAGCTGGTCGTCAAATTCCGTAGAAATATACAGTACTGATTTATTATTATCGATCCAATTTCCGATGTACACACCATTCCGGAAGAAATACTGGTTACATTGCTTTGGCAAATCGCTTGCTGTCATATCAAACAAGTTTTCTTTTGAGTGTTTACTCAAAGTTCCAGTGCAATAAGTTTGTGACTCCAGTAAGCTGGCTGCCAATTTCCAGGAGCTGTAGCATCTGTCCATGTATACAGCGTGGCCATTGCCTTCATAGTGTTCCAGTAATTCCTTTGCTATACCTACGGCTTTAACTTTGAAGTCATTTTGGTTCACGTTACCAGAATAAACTTGGTATTTGATCACAGTACCGTTTGGTTCCATAAGTATATACACATTTATACCATCCTTCTGAGGACGATGGTCTATATACTCCAGCCGCACCATCTGGCCACGCCAGCAGACCATTGACTTGGTAAGAATCAGCTCCTTCCCGGGATAATAGACTTCAGCCATCTTTGTATTGAAATGGTTGATTATGTATTCGATCTTGCTAGTTTTGTCTCGAGCCGGATGAAAAGAGGGAGGAGGGCCGAAACTAAGGCAATTTAATAAGAGCAAGAAGCGATCCTTACTCATATATTTGCTAAAACATGTTAAATTAAACAGATAATCTTCCCTCCAATAATCTCCAAGTCTGTTCGTTCTGTAAGTGCCGGTGTGAATAACTAGTCCCAGGAACGTTATCATTTCTTCACGGGTCACATCCTTCCAAGACTTAAATCTCGATTGCAAACGAATCGATGGTTTGTTGCGGATACGGGCTGCGTACTTATTTGTTTCATGTACTATTGTGTCTAGTAGTTCATCGTTAAGAAACAGTCGGAATGCGTCATATGGACTTACAGGTGGGTTAACACGTAGTTCTCGTTTCTTAGTAAATTTCAGTTTAACCATACACTTTGGGTCACAGGTCCATTCTGGTGTAGGTGGCCGATCATATGATTTTTTATTCCTGTCAGCATCGATCAGTTCATCAGTAGCTCGGTTCGTACTTTCTTCGAAAGGGTCATCAGAGTCACTGAAGTATTCATACTCTGAATCAGTCTCACAGTTGTTACCAACACCTTTGTCACAGTCAGACATATCGTCGTCGCTACTAAGTTCTAAGTGATTAATTCGTTTCGATGTTTGGGCCGATGTTTTTTTTACACGTTTCTTTGGCGGGCCGCTGTCACTACTATGATATGGATGAACGATGGAGGTATCCAAACCATCTACATTAGAAGGGCCAGGAAGATTGTCTGAGCAATGATCTATCCACACGGATGATTCCGGTGGAGCCACCGAGAGAAATGTCGGCTCTTCATCATGGTCTTGTATTATAATTTTGAATGGAACCGGATTGTCATATTCTGATAACTCGAATTGGACTGTTGTAGGTGACTTTGACATGTCCGTGTCTAAAATCTCTTGTTTAATATCAGAGGTTTCTATGGTATTCATATCCATGATGAGACGTCGGAGATGATTACCGGAGCTAATAATAATGTTAGGTATTTCGATAAAGTGGACGCGCGGACGCCTATACTCAAGCGCGTGTTCAAGGTTAGCGGCGCGCGCGAAGAGGATAGTCTCACTCACCTAGATATGCGCGGGCGCTCGCGACGGAAGCGAGCGGCGGACTGCGGCAGGCGGCCGTGCGAGTGTGGCGGGAACGCGCGGCACGCGGGACTACCGGGCGGCGGCGACCGGGCGCCGGGGTTCTCGGCGCAGTGAGCGCAGAGCTGTCAGTGGCTACACGCGCACACAGCGTATTGAATATGAATAGCCAAGCATTAGATATTTTATTGCAAAATTTACAATCTTAGTACCTACTTATCGTTAATCATAGTACTTACTTAAATAACTAACTTAAAAAAGTGTTAGGTAGTTACTGACTTAGGTATGCAAAATTCTAAAGCTCATAGACCTATAACCTAGGTACCTACCTAGTGCAAGATAAGTGAATAAAAAAATAACTAGGGTACTTAGGCTTGCATTATGCTTTTACGCTTATTAGCGGAAAGCTTAAAAAACATTAGGTACCTACCTACTTACATGTTAGGTATTATACCTACCTACAATTAGTTATTATTACTTATGTAAGTATTTTATTAACATCAAATGAATGCAAATAACACAATCACTCGTCGCTTGGGCCACACAAAGTGCGAACCAACGTCTCATGTTTATCGACGCGCTAACCCCAGTGGCGCAGTAGTTAACGAGAACGTTGCACGTTCAAATTGTTATCAACTGTATAATATGTTTCATAATTATTATACCTACCTATGTAATTTTATTTGATGCATTTGATTCTTTTAACATAGTAGGTACCTACTTATTATATTCGTTGGCATAGCGGGTGACTAATATGCTTCTACGTTACGGGCTGCGGGTTTGATTACCATAAAGAACAATTAGTTGTAAGTATGATGATTTTGATGTATGACCCACACCTTGGTGTTTTAAAGATATAGTTTTATTTAAATAAAATAAAACGACCCATAAAATAATTAAAAATAAATAAAAAAATACTTACAAATTTTTATACAATAATAAATATCGAAGTAAGCTTTTAAAGCGCCTAGTTAGGTACCTAATTTATGAGCATTTATTTGTATTTATATTTTATTGATCTCTGTATAGGTAAATGATTATTTTTAATGCTTCTCGGAAATATGAGTAGGTAGTTGTTATAATCCAGCCACTAAATAGACATAAGTAGTGAATTCTGTTAGTAAAATTTCCAGGAACGCGCCCCCGGATCCGCTGCCGCTCAGGCGCCGTCCCTGCGCCGCCGTGTGCCCTCTTCCCCGCCACCTCAGTCTGACGCGTTCCGTCGCTACGCGTGCATGTGTCTGTGTCGATTGTAGTTCTCGCGCCGTCACGCGCGCGCCGATAACCTTGAACACTCGTACTTGCGCATCGGTGTCCGCGCGCAAAACATTACCAGCTTTGTTATTCCTTCGAACCTCTACATAATGGAAAATGAAAACGCATCTGAAGTAACGCTAGGGAGTTTAGGAACGGGTAGTGAAGTGTCATCAACGTTTCAATTGGAACTATCTGAATATGGTAATCCGGTTCCTTTCAAAGTTATAAAACTAGAGCAGGATGCCGATGCACTGGACATTTTCGCGGCTATACCGGAAGGCTTTTCAAGTATGGATCATGCAGGCACATCGAAACTTTCTAATGAAGATAGTTCATCTAGCGTTCCTCTGGGTAAACGCGTAAGAACCTCGTTAAAACTAAAATATAGCTTCGATAATGATATAAGTAGCGAGGAAGGTTCGTCTGAAAGCGATATGGACATTGATATGGTGAACAGTGAAAACGATTCAGAATTAGAAGAAATCAGCGATTCTGATGACACTATCGCGCCTAAGAATGAAGTAGTTCCTGATGTACTCGACCATGCTGGTGGGCATGAAAATGAAATGAAAATTCCTAATCGCCCCCCTACCCCAGAATGGAGTTCGGACCCGACACCCATGAAAAAAATTGAATTTACCAAGAAACAAGGACTATCTATAGCATCACCCCAAACTCCATATGAAGCCTTACGGTGGTTTCTAAACGACGAGGTAATTGTAGGAATAATACAAGAAACAAATAAAAATGCTGCTCGTTTGTGTAACAAATCAGTGCTTGCTCCAAAATCTAGATATAGGGCTTGGAAGGATGTTAATCGTGATGAAATATTCACTTTCATAGCTCTGCTTCTCCACACCGGCACGTTTAGAATGAACAGGTATGGAGATTATTGGAAGAAAGAGTGTCTGTTTAATTGGACGTGTTTTTCCCACTTTATGAAGCGGAATCGTTTCATGTTAATATTTAATTGTCTCAGTTTTGGTTCTCCCACCAATTCCCGGGATGTTATTGGTAAATTTAGCCCTATAGTCCAAAACTTTAATCAAGTAATGAGTGAAATCTACAATCCAGGGAAGGAGTTATTTCTTCCCAATCCAATGGTCCTTTGGTATGGTCGGCTAGTGCGACAGGAGCATAGAGATTATAGTCGGTGCGCCGAAATTATCCACCTATACAAGCTTGCGGACTCGAATGGCATCGTGTTAAAATACCAGGTCTATGCTGGTGACTATAAAAGAAATGTCTCAAGAATTACTAGCGGAGAAATAGTGACCGAGTTACTTGATGGTTATTTAGGCTATGGTCACGCCGTATACATGAACAGATGTTACAGCTCATGGAAATTGGCAGCCCAGTTACTGCATCAACATACCTACTGCACTGGAATTCTAAGTAAAAATAGTAGAGATAATCTATTTACAGAAACAGTTTCCGACGTGTCAAAGCAATCTTATCGCTCATTATTTTTGGACGGCATAAATATTGGAAAATGGGTGCATAAAAAACCATTATTTTATATTTCGACGGAATTTAATGATGAGTGCAAACAAGTGACTAAGAAAGATGGGACAAAGACAACTAAACCTATTGCTATTCTAAATTATAATAAGCATATGATAGACTCGGAGTTACAGGAGCAGTTGATGTCGTACTACCCGTGCAGCAGGAAGGCTCTACGATGGAACAAGAAGATGTTTATTCACACCATGCAGATATATATGAACAACGCCTATCATCTGTACAACAACTACTCAGGCAAGGAGAAGTTGTCCTTTCACGACTTTAGAGTGGCGGTACTGAAGGCGATGTTGCCGAAGCCAAGACTTATACCGCAGGCGAAAGTCGCATCAACGCACGTGCTTACGAAGGTATCAAAAAAGTGTTTGCGGAAAAAGACGGATAAAAGTGGTCAGGTATATTACGTTAAAGAGACGGCAAGAAAGCACTGTATTGTTTGCAGACAGAATCACGTGAAGAACGGTACTGTGTTTGAATGCCGGGGCTGCAAGGACTGGCCGGCATTCTGTCCCAGCTGCTTCTGTCACTACCACTCGGATCTGTCCACAAAGACAACCTAACAATTTTACTGTATGCATTTTGACAGAAACAGCTGTTGATATCTGTTTTTATATAATTATGTTACACGAATATCTTACTGGTGATTATTACGTGTAACGTCTATCTAATTTGTAATAGCATCGTTGTTAATGATTATTGAATACATCGATAACCTTGTAAAGTCGTAACTAATTAAAATTTCTCTGAATCGGGTCTGGGACTGAGTGGGAATGCCTCGACCGCCTCGGCCACTGCGCTTACGACTGATTTTGAACGAATTTCAAATTTTAGTCTATGTTTTATTATTGTCAAAATTTGATTGTTATCTTTGTATTAAACTTATATTTTTGAATTATTATTTGACTTATTATTTCTCCTCGATCCGAAGTTTTTTATTTTTTCACTGTATGTGAGCCGACAGGTCATCATCATATCAGTCAATTGAAGTCCACTGCTGAACCAAGACAAACCAACAGGTCAGGTTTTTGGTAGTAGTACCTATAACCATGTCGATTTTAAAGTTTGCACATAAAAGGTAAGGTCTTCGTCACTTTGAAATAGTCGTAATAATTGGGTTTACCTAAAATTATAGTTGAAATTTCAAATAAAATGGCCATTATAATACTAAGTAGGAATTACGGTCATTGTATTGTAATAATGTAAACACCTACGTACCTACCTATAATGTCATGACAAAATAAACCAAAACTCCGTGCACTTTCCTCGACATCGGAATCGAACCCAGGGACTTCACACTTAACTATTGTGTATGTAAGTTTTTAATAAGCAAAAAGTTTTTATGTAAGTTTTAAGAATCTTTTTGTGATTTCTTTTTTGCATTTTTCATGCTATAACCGACGTTCATGTATGAAAAGATTGATGTGTGTGGATGAAGCTAAAGAGGTATGTCAGAATCGTAGCAAGTCTGTGGTCTCTGCCTACCCCTACGGGAAAGAGGCGTGACTTTATGTATGTATGTATGTTATGTATTATAAAGTTATTTTAGTGAAGGAAAAAGTCGACTCGCAGGCAGATAAGTCATGTCGGTTGAGACTTGAGAGGCAAAGTAACTTGCTTGTCAATAGATGTTGACTCGCGGTGGCTTAGTGGTCATAACGTGTTGTATCAAACCAGAAGACGCAGGTTCGAATCCTGCCTGCGAGGCTAATTTTTCCTTCACTAAAATAAGTTTTAAGAAGTTAGGCCTTCGCTCAATAGTGAAAATTAAGATGCTAATAGAAAAACAAACTAACTCATAATTTCATAAACAACATTATTTTTAGTACTTACGAAAACTGAACACGGTTTGTTCAGAATAAGTAATTGAATCGATTCCAATAATTGTTACTGTACCATGTTATATTTTCATCCCAAAATTATTCAAAATAAAATTACAAGTGGGATACCGAGTGACAACGGCAGGTCATAGCGGCACTAGGCGCGGGCGCACAGCCGGGCGGGGATCATAAGACGTAACGGTAGGGAGCTTGTTTTTGTACGGACAACCCGGTAACATAACAAGCTTTTAACTTTGTGATATGTATTTCGTGATAGTTTTGAAATTTTGTTCTTTACGTGTCTCGGGTAGGGTTGCCAGGTGTCCGGATAAAGCCGGACATAGGCTTTTTGATTGCGTGTCCGGCAAAATAAACGGCGTCCGGCTTGTCCGTCTTTTGTTAGGCTTTTTACATTTCGCAAACGAGCGAGCGCCGAGCGTTCGGCCAAGCGCAGGCCGGCCGCTCGCGCCGACACAAAATCCTCAATGATGTAGGATTGCCTTTCTACCCAAATGTCCGGCCAAGCTGGCTGATCTGTCCGGCTATTAGAATTGGCGACCTGGCAACCCTCTTTACGTGTCTCGGGTTTAGCTACTAAAACTAAGGTTGTAGAAGTTTAGTGACAGTGGGCTATGACAGATGGTCTCGTAACTCTCAAGTACCTCCCCATTAGAATCCAATTTCCCAACCTTACAGTAGCTTCACAAAAAAGACCCATCGTCTCCAGTTACACGTTTTCTGTCCAGAAATAGAAACAAGTAAACATTTTTTGCAATGTTGGTTAAACATAAATCTTCAAAAACCTACCTGCACATCAGTCCATATAAAATTGGACAAAATAACAAATTAAATTCGACCTTAAACGGTAACATTAAGATCCAATCTGGAATGGGGGACATCTTCATTGAATTAGATGCAGCCAACACAAGCCAATTTAAAACCGACCTTATTTTGCAAGTGTGAAAGTGTTAACTTTCAAAATATTTTAACGAAGAAAAAAAAAATAGATGCTGATTGAAGAGTAAATAGAGTTGATTTTGTAATCCTAATATCGTTAGCTATCAGGTTGGGCTATGAGGGCTTGGGGCTCGGGTCGCTAAAGGTACCGCGTCGTTACGGAACTAAGTAGGTTTGAATCCTGTCCGAGGAGATTTTTTAATACTGGTGAAAACCAGATATTTACCTAAGTGTTTAACATTTTTTAGGCATCGACTCTACGCGCGGCCACCTTTATAACTGGGTGCGATTCATAATGTATAAACTCATTTGGTCTAATTTCGTTTTATTATCATAAGATATAGGTAGGTAGTTAATCAACGTGAGATACACTTACCAACTGTTGATATAATTTCTTTTACATATAACATTAATTTATTCTACAACATATTTAGTAAGTATAACATAAGTACTGATTTCTGACACTTACGCGAATATTAGACATTGAAATGAAACTACTTTTTACGGATTTTATCGCGGTATATTTATATTATTTAGTTCCCGACGTTTCGGATCCTTTACACTTTATATAATATCAATATACCGCGATAAAATCCGTAAAAAGTAGTTTCATTTCAATAGCGTATAACGTTGTTTGATATTATTTAATTTAACGTTATTTGACGACCTTTGTGGTTTAGTGGTTCGAGTACTGGACTGCTAGCGTTCGTGGTTTAAAATTATATCATAACATACCATCACGCCTGTATTCCCCGAAGGGTTAGGCAGAGGCGTAGGAATAAATAAATAAAAAAAAAGAACCTATTGCCTATTAAACCGGCACTAATTCCAAACTCCGAGCTGCTATTGGGAATTTCATAGAAAAACCCAATAACACTTTGCTCAACCTGGGAATCGAACCCAGGACCTCTAGAGTAGCAGTCGCAGAAAGAAAAAATAGCAGCAGAGATTTTTAACTGTTAAACGTTAAAAAAGATTACTTTCAAAGATTCGAATGAATTAATAAAATACTTAAATAAATTATCTACACAACATATTTTTCCATAAATGTGCAATGGGAAATCCATAACCAAAATACGTCCATAACCAAAGATTGGTGAAGGATTTATACAGTGGGTAGGTAAGTAGGTACTTAACTGAAAACGTAGTTAGGTAATAAACAAAATATTTTGTATGTAGGTAGGTACTTAGGTATATATTATGTATAAGTAACTTGACTTGTATTTGAAAATTAAAATATAATATAAAATAAATAAATTAAATTAAAATATTTTGTATTCCCCGAAGGGTTAGGCAGAGGCGTACTAATTTACATCCACAGTTCGCCGGTATGTTTAGGTCCCATGTAATAGGGGGCGAGCCTATTGCCATTGCAACCGGGCACAAATTCCAAACTCCGAGCTGCTACTGGGAATTTCATAGAAAAACCCAATAACACTTTGCTCGACCTGGGAATCGAACCCAGGACCTCTAGCGTAGCAGCCGCGCACAGGACCAATTGGTAATGAGGCTAAAGAAGAAAAGAAGGAAAAAATCGACTCGCAGGCAGGATTCGAATCTGCGTCTTGTGGTTAGATACACCAGACGCTATGACCACTAAGCCACCACGTCTTACGTTGGTTATTGTTTAATGTGTGTGTGTATTAAATTATAATTTTGAACAGTGAACACCACCCGCTCCGCGCGCTGTGTCGCGCCGTCCCTGGCTTGGCGTGTCTCGCCTCGTTCCGTCCCGCGACCCACGCCTCCCCACTCCGCGTCAGTCTCAGACTCTCAGTACTTAGTCAGTCAGTGTGCCGCGTCCCGGCGGAGCGGCGAGTCCATGCGTTGCTCCTGGCCTCTATCGATTTCGCGCGCGCCGTTGACCTTGATAAACATATTCTCGCATCGTAGTTCACATAATTATAGTTATTAGCGTTTAGTTTCAATATTATCATACTTATATTTTTACTAGCTGTGTGCCTTGCATATTTTTATTAAGTATGGAAGAAACAAATACCTCTGAAACGTTACCAGGGTGTTCAGGAATGAATGATCAAGGGGCATCAAGATTTCAATTGGAGCTATCTGAATATGGCAATGAGGTCCCTTTCAAAGTCATAAAACTGGAGCAAGATGAAGTTCCGGATATATTTCCCGCGTCTATGACTCAGGTACCTGTATGCATGGGAAACTCTGATGTGAAAAATGAAATTATTTGTGACGAATACAATATTAATATGGAATGCGATGACAGTGATACTGATTCAGAATGTGAATTCATGACAGATTCTGATCACCTTTTCGAACAAAATTATGGAGCTAACGCAAATGGTCCTGATGCACTCGACGACGCTGATGAAGATAATAAAAGACGTCCACCTACCCCAGAATGGGATGCGGACCAAATACCCAGAAAAAAAATTGAATTCACCAAGAAACAAAAATTACGTATACCACCACCACAAACTGCATATGAGGCCTTTCGCTGGTTTCTTACCGACGACATAATAGAAAATATAGTACAAGGAACTAATGAATGTGCTGCTCGTATTTGTAGCCACCCATTAATTGGATTAAAATCTAGATTTAGGTCTTGGAAAGACGTGACCCATGAGGAAATGATCACCTTCCTGGGACTTCTTCTTCACACTGGCACATTCAGAAGCAACAGACTCAGGGATTATTGGAAGCAAGACTATCTGTTCAATTGGGCTTGTTTCTCTCAATATATAAAACAGGATCGCTTCATGGCAATTTTAAGTTGTCTCAATTTCGCATCTTCCACTGATGCTCTTGACGTTATCGGCAAAATCCGCCCTATGATCGAAAACTTTAATAAAAAAATGACTGAAATCTACTACCCAGCGAAAAAGTTGTTTCTTGCCAATCCAGTGGTCCTGTGGAATGGTCGGTTTGTGCGGCAAAAGCACAGAGATTGTAGACGTCATAAGAATGTAATAAAATTACATATGCTTGCAGAACCGGACGGCACAATACTCAAGTACGACGTTTATTTTAATAACATTAACCATAATTTGAAACGACTTACGACCGGAGAAATTGTGAAAGGACTTCTCGAAGATTATGTAGGCAATGGACACGTTGTTTATATGAACAAATGCTACAGCTCGTGGAAATTAGCATCCGAGTTACTGGATCAACGAACTTATTGCACTGCCATTTTATGTAAAAAGAGTAAAGATAGTCTATCAGCTTGCAACCAAAGTAATCAGACTTTCTTCTTGGACGGGGTACAAATTGGAAAATGGGACCATAATAATAAGTCAGTCTTGTATATCTCCACGGAATTGGAATACAGTTCTAAGCAAGTGACAGATAAATGTGGGATAAAGAAAACTACGCCCACGGTTATCATGAATTATTGTAAGTATATGGCAGACTCGGAGTTGCAGGAGCAGTTGATGTTGTACTACCCGTGCAACAGGAAGTATCTGCGATGGAACAAGAAGTTGTTACTCCAATCCCTGCAGATATACATAAGGAGTGCCTTTCGCCTGTACAATTACTCGCGCCAGAAGAAATTGTATCATTACGACTTTAGGTTGGCGATACTCAAGGCGATGTTACCGGAAATAATAAGTGCTCCAGTAGTGGTGTCGCAGCCGCATGCGCTCACTAAAATCACGAAGACGAGGATCCGCCGCAGAAAATACAAAAGCGACAACTCTATAAGAGACGCTATAGAGTTCCAAAGGAAGAAGTGTTACTATTGCAGGGTGAAGCGGAAGAAGGAAGCCAAAACTTTTTATGAATGCCTGGGGTGCGTAGGTGAGCCGGGATTCTGCCCAGGAAGTTGCTTTGATGAAGCTCATGCCAACCTCCCCGTACAAGAAAAGACTCCACCGTTACCTCAATAGTTTTTAATTTCAATTGATATTTTATTACTGCTTTTCTATTATTTGAACAGAATTATGGACATCCCACACACACGCATGTAAGACGCTCGGCTCTTTGCGCTTGCGACTGACTGAATATTAAGTACCTAGGTACTATTGTTTCTGGAAAAAATATGGAAATTTGTTTATGTTTAACCATGATTATTATAGGATGATTGTAATTATATATTTAGCGCCTTTAATTATATGTATAATTAATAATCCTGTATCCCGTTGAGATGAATAAATAATAATTAAATAATTGGTATCATTGTTTCTCATTAATCCTTTACAATAATATCAAATAGCTAGCTATTTTCCGCCGTTTCACTCGCGATGTAAATTGACGTTACGTATAACTCGATTAACAATATATCCTACGTTATTCAGTGATAATGTAGTTTTCATAGGTCATTAAAATCGTTTCTATAGTTTTTGACTTTGTCCATTACAGACAATTTTACTAACTTACTAACAAGAAATCTTCTCCTTTGTATAATATAGTGTAGAAACAGAATACGGCCTTATTGATCTAACGTTCGGCGTTGACGACATGTTTGGCGTATCGGCTGAGCAATTGGCTTCTGCGACACGTGTTGTGGGTTCGATCCCCACCCGGAGCAAATATTTGTATGATCTACAGGTAGTTGTTCCGGGTCTGGGTGTTTGTGTATGTGAGAATTTGTGTTTTTAAACGCACCCACGATACAGGAGAAAATCCTAGTGTGGGGCAACATTTATTAAAAAAAAAATAGTAGGTACTTGTGTTGGCGCTGTCTCGCTTCTTCCCTTACATATCAGCTACGAATGATGAGACCAGTTTTAAATATAGGAAAGATAACAGAAAAAAAATTCAAAAAAAATAAAAATTTTCAGACTAATGGATTTTTTCACACATCACATTTTTGGAACACATTGTTAAGCTTTTTAAGGAAAAAAAACTCGTTTATCTAATGCTTACAAAGCCAAGTGCTTAGCAGCCTAAACATGAGGTCCTGGATTCGATACCTTTGTCGAGTCATATTTCTATAAGTACTTATAATTGTTAATAGCAGTTTCGATGTGTTTCGTTTGGTGGCCAAACGTTTCGGCCAACCTAAGCCTTCATCTTAACAATTTTTATTTACTCAATACTCAATACTCAATATTTATTGCATTCCACAATGTAGTTCATACAATCAGATTTAATACCTTTTTGTATTTATATATTTTTTAATACCTTTTTGTATTTTCTTTTTTGGACATTTTTACACAGCACCGTCTAGTCGCAAACTAAGCAGATACTATGGGTAACTAGACAATGGATATAATACTTATATACTTCTTTTTTTGTAAATACGTACTTATAATACATAAGAAATACCCAGACGAACACAAACACTTATATTCATCACATAAATTTTTGTGTCCTGTGGGAATCGAACCCACGACCTCATGGTCAGCAGTCCGGTACTCGAACCACTAAACCACAGAGGTCGTCAACTATTTGTCACTTACTGGGGCTGCCTCAATTTATGTATGATCACAATGTTTTGTATTTGTCTGCCCCTATTAATAATATCGTATTTACCTAGATATTAGTAATTCTTGTTCTTGCACAATTCTGTCGCTCCGCACCAGTTCCCCATCACTCTCGCTGATCCTCAATAAAATAACTCCAAGCAGTACTTTGTTTGTATTGTTAACGCCAACTTAACGAGAAAACTTTGGACCAATAACATTTGCATAAAAACAGCTTAATGCTGTTTTAACAATGGCCTTTTGGAGCCGGATTTGTGCGCCCTTCCCACTAGGGAAGCTCACCGGGTTTGACTTACATCAGTTTCCTGGGAATGTATAAGTTTCTATTGTTCATTTTATTAACCATACATAAGATAACCATACAAGATAAGTAAAGTAAAACTGAATATGAAACCGTGGACGGTTGAAAATACAATTTCCCCACAGCTATTCAGTTAGGTATCTCGTAAGAGGAGAGAAGAGAAAATATCTGACTAGCTCGGTCCGACTGGCTGGCGATCCTTACATCGAAGTCTGTGGTAAAGCACGTACTATGGTGTGTTGCGCATTTGCGAGTTTTATAGTGAGTCCCCTCCCTATCAGTTGCTACTTACTACTTACTATAAAGCTACTACTACTTACTTTGCTCCATTCCCAATATAAGTAATAAGAAAACGTAGGCGTAGGTACTACTTTTTCGTATGTATTTATGTTCGCTGAATGCTTTGTGTGATTGTGTGTGTATTAATGATAGACTACCTATGTTCTTCCTCAGGATTCATCTCCATGGATATATCTCCTTGACAAATTTTATCGGAATCTGTGCAGTTATTTAGGCGTGAAAGGAAACAACAAAAAACGCTTGAATTGAATACAGTAAGATCCAATTCAGAGCAAGCAAAACCCCTTTTATTTATACTATAGTTGAGTATATTATTAAGCACACATTTTACACGAATAAGCCACCCCAAATATTTACAGCAGTTTCTAATCTCACATACACAGACGAACAAACACTGCTCTTTATAGAGTACCCGAATTGCGTAATGACCTTCCTTGATCTGCTAATGATGTGCCCCCTAAGTAACGAGGGGTCTTAGAGGGATTATTTTGAACGAGTCCAGGCTTACCTCTCAAATTTACTAGGCGTGAGGTTATTTCACTCCTCAAAGATATTGAGAGGATTGTATCCCTTTGTAAACTTAGCCCAATGGGAGTATTAAGAAAATGTTGTCCTGAATTTCTTGTGCTTTTAAACTTTTTTTTTGAGGGCTTTATCAAAGCTGAGTTGATTTGTTTTTAAATGACAACAGGCAAAGGCAGTTCTTAAAGCTTAAGTTTACCTTCGCATCTATGTTACGTTACGTGTGACGTTAAGTTTTTAATAACATAATTAACATTAACATACTATCACGCCTGTATTCCCCGAAGGGTTAGGCAGAGGCGTACTAATGTACACCCACAGTTCGCCGGTATGTTTAGGTCCCATGTAATAGGGGGCGAGCCTATTGCCATTAACCGGGCACAATTTCCTAACTCCGAGCTGCTACTGGGAATTTCACAGAAAAACCCAATAACACTTTGCTCGACCTGGGAATCGAACCCAGGACCTCTAGCGTAGCAGTCGCGGTCAGGACCACTTGGCTATTGAGGCAGTTAATAATAACAATAACATAATTAACCATACCTTAAAACGTAATAAACAGTAAAATAATTTTTTTAAGCTTACTAGTAATGTGGGTCGCACATTACTAGTATTCTTATTAACCCCTCGTGCTAAGCTAAAATGCTTGTGTTACGAGTGGGTTCACGTCGGTAGTGCAATGGGTAAGTTTTGAACCGGCAACCAAATGATCGCACGTCCGACGCCCTAGCCATTAGACTACCGCCGCTTATTAGTATATAGTTATATCTACGTTGCTACGATACAGTACGATAACGATATAACCTCTACGACCGGTTCTGAACATCCAGGCAGCTGCACAGGTTATATATTTTTGGGCAAAATTATATACCTATTTCAGTAAGGAAAAATTCACAAATGCGAAATAGGTACGACCCTGAGTATCTTTACACTCGGTTTTTTAAATTAATTTTCAGGTAACTTTACACAGTGGCACTGCGGGCGAAGCTATAACTATTCAGGTCTAAAAATACATCTAGTGTATTGGGAGTCCCCTTGGTTTCTCCTCTAGCAGGTGGAGCGCGGATCAATATTACTGCAGAATGCTGACACAGCTACGAACGTCATAGCAATAATAACGGTCCCAGAATTTTATATCTTCAAATCATGCTATGAACGTAAAATGTAAGCATACCATCACGCCTGTATTCCCCGAGGGGTTAGGCAGAGGCGTACTTTAGTACACCTACAGTTCGCCGGTATGTTTAGGTCCCATGTAATAGGGGGCGAGTCTATTGCCATTAACCGGGCACAAATTCCAAACTCCAAGCTGCTACTGAGAATTTCATAGAAAATCCCAATAACACTTTGCTCGACCTGGTAATCGAACCCAGGACCTCTAGTGTAGCAGTCGCGCTCAGGACCACTTGGCTAATGAGGCAGTTAATGATAACGAAAAATGTAAGTCTTATTTTTTATCCGACTGTATCAGAAGAAGGGTTATGTTTTGTATGTAGATATTAATTTGTCACACTGCAGTCTACTTAAATGGAGTGATGGATTTTCAAATGTCAGAGTGACACTAGGACTTAAAATGGACGATTTTTGGCGTCATATTATTATATGCCTTGGATTTTATTCCTCAAAATCAATCGGGTGGGGTATCAAAATAAAAGGTTTTAATGATGGCTTACTAAATAAAAAAAGTAATTATAAAGAAACAATTTGGCAAAATTGCAAAATTAATCATCGGGATTTTTGGTTTTTTAAATTAACTTTTTTGTTCCATTGTATTTAAGCAAGTAAACTTTTTTCTAGTTAGATATAATGTTATTGCCTCATTAGCCAAGTGGTCCTGAGCGCGACTGCTACGCTAGAGGTCCTGGGTTCGATTCCAAGGTCGAGCAATGTGTTATTGGGTTTTTCTATGAAATTCCCAGTAGCAGCTCGGAGTTAGGAATTTGTGCCCGGTTAATGGCAATAGGCTCGCCCCCTCTTACATGGGACCTAAACATACCGGCGAACTGTGGGTGTACATTAGTACGCCTCTTCCTAACCCTTCGGGGAATACAGGCGTGATGGTATGTTATGTTATATAATGTATAAATTTTGTTTTTTTTTTCTTCTTTTTACTCTTGAAGAATAATAACAAGATCTAACATAGTCACGGTTTCTGCCTCTTATTATTTTAGCAGTGCATTGTGACCTTAGTTTATTCCTGAGGCATGGACAATAATTTAATTCACGTCTGAATTGCCTCATTAATCTTTTGATGATTACTGCTACGGTGCAAGGTCCTGGGCTCGATTCCCAGGTCAAGCAGTGTTATTAGGTTTTTCTATTAAATTCTCAGTGTCAATCAGCTCAGAGCTTGGATTAATGTTCTGGTAATAAGCTCGTCCTCATTACATAGGACCTAAACACACATCATAAATAAGTAAAGTAAATAGAATTATAATCCTGGGAATTGAACACAGGACTTCATGCCCAGCAGTTGTACTTGCAATAAAACTTCGTCCTAGCGTATCGATCAATGACACAGGTATTATAGATATCCTATTTATCTAATCATAGATACTTATTTTCTTTGTAACTAAGTATGGAAAGTTTCTGCCAATTAATGAATGTTATCGTTATCGGGCAGTTTGTGATATGATATAGATAGCCGATAGCGGTGCCTGAAATAGATGTCTTATGTAATAAATACTATGTATATAGGTCACTAGATCAATGAGTGCTTACTAACAAAGCATTAATCGTATTAAATTTAACTACTTATTTCAAATTTTCTTTACTTTTACTTTTTAAAGTGTCGTATCCGCAAAGGAAAAAGAACGAGCCCTTCGTTGTCAGTCTGTATGTTTATCTAGACACTTTTTCTCAGGAATGTGTGAAAGTATCAAGTTGGAAATGTAGTAACAAATACCTACTTAGATCTCAACGAAAAAGGCCGTGCGCGCACCGGAATACTGGACCAATCTGGTTTGATATTTTTCTTTTGTTTCTTTTCTTGTTCTCTTCTCTTTCCGTATGCTGTCGATTCGATAAGAAGAAGAAGATTTCAACGTATACGGCCTCTCTCATATTTCGACACTTGCAATTTTGCAAAGTTTGTGCCCGGTCTATATTTGTTATAGACCGGACACAAACTTTGCTTATAGGCTGATTATTTCAGTTGCAGCCATGGAAGAGAAGCACATAAAGAAATGGGACATCAAAACATGTCCTTTACGGCACAGATATACTAACAAGGGTTTCGAAATCAGTACCTGGTATTGAGGTTTCAAGCTTTGTAAATGCGCCAGAAGGACCAGTGTTGTGCCACAATCTATTTAAGATGTGTTCCTGTTCGATAAATGCACCCCTGTCCCCTGCCGCTGACACAAAAAGGTGGAATGTTTGCCGATTTATCACTTGCAGTAAAACGTAACTTCAACGTTGACATTTTTACGAAGGCCGAAAGCCGAAACGCAATAATAAGGACGTTTATTTGCAGCATTATCGTGACTATGGATGATTTTATTTATTAACTAGCTGACCTGAGAGACGTTGTCCTCTCCAAGTTTCAACTAACTACCACGAAAAATCTCATAGAAAAAGGATTCTGGTTTTCCATATTTTTAAACATAGCGCCATTGACTTAATTTACATTACTTAATGTTTTAAAAATGTTCGCATATATAAAGAGACTTACCTGCATAGATAAAAATCTCAAATAACTGTTTCGGCATCAGTAAAGATTAACGATTTGTTTTATTTATTATACATAGGTAGAATACGTGGTATATTATTTTATGAATTGATTAGATGGAAACTCTTTAGAATCTACCTATGGAGTTTTCACATTATAAAATCAGTTACTTTAAAGCTAGATGCTATAAAGAAGAAAAGAATGATTGTCAAAAATTGTCAACTCAAAATGACACCTGTTATGGAATCAAATTTCATTGAGGTAATAACGATGTTGTGTTAGTCTTCTAGAGAATAAATTGTTATTCTTTGTTTACTTCTGTACCCTACTCAAATATTTAGTTTTTACACCGGCTGATGCTCGCTGGATAAGTCCTATGTATGTCCCGTGATGCCTTGTATAAGTAGAGTTAGAATAACTGTACTAATAATCAATTCCCGTTCACAATAATTGTTTTTGATTTCTTTGTTTTATTTTCTTGTTTTATCTTATTTAGTACCTGTGAGTGTATTTTTTTAATTTTATTTCTTGATTCTGTTATAATGTTTGACCCGTGCTGGTCTAGTACGGAAATACTTAAAAAGGAAATTTGCTTCAACGGTTATTGTTCAAATTCTACGTTTTCAATCGTTAAAATGTTAATAACTTTTGATAGAGTGAACCGATTTTAATGAAATATAGCCTAAATGTTAATCCAAGAAACAGGCTATGAATTCCTGTCCACTTCCTCCAAATCTCGTCAGTAGTTATCATTTGATGCGCGGTCAAACATACAGACAAACCGACAGACAAACCGACAGACAAACAGACAGACAAAAGTTCCAAAAATAATAGAAATGGATTGTGTTACTGATTCTGAGTCCCCCAAATTAGTTTTTTTGTAAATATAAGCAATGTACAGACACGGCTCACTTACATTCTTATTATATGTAAGATAAATGGATTATAACTTTTAATTTATTGTAGAGATTTTTTGAAACAGGCTGTTTGCTGGCGTCTGCTCCTTTACCCGCTATCCCATCCCCGTTATAAGTAGGTAAGGTAGTTAATATAAAATGTTTAAACACCCACTGCGTAACGAAGTACCTATATTCTACATATTTACTAAGAAACAATGGAAAATCCTAAGCCTCTGCTTAGCAGATCTGGTGTATGTATTATAAATGTATGATCCACTTTTACCATTATCAGCCCGTACTGCTGGTTATAGGTAACTTCTTAACTAGGTTCTTTCAGTGAACGTCACAAAGCCACACTGATCCAATTTATACTAATAAACTGAAGGATTCTTGATAAAATTTTGTTCTCACGAAACACTTTCAAAGGATACTTAGGAATCTTATAAAAAAATCTTTATCTTCCTAATCCAATTCGCTTGCATAATTAACCCAAAAATGTTCACGTTCGCGACGCTCCTTTTTCAGCGAAGTAAAATTTAGCGATCCCTTCGACCGGAGAGGTCAGCGGCGGGCTTTGTTACGTCCCGGCGATAAATAAACATGGTCAATAGTACCCCGTACCTGCCGGCGACGTTAATGCTTCCAGATAGGCTGTTTGGACGGTTAGATCGGTGTATTTGGGAATACCTATCGAGTATAAGATTCTATTGGCCGGGTTTTGGTTTCCGGGTATCTATGTTATGCGTTGAATATCTTGTGTTTTACGATACGATACGTAAGATGTTTTCAACAATTTGTTTCCACGTTTGAAAGAAGAAAGAGAGAAAATATGTTTTATTTGTAAGGACACCTGAAACTACATTACATGGAACTAATTATAACTACTTACCTCTATACTAACTAAAATAATGGTACCCAAGTGACCCTTACAAATCGGCCCAATCTCAGCATAATGCATATTTGCCACATACGGCAAATCGACGCTGGTCTTCCGAAAGGACCGGCTAGGTGTTGCCACATCACAAAAAAAAAATATACGAAAAATAACAAGTTACAGTACATTTATAATAGAAAAGCCACGTTCGTGCCACGATTGGATTCTTACCCGTGACAAGTGCGGAGTCTATTTTGAAACAAAATAATTACATAATATGTAATTATAACACTGAAATAGGTAGATTTATGCTGTGCTGCACAATATTTTGTAAGTATAATAAGATCGTTTTTTAGTTACTGCCTTAATAATAAAGATAAAATATATAAAAATAATTATAATTAGGTACTTACCTACGTATTACTTCTAACGTATATTTTAGTATTGTTATGATTCTATTTTAAAACTTATTCATAGTTACCTATTTACCATTGCGTATTACATAATACAGTATGGAGGTGTACCTAAGTCCGTCAATCCGGCAGCGGTCAATGGGTTAAGTGACTGAGTGAATAAATTGCATTCTTAGAAATGTAAGTTTCCTACGATTATGATATTATCTTCATGCCTATAACATAAATGAGTGAGTTCTTAGTAAACCATTAGTTTCTAAGAACTTAAGAAAACTTTAAGGTATTTCCTGATTACATACTTACCTATTAATTTAGGAAATAAAACACAGAACTTAGGAAAGTACCTACTTTCCCATGTTCTGTGTGAGAATAGAACTTGGGACCCCTTTTGCAGTAACAGAGAGTTCGATCGCGGCTCCAAACCGGCCATCTATTTATATTTAGGAGTTATATGCACTATTATTTCCATATAACTATAATTAGCTAAGACGGCGGACGGCGGACGGCTAATAAGTAACTATGTAACGGTTTCAGCACAACATACTAATAAGTATGTGTGAAGAACGAAAATCCATTCACATGCTGACCGCAGTAAGCACAGATTAACTTTGCAGATCGATTGTTCAACTTAGCTATTACTTGCCCCATAGACTAAATAAAAGGTTAGGTACTAGGTAATACAACAGATAATAAAACCTATACCTATACTATTATCTGTGGTAAGTATATGGAATACCTACCTACACTAAAAATGCATGGTAACAAGTCACAGTCAGAGTATCTGATCTGTAATGTTTGTCTTAAATATCAACTGCCAACCCTATACTAGGGCTGACAATTGTCAATTATCTTGTGGACCGTTTATATCGCAAAGTTTATATCAAATTGAATTACAGCTTCCTTTGTTGCGAAGCGAGTCACCGCCGCTGTAGAAAATCATTACCTTTCCACGGGCCGTCGGGCAATTTGAATTTTCAAAAGAATGACCCCAACAATTGGGACGCAAAGTGCACTAATTTGGACCCCAGTTGTGAGGGGTCAGTCGGCGTAACGGGGGACAAAACCACGTTAGCATGAATTACTGGGCATTGTTACCAATGTATGTGAATATATTATATGTAATTTATTTAGATCCAGTAGTGTAACTTTATATTGTACGTGAATCTGTTACATTTTACAAACACATTTTTTAGAGGAGATTGATTTATATAAGGTCAGGGGGGCTAATTCCGGCATAGTTTTTTTTCGACTTACATTTGAGTGCCCCTATCCGATGAACGTTTTGATTTATGATCAATGATATAGTCTCATGAAAATAGTAATGTTTTAAATTTTCAAATACCGTGATCTTATTTAATTAAACTATCACCAGTGCTAGGATATTAAACTTTTTTTAAAACTTGGCCAGTAGACGGATTTTTCCTTCTAAATCGGGAAAATCCGTCTTACTGGAAGAATTACTTGAAATCTTTAGTGGTTTTAAGAAAACACATACTAGTGACATGCGTTCGTAAATGACAGTCAATTCTGTGCTTTAAACTCTTAAAAATAAAGTCTCTGTCAGGTTAAATACGTAAAAATCTTTTTTGGGGGCTATTTCGGCATGCCTTAACACGCTCACTGCGGCAAAAATCCTTAAAACTTTCATCTGGTGCGGTGGCGGTCCAAATATGCATCCATCGACCTTTTCTACAGTGCGTATCAATCCTTTTTGACCTGACACCGCGAGGAAAGATTAAAGAGCTATAACTTTGCGAATATGTGGTGTATAATAATTTTTTTTATACTGCTAAAATGATCATTAACCCCATTTGTTTACATTCGCTTCGCCCCTGAATCTGAATACCAGGAAATGAGAAATCAACCAAGGAAAATGTCAGGTCGGAAAAGACCGATATCGCACTAGAAAGTATTTTTCATAGTGATGGGACAGACACAAATATTTGGGTTATCGAAAATAAAACAGAATTATTGTAAAAGAAATAAAAAGTATGTATTAAGCGAATCACATGAGCCAGACAAGAACAGTGAACTTATATGTGTCTTTCTTTATAGCACTGCACGCAAAGAGATTGATTGCATTTGTTGCAATATGTTTTAATTTTCTTAACTTTCTTTTTCGCTTCCTTGCAATCTAAAGTTAGACGCAGCTTTTCATAACACCGCGCACAATTTCTTCTCTTTGGACCTTTTTCGAGGACATGACATTTTTTTTTACAGGTACATATTTGTGCATTTTCATCTAAACTATCTTCACTATCACTGTACAGGGTTATTTTTCTTTTACATTTGCGTTGCGCCATACTTAAATACCTGTCGATAAAATAACGATACGCACGCGTACGGTCATGTAGAGAGCACAACACTGACTGGTGACTCGACGCTTGCGCGCGCGCTCCTTGCGGCAACAGGTCGGCACCGGTCATATACCACAATAGGCCCGCCGCCGCAAGGAGCGATGTTTTTTACCGTCAGTGCGATGGTGGTCGAAAAGAGCCCGCCACGATGTTTTAATGCCAAATATCTACATTTGACACCATGAGCCGAAATCTATATTTGTCTCTGTCTAACTCCTACAAATACCTAAGATAATCGTTCCGCACCAGCGAGCAAGATGTAGTTTTTACCGTACGCACAGGCGGTAAGCACCGTGGCGGGCCGATTCTGTGTGATACGCAGTGAACGTGTTAACAAGCAGGGGTGGTCAACATATTTTAGTGGAGCATTATTAGCTCATTTCTTATTATTAATTAAATAGGTATCGCTATTTTGCACAAAAATATTATAATTTTAAGATTTTTTCTTATGCTATAAAACATTGGGTGATTCGATTTATGAGAGTGCAATCATGTTATTTGGTAATTACATCCTAATAAATGAACATATATATTTTTATTCCCATAGTATTCTTGTGACATAAACTAAATTTATGCTGACGACGTCGCGGATAAAGTAAACACTTCAATTTAGCAAACTTAAGATAAAAGCACACAGAAAAATATGTAATTAGGTATCTGTAATATCTAATTACCTTCATAAAATAAAAATACATTGGTGTTATCGTAAATCGTTTTAATTCAGTAACAAACTTAAAACCTATCAAAATCAAATGGTACTTTAGTTTTAATAAGTTAACAATCAGTCTCATTATTATATAATAACTTTAAAATCAACTAAACATGAAAATATGAGAGGTATCAAAGATAAACAATATAAAAACAAAAAATCTTCGCTTTTTAACATCAAGCCAGATAGCTGTCAAACGCGAGCCTGTCGATGAATAAAAAAAACAACAATATTCACAATAGAACTGAAACAGTTTAATTAATCCAATTTAGTAACAACCGAATAATCTAGATTCACTATACATACAACGGCTATTTGTGATCATAAAAACAAATTCAGAAAAAAATATTTCCTTAAAATTGATTGTGGTGGTGATTATTCTGTAACTGTTACACAAATTATATAATATCTGCGCTCTTTCGAATGAACTTTCTTTAAACTCCAAGTAAGTAGATAATTATGCTGAATATTGATTGGTTCTCTATTAAAAAGTTGGGAAAAAAAAGGTTTACGATCTCAGAAATGGGGCAAATTCGTCATATGACGATCTAGCCCCATTCAAAATGGACGGAATTATGCACTTAACGATTTTGAAGTTATAAATTTGTTACGTTGAATAATCTAATCATTTGCAGAGTTATCTTGCAAAATAATACACGAAACCTTTACAAGGACCCTACACTATATATATTGAATATATTCAACACTGTAAGTTACATGATTTTAAACTTACCTTCGAAAATACAGCAGCGTAGGGCACTCACATTTCACTTTCAAAAAGTAACTAAACTTTGAAGACTGTTTTACCCATTTTTATAGCGACTAACGTCATCTAGTTACTTTTATTTGAAGCTAAAAGTAATACTGTTTTACCGACAATTCTACAAACGCTGCGACTCTACTGCAACGAGCATAATTTCTAGTAGACGGTTACGCCCCATAGACGGAATTAGCCCCCCTGACTTACAGGTTTTTTTATTAATGCTCCGATTTTCTTTCAGGGGATGAAATAAAGGTACGACTGTTTATTATAATATAACTTCAAATAGGAGACCAACCGAATAATAATATCCGTTTCATTCATATTCATCGGCCTCCTCACTACATGTAAGTACGAGTTTGTCTTACTGTTGCACTCGACACTGTGGCACAGCTACTCGAAATAAGTGGCTTCATTGAAGTTCGGGTTCCGCCGTTATTGTGTTTTAATAACAAAAGGGTTTCGATGTCTCTCTGTCTAATGGTAAAAAATTAAACCATTTTTGTACTCCGCTGGATGATCAAACGAGCGTTATATTTTCTCTAATTAATATATTTTAATCGAGATATCTTTGTTGTGTTACACAATTGAATTTATATGAATAACCTGTGTCGCTTCCTGAAGCACGTATGTTTCGGATAAATAATGTGCACGATAAAATGATACAAATTTTTATTACATATTTGAATGTATTAAGTAGATATGTAGTGCCTATCCGGACATGAATCTATTACAGGCCCTTAATATGATAATTTATCCTATAATTATACAATTATCTTAATTGTGTCCCGTAAAAACATCTTCGGTAATTAATGGAACCCCAAAAACGTGTTATTTGCTTTGTTATTCGTTAAAAGAAATTAAGTTTGTAAGTACCTTATAAATAGATAAGTATAGTAAGATTAAGCTAATTAATTACAGTAAGTCTTATCTTTTAAAGTAGCTTTTCTTTATTGTAAAGCAATATTCTTTTGATCTGAGAAAAATATGCTATTATGAAGATTTTATATTAGGTACTTACAGTTGTTTACTTATAAAAAAGATGTTAACGTTGGCTAACGGATAGTATTATTTTTGAATGTCTGTAATATAAACAATATTATATTTAAGAGGCTTTTGCCTAAGCTAGTCCCATTGTTACAGAGATACAGAATAAGTACGAGTATTATGTATTTATGTCGGGCAGAAAATGCCTAATGGCATTAAGACGGCCTTTGTACCAACGGTGCATAAAGTATAATAAAAAAACTAAAAAATGTTTATAGCCGACTTGAAATAGGTATATTATGCTATCTCCACATAATAGGCCTACCTATACATCTATTCACTATACTCTTTCTTGTTCAAAGCCTTGCGAGCACCGATCATTGACCCTCCATTGTGAGTGAGCAGTCTTATAATAAATCTTCATTATTTTGTCCACACTTACCTATACAAAACAACTTCAAAACTACAAGCAAAATTGTTGTAGTAGAAAAATATTGTCAGTAAAACAGCTTAAGCGACACTTATTCCTAATGTCGCTTACAATTTTTTATATTTCTACTTCTTAAAAATCTTCATTATTTTGTCCACACTTACCTATACAAAACAACTTCAAAACTACAAGCAAAAATATGTTGTAGTAGAAAAATATTGTCAGTAAAACAGCTTAAGCGACACTTATTCCTAATGTCGCTTACAATTTTTTATATTTCAACTTCTTAAATCCTTTTTATACCACAGTTACCTATGCTCAAATACGTAGATATATGTAAAAACAAGTTGAGATCGTATGACTACATTAGTATGACCATGTGAACTACACCATTAAAAGTAGGCCTCATGATCAAAACATGGGACTTGCAAAGTACCACTTGACACCAAACATGTTTACAAGAGCACAAATTTATTCAGAATTAAATTAGTACGTACAGACAAGCGCAATTTTACTTCTGGAAATAAACAATTTTATTTTCCGCTGCTATCACAGAATGAAAGACAAACAACATGTTTATCACTACGATAACACGTAGCGAAGTAAACAGCCCAAATATAACGAAAACATCAGCTGCCACTAAGTCAGTAAAAGTACTAGTAACTGACTCCGTTGTACAAGGCAGTACAGTAGAGCCACTTGCAACGGCTCTCGGTATGAACTTCACAACTATTGCGTGGTCTATTTAACAACATCTTCGATACTCTCTACTAGAAATATAGTCTTTGGTTCATCCTATATATGTAGATCATATCATCGTAGATCGTAGAGCAATACGTAAAAGTTTATTTATTATTCAGGTCGGTGAAGTAAGTTGGTGGTTGAGCATTTTAAATAACGATGTTGAAAAATGATCAAGCGCCAGTATTGTATATTATACTACTTATAGCCAGAACACTCCATTTTTAGAGTATCTAATCATGTTTTTTCTTTTCTTTCAGCTCACCTTCTGTATCGTGTGCATTTATTGTCAACCCTAAGTGATCAGGCGACACTGTGTCGCTTCACTTACGACAATATCCCCTAATGCTCTATACATCGCTGCTATTGTTCTGAACTAGCCTATAGATACGGTGGATTACGAGATAATGGATGCTTTAACAACAACAGCAGCAGGACAAATAGGTGCTTTTAAACTTATTAAGAAATATTAATTAATATTTTTGTTCTCAGCAATAATTGACCCGTAGCATTGAAGCTAAATGCGCCAGCCATTGCGCCAATGAATGTATCCCTTGGATGTGGATGTGGATGGAGTGAAACCGCAGAAAACAAATATTAACTCCATAAAAATATCTCAGTAGGTATGTGTTTGATCGCCTATATTATAATATTTGTATAAGATAAAAACAACGTGTAGTAACAGTAGGTAATTTGTTTCGCATAATAAAGCCGACATACGTGTTATTTGTTACATATTGTGTAATATGAGTCACTTTATTACCTCAACTCCTGTATAATTGATAATAAAATGGAATTGAACACGTCCGGGGCCGCAGCCATTTTGCCAATCACAGTCCCGAAATCATAACATTTGCCCGGGCTAAATTAATTGCCTCATAACTGCGTATACTTTTTTAAATTTTGGCATATCCCATGGTAACCGTGCCATTACACTGGACAGGGCACGGGCTTTATATTTCTACTAGTGATGTGACCTATGAGTGTCCGAATATCCGTGTATGTAAATAAAATGTTAGATGAAGGCTGGAGTATGACAGATGACTTAGGACGGTCCGTGGCCGACAAAATAATTTTCGTTAGCTTTATTTGTTTTAATTATATTCAAGCATTAAAGGTCAAAAGTTTAATGCTTGAATTTATTTAAAACAAATAAAGCTAACGAAAATTATTTCATAGTCTCTTGACCTACCTATGTCAGGTAATAATATCGTGGTTTTACCCGCAGTTTTAAATAATAATTGTTATTATACAGTTGCCATATGCATAAACTGTAAGTACATATCACAAATTCACAACAGTCGCCCCTGCAATTTATGGTTACGACCTGTGTGAGATTATAAGCAGCTGTTACGCTATGTTTTTATATCCCAGATCAGCACATTTTCGGGGACATGCATTGGGGTGTGTTTTAATATATCCAGAAGGATCTTAAAGGCTAGGGTGATAACTAGGTACCTATAAAAATATATGGTTAAACATAATACCGTTATCATAAACGAGCGTGGCAAGAGTCACGATCAGGAACCTCCGTTATGTTGATAACATGTAGGGATAAAACATTTACTTAGTTACTTATCCATACTTTTACAGATATGCCAAAGATTATAATTGAAAACAGAATATTATCGGTCTAACTATCCCAAAATTACTGTTTATCCGACAAAAATCATCTGAATCAAGCCTGTCTGCGGATATCCACGGATAACTTTCATTGGTGTTGCCCATCACTATACCCCATGGTCATATTTTAATGTCCATAAATTGTTGTAATTGGGCCCGGAGTGGCGGGAGGCGAGTGACGTGTCGTTTTATTTTACAATACCGTGGATTTACACCCCGGGCTAGCGTGGCGCTATCTAGTTAAAAATTGACGCTTACCGATGGCTCATGTAGATATGGGATATTTATTAAGTATTACTTTCCGTTTAATTACAGAATAGGTAATAAAGCTATTGTTTTTCGTGTTTTTAATGGGTTTTGGGCAGGCAATTTTGCTTTGTTCTATGTGGAAATGGTGCGTTCACGTAGTGGGAATTAGGAGTTGTCCTGCGTATATTTAAGGTTAGGTATGTATGATAACAATTATGATTAAGCTTAAAAAAATCTAAAAGAAATAATGTGTCGCACTTTGTCAACTAAATTTTGTAAACTAGTGTACCTACTACGGTAGTACCATCGAAGACAGATCCAGCGATGTAAATATAGAGTACTTATCTCAAAAATATTTCATTCATGGTTCCAGGAAATTTTCAAGTAGGTAAGTATATTTGAAAATTACCGGTATTCAATCGGGACCTGTCATGTGCCAGAGGGACTTCCCACGTCATTCCCATGGCAGTGGGAAGCTAAAAGCTTCCGGCAGTCAACACCGTCGAGATACATCCACTTCCTAACCAGCAGAATGCATTAGTTATTGAAGAGATGCTATTTACTTATGAGTAGGATCTTTTATAGGTAGGCACTGTATGACAACAATAATTAAAATGCAATCATTTTATAAAATAAAAAATACCTACTTAATTAAAAGCCGAAAAAACCACATGTAATATAATTAACAATGATACATTAAAATAATGTAAATTTTACATTATTACCTACATAGACTTACCATTATTTTGAATTTTATTTTATACCGTACCTACTCAGAATTCAAGTGGGATTTTTATCAAATTAGGAACTATAAACTTTACGTTATTATAGCTAAGTAGATATGTTTTTGTTCCAAAAATGTAGGTAACATTATTAGAGTATATACACCGAAGTCTCATTCAAGTCGGTCTATTATGGCGGCCATTATACCTGGCGTTATTACCGTTATTCCTGGCATTAGGCCACAATTAACCCCGCATAAAAACTTTCTATATAGAAATGTGAAAACTACGCAGGAAT
The DNA here is from genome assembly GCA_947256265.1 of Acronicta leporina. Classification (NCBI taxonomy): domain Eukaryota; kingdom Metazoa; phylum Arthropoda; class Insecta; order Lepidoptera; family Noctuidae; genus Acronicta; species Acronicta leporina. The sequence continues at coordinate 14,551,075 of OX366526.1, read as the reverse complement.
CGTATGCCGCGTGATCATACCTGGTTGGGGTAGCCATGATTCAGTGCACTGTTGGGACAAAATTATATCATGAAGATCAAACATGTTAAATTTCCTCATTTAGTGGTGCCTACAAGGATCGATGAAGTAAACAGGTGTTTTTTTCTTTTTACAGGAAACAAAGGTAAAATAACGATGTGGGTAATTATTATGATAAGAAGTTGGGTTTGTCCCACCACTTTAACGTAAAAGAAAAATAATATTCCTTCGTCGTGTGTATAAAATTCTTTGATGATAACTTCATTAGCCTAGTGGTCCTGAGCGCCTTATTACATGAGACAGAAACATACCAGTGAACTCGCTTTAATCATACCTGACTAATGATGTATTTAGGTGTTTGTTAATATTACAAAATTTAAATAAAAGAAAATCTACCTAGTCAGGTATTTCATTCATGTAACCTCCCCTAAACTCAAACAAAGCCATATGCCACTATTTGCATTCCACCGTTATATCAACATGAAGAACATTCCTGCCTCCCCAACGCATCGTGTGTCCACCGTAATATTAGTAATAATGCGGCACGCACAGCCCGGGATTGGGCAATAAAATACGCAAGTTATCGCGAGCGACGCCCGCGACCGGCCGCGGTACAAGCTACGAGAAATTGACGGAGGGAGTGTCACCCTACTCCACTAGTTCCAAAGAGCTGGCCCGAGTTTAAATGTAAAGTTAAAGATGAGCAACGCATCGCCAACTCGTTTACAGATGTTTATGGGTGGCGGTGATCACTTAGAATTAGTTGAACTATTTTTTTTAAAGCTTACTAGCAATGTGGGTGACACATTACTAGTATTCTTGTTAACCCCTCGTGCTAAGCTAAATGCTTGTTTTACGAGTGGGTTCATGTCGGTAGTGCAATGGGTGGATTTCGAACCGGCAACCACATGATCACAAGTCCGACGCCCTAGCCATTAGGCTACCGCCGCTTAATTATTAGTGTGTCGCCAATAATCATACTAATAATTATTATAAATGCGAAAGTAGGTAACTCTGAGTATAGGTATGTATATCTGTTAACTTTTCACGCTTAAACCGCTGAAGCAATTTTGATGAATTTTGTAGGGTATAGGTCGGCCATATGCCTTTTATCTCGAAAACCATAAAACTATTAATTATGATCTTTCACTGACGAATCGAATGAATTCATAAACTGAAAGCCGACTACAACATTGTTAGTTTAGCACATGATAACTTCTATATTCAGTATCCTGTTTGATTCTTTACACATCCACAACATGTATTTTTTTACTATAATTAAAATGTATTGTTTAGTTTTTTCGCCTGCCCCGGACATAATGATGTAAAGAATTTTAATATAACTATGTAACATTTTTTGTGGCCAGGTCATAATAATCATTAAGTTTATTCAAATCAGGCTCTCTAAAACATAGCTTATCGTTAACGCATTTATAATTATTTGAAATGAATTAATATACTCTGATATCACCTCTAGATAAAAAAAATCCTATCCCATGATTTTATTCTTTTTTACTAACCCACTATGCTGGGGTTGGAGTTAAGTCTCAACAGATGCGGCGCAGTACTAAGAAATGTCTTAGAATTTCCCCATAACAAAAAAACAATTTCCCCTTAAACCATACCACGAAAAGTTCTGTGACGTCAGTTCCTCGAACAAAAAACATTGAATACTATGAACCGCAGAAGTTGGCCACAAAGGAATGAATGGCCTTCTTTCTGTATTGTTCCATAGACTACGGCGCTAATATATGGGAAGAACCGCTAGTTATGTATTGTTGCCTGATTTAGGAGGCCGGTGGAACATTTTATAGGACTTAGGAAACATTGTGTTTTGTACTAAACTTCTGTGGTAAATGATGTATTTCTGGATGAAGTTTCTTTTTGCTATGATATTATTATATTCATCACAAATTTTGCTGCTTGAAATTTGGAATATCTTAAAAAATATTATTTTATGGTCAACGGAGAAAAATGTTTTTCTGGAAAATATTTAAACAACTGGAATGTTTTGATTCAGATAATAGTGATTATCTCAATTTACTTTATTTTTACGGCAAACGGTAATACTTATATCTAATAATTGTTAACACGTGGAAAAGACGGAAAAACCTCTAATTACTTAGACAAATAAGTGTATTTATTACCTACAGTTCAAAATTAAAACACATTCTATACTTGACTCGTATTTATAAGACGTTTACATAGATCTCATTATTATTATTCGAAGCTTATTTAAACAAAACACGGTTGTATCCTCCTAAAGGTATATAACTAAGTAATCATCTGACATTTGACATATAATATTTTCGAATATTCTTCAAAGAGAGAATTCGCTCATGAGCCCCGTAATACATACAAATATTCTCGAACCAAGCCGAATAGCACCCGGGCGAATATCACCTGAAGTATTTCATGTACCAAGTCTGTAATCCATTTTGTTCTTTAAAGTTATTTGCTAAGGCATCTAACCTTTTTAGGATAACATTTATTTCTTTCAGAGCTTCGAAAGCTATATTACAAATCGATACATTATTAAGAAGTAAATTCATTAATTTTTTACCACTTTCTAATATTAAATGAAACTCCAAAAAAGTGTTGAGTGACAGCATAGTTACATACAATAAAAAATATCATTAGTGGTGGTGGTTTGGTTCAGTCAAAACACCAGTGTGACGTCATCGTATATTTTTTGTATTAATCTTCATTACATTACTTTGACTGACAAGTGAAGCCTTTTCAATGTTTTTTGTACATAGATCATGAACTGGATTATTAAATTATCCGTTAAAACCAAATTACTACTTATTCATATCAAACCATGGTCACTCTACACTTGTACAACAATTACATAAATCATTTTCATCTTTATTCAAATAGCATAGAACTAATTTTTGAATGCCAAGAATTTTTTGTAGCAGAAAAGTTAAAATTGTTAAGAATTTTCACAGTATCCAAGTAGTTCTTTTGTGTTGGTATTAAAAAAGAGCTCAAATAGCTTATTATTGTACCGCTGGCCATTGTAGCTTGGGTCATATATTATGATTTCTGCAAATAAAAATAAAAATTTTAGGTTGTAGTGTTTATGGCGTAATGAGGGAGAATTAACCGCCAAAAGTGGTAGTTCACCAATTGAATCAAATAGAAAGTTTTTAGCTCATAAGCTGGGAATCAAACAAAGTAGTTTTTGGTGAAGAAATAACTAGCTTGAGGATTCGGAACTTGACTTTGATTTCTGATGAGCTAATGTGAGTTCTATAATGTATGATGGTTCGAAAACGGTCATATTATGTCTATCTGTAATGAAAATTCATATACTTTTGTTATTTTCATTGCAAGACTGTAATAATTTCTGTACACATACCATAAAGTCTGTATTTTGTAGTAGTATACAGCGTGTAAGAAAACTCGTCCGATCCGTGAAGGGATAAAGTGAAAAGTATTGTTTAGATAGAACCAGTCTATCTAAACAATCATTTTCACTTTAGAACAAAAAACGTCCCCAAACATGTATATTATAAAACGAGGAAACTGAAATGGCAAATATTATGACGATACTTACGGCGGCGGCGGTAGCGAGGTCGGGGTCTCCGGGTGCCTAATATACTAAGGCCTGTGATCGTATTACAGCATTTTAAAATTTGCTAGATTTTGTGGTAAAATTTTAAACGTCATTAATAATATGTTAACTTTCATGAATTGTTTCTTACTTTATTTGGTGATTTGATTGAGATACCTATGTGCTCCTTCCGGATTTGATGTTTTTTTACATAGTTTTTAAGTATTAATGTACCTATTACTTCAAAAAAATATCTGGTAGGTACCTAAATATCCGACATTTGTCCAATACTGTACACAGCAAAACAAAACAAAATTTATTGAACAATATCCTTTATTGCTACGACAATTGATCCTCCATCCACAATCTATGTGCTGCAGCCAGAGGAATGACAATGTAAACATGTTTACGACCAAGTTCACCTAAATCAAGAGACAGTTTATTCATTTCTTTGATGTAATCTCGCCTTCTCCTTACAGCCTTTACTCGAAAGATTGGATTGTGGGATAGAAGCTTCATGGCTTTCGATTGATTGGTTGAGGCTTCATACTCCATTTTATTGGCGACAGTGTCCTTGAATGAGGCCAATCAACACTTTGGCTTCTTCCGTATTTTATTTGATTGGGTGCATGCGTTGACAAACCTCTACTTTCGCTACAAGATAACGCGATTGAATGAAAAGACAATTGCCATTACGTAAACTTGAAAATGCTTTTAGTAAACATTTTGACATTGAATGAGTTTACGTGTATTGCAATGATTGCTCATCGACTATTTTATTGAATTAAAGATTAGATTTTGTATTAAGATAACGTCAACATTAATGTCCATTAACAAAATGTTGCGTCAATTTGCACGACATGAGATCGACATAAGATCTAGATTGCGTTTTGTTTCATTAAAAATAAATATCGTGTGCGGAAGAAGTAAATTTACTGATACTAGCAGCTTACATGGAAACACTGAAACAATACATGAACAGGAAATAATTCATTAATGGTATTATATAATTATGACGCAATCAGTATGCTGAAATCAAAATGAAAGTGAAAAATGAGAAAACCAAACCAAACAGTTGTTTACTATTATAACTACATAACATTTAGTTTAGAATCTGGACTTTATGAGAGAGTGTGTCCTCCTGTGATATATCTAGGTACATAAATGTATACTTATACTTTATGTAGATATACCTATGTACCTATGATCACGTCTTTTCCGAAGTTGGGCAGGCAGAACACAAGTTACAGTATGACGAGTCCTTTTGCTTTATCCACAATGAAGGACTTCACTAGTAGGGCCAGTGTATGCCCTTCTATGGCGTCCCCAGCGGTAATGCCCTGACTATGCTTCTTGCAGTATTCATTGTCATACAATGAAATATGCTTCACTTAAATTTGATGGATTGTGTTTTAACATTGACCGCTCTTTAAAGTCAAATCGACTCCCATTTCCTTTAGCCATTCTTATGTACTTGCAGAATGATATATATATATTCGGTGACTAAGGTTGGTACCGTAGTGTTATTTACACACAATAATGTGCTAACCTTATTGTATTTCGGTTTGAAGGGCAATGTAGCCAGTGACATTACTGGACATATGAGACTTAACAACTGAGGCGTCAAGAAGACATCGTGTGAGTGATAGCACTGGTGCTGCTGCCGTAGGTATATAGTCTGTGATTGCCGCTTTCCATCAGGTAGTCCACAAGTATGCTTTTTTGACCGTCACTTGTAGTGAATTATTACAAAGGTTGAAATCGCTTCCGACTGAACATTCTGTAGTCTAGCTCCAACACCGATGACATGAAGTTTCTGTATCCAATTTTACTTACAGCTTATAATTTACTAGAAATGTCGTAAAAATAACGTAATGAAAAATGACACTTGGTGCTTTGTTTATCGTCACAAAAGCTAAATAAACAAGTCCAGTAAACAAATATCTAATTTGCATAAAGTGGTAGGGGGCACCTCGAGAAAGAAAACTGAAAATATAAAAGATTCGTAAACAAAACGACTTCGAAAGTAGCGGACTGTTGTTTTTATATATGTATTGATGGTCTTGCGACTTCCAGAGTTCAAACATTTGGAAGTCGTGAAGAACTGTTAGTCAACAGCTTCAACACATCGAAATCCATTCAGTAGTGTTTGGTCCAACCCGTAACAAACAAACAAGAATTTTAAAAATCACATTTTTGGATTCGGAAACGTTTATATATATACCATAACCTACTTGATTTTTTTTTATATCTTCAATGTACACGGACACAGCTTTTTTACAATTTTATAATAGTAGAGAAGATTTACTCAACAGTTGTGTAGAGAGTAGTACCCTATCTACCCGATTAGCACTGCTCACCATACGAACAAAAAGTGGTATTTCCCCGCACAAGTAAGAAGACCTTTTCTCAAAAAAATTGGGATATCCAAGCTCCAGTCGACACAAAAAATGCTTACCTACCTACCCTGTTCTGTCGCGTCAGAAACCCACCTAGCAACAGTTCGGAGTCTAAACAAAGAGCCATTCAATGAATAGAATTGGCTAACGCTGTGAGAATGTGTGGTCGATGACCCGGCCTTACATGCTAGAACCGCTTTCAATTGAGCTGCTTATACGTACTAAGAATATTGTAATCATAGTAGTACATATAATCTATTATTAGTTTATTGCAGGCGCTGGTGGGTAACTAATAATTAAGCTGCTCAACTATTCTGTTGTGCTTACTGCGGTCAGTCTGTGGATGGATGACCATTTTAACACATCGAGACCCCTCCGTACCTCAGAGAGCCATCGACCCCGGTTGTCTAAGTGTCTGTTCATCATCTCAATTTAACGCATCGGCCGATCACGTATCGAGAGAGACGAAGGCGGTAGATGCGTAAAATTGAGACGGTAAAGAAACTTACAACAAACAGGCAGTTAGTTGCTTCATTTAAAATACTGATACAAAAATACAACAATAAAAATTTTAGTCTAGCATCATCTCTACCTAACCTTTTGAGATACAGGCGTGATGATATATCACACGCGTTGTTATATTACATATCACCACTTTTTTTTAAATTCTAAATCAGGCACTCGACAGTCATGGTCTTGGAAAATGTCAGGAATCTTAAAGCAGTGACAGGTACGAGTCTGACATGGCTTGCTACCTCCCTAGATGGTAGATGATCCATAAGGATTTAGCGTACTGTAAGAAGACACTACGTCAGAGGTTCTCAACCTTTTTCGTTTAGCTTTACCATCTTGAACCGCGTCAACACCTCCAATTTTCGCTGGGACCTTGTAGACCTTGAGAGCCACAGGGGGGCGCTATCTCCCACTTTGAGAAAGACTGCTCTGGACCACTCTAGCTAGAGCATCAATAAGACAACAGTTTTATTCATAGTCAGTAATATGTACCTATTATATTTTACCACGTCTGATAGACGTTATTCCTGACTCATTAGCCAAGTGGTCCTGTGCGCGACTGCTGCGCTAGAGGTCTTGGGTTCGTTTCCCAGGTCGAGCAAAGTGTTATTGGGTTTTTCTATGAAATTCCCAGTAGCAGCTCGGAGTTAGAAATTCGTGCCCGGTTAATGGCAATAGACTTGCCCCCTATTACATGGGACCTAAACATACGGGCCAAACCATGGGTGTACATTAGTACGCCTCTGCCTAAACCCTTCGGGGAATACAGGCGTGATGATGTTATAGACGTTATTCTAAGTCTAAATTAATAACTCCGTCAGACTTGATTTTAAACTTACTTAGTTTATAAATTAAGTAACTTATTAACTGCAGCAGGAAACTATAAACCTACTATGTACTGCATATAAATGCATAGTACTTATTGACTTCCTTATCACCCAGCCTGCTAGATGATAGGAAGTGCAATTCACTCGCGGACGGAAGAGTTGCACACACACAGCTTACGTAGGCTACATAGGTACGTCACACACACTTACGCAATTGGCAATATGTTAAGAGGAAGCTTGTTATGCAAATTAGTGCTTTTTTATTTCTTAACGAATTTTTGACCAAGTCAAGATAGCAAAATTTAATTTTGTTTTTGTAAGGAAAATAATTAATCATCGTTATATGGATTATAATTATACATGCCTCTAAAAACAATATTAACATACTGTATTATAGATAGCAATAAGTCATTCAAATAATAATAATTTGTGTAAAAAAATAATTCCTACCTTAAATATATTTTTTTCGACTATGTAGGTTAATAAAGGTGAATTGCATTGTTCAGCTATACTACATCATATTAATAAATGCATTTGACTATAAACGATTTATTAAGAATTAACTAATGGACCAACTATGACCCAACCATGAGTACTTTATCTTCTTGGAAAAGAGATTTTTTTCTGTGTGTATGTAATGTAAAGTTCTTATAATTTAAAGATAATAAAATCTCTCCAAATTTTTACGACCACTCATCCATTTATCAGTATAAAATAAAATAATAAAATTGAACGCTTGTCCTTACCGTATGCGTAAATGCACCGCAGCCACAATGTCTGTGCCGGCGATTAGAATAAAATAAATATATAGAAGTACCACTGAGTACTATTATATTATATTTATTATTCTTGAATAAAAAAAAATATCATTAAAATTTACCCTTGCTTGGCAACTCATTATCTGAACGCATAATCCTGTGGTGAAGCAACTAAGGATAATTTCCTCTGCGCACGGTGGGCAGAAACCCGTTTTTCAAAATTAAAAGAAAAATGGCAAAAATAATAATTATTATAAAGTATCTAAGAAATATGCATTATTCCATAAAATTATTTCGCGGTATTAATAGGTAAGACTAACTCACCGAAATGCACTTAATGTGACATCATAGAATATGTTTATCATATTTTGGCAGAATGTGCCCCGTAACGAGTCAGAACATCCTTTTGTATTCGATTTAATATTGATGTGCACGCGGTAGGTGTATACTACAGCATTCTCTCTTCCCCAAGAAGCGAGATAGCGTAAATGCACATATACCATATGGTTTGAACTGAACTTAAAATTTATATTGTGTGTTCTGATGAGGATGACATGGTCAATCCTAACCAAATCCTCTTTAATAAATAAAGATAAAAAATAAACAAATATGCTTGAAAGGTCTCCAAGAGACACCGTCAAACGCGACGGCATTTTGTGTAGGTATAAAAACTCGCAATCACCATGATGGGAAAGGGTAAGATCATGTTCGACGAAATGTATACGGTTCATTTCCCAGTGGATCTTCTGTAGTATTATTGTGTTGCACCATCCAACGAGCTAATGTCCTTGCGCGCGCGCTGCGGTTAACCGACAATATAGTGTTATAGAGTATTGTGTTATTACCGCCTTCCTGACGATATTGTAGCTATCTGTTGATCATGAATCGCCTGTTAGTGCTAACTAGGGCATAGACTCACTACACACAAGTACACAATAGTACTACGTAGAGAATACTCACCGTAGCACCCACTTCGTTATAATGGCTATCGCCCCGTAGGAATCCACAGTTTTGACGATGAGGAGCCAAGGAATCCACGATATCGTGGTACAAACACATACACAAACATCCAGACAATTTATTATTAGTTAACAGCTGTAGCCCACGAATCCGCTTTTTGAGACAGAAAGTGTAACAGTGTATTCGTTAAAAAAAAATGGGGAAAGAGATAGATTGCATCCCGAGGAAAGTCCTCGGGATGCAATCTATCTTCTTGCCAACTTTTATAGAAAAGTGTTCAGACACTTTCGAATAAAAAAAAATATTAGTGTGGAAAAAAATATTACTTTCTATCAAATGCATATTATGAATAGTTTTTAGGTTATTAGAAGCTTCGATATTATGTCCACTATTATAAAAATCCAGCCCAATGTGCTACGAGTAAAATGCAACAAATTTTTTATCCTTATCCTATCTTCCAATGAATTAAAAGCCTTAACAAACATTGGAGCCATTAAGCTAATAGCAGAAAAGCAATTAATAACTTTCAAATTTTTCATACAACAGACGCGAAAACAATGAAATTGGTAGCCATTTATCATAAGTCAGAAATTGTGAACTTACTATCTATATAGTTATCTAGCTATAGTACCCATATTCCTTGCTTTAACTAATGATTGTATAGGTGTACTACTGGTTTATTCAAAATGCAAATACCTAACTACGCTGTAAAGTTAAGCTGTGCTCGCTGCAGTAAATATATGAATGGATGACCGACATTCTTAAATAGCAGCATCGGAATCAAAATATGATCGGTAGTGCCTCTGATCCATTATGATTTCAAAATATCAATATGTGCCTGGATTCAAACTGGCTCCACTGTAGGTACTAGATGAACCAGTGCATCAAACAATAATAATAAGATCCGTTCTCTCAATTCCAAGTTATAATTCAATTCAAAATTCAAAATGTTTTTATTTCAAATAAGCTTTTACAAGGGTTTATGAAACTTTATGACAGTTGCACGGTTTCAAAAGGTTGATCCTATGGAGAAGCATCCGACAAGAAACTCCATGGACACTCTTTTAAAATAAAGTGAGTTAAAATCTTCACGGGTACAATATTGCGATAACAAGATGTATGAACGTTGGACGACGTCCAAGTTTGACCGAAGTTGAATTTTGAAGTTTGAATGCCAGGACTACAATCAAATAAAACTTTTTCTGGAAGTTTCAGTGAAGGTAATTGCGATACTAGACTTTATGCAAGACCTTGCATCAGTCTAGACTAGACATGCAACTTATTATTTAGCTCTAATATTGCCTCTTAAAATCAATAACTACTTGTCCTAGTTCTAAATAACTTAGATACGACGAGTTTGGTGATTTGGATTCTAGTTTTAGAGCGTTATTTACCTATTAGAATATTTAAGTAATAAAAAGATCTAAAATAGTACCTACAATTTTTATTAGAACACTAAAACTGAAAAGATCTTATCTTGGTCTAACAAATTGGATCTTTCTATAATTTTTTCAGTAGTCATAGGTTTGCGATCTATGCGTCTTGCCACACGTCATGACCCAATCAAATTTAAATCACTTTGGCAATACAAATCTCTACTGCATATTTCTGCATATAGGTAAGTATTGAGCCTCTTACTTACCTGCACAACCCAGCCATGGAAATTTCTAGCACCGTGTAAATATGAAAGCACCAAACCTAATTCAATCTCCATAATGTCAGCAGCATTATCAGGCTGCGGTCGGCGGTGAAACGAACTCAGTCCACTTATCACAAGCGATTGTGGGACGAACTGGATGGGACCGGTTCGCAACCGGTTTGAGCCGGTTTGCGCCGCTTGCTAGCCGATAGACCCGACACGCCTAGCTAATGACTGGTAAATATTACGTGAAATTGTAGTTTCATAGGAGAAATTATGTATTATGTTGTGTAGATTTAAGTGTGAAATGGATAATTATCGCAATTTAGTTCCTTATACAAATAGAGCGGTCAAATAGAGAATGGGCACTTTTAAAAAAGTTAAAACACTTTACTGATATGCCTATTATAGCGTTAATCAAGGTTGTTGACAAAAATACCCGTTAACATTGGTTCCTTGTATTACAAAAAATATTCATTGATATTTTTGTCTGTATAATCGGAACTCTAAAACCACTGTGCACTTTAAGCTTGCCTTATTATTACGGTACCTATATAAATGAAAAAAAAACTAACAAATATCAATCAATATTGAGTACATACAGGTACATTGAAACGATATATTAATTACCTACATTATATATCAAAATGGCTACAGCAATAAAGAAACATTATACATACACTCACGCCCTTCTCCCACAGGGGTAGGCAGAAACTATAGACTGCCACTTGCTACGATTCTTGCATGCCTCTTTTGCTTCTGCGACATTCATACATCTTCTCATACATACGCGCCGGTTGCCAGTACTACGCACCTGACCTTTTTGAAGGACTTCGCCAATAAGATCGGTGTAGGTCCTTCTAGGTCGACCTCTTCTGACGTTGCCGCTGATATGCGCCTTATAAATTCCTTTCGTTAATCGTCTTTCATTCATTCTCTCAACATGTCCAAACCATCTCAGCATATTCCTTTCAATACGTGTCACTACATCATCTTTCAGTCCGCAACGTTGTCTTATCACACTATTTCTCAATCTATCATTCCGAGTTACACCACACATACTTCGCAAGGAACGCATTTCCACCGCATTTATTCTACTTTCATGCCTCTTCTGCCACACCCAACATTCACTTCCATACATAAGTGTAGGTACCAGCACACCATTGTGGATAGCCAACCGTGCCTTTTTCGACACAAACTGATTAGCCACAACCGCATGCATAGCACCATTCACTTTATTTCCCGCATTCACTCTCCTTTCCACATCTGCATCAATCTTTCCATCCCTAGTAAACACACTTCCCAAATAAACAAACTCATTCGCCTGCTCCACACTCTTACCCTCTATCTTTACATCACACATACATACATCTTTCTCTCTCTCAAAAATCATCACTTTCGTTTTACTAACATTTATTTTCATACCCTTCAGCTTATATGCTTCATTCATTAAAGTCACCATGTCTTGCAACTCTTCCGCTGACGATGCAAGCAGAACCTGATCATCAGCATAGAGAAGGCATTTGACAGGTAACTCACCCATTTTCAACCCACAATCACTCTCTTTTAAGTCTGCCAAACAACTGTCCATATATAGATTGAACAGCCACGGTGACGCGACACAGCCCTGTCTGACACCTCTGGAGATGCCAAACCAGCCTGAGTACGCCCCATTTAGCCTAACACAGGCACTAGAATCCCAGTAAAGGGATTTCAGTGCCCGCACCAAGCGTCTGTCCACTCCATACATAGCCAGCGTTGACCACAATTCATCCCTCCACACACTATCATAGGCCTTCTCCAAGTCAATGAAAGCGCAGAAGACTTTCTTGTGCTTAGCCAGATGTTTTTCGGCTATACACCTTAGGGAGAAGACCTGATCCATACATCCCATCCCAACTCTAAAACCTGCCTGAACATCCCATATTTTCTCATCTGTTATTCTTATCACTCTATTAATCAACACCTTAGCATACAGTTTGCCGACAACACTCAGAAGACTAATGCCGCGGTAGTTTTTACACTCCTGCTGTGAACCTTTTCCCTTATATAGTGGAACGATAACGGCCTTGCACCAGTCACCCGGAACTTGGCCGTACCTCCAACATATATTAAAGAGCTGGTACAACAGGCTTGCTACCACTCCGTCACCACTCCTGAGCATTTCAACAGACACTCTATCATACCCTGCCGCCTTACCAACTTTCATACCTTTCAGTGCTTTTATAATTTCATCCATATCAATCTCACTCTCATTATCTCCATCTATGTCTGAGTTCGGTGAACACACTTCCACCCAGTCACTCACTCTTTGTATATTATCCTGCCAGCTAAATAAACTCTCAAAGTATACCTTCCAACGTTCCAAAACCTTACATTCTTCAGTCAACAAGCATCCATCTTCTTCTCTAATGACATTCATATTCGATGCCCCTTTAACTCCTCGAGCCAATCTTACCTGCTTCCAAAACAGTTTAACATTGGCCGTGAAGTTATCGGAGAATTTCCTACTATCCTGTTCCTCTTTTTCATTCTTCTTCATTCTTACTATCTCTTTTACTTTAGCTTTCATTTCGGTGTAACGTTTCTTCATTCTTTCCAAATCTTCTTTCATATCTGTTGCCTGATTCATTCTTGCTTTGGCTTTGTAAGCTAATACGTTTAGCCAAGCTTCTTTCTTCTTTCGCACCTCCTCTTTTACTTCATCATCCATCCAATAGTCATTCTTTTTCCTTCCATTCTTCCTATGCACCACACCACAAACCTTTGTGGCCGCCTGCACCATACTAGATTTTACACACTCCCAGGCTTCTTCTATACTATAATCTTTCATATCATCGAGTATGTCCTTTGTCTTCTCTCGCACGTTTCTCTTGTATTCTTCTTGTATATCCAATTCTCGCAATCTTTCTACTTTTATTCTATCAAGTGCGGTCACAGGCACTCGAACCCGATGGCGCCAACGCTTGAACAGACCATTTATCCGGCATATAACCAGGTAATGATCAGTACCCACATTAACACCACGGTAAGCCCTTGTATCTGCCACTTTACTTTTCAATCTTTCATCTACAATAACAAAATCAATCATACTTCTACTTTTTTGCCTCTCCCACGTATACATATGAATCTTCCTGTGATTAAACATAGTGTTCATCACAAAAAGATTTTTCTCCACACATATATCCAATAAATTCATTCCATTCTCATTCACTCTCTCATCTCCAAATACACCTAAAACTTTTTCATATCCTTTCCTCTTTACTCCTACCCAACCATTAAAATCTCCAAGCATAACAATCCTCTCATTAACCTTACATGCATTCACAATATCTCTTATACTGTCCCAGAATTCCTCTCTCTCTTCCGGTGAGCTTCCCGTGTCTGGTGCATATACGCACAAAATGAAGAGAGGACTTAAGCCCACCTTAAGTCTTGCCCAGAGAATTCGGGGACTAACACATTCATACTCTTTCATACATTCCATCATTCTCTCAGAGAGGACAATCCCTATGCCTTGGCAAGCTCTTTGTGCCTCGTGAACACCGGACCAGATTGCGGTTAGGGGACCGTGTTTGGATGTGTCCTTTCCTTTTCTTTTCGTCTCACTTACACACAATGCATCTATTCTTCTATCATTCATCAGCTCACATACTTCGTCAATTTTCTCTTTTATCCCTCCCTGAACATTCAATGTAGCTAAGCGACATTCTGCAGTTCGCTTTTCGCCCCGTGTGAACCGCTGACGTGGTGTGTGGCGAGCATCACCGCCGCCTCCGAGTACACTTATTTTATTTGGACTCATTGTGTTCCCACGATTAGCTAGGGAAATGTTTGTCCACCCCTACAGAGCCCCGCATGCAAGGGTAAGGCTTCTTAGTGCCTGGGGGCGCCCGGTCCCAGACAACAGGCACGCTCGCGACTAGGCTCTCCTCTAGCCATGCAGTTCTCGGCGCGGCAACCTTAACTTGGAGATAAGGTGTTCCTATCACTCGAGAAGGATTATTTAATCCTCTCGCTGTGTCCCTTAGTCGCCTCTTACGACACCCATGGGAAGAATCGAGGTGGCTCATTCTACTACCCGGAGCCACACAGGGAAATATTATAAATAAAGAAACATTATGTAACAGACAATGGTCAATTAACTTGACACATATACAAATCTACTTCAACAAGGCTATTAAGTAGTATGATACCTACTCATAATAACACCTAGTAGAACATACTTTATGTACACACGATGACAAATCCAGCCATGCAATTTGTACCACCCGTATTCCGTTGTAATAGAAGTGATTTTTGCAGTGCAAGTTGCACGTGCACCTATAAGCTTTGATGTTTTGTAGTTTGTACATGCATATGAAATTAAATAGTAAAATGCTGTAAGACCTCATAAACTAAAAATACAAATAAATAATGTGCTTTTAATATAATCCTAAACAACATGTTAAATGTTTAGCCTAACGAGAAAGGCATTTCCAATTAAACATAAAAATTGTCGAATTTTTTTTTTAATACTACTTTGCGTTGTTGGTCAAAGATCGAAGTTTTTTTTGCACTATGTTTATCAGTATTTTTTTTCAGTCTCGTCAGTACCTATTCACATAGGTACTTAGATTACTTATTTAATGTTTTAAAAATCACTTGTCCCCATGAGTAAACAGCTGCATCATAATGAATCTGATTTGCTAAAGAAAAAGTCTATCTTACAGTGGTGAAGGCTCCAAAAGAGTCGACTTTCACAAATGGACTCCTATGGAGCCTTGGAAAGTCTCGCTGAGACCAGCAAGAGACTATACATTTCCCCTTGCTACGATGCTGGCTACACAACTTTCGCTTACAACTCCTCATGCATGATCGTCGGTTTAGGGTGCTCTTAATCTGACCTTTTTTAAGAACGTCCGCAATTTCTTTGTCCATTCATACTCACCACGTTTACCTACTTGTTTCGTTAATCCCGATCCTCTTTACATACCAAAATTATTTCATCATACCTTTCCTTCCATTCGTACCGGCTTATTAGTCTTATTGCCAAATCGTGAGTCAAAGTAAGCATTATTTGCTGCGTTTTCTCTCGTACAAAAAAGACTCGCCATTGCAACCTTTTCATTGGGTAATTACTTTATTAGCAAATTATCTACAGCAAGTACTGTCACTATTTCATCATGTACAAACCACATGATTTCACTTACACTTAGCTACACATTATTATAGGTATATCTTCAGTGTCTTATTACTACTCTAGTGCTCATAAGTGCTAGAGGTCGTGGGTTAGATTTCTAGATCGAGCAAATTGTTATTGGTTTCGTCTATGTAATTCGCAGTAGCCGCTCTGAGTGTGGATTTGTGCCTAGTTTAATGGCAATAGGCTCGCCCCCAATTTATTACATGGGGTCTACACATACCGGTGAACTGTATATATTAGTAGATCTCTGTCTAACCCTTCGAGGAATGCAGGCGTGATGGTATGTTCTTCAAAAGAGTCATCGTTTTATTCTGTTGTATTACTACCTACTACCGTACAGTATGAAAACGTTGCGGTTAACAAATTTTCGATCTTATTACTAAGAGCCATAGAGTCGAAAACTGTTCTTGCTACTCCAGAAAGTTTGAGCTGAAACTTTTCTTCTATGAAAACAAATACTAGTGAATCCGTTGGAAATAATAAAGATGCTCTGATTATATCATTTTTATTGCGATATTTCCGTGTTGTTTTCCTCGTGGTACGAATTTTCCACGCGGTCGTGTGATGGGTGTGCGCGGGGTGTTGCGTCAGCTGAACCACAGCTGAACATGTTGCATCATGTTGCTGACCATGGTTGTAGACCTTATACATGGCCTAAATTTGAAAGATTTAAACGGTTTTAAAATCGAACGTAGCAAAAATACCTTCTCTTTTGTTCTTCTTCGTCGAAGTTTTTTTTTTATGGGATAGGGGAGCAAACGAGCAGACGGATCGCCTGATGGTAAGCGATAACCACCGCCCATGGACACCCGCAACATCAGAGGAGTCACAAGTGCGTTGCCCGCCTTTTAAAAGTTTTTGGGCCTCCGGTAACCTCACTCACTCGGCGAAACACAACGCAAGCGTTGCTTCACGCCGGTTTTCTATGAGGCCGTGGTATCACTCCGGTCGAGCCGGCCCATTCGTGCCGAAGCATGGCTCTCCCATGTTAAAAGTTAAGTCGATGGTATAGCTATTCAAAATAATAGTTCCAATCTAATGATAATGTAATGATATTTTTTTTTGCAATGTTCCTATTGACATTTTGTGACGTAGAGATTGAGATTGGACCACATATTTTTTTAACTACCGGTTATTGACCTTTGAACGCAAGATATTATTCGGGAATAGAGGAAGTATGAAGGCATGAATTATTTTTGGTTCTTTAAGTATCTGAAATTAGGATTAAAGTCAATATTTTTCACCTGAAACTCTTATTATCGTACAACAACATTAAATTAAAGTCACGTTGTACTTAGAAACTTGTTTTTGAACCAAAATGTTATCCATCAGTGTCTACTGTATTAATGAACGACACAAGTAAACATACTACCATAAAGCATAATCAAATTTTAACCTTATTAACCGGGCGTCATAGTAGAAATTGTATTTGAAAGTTTTCAGAAATGATGTTAATAAATTTAAACGATTTTAAACTTTATGTGACTGGAATAAGAGTGTCATGTGTGAGTAAGAAGTTTTTAAAATTACGTCATTTTACTGATTCAAGATCAGGGGAGCTCGATAACTTTTGTGCTTTGGTACTGGGCAATATTGCTATTATTGTTAAAAACTTAGCCTTAAATGCTTAAATTGCAACGCGTTTCGTAAGAATATTCAATTATTATAAAAATTAAGTACATACTCAATATGATTATTGGAGAGATCCTTCAAAAAAGTCCACAACGATGCAAAGAAGTATGCAAAAATCGTATCAGGTGGCGATCTATAGTTTCTGCCTTCCCCTGTGGGGGAAAGGCGTGATAATACCTACCAAATACCAAAATATCCTTCAAATATTTCAGTACCTACCTAATCAAAAAATATATAAAATGAAAGGCTCCAAGTTCCTGGAACTGACGCATCTTGAAGTCACCCCAATTTTTGATTGACAGGTTTCTAAAATTCTCATGGTTTGCCTTAACCAGCATCAAGTAAATCAAGAAATTGCTCTCACATAGACAGGGTCTTTGATAAGACTGATATAATATACCTGGAATGTTGAAATCTAAATCACTATGTTCCAGCTTAGCATAGCAACAGCGTTCGGCAAAACTAGTGACGTCATCAAGTACATATTCCGTGAGAATTTTTCCCAGCGGACGCGCGTACGCATGTTTTGTAAACCACGCTCATCAGTTTCCCAAACAATATCGACAACAACAATTAAATAGCGGATATGCGTTGCTAGCAGCATTTTTGTGATATAATTAGTTATGAATAGACAGAAAAAACCTAGCCTATTTTAAAATCAAAGGCGTTATCGGGAAAATGTCCCTCCCTTTTTAATCTACATATCGATAGGTTGGTAATGAACTAAAGCAATCTTCCAAGTCATTTAAATCGATAGAAAAACAACACTATAACATTGTTTAGAATTGAACCTGAGGCCTAAGGTCTTCAAAGCTCTAGGTGCAAAATGTCTTGATCGGTAACATACATCGAGAGAGGAGACCCTGCTAAATAATAGGTCATCGAAAAGGCTGGTTGGAAAGGAAATTTTACTCTTTACTATTTCTTTGGGGTTACATACAGTGTTGTATGTGTTCCTTTTCATCCACACATAATAATATAATCTGTAATCTTACCAATACCTTCTTCAGAAAGATTGAAGAACAAACGGACGTCACCCTCTTCCCTTGTATGCAATTCTTCATTTCCTTTCTTCTAAAATTATCCCGGAATCGCAAAGCACGTGGAATACTGATTGTCCGTTATCATACACATTTATCTTAGGTTACATCATGATGTGGTGATGCAATCAAACCGGTCGGTTGAGGATATGCGCGATTTGAACTGACCCGTAACGACTTCATGAATCATACTTTATCAGAAGCCTGTAACTTTCATCTAAGTTGATGATTGCCATTACAAGAATTCAAGTCTGGATGAGCTTGTAATACCTGGATACCCGTCAGCTGCTGGACGTAGGCCTCCCCCAATGCGAGTAATTTCACCCTGTCTTCGGCAAATTACCACTCCATGTTGCTGGAATAGTAGGTACCTGGAAAAAGAATCTTGCTGAAAAGTTGCAATATGTTGAGTTCACATCTACGCAGACCTTGCTTGAATATTGTGCCTCTAAGCAACAATGTCCTAACATTAATATGTCCTAGCTGGAAGCGTAATGTAGCCATTGAAAATAATTGGGGAAATGTGTCTTAAGAATGTGGTGTCATGATGACATCCGCTGGTGTTGCTGCTATCTACCTGAAGATAAAATTAATACAAAAACAGGAGAAGCGGAGGAATGGCTGGAACACAGATCAGGAGAACAGAGTGACCTGCGTGTTGGCATGTGGCTCATCCTTTATCAAAAATGAGTCTATTAACATAGCTGATGCAATCGCACCGAACTATTGACAGCATGCGTTCTCCTAACCCGTAACGACCTATAGAAACTGATATCAAAACTTTACACATGGCTCGGTGAAAGTGGCATAATGATAAATTAAAATTATTTTGTTGGCAAGTTTTGTACAAATACTTTATGGGGTGACCCCTCAGGGTAATGGAGGAACACGACCAGTGGTTTTTGCTAAAGAATAATGGCTTGCGTCTGACCTTTCACCTGATAAGTATTAAGCGACGATGGAACACGCTTGCAAGCATGAAGTAACCTTCACTCGTTATTTAAAAACTCCCAGGTGTGTTCCCACTACTAAATCTACTAATTATTATTTATCCTATCGATATTATAAATGTGAAAGTTTGTATATTTGTTACTCAATCACGCAACTATGGGTAAACAGATTTGGATAAAATTTTGCAGATAGGTTGTTTATAACCTGGCCCACCCTACAGGATATAGAAACAGCTATAAAGGGCCCCATATACTGTACGATTCGTCTATACGATCGATTTGATGAAAATCGTGACGATTGATCGTATCAAAATTGTCAATTTCCCATGTAATATAGATAGATAAGGGCGAGTGCTATTTACCAACATACGAACTGCTACCGAGCATTGTCCGTTTACCCGTATAATACATAATTAGCTTGAAAGTACACACAATCATAATTAGCTAATTGCGTTGAAATAAGTTCTTAGACTGAGGCAATTATCTGAAGTGTGCCCGCTTATCACCAGTCTAGAGCTGTGCAGACGCGTAGAGGTCATAATAGATTATAATAAATTATCTATTAATACCTAACAGCTTGTGATATTAATGTATGTAATTGTATTGATACACGTGGCGTTTGTGGGCGCGGAAAATGGTGTCTAGCATCCCACGTAGAGTTTTGTATCTAAAGTTCGTCGATTTCTACAAACATTCTTATTTTATCTTTCTTAACCTTCATAAGTGACAAACCGATAACAACGATGACTATGAACCTGCTTCTATGGTTGTTTTTTTTAAAACTAGGTAATAAAATGACGTACATTTAGAACATAAATCCTCAAAAACTGGTCCAAGGAGTATTTATGAGAAATTCTATGCGTGATGATGACGTTGTTGGACGAAAACAAGCTGTACTACGAAAACATGTTACATCAGCCATGTCGGCAGATGTAGTGAGTAATGTAACAGGGTAAAACAGAGGCATTTCCAAGTGTTTGTGTGACGTACGATAGCTGTATACTGCAAAATAACGGGAAGTGTTTAGGTAAAAGGTTTGCGGTGAGTCCTTTTGCTAGATTTCCGTAATTTGGCTGACATCAAAAGGAAGAGGTTCCAAGTATTGGGTATATGTTTTTTTTATGGCATTGGGGGGCAAACGAGCAGACGGATCGCCTGATGGTAAGCGATACCGCCGCCCATGGACACCCGCGACACTAGAGGAGTCGCAAGTGCGTTGCCTGCCTTTTAAAAGGATTAGGGCCTTCGGTATCCATACTCACTTGGTGAAACACAATGTAAGCGTTGTTTCGCGCCGGTTTTCTGTGAGGCCGTGCTGGTTCCACTCTGGTCGTACCGGCCCCTTCGTTCCGAAGCATGGCTCTCCCTCGGTATTAATCCTATAAAATATTATAATAGACAGGATGACTTTTAAAACATGCGACAATTCGAAATGGGAGGTTCAGAAACCGTTGCTCATCACCGATGCTGCAAACTAAGTTATTGTCCTTATGTCGGAAAGAATTACCTGTTTTTAAATAAATCACTTTGACTCAGTATATTAGGTTATTCTAAATTAATAATTCGCTCAACATGGGAGTCCAAGCAGCCCACAAAAACACTACGCTGTTGAAGAGTCTGCTTCAAACCCGTAACAATAGAAATAAATGTTGTGCCATTTTTTCCTCTCAAACAAAATTAGCCCATGGTATTTTTTCAAGGGTGCTATGATGGCTGCATTCCGAGAATAACGGAAATATTGCATGCAACAGATATAATTGCACATGGCATGAATCACTTATTTCGATGTCGGCTAACATGGAAACCTCCTATAATTTGCCGTTAGAACAAAGACGATCGCTTACAAGAATATTAATAATGGAGTATGGAAAATTATGATTATAAATGTTGTTGTAACAGGACCGTGATGAAATTAAATTAAGGGGAGGCTTGTTTATACCCAGTAATTTTAGCAACACTCAGATTTTAATTTGTGTTCTTTTAAATAACTACCTCAATACGCTAATGCTACGTTGTAAGGACCTGGTTTCGATTCGCACGTCGAGCAAAATGTTATTGGATTTTCCTATAAAATTCTCAGTATGCAGCTGCAGTCTGAATATATTGTGTCGGCAATAGTCTGGCCCCCTATTACTAACTGTGGCTGTACTTAGAGTATAGTGGGCGCAAAATAACTTGAACCAAAATGGTGGATGCACAGTAGTCGATTGTTAGTACATTTTGCACGCAAATGCACTGCGCAAACAATAATGTATGTTATTGTTATGTAATCGTGATTCAATCAATCCTCACAAAATTTCCTTTACAAAGATACAAACTGTAAATACCTAAATTGAAATTAAATTGTGACTCACAATATATTGTTTATTTGCCTTTTCCTTAAATACGCGTGGAAATTAATGTTACATCCATAATAGGGGCGATAAATGTATTGTATTGTATACATAAACAGTCAACAAGTGTACATGCGATCACCTTCAAAAGGTTAGTCATATCATATAATAGGTACCTAGCTGATATGGATGTAACAATTGTTGTGAAGCCAACGTTAATTTGTAGGTAAACTCGTACGATTCTTGTTTCTATGCAGAAACTGCATGTTGTCATCTTGCCAGTGAGATATAGCGGGTATTAAAAACATTTCTTTTTTTCAATTTCAATTTAAAAATCTGCTTAATTAGCCTAGTGGTTCTGAGTGCGACTGCTACGCTCGAGGGCCTGGGTTCGATTCCCAGGTCGAGCAAAGTGTTATTGGGTTTTTCTATGAAATTCTCAGTGGCAGTTTGGAGTTCGGAATTTGTGCCCGGATAGTGGCAATAGGCTCGCCCCCTAATACATGGGACCTAAACATACTGGCGAACTGTGGATGTAAATTAGTACGCCTCTGCCTAACCCTGCGGGTAAAACAGGCGTGATGGTATATTTGTTTATGTTTTTTTTAATACTATACTAGACTATCACATCGTAGCTCGCAGGTTCGAACCCTGTCTGAGATCAAGAAAAAATCTTGCCTTATCTATCATCAAGCCTATTCTCCAAAAGGATAGGCAGAAATGTACTTAATGTACATACGGTTCCTGGTACGTTTAGGGCCTCAATAGCAGGAGGCGATTACTCAGGCACAAATCCAAACTCGTAACTGTTACCGACAATTCCATAGATTTTACTCGACATGGGAATCAAACTCAGGACCTCTTGCATACCAGTCGCACTTAGGATAACTAGACTATTGAGGCAGAATAGATCCTACTAGACCAACCACCCTTTCCACGAATAGTTAAATTAGACACGTTAGCAACGGGTTGCTAATTGGTTACAAACTCGTACGATATTATTGCAATATTGTTTGCTAATGCTAAAATAAACCAATGTTTAACACCTGGGCATAAGCGGTGTTAAGTAAAGAATATGCATAAAACGAAACGCTTATTACGCTGTCATAAATTGGGCCAATTTGATTGGTTAATTCCGGCCGCACGCCATATTTCTCCCCCCTTCCCAATTTCAAAACCTCTTGCACCTACACGACAATCTGTGACGCGCGTCTCTTACAAAGAAAATTAAAAACTTGTGAATTGTGTGCATATCCATGGTCCTGTTGATCTCCCCTCATCCAAGAACCGGATCCTGCATCTTCTGGTAAGTGGCTGAACTTTTCCCATCAAATTTGGTCCATTCGTAGCCGAATATTGAGATAGCGTACGGCAACCGGCCGCCATAACTTTTTCGTACTTGCAAACTTTTATTTCGTAAATTAAATACCTACCTACATTGGTAAAATGGCTAAAAGTAATCAGATGCTGGTATTAAAGTTTGAATTTTACATAGAAAAGATTCAAAATATCTATAGTTCGCTTTCATCTAGTAATTTAAGTGATTCGTTAGAAATTGAAAAGTTCAAGTTAAAATGTACCGACTTAGATGATATAAAACAAAGTGTTGAAGAATGTTATCTTGGCATATTAAGTCAATTCACTACCAATGCTGAACAGTTAGAAACATACAAATTAAAATATGTCAAATTCGAAGAGCAATTTCTAGAAGTAAAAGTTAGGTATCAATCATTTGTTCCGAGTTTCGTAGGTAGCTCAAAATCCAGTTTTAGATCGTGTGATAGTTCAGAAAACAATGTTAAATTACCAAGAATAAATCTGCCTAATTTCTCGGGCAAGTATTGTGATTTTCCTAATTTTATTAGCTTATTTGATAGTCTCATACATAGTAACCAGTCGCTGAGTCCGGTCCAGAAGAAACATTATTTGCTTAGTTGCCTTTCTCAAGAGCCGCTTAACTTAGTAAAACATTTAACAAATATCCCGCAAAACTATGAGGTGGCTCGGTCAATACTGATTGATAGGTATGAAGATAAAAGAATAATAGCCGACTCACATCTGAGCGCAATGCTTTCATTACCTAATGTATCACTCAAAAACGTAGTTCAGTTACGTAACTTTGTAAGTAATATCCAAGAAAATACACGCGGGCTTACTAGTCTCGGATTTCCTGTCAGCGAGTGGTCATTATTGTTATTACACATATTTTTGCGGAAGCTTGACAATGAGCTGCGATCTAAATTCGAAATTGCATACCAGAACATTAAGATACCTACTTTTGAAAATTTATTGTTATTTTTAGATAAGATATGCAAAACTTTGGAGATCTCAGGGATTCAGGATGTTAGGGCTCAACAGGTACATCAAAGCGGCGGTAAACCTACCACCCATAACAGAGGTCATTCACCTAAGACTACTTTAGCGGCTTCACATCGTAATCAGTCTACGGAGTCCCAAAATATGAAATGCCCATTATGCAGCAGTAATCACTGTTTATTTAAGTGCACACAATTTATGAATATGGATACACAGACCCGTCATCAATTTGTTACTTCCAACAATTTATGTTTTAATTGTTTACGCCCTCACAGGGTTTATGATTGTTTTTCAAAGTCTCGTTGCCAAGTCTGCCAACGAAAACATAATACATTGTTGCATAAGTCTAATGAACAAACGCCCGCAAAC
This sequence comes from Acronicta leporina, assembly GCA_947256265.1. Taxonomy (NCBI): domain Eukaryota; kingdom Metazoa; phylum Arthropoda; class Insecta; order Lepidoptera; family Noctuidae; genus Acronicta; species Acronicta leporina. The sequence continues at coordinate 14,526,577 of OX366526.1, read as the reverse complement.
ACTGTTCAATCAGTTCAGTTAAATAGTAGTGAGAACTTGCCTACTTTTCCAAATAATTGTCAATTTAACGTAAATAGTGATAGTCATGAATCTGATACTCGTTCGTCGCCGGTAAAATCATTCTCGAACTCCGCGCACGGCGAAACAAGCAACCAAAACATAGCCCCTTCTCACTCACACTCGTGCGTTTCGCATGGCGCGAATATTCTGCGCGATAGCGGTAGGCTTCACTCGCTGCTCGCAACAGCCATCGTGAACGTTTCGATAACCAAGGACGGCTGTACTCAACAAGCGCGTGCGTTGCTCGACCCGGGTAGTATGGCTAATTTTATTTCTATGAATTGTGTTCAAAGACTCAACGCTAAGTATAATAAGTCCAACATATCAATAACTGGTATAGGCGCTGCTACTAGCTTTGGTGCAAAAGGGCAGTTAAAGGTTTATTTGAAAACGAACAATAACAATGTTGCGTCATCGTTATGTGTTGATATGTTTGTGTTACCGCGTATTACAACCGACCTACCTACAGTGTCAATAAATAGTACCTTTTTAGATAGATTCCAAAACTTAAAGCTTGCCGACCCGCAATGTAATGTTAAAGGTCCAATAGATATATTGCTAGGTGCTGGGGTGTGTGCTCAAGTATTTCAGGGAAATAAAGTAGTTCTTGGTGAAAATTTACCTATTGCTTTTGAAACTTCGTTTGGTTGGGTATTAATGGGTGATTTTAATTGCAACAATTACAGTTCAGAGAGTTTTCATTCGTTTTCGTGCATTACTAATGTTGACGCGACTTTGAAACGTTTTTGGGAGATAGAAGAGGTGTCTCGAGATAAAATTCAACATCCTGACGACACTTTTTGTGAGGAACATTTTAAGCGGACGCATTCGCGTACCCAGGACGGCAAGTTTATAGTGAGCTTACCCTTCAGACAGGGTGACCATGTTTTAGGTGAGACTAAGTTTTTTGCAACGCATAGATTATTTTCATTGGAAAGAAAATTCACTCGTGATCCTATTTTAGAAGAAAGATACAAAACTTTTATGCGAGAATATTATACTCTGGGCCACATGCAGCCAGTTGAGCCCTCAACTGCACAGCGTTTTCCAAAATACTACATTCCTCACCACGGGGTGTATAAAAAGGACTCTGACAAGATCCGTTGCGTTTTCGACGCGTCCTTGAAGAGTACCACGGGAACCTCTTTAAATGATGTGTTATTAGCTGGACCCAAACTTCAACAAGACATTGTAGACATTATTCTCCACTTTAGATTGCATGAAATAGTTTTTTCCGCTGACATTCGTCAGATGTATCGTCAGATATTAATTCATCCCGATGACCGTAATTTCCAATTAATCTTGTGGCGGGATCATAATCATAATGATAGTCAGATTCAAGAATATCAACTCAATACCGTGACTTATGGTGTCACTTCAGCTCCGTTCTTGGCCATGCGGTGTATACACGAGCTTGCATGTTTAGGACAAAGTTCGCATCCGCGCGCGTCTGCGATTTTAAAAAATGATATTTTTGTTGATGATATTGTAACAGGCGCGTCGTCTCTTTCTGAAGCACGCGAAATAAAGGCCGAGCTCATTGAATTATTAGGAAAAGGTGGCCTGGAGCTCCGTAAATGGACTAGCAACCAACCGCAGTTACTTTCCGATTTGCCTTCAGACTTTTGTGAAATCCAATTTATAGATAACGAAAACCCGTCACTAAAAATATTAGGTTTTAAATATAATCCAGTTTCAGATAGTTTTGGTTACCAAGTGTCTATTAAATCCAACAAATGCACTAAACGAGAAATCTTATCAAAAATTAGTGGGATTTATGACCCAAACGGTTGGTTAGCACCGTGCATTATTAATGTTAAAATTTTGATGCAACAATTGTGGAAATTGGGTATACAGTGGGATGAAGTACCACCTGATTCTATAATTTCTGTCTGGCAATCCTTTTGTGCTAATTTAGATTATCTTACAAAATTGTCAATTCCGCGTCAGGTTTTATCCAGTGATGTTATTTTCTTTGATTTACACGGTTTTAGCGACGCATCCGACGCCGCGTACGCGGCATGCGTTTACATACGAACCACATATGCTGACGGTAGGGTGACCACACATCTTCTTATTTCTAAGACACGAGTTGCACCTATCAAACAAAAACTTACAATTCCTAAGCTAGAACTGTCTGGTGCCTTATTGTTGGCTCGCTTGTTGACACGAGTTTCTGACAGTCTACAATTAAAAACAAAATTATTAAGACACATAACTGCATGGTGTGACTCATCTATAGTACTTTGCTGGTTACGTACGGAACCACACGCATTGAAGGTATTCGAATCGCATCGGGTAAGCGAGATTCAAAACACGGTTTCGCTCGAATCTTGGAGATATGTGCCGTCTGAATTAAATCCAGCTGACTCGGCATCGCGTGGCATCTCGTCACAAGACCTTGTACATCATGACCTTTGGTGGGGTCCAAACTGGTTAACGCAACATGAGTCCACTTGGCCCAGTCCTTGTGAGCAAATTTCTTATGATACTTTACCCGGCTTGAGAAAACATAAAAAGGTTACAGCTTCAGCGGTTAAAAATAATTTTCTTGAAAATCATTTTATGTTCAAATATAGTTCCTTCACACACCTAATTCGTGTAACGGCATGGTGTTAGCGATTTGTGCACAATTGCAGGACAAAATGTAAAACAAATAGAAATTGTGGTCATCTGTCCAGTAAGGAAATAGATAACGGTTTAGCAACATTAGTCAGGGTAGTCCAACAACAATATTTTATAGGAGATATTAAACTCATTCAGAACAATAAGTTATGTAGTACGGGTTTGAGACGCCTGCACCCTTTCATTGACGACCATGGCTTGTTGCGAGTAGGGGGTAGGCTGACGCATTCATCACTTAGTTATACAACTAAATACCCTCTTGTTTTGCCTCACAATTCTCATTTTACGATCCTGTTAATAGATTATTATCATTTAAAGTACTTGCACGCCGGTAACAACCTATTAATGTCATTACTTAGGGAAAAATTTTGGATTTTATCAGCCAGACGCGTCATACGTACTAGAATTTTCAAATGTTTACGTTGCTTTCGTTTAAAGTGTCAGCCACCTGAAACACTCATGGGTGATTTACCCGCTGGTCGAGTCACTCAGTCTTTGCGACCTTTCATATCCATCGCGATCGACTTTACAGGTCATTTCAACATTAAACTTAGTTCAGTTAGGAACGCCAAGATCGGTAAAGCTTATGTATGCGTGTTTGTGTGTTTCACAACTAAATCTGTTCATTTGGAGTTAGTCAGCAATTTAACGACAGAAGCATTTTTGGCTGCATTGAAAAGATTCGTTGGCAGACGTGGTTTACCTAAAGAAATTCGAACTGATTCTGGTACAAATTTTAAGGGTGCTAGTAATATTTTAAATTCATTTGCAAAGGAAATCCGTGAGGATCCTGTTCTAAATCAATACTTATCTGAAAATTTTATTGACTGGAGTTTTTCACCGCCACTCAGTCCTCATTTTAATGGTTTGGTCGAAGCTGCTGTAAAATCTTGTAAAACTCACTTAAAAAGAGTTATTGGTGAACGTAACTTAACTTTTGAAGAGCTTACTACAGTATTAGTTCAGATAGAATCCATACTTAATTCAAGACCGTTGTGCCCTATGTCTAACGATCCAAATGATCTGTCGGTATTGACTCCGGGACACTTCATAATTGGTGCGCCTCTAGCAGCTGTGCCCGAGTTGCCTACTACTAAAAATTTAACTTTAATTTCGCGTTGGCACTTATTGCAATCCATTGTAACTGACGTGTGGAAGCGTTGGAGTCATGAATATCTCCATACATTGCAGCAAAGGAATAAATGGAACTCCACTAAATATAATATAAAAATCAATGACTTAATATTGCTTAAAGAAGAAAACTTACCACCTTTGCAATGGTGTATGGGTCGAGTTGTAAGAGTTTTTCCTGGACAGGACTCAGTTACTAGGGTTGTTGAGGTCAAAACATCTAAAGGTTTATATATTAGGTCATTGTCAAAGATCTGTCCATTGCCATGTAATGACAATATAGATTCACACTCTTCTCCATTGGATATTAAACAACACTAACTTTATTCACATTGTAATTTTAGTTTTACCACAACAAAAATAAAATAACTTAAATCTTGTTTGTTTAGTCTAAGCTTAATTCTGTGAAATCTTGTAAACTTTAACTTATACAGTCCACTAAACGTTGTATTATTATTAACATAATGTAAGTACCAGCATCTGACTATTAGATTTAAAAGGGGTATCCCCCTTTTGGGGCGGGGTATGTTAAGTAAAGAATATGCATAAAACGAAACGCTTATTACGCTGTCATAAATTGGGCCAATTTGATTGGTTAATTCCGGCCGCACGCCATATTTCTCCCCCCTTCCCAATTTCAAAACCTCTTGCACCTACACGACAATCTGTGACGCGCGTCTCTTACAAAGAAAATTAAAAACTTGTGAATTGTGTGCATATCCATGGTCCTGTTGATCTCCCCTCATCCAAGAACCGGATCCTGCATCTTCTGGTAAGTGGCTGAACTTTTCCCATCAAGCGGTACATTGTAAACAGCACGTGACTTAATAACTATGACTCAAGGTTAAGCAGCTGATGCGACTGTCAAGCTGGTCTTACGTTCGATTCCCAGTTCGAGCAGTTTTATTAGGTTTTTCTACGAAATTCTCAATAGCAGGTCAGAGGTTGGCATTCGGTAATGGCAATAGGCTCGCCCCCTGTTACATGGGACCTAAACATACCGGCGAACTGTGGGTGTACATTAGTACACCTCTGCCTAACCCTTCGGGGAATACAGGCGTGATGGTATAATTATGTTAAATCTCTTTCTCTAGTATTATAAATAAAATCGTAAAAAAACTGTGTCTGTACATTGACGATATTAGAAAAAAAATACAAGTGGGTTAGGGTATACTTATAAACGTCTCCGAATCCAAAAATATGATTTTTAAAATTCTTGTCTGTTTCTCTGTGTGTTGCGGGTTGGCGCAAAAACTACTGAATATACTTTAATTTTGTTATCACTAGAAAGTACCTAAGTATATGCTCCAACTTAAAAACTGACGAACTGAACGGATCCTGAGATACAGCTTGACCTCTCTGATGTATACAGACCCATACAAAGAAGAGATCATTTCTGTTGGTTTTATATTATTTTTGGGATCCATTCGGCGGTTCAGGTGAGCGAAGCGGCGGGCAAAAACTAGTAGCTAATATAGGTACATTATATTTACATAAAGTGATATCATTGTACCTACCTTTTTTGTCGGTCCCACCGATCACGCCTGACCGGGCGGCTACCTACAGCTCAATTAACTATGACTGTACCAATTAATTCATTTTAATTTACAATATAATTGAATACACATAGGTTTTTATGCGCCCACTTGGCTAAGGTCACTTTAAAAGGAAATATAAAATGTAACATGGCTGCAGAGGTTATGATAAAAAAGTTTGTAGGTACAGCTCATGGCGTTGTAACATGAGCAAGAAGGTTTATAAAAAAAACATGTAATTTTTTTTCAAAATATTTTATCAAATTGTGTCATTCGGATTTAGATTTCATAGGATTCAATTTCGTCTACTATCTACTATTTCTCTGGAAATGAACGACCGGAAAATTAAATAAATAAATATTCTATGACACATTTTACACAGCACCATCTAGTCCCAAACTAAGCAGAGCTTGTACTATGGGTACTAGACAATGGATATAATACTTATATACTTTTTTTTGTAAATACATACTTATAATACATAAGACACACCCAGACGAACACAAACATTTATATGCATCACATAAATATTTGTGTCCTGTGGGAATCGAACCCACGACCTCATGGTCAGCAATCCGGTACTCGAACCACTAAACCACAGAGATCGTCAATTGTACCAAACTTGCATTCGCTTAAAAGGAGGGATGAGGGACATGACAACAGTTCTCGTTGCATAAATTAGTGGACTATGTTTGTAGATAACTCGTGAAGTTAAAGAAAAACATAGTTAAAAAGCAAACATCTACCCAAACAGAAGCATGTCAAATTGTCAGCTCGACATCGCAACAGACTCAGTGCTAAAACGTTATGTCAATATTTTGCAGAGCTGCGCGTACGCACGTCCCCTCTGCCCCTCACACCACCCCCGCCCGTTCCGCCATCTTCACCTAGCGACAGTATGGTTAACAAAAAGTTGTTATCCAATCTATTTTATAAAAAAAGCTGTGGTTGCCGGGTCTTGCAATCTGAAGAGTGCAGCTATAGAAACATATAGGCCTCTCTTTCTGTTATTGAGCTTTTTGTAAAACATTTCAAGGTTAGTTCGATGGATGTTTTAACTGTAAAATTAATCAACGCTTAGGCTCAGGTTTTAAAATATTATCGGAGAACTGAATTGACTGAGCCTTGAATAACGAAATTGGTTTTATTTTTATCAGATACCAAGAACTCAATATCAATTACTCAAGTTTTTTATGGTCAAAAGATAAATGAAATGTTTCTTAAATGATATCTATCATATTATAAAAAGACCTTAAGGGTCCGGTGGAGCTTAAATTGCACACAAAAACCGAAATAAATCGTAATCCAAACAATGTTTTAACAAACTGTGTTATTATTAAAATGGAGATACCGTTAATCTAAGTTCCCTAACATTTCGTGTACCTACTACATGTTATTTCACTGGAAATAAACGACTGTAAAATGGTTCCAAACTTGGTAAAGTTATCAAGAATTTCATTCGCTTACATTTATTTCCAGTGAAGTATATATTTTGGAGCAGGAATCTAGAATAAAGTTAACGGAATTCGTTAATATATTTGAATTACGCTATATATTGGTATTACGTTTATATGGGAAATTCTGGTCTGTCGGACTTTTTAGATCATAAACAGGCTATTTCTTAGTTTTGTTTATGGATTTCCTTTTGCAGAAATGCTTCAAAGGACAGTCTGGCAAGTGTCACCAATTTGAAGACCACTAAGAAATATCCTAAGTAGTTTGAGGACCGAATCTGGAGACGGTTATCTAATGTGTAGCGCCATTCTGATAAGGATATGTAATTCTAGCTACAAATCATATTTGTCGCCTTCATACCATATACAGATATCTTCAAAAAAAAAATTCAACAGCTTAAGACTTGTACAATTACTAAATGAGCTTACGTAAACTCTCTCTATAAGTACTATAATTGAGGTGCATTGAAATGCGTAAAATGAATTGCAGGGAAGCCACGCGATGCAGTCTGATCCGAGCCTATATCGACTTACACGACGTCGCTAAGTGAATTACCTGGTGTAAGCACCTCGTCTGCTCACCTACCACAGCTGATTACTGCATATGTATGCGTTTTTAAATGGCACTCAACACAGAGCGCTGTCATATAGGTATGTACGTAGGTACCGTCTAGAAATGAGAGCATAAAATTACATATTTATGTTTTTTAGTTTAGTACTTAGGTACATTCTAAACCAACTGTTACTTAGACAAAATGTTAATTTAATTATTATGATCTTAGCATTTTTCTTAGCGACTCACATAATATGTTAGAGTAGGCTTCCCTACCGTCTAAGCATACAATTGCGGCTAAGTATAATATGTACGGTACCTATTTTATAGGAAGCGATTGCCATCAGACGTCCGTAACCTCATTTCTGGGCAATTAATATGTAGTATGATAATTATCATAAGGACAAACTTTTTATCGGGCTTTTTTGGCTTTCGGCTACCATCGACTGTATTTAGTGGCAAGAGGACCTTTTCCACAATTTCTTTAGCAATCTTGAGAATATTATGATGAAAAATTTATAGTGAAATCTCCACTCCTTTCTCTACCAGCAGTGAGTGAAAATGGAGTGTGGGACTACACAGTTTTTCCAACCTCCACTAAGCAAAGGCAGCATGCATTGGCTCTATCCTTATGAACTCTGTGCCTCGCAATAAACTTCTTTTTATGGGATATTATGGGATAGGGGGGCAAACGAACAGACGGATTATTACAAACAGCGATTACTGCCGCCTATGACGCCGCGGACACCCGCTACACCAGAGGAGTCGCAAGCGCGTTGCCCGCCTTTTAAAAGGTTTGGGCCACCGGTATCCTCACTCACTCGGCGAAACACAACGTGGATGTAACGAAAGTGTTGTTTCACGTCGGTTCTGTGAAGCCGTAGTATCACTCCGGTCGAGCCGGCCCATTGTGCCGAAGTATGGCTCGCCAAAAATCAATCCATGTAGCGTTATGTATCTAACTGCCCAAGGTACCCTAAAGCATAGTACACACAAACCATTCGAAGCGAAACACAACAGGGTTGCCAGTCGCCAGCTCTTTGTTGCCGCAGCGTATAATTAAATAGGTATTATTACCGTGTGGTATTGTGTTCGATCCCGTGCACTGCATTGTTACTTTTAATGTGTGTTAGGAGCTTTCTGTACATTTTTATGGTTGTCGTAAATAACTGGATTCGTGATTGATAAGTGACGTTAATGGTGAAGCTAGGGAAGAATAAAGATTAGGACGCATAATTTTATGATGAACAAAATAATGTGACACCGAAAATTATTACTTAAGCTGCTAAGTTTGCTCAGGGTATACAAAATGTTTGATGTTAGCAACACCACAGCAACACTTAACTTTAATGCTTCAATTATGTAAGAACGTAGGCACTCCACTGAAAGTGGCTTTTGCATATTTTATGAAGACAGTGGCTGTCTTATTCATCACAAATAACATGATGAAAAGTAGTCCGGTAAGTCTTACAAGTAATTTAAAAATTTTGATTACGTCAAGCCCTGAGTGAAGCTGAATTCTCATACAATAAATAGACAGAAAGTCACACACTCTAAACAAAATACTTATCTGGATCTCACAATTTTTTTTTCTTAAAGTCACGACACTCTGCACGAATTCAGGACCGGGTGACCACCTTAATGGCTGAACGGAACATGATACTTATTATATAGTGAAGGCAAGATTCGAACCTGCGTCTTCTGGTTAGATACACCAGACGATATGACCACTGGCTTAGTGGTCATAGCGAGTCCCACCTGCCATGTCGAAATGTTTCCTTCACTAAAATAACTTTATAATCTTAGCATGAAAAATACAAGGGAGTCACAAAAAGATGAACATAATAAATTAATTTTAGAAAATCGTACTTCTCCCGAATAGGACACGCGTTGTTAGAAGGTACAGTCAGAGAAATAATTCTCTGGCCCTGACCGTCGGTAGCTTGGATCCGCCATGCATGCCGGTGGGCTTCTCTTTGTTATATTTTTAATTTACCCACAGTTCGCCGATAATAGGGGGAGAGCCTATAACCACAGGGCACAAGTCCCAAGCTTCGAGCCGCTACTGAGAATCTTATTGAAAAATCTAATAACAATATCACAATGCTCGACCTGGGAATCAAATCCAGGACCCCTAGGGGGGCCTTAGGACCACTAGACTATAAAAGACTGATATTAATGTACTTATCAGTAAAGATAATAAATGTTAATAATTTTGATTGCGCAAATGATCAAGGAACCTTCGATTAAGACCATCCTGTATAAAATCTTTAATAAGCCCAGAGCCTCCATACGAATTCATCACAATATTGGCAATATAGCCGGTAATAAGGAATGCTCTCAAATGAGCACGGCTCCCTGTCAGGCTACAATTGACGCAATAACGTTACTGCCGAGCCCCATCGGCACCGGCGATGTAATACTTTGGTCTTATCGAATGCCTCCCATACTGCGCCTAGTATAATTTAGTTTTTTTGTAGTAAGTATATGGTAAAACAGAAGCGATCCAGAACGAAATAAATAATAATATTAAATGAAATAATAGTTAGGTATATTGTTCCATTATTGAGTACTACAAGATTCGATCCTCAGGTCGAGCAAAGTGTTATTGGGTTTTTTTCGTAATACTAATAATAGTTCTGGGTTCGATTAGTTATCAGCTCGGTTAGTGCCATAAAATTGCCTATTATTATTAAAACTTGCGGGAAACTGTGATGTACAGCTGTACCTACACCCAAGCCTTCGGGAACAGCTGGCGAGATGTTTGTATTAAGAGAATTTATATTTAATTAATTTGAGACTTTAGAGAGAAAAAGCTTAACAAATAAAAAAAACAAGGTAGACGTATCTTTTCTTATTATTAACTAACCTATGTTACATTAAACTTATTGAGCATTTAAATGTGGGATAAAAACCTATTTCTAAAAAAGTAAATAAATTACAACAATCAGATTTATCTCTGAACTGAGCATATACTGCAGCTCTCCCTTATTATACAGGGTGGGTCGTAAAATGGTCCCACCTATTTTGCACTCGTAAAAGAGCCTCGTAAATTTTACGTCACAAATGCGTCTCATTGTTGGCTGGGAGCGGAGATAGGCAGGGATCGAGCCCCGTCGAATAATCTCTGGCTCTACGATAAGTCGTGCATCCTTGATCGTTTGGCTGTCGATAGCTCGGCCGGCCGATATCGATACTGTGGCAAAAAAATCGCAAAAGTGATGTAAAATATCGATATTTTACTGGACTTTTCTTACTAAGATAACGATATAAATTTTGTCCTCCAATTTTCTAAGTTAATTGTCTAAATATGTATATACTAGCTTCTGCCAGCGACGTCGTCCGCGTGGAATAGTAACTTGGTCTTAGCGTGATGATATAAAGCCTATAGCCTTCCTCAATAAATGGGCTATCTAACACTGACATATTTTTTCAAATTGGACCAGTAGTTCCTGAGATTAGCGCATTCAAGCAAACAAACAAAGAAAATCTTCAGCTTTATATATTAGTATAGACTAAGTATAGATTAGTGTAAATTCTTCAGGTTAGGTACCTACTTATTGTAAAAACATTCCAATGTCGCTCCTACCATAGAATTAACGCGGATATAATATATCCTAACTACATAGATAAGACTATCAGGATCTCTTTTATACATAGGTATGTAGAAATAAGTAAAACAAATGTCAACACATAATCCACGCCTTGTTTGTGTATGTGGCGTTATATGTTAAACCATGTCAGCCTATAATTCCGCTGAGCTGTTGGCAAACTTACCGTATCTCTTGAGAAATCCCTTGTAAAAAGCTTAGGACATAATCCGTGGGCAGATAACCCCAAAATCAATATAGGCCTAGTTATCTTACGACAAGTATGTAAGTAGGTATAGGTACCTACAATATTCTATGTCACTCTGTTGGTGAGGTCACGATCTATTTTTGCAAATTTGTATCGATTCAATTGATTTGTTTTGCAATATTCCTGAACCCTAAGTATTTTTTGCGGAAGTTACTCTAACTTTGATTTATCCAAAGTACTAAATACTATTGTTTCCGAAAAAAAACAAATAGTCAAACACATTTGTCATTGTAATACTACCTACGAACAGAAATAATTTTCTATTAAAAGGTATAAACAACATACCATTGTTAGCATCTGTTTTTAATGTTGACAGGATATGGTGTTCTTCCATAGAGGAAAAAAGCCATAATTTTTTAACAGAAATTAGGCCAAAACAAAAAATACCAACGACATAACAATATCACAGAGTGGAGGCCATTCACGGGTTCGTGCTGCGTGCCTATAAACTTAATTAGTTCGCTGTTGTATTACAAATTATGCAAATACTTGATCCCCTTAATTTCGGTGCACCTGCGCCATGTCACACCTGTGGACAATGTCCACTGACAGATTGTCACGATATATACGGAAACATACGAGTACGTGTGTTTGTGCTTTGTCCCCTGTGGTCAGCAGAGCGGCGAGGGACTAATTAATTATGTACTTTGGTACAGGCAACAGAAATGTGGAGGGGACGTTACGGTCTGTCTTATAACCCTTAATGTTATCTGTTGGTGACAGTCAGCTGTAAACAGCCTAGATAATTGGTAATGTCCAAGATTTCCCCTACCCGTAGGAAAAATAGAAGTTATAGTAAATATAATAATTATGCGTAAATAAAGGGGCTTGATGTGCCTACTTACTACTTTTTTGTACTGAAATATTTAACATCATTAAATATACCTATGGCTAGAGAAAAAATATCGACAATTCCAATCCCTACACCGCACTACGTATTTGGCATAATCTTTGTTCTCTCCCATATTGTTTTTAAGTTACGACAGTTTTGGACAATGGCTCGGAAATCCGCAGCGGCGCGCGGCGCTGTTGTCGCTCCCCCCGCTCCGCTTGACGGTGCAGATGTAAAAAGAAGAGATTGATTTTTTGAACATCCTGTTTAGTTAGATTATTATTATTGTACCTAATATGTGTATTATTGTTCTTGGATATTCTGCTAATAGGGTAATTGATAATTTAAATACATATTTAAAAATAAATTAATAGAGGTAAATAAGTAGCATAAGTCATTAATCACTAAACACTTATTTATCATTAAATACTGCAGTATATGTAGGTACAGGGTAAAGGTTCATTTTGCAAATATGTATATTTAACAAATATTTATGCCTATACCACGGTGAATAATAAATAGCTCATAAATTATCTGTAAACAGCAATATAATTAAATTAGTAACCAGTAACCAATCTCTAATTCAATAACGACCCCACGAGAGACCTCCATAAAATCGGTATCGCGATAAAACGGTGATCGTGGATGAGAACTTGCATTTAATTACACACAAACTAAAGCGGATTTATGTGCAAACATAAATAACGACAAAATTAACAGTGTCCTCGGAGAAAATAGAATTTCATTAATTTAATCACGACCTGCCCTCCGACAACAAAACGCTTCGAGTGGAGGACTCTCGCCCTCGCACCCCTACCCATGAACGAGACTCCACTCAATGGAACTACACGACCAGTCCACTTGACCCCTCACAACAGCCCACCCTTCTGTTGATTCAACAACTACTGAACACCACAAACGCTCAACTTATAGCGGACACCAATAGGCTAGTGTAATCAGAACTCCCAAATTAAAGATTTATTGCTACGTGATAGGTCTCCCTAAATGGGCGAAGTTTTATGCCCAGTTTCTTTGTTACAAAAGTACTAAGGGATTTATTTGGGAATTTTGTTTTAAATTGTATAAAAAGGGATCAGCTATTGTAGTACATTTTACGAGGGGCAGCGAAGGAATACTGATTGAAAATGTTCAACTAGGTACGAGTAGGTACCTACATAATTATTATGTAGGTCCCTGAATTTTAAAAGCTGTCGTAAAAATATAGTAGAATAAAATTGAAGGGGTAAGTGGACAAAGGTGTTATCTGACAAAACTGAAAAAATCGAGTTTCTTGCATGAACATAGGTTTTAAGTGAAGACAAATCGACTGGTGGGTTCAAAATATCTAATTTTAATTAAATATGAATGTCATGAATTAAAATGTAAAATTAAATATGAATGTCATGAATTAAAAACCTATTATGTTCATGCAAGAAACTCGATTTTTTTCAGTTTTGTCAGATAACACCTTTGTCCACTTACCCCTTCAATTCTAGGATTAAGATAGGTAAGTAGGTAGGTACGTTCGTTTACAATAGGTATGTAGGTACCTAAGTATGCTGTATAAAGGACTTACCTACCTAGGTAGGTACATCCCGAAAGGAACGTCAAAAACATCAGCTGCATCTGACATCTCTCTAAATCCGACATCCACATAAGTGTACCACCAATCTGTTACATAGATTGGAAAGAAAAAATAGATTTATGTTTGTCTGATTTAAACATTAATAAGGTCAGGGGGGCTAATTCCGTCTATGGGGCGTAACCGTCTACTAGAAATTATGCTCGTTGCAGTAGAGTCGCAGCGTTTGTAGAATTGTCGGTAAAACAGTATTACTTTTAGCTTCAAATAAAAGTAACTAGATGACGTTAGTCGCTATAAAAATGGGTAAAACAGTCTTCAAAATATATATAGTGTAGGGTCCTTGTAAAGGTTTCGTGTATTATTTTGCAAGATAACTCTGCAAATGATTAGATTATTCAACGTAACAAATTTATAACTTCAAAATCGTTAAGTGCATAATTCCGTCCATTTTGAATGGGGCTAGATCGTCATATGACGAATTTGCCCCATTTCTGAGATCGTAAACCTTTTTTTTCCCAACTTTTTAATAGAGAACCAATCAATATTCAGCATAATTATCTACTTACTTGGAGTTTAAAGAAAGTTCATTCGAAAGAGCGCAGATATTATATAATTTGTGTAACAGTTACAGAATAATCACCACCACAATCAATTTTAAGGAAATATTTTTTTCTGAATTTGTTTTTATGATCACAAATAGCCGTTGTATGTATAGTGAATCTAGATTATTCGGTTGTTATTAAATTGGATTAATTAAACTGTTTCAGTTCTATTGTGAATATTGTTGTTTTTTTTATTCATCGACAGGCTCGCGTTTGACAGCTATCTGGCTTGATGTTAAAAAGCGAAGATTTTTTGTTTTTATATTGTTTATCTTTGATACCTCTCATATTTTTATGTTTAGTTGATTTTAAAGTTATTATATAATAATGAGACTGATTGTTAACTTATTAAAACTAAAGTACCATTTGATTTTGATAGGTTTTAAGTTTGTTACTGAATTAAAACGATTTACGATAACACCAATGTATTTTTATTTTATGAAGGTAATTAGATATTACAGATACCTAATTACATATTTTTCTGTGTGCTTTTATCTTAAGTTTGCTAAATTGAAGTGTTTACTTTATCCGCGACGTCGTCAGCATAAATTTAGTTTATGTCACAAGAATACTATGGGAATAAAAATATATATGTTCATTTATTAGGATGTAATTACCAAATAACATGATTGCACTCTCATAAATCGAATCACCCAATGTTTTATAGCATAAGAAAAAATCTTAAAATTATAATATTTTTGTGCAAAATAGCGATACCTATTTAATTAATAATAAGAAATGAGCTAATAATGCTCCACTAAAATATGTTGACCACCCCTGCTTGTTAAGGCATGCCGAAATAGCCCCCAAAAAAGATTTTTACGTATTTAACCTGACAGAGACTTTATTTTTAAGAGTTTAAAGCACAGAATTGACTGTCATTTACGAACGCATGTCACTAGTATGTGTTTTCTTAAAACCACTAAAGATTTCAAGTAATTCTTCCAGTAAGACGGATTTTCCCGATTTAGAAGGAAAAATCCGTCTACTGGCCAAGTTTTAAAAAAAGTTTAATATCCTAGCACTGGTGATAGTTTAATTAAATAAGATCACGGTATTTGAAAATTTAAAACATTACTATTTTCATGAGACTATATCATTGATCATAAATCAAAACGTTCATCGGATACGGGCACTCAAATGTAAGTCGAAAAAAAACTATGCCGGAATTAGCCCCCCTGACCTTATTAATTATTCAAGTCAATCAATACAAAGGTTATAATTATAACCTACCTAGTTTTATACAAGACCTACATAATAATGGTAGGATAAGAATCCTGAATCTAGTGAACTTGTAGGTAAGTATATTTGTACTTCCTATACTTACCTATCTACTGATTTAACTTTTTCTACTATGGACTTCCAAACTGCGTCAATATTACTCGGTAGGCATCAGTTTCTGCGTGGCTAGCTTCCACCCTCTTATTGAGGTAAATAATCAGCTTTTATGGCGATCCTTTGTTCGTAAGCCTGGCCATCGAATGTGGGACGTCGGACCTAAACTACACAGCAACAATACAAATATGGCTAACGTAACACTCCTTATTTCTAAAGTAAATAGAAAAGGTTAAGACGGTCATGGCGATCGGTGGGCGTGTGTACTTCGCGTGTTTACATAGTTATGTATCGTCGGTGGCCGGACGAGCCGCTCGATCCCGAACGCAGCGAAGCGAGCGAACGCACACAACCGAATGTCCCCGAGCGAGCCCGAGGCGCGCCGATCTCTTATGCACCGCAGTCCCCGCTCGCACCGCGCTCGAGCGAACGTCTGCCGAATACGCGTTCGCCGCTCGTTCCATTTATAAATAGATTACATTCCTAATTTGAATAAGTTTCCGCGCATGTTCGGTGTGATCGCTTCGGAGTTGCGCGGTATCGACCTTGACATTGTGCGGGAGTGAGAGGGAAGATGGTCGACGTCGATTGGTCGGGGAACTTGGCGATACGTTTGGTGAAGGAGTATAAGAAGCGGCCGGAACTGTGGGACAATAAGCATGGGATGTACAGGGTGCAGACAGCGAAATATGAGGCGTGGTCCGACTTGGCGAGGATTTTCGAATGCGATATAGCTGACTTGCGAAAGAAGTTAAATTCGATATTCGCTTCGCATCGACGCGAGAAGGCGAAGATTCGCAATGGTGGGAACTCCACCTGGTTTCTGTACCCTTATTTGAGATTCTTGCCGAGCCATTTGGAGAGCAATCTAGACACCAATTCCGAAGTTATTGTGGTAATTATTGACTTAAGTACCTTTTAAAATTACTAGTGGATGTTAGATTACCACGGAGGCTAGTGTTTCAGTCATATCAGAATGGTCGCCCAACGGCACTAAATGACATTAGAACTGACAGTTTTAGAAGGTGAATCTGTCAAAAATCAACAATTCTGTTCATACAAGTTTTTTTTTTTTTTTAAATTATGGCGCACACTTTTTGTGTATTTGCCAGTGTCAAGTAATAAAGCAATCAAGTATTCAAAGAATATTTCCCATCATGGGATTGTATTATGGCACCACACTTGTGTTCGCCAGTGTCAAGTATAAGTTCAGTTGCCCCAATAAAACGGTAGAAACTTTATTGAGGCTTCGATGGAGTTTAGGAGTGAACCCAAAAAGTCGCGATTTTCAATTTTATATCATTTGCCTACACTCTCACACGTTCACGAACACTTAATGGTTAATTATCCACCATAATTACACATTAAACTTCGGAGAAATTCAAGTTTTGAAAAATGATATAAAATCGACAATGTGCACTTTACATTTTCCCGCCTAAACTCTTCATACAAGTTATATGTGTCGGACTTGCGATCATGACTGTGGTGGTTACCGGTTCGAAACCGACCCACACTACCAACGTGACCCCACTCACAACACAACACAGGCATTTAGTTTAGTAGGTACGAGGGGTTAACAAGAATACTAGTAATGTGCGACCCACATTCTTCAACTTTTAATTGTATCGAGTAACTTGACAGTTCGAAGAAAAATAATGTAACCATAGGTACTACAACTACTAGTGTTGGGGTAGTGAGTGAATGATTTCGTGCAAAGAACGAATGATAAATATATGGTTTGATAGGTCAAACTAAAAATTCGTTAGTAAGACAAGATAATATATACTTATCTAAAAATAAAAATCATATAGGTAATTTTACTTTTTTACTTTTGTCAATTTATAGATTACCTTACTACTGAGAAACTAATTCTACAATTTGTATTAGTTTATACCTAGTTTGTTTTGAAGACTTAGAAGAAATTTAAAATAAAAAGTTCGTTCATGTAAGTAAATTATTTAAGTTCATTCAATTTCGTTCATTCTCACACCACTGCCTTTTTTTTTAAAAAACTGGTACTTAAAATAAGTAGAAAGTACTAAATTACTCATTAACATACCTATTAATAATGGCGTAAGTATCTAGGCAGTGACAAAATTACGTAGGCCACCAGTCCACCACTATGCCACTATGATCTCAAATATAGGATAAACCTAGATATGGCAAGTGTACCTATTTTTAATGTGTCACTTATGTTGAATACGTGTTTCACACTGCTTATGTGGCCACTGTCGCGCTCTGCACGCCTTCCGTGCCGTGTAGTCAGAAGTTTACCGATATTTCAAAATGCCTAATTTGTGTTTCCCGATCTATTTCTAAGATATTAAGAATAATTTCTTATTTCAGGCTTTCATGTTGAGGTTTTTCGAACTAATACTGGCGGCTTCGCTCACCTGAAGCTACTTCGACTTATAATTGTATTCAGTAACTTACAGTTCGAAGAGAACTAATGATAGATACCACACTATTGCTGGCGCAAAATAACTTGAACCAAAATGGCGGATGCGCAGTAGTCGTTTTTTAGTACATTTTGCTCGCAAATGTACTGCGCAAACTTTCCCCCTCTCCGTTACTTTTGGGTCAAGTTATTTTGCGCGAACTATACAAGACTACAACTAATAGTGTTGGGGTACTTAGTGAATGATTTTGCGTAAAGAATGTATGATGAAAATAGTTTGATAAAATCAAACTAAAATTCGTAATAAGATGTAAAATATAAGAATAATTATTAACAAAAGTAATTTCCTTTTTTATTTTCTTTTAAAGAAACAAACCAAAAATAAAATTCATATAACTAAGTAATTTAACGTTTGTACTTTTGTACTTTTCGACAATTTATAGTAATCCAATGTTTGTAGATTGATTACTACTGTGAAACAAATTCTATAATTTTTCATAGCTTATATTACATACATACCATCACGCCTGTATTCCCCGAAGGGCACAAATTCCTAACTCCGAGCTGCTACTGGGAATTTCATAGAAAAACCCAATGACACTTTGCTCGATCTGGGAATCGAACCTAGAACCTCTAGCGTAGCAGTCGCGCTCAGGACCACTTGGCTAATGAGGTAGTTAAGTATAGTTTATATTGTATTTTGTTATTAAATTTAACATAAAAAGTTTGTTCATGTAAGTACATTATTTAAGACAAAAACTGGTAACCCTTCAATTGTCAGCTTGTTACTGAATACAATTAAAAGTCGAAGTACCTACATATTTATAAAACCAACAGTGATGATCTCTTCTTTGAATAGGTCCTCTATACATCAGAGAGGTCAAGCTGTATCTCCGGATCTGTTTAATTAATTGAGATAAGAAGTAAACCACTTTTTAAGTTGGAGCAATACTTTCTAACAGCCATAACATAATTAAAATCTATTCAGTGGTGTTTGCGTCAACCCGTAACACACAGACAAGAATTTAAAAATCACATTTTTGGGTTCAGAGACGTTTATATACCCTTACCCACTTGTTTTTTTTAAATATTCAATTTACAGACAAACGGACTATTTTATTTAATTCGCTTCAGAATATTCGTATCTAGTTATATTAATACTACCACATGTCAGTATTTTAACAGTTAAATTAAATTGCTATCATCATATTGTGTTGAAGGCCACATTTTTGTAGTTTGTATATAGGCCATCAGGTAAATCATTCTTAAGAGTTAGGTCGCTCGAGCCTATAGACATTAATCTTTTAAAAAATTCGGTCAATGTTTAACCTTGATTGAGCCCAACCAGTGCCAACAATGTTTGGTAAATATATTTATTTTATTTCTGGTTTTTATTAAGTGGGATCTTTAGTATAAATATACTCTATTCCGCGACCTATTCCACCGTTGTCTACTTGAGGTACAAACGACAGTCTTGACAGTCGATCGCTTGTCACCTTTATTATTAAGGATGTAAAGTCGAAAAATGTTTAACTGCGAACGTATTACTTACGACGTACTTTGTACAACGCGATGGAGCGAAGTGGTGAAAGAAAAAATCTACTGCGTACAGGATACGAACCTGCGTCTTCTGGTTCAATATACCATACGCTAAGACCAATAGATGTCATCGTCGTCACGTGAATTCAGAATGTGAGGGTAAATTTCGACCTGGAGGGTGAGACTAGCTGTGGCTTAGTTAGTTGGTCATAGTGTCTGGTGTATTGAACTAGAACACGCAGGTTCGAATACTGCCCGCATATCGATTTTTTCCTTCCCATAATTAAATTATAAAAGTATAATAATTACAAATATTATTATTAACTACGCTCGCCTTCATCCACGTAGATATTTTATAAAATCAGCATAGAATGTGTTATGGTTTCCCACATTTGGAATAAATCTGGAGTCTGTAGCTTTAGAGCTAATCGCTTTACTACTATAACACTGACGTAATAACCGTTTGAAATAGCGCATTAATCTAAAAAATATAATATTTTAGCAAATTAAAATGATGACAACATAACATAACATAACATACCATAAACGCCTGTAGTCCCCGAAGGGTTAGGCAGAGGCGTACTAATGTACACCCACAGTTCGCCGGTATGTTAAGGTCCCATGTAATAGGGGGCGAGCGTATTGCCATTAACCGGGCACGAATTCCT
Organism: Acronicta leporina; assembly: GCA_947256265.1. Classification (NCBI taxonomy): domain Eukaryota; kingdom Metazoa; phylum Arthropoda; class Insecta; order Lepidoptera; family Noctuidae; genus Acronicta; species Acronicta leporina. The sequence continues at coordinate 14,506,402 of OX366526.1, read as the reverse complement.
AACTCCGAGCTGCTACTGGGAATTTCATAGAAAAAACCCAATAACAATTTGCTTGACCTGGGAATCGAACCCAGGACCTCTAGCGTAGCAGTCGCACTCAGGACCACTTGTCTAATGAGGCAAATAACAAAATAAATCATAAATCTAATTTCCTTAATATCGAAATGAAGCCGTGCGTCAAACCTAACTGTTCCACATAGCAACGAGTAATCACAAGGTCGAAGCTTATCAACTACCAAATTAATTAAATTGCGGAAATAATTGACTTGTTTATTGCAAAACACAAGGACATCTGAATTCGCGTTATCAAAGAGTTTCCACAGAACTGGACAATCTTACATAAGTTTTAATACTTACATTTTATTATTTGATTACGAATATTTGCCAAGTGGAAGTGGACTGCTATGACTTAGCGGTGACAATCAGCCCCGAGCGATGGAGGAGTTGGACTAGGAAGTCGTTAGTTCAGAGGTACCATTGTCTATTACAGCAAAATTAGGTTTATCATACTTGAAAAGGTTAGATGCTAGGTGACAAGTTTCTAATTGTAGAATTGTCATGCGTAGATAGCGTAAAATGAAAGTAAAACATAAAGATCTTTGTAACATTAAAGAGCAAACAAATGACATAGGAATATTACACAATAAACAAGGGAATTAGTCATAGCTTACAGAAATATTATCTACATATGAGTAAAGTCTTGCATAATACTTATTTTCGTTCAGATATCTACAGTTTTGGTTATGAACCTCACGATATTATCAAGAAGGAAGTAGATGTAAAGATGTTTCTCGAAATCATCTTTCGTGAAAATGGAATTTGCCGCTGCGTATCTTTTTAATAGAATTTAACATCTGCGTCAAGAAATGATTTCTTATCCATATCGAAGCAGATTGTAATGAAAACAGTAAACAGCTTGTATCTTTTGCTTTATAATGATTTCCACTTTCAAAGATAGCCACCAAATAGCTACCCAACCAAGGATACCCTTGGGAAGGACAGTAGATAAAATTCCATGAATCGAAGTAGGTGCAACGTAACTGATGCATTAATGGTAGGGGACGAAAGTCCTCTTAGAATTTAGAATGAGAAGTAGAAATTAGTACTGGTTGTGCTGGACTACTTCTGAGAAGTTAGTTATCCTACACTATGATAGTTCATTGTTGACAGCAGATTTCTCTCGTTCTTCTCTTTCAAGAATATTTTGGAGTGCTCATAAGATATTTATATCTATGGGAATGTTTAGCATGACGTGTTTATACAAAATTTAATTCAAAAATATTATTTTAGGATTTGGTTTCACCACAAAGATTTCATTCATCACTTAGTCCATTTTTCTTTTTTCTATCTTAAACTTCTTCCAAATCCGTGTAAAATATATTTATTTATAAACAACATGTAATATCTGAAAATTATCCCGTTATACTAATGAAATAATAACAAGTAATAAATAGGTACTTATTTCTCAGTTATTTACATTATTATTGTAATAGCAATTGGCTATTATTTACAATAATATTTTTCCACTTTATTTACAGCAGCTTGTCGATACGCGGCTAAACTATTATTGAAACAATTCGATTCGCCGATAGTGACATCATCGCAGAATATAGGTCACACAAACGAGTTAAATTACTTAATTAATGAAATGCATTGATATACCAACGTGTTTACAAACGACCATATTTCCTGGCTTATGTCAAGGTTGGGGTCTTTATTGAAATTAGGGACTTATTGTTCACTATTTGTGCCATAACGTTGCATGAGCCAACGATTTTAACTAAGAATAATTACGGTTCGTTGCTAACAGCTGCTTTAATTTATGTAAAACAGACTCGGGACTGTTATTACATATAAAATTAAACAATATTCTTGGTTTTTCATTACTTACATATTTTAGCGGCACCTAAAGTAAGTTTAAATATATTTATAAAAAATATAATATTTTTTCAGGGTACCACAAACGAAGCACAAATGTCTCAACCAGGAAGCGACAGATCAGATCAATCATCAGACGATGACGACGATGAAGACATCAGGGAAGAAACAGAATACTTGATCAAACAGGAGCCTATAGTTGAAACATATTGTATCACACAGCCAGCCAGCTCATCAAAAAAAAGACTGGTACGACCCAAGGAACGTCCTGTGAAGAAATACAAGTTAAACGGAAGACCTTTGCTTAAACGGAAAATTGTCAAAGAACATGACACGCTAGATAACAGACTACTAGAAACTTTGAAATTGTTAAGAAAATCTGATTTGTCCAGAAAGAAAGATGAATGTGACAGTTTTGGAGAATATATAGCAATTTCTTTGAGAAAACACGATGAAAGAACACAGAGTATGATCAAACAGGCGATTAATAATATACTGTTTGAACAAGAAATGAAGAAGTATAGCACTGGACAGTACACTGTGGTGTTATCAGGAGTTGATGAAAATCCTCTAGTGATTGGTGATAATGACGATAAGTAGGGTCTTAGTTGGTTTTCTACCGAAGACTGATTTTCATTCGATTATTAAGAAAAAAATACATTTACTGTGAGTCGTGTAACATTTGGTTCGATATTTTTCCTAACTTTATTATTGATAAGACAATAAATGAGCAATATCTTAATGATTATCTCAATTTTGAGTTCTCTGTGAACACTGTCACTATCAAATTAATCTTCTCGTGAATCATGGAACCGTGAAAGATCTGTAAAATTAGGTTTGCCCCTCTATAAAAGTCTTCAATAAAGTTGTTTTCATGTATATCTATAATTCTTACTTGTTTTATCCTTGACCCTCGATCCAACAGCATATATTAGTTACACTTCAGTAAATGTGATGTTGTTTTGATCGAAACGTTTAATATGCAAGTGTCTACATAATGAAATTCAGGGTCATGAACGTGAAAATTCAATACTGAATTTTAGAAATTTTACAAAATTTGAAAAGTAATAACGTTGAAAATCAAAAATGGCTCTGAATTCTATTGTTTAGTTTCCTGTTTGACTCTAATAAAACAGTTGGTGCTACAATTAAGAACTGAAACATTTTCAATTAACAGGAAAACCGCTGTGCAATTCTCCGAATAAACGAGAAAAAATATGCAATCAATAAAAAAGGCAACTTAACCACATGTATCGTCAACTGCATTGAAACAACTGCATTGTGCCCGCCTTAAGTTTTTACTTTATTTTTTACAACCATCAATCAATTATTTAGAGCGGCCTGTCTACGTGCCTGCTCACACGAATGACTCAAGTTTCTCAGTACGATATGCAACGCGATTGCAGCCATCGTATCTGATTTATTTCCATCGGTGGTTTGATACACTTTGTGTTGGTGTATGTTGGATGTGAACCGACAATGTACACCGTAGCTATTTTAATTTGCACTGAAGAATTACAATCTTAGTATATGTTGTCTGTTATAAGTCTGGTAGTTTCTTTAGTGGTGTTTCTGTAGTGCAGCGTATGCATCGCTGCTTTTGAATTTCCGTTTTGTTTATCTTTACGAATGTATGGTGCATTGTATATTGTAATGATTGATGTAGAAGTAAAAGGTATCGGATTCTTGAACGTATCTTGGTGCGGTGCATCACGCCACCTACGTCACGAGTATACACATAAACCTGTATGTATGTGTATCTGTTTTTTGCATGCAACCTAGCGATGCATTTGCATTTAATTGGCTTCAGTTACAAGAAATTTTTGCTCATAGCAAACTAGTTGAATAATTTTTAACGTGTCTTATTATTGCAGTTTTTTATGTTAAATGGTTACTACATAGTCGTTAGGTGTTGATTGTTTTTTAATGACAAATGTCTTATAAATTTACGGACAAATTAATTATGATGACACCTGTTAATTAAAAAATATCTAAAGTAAATTGTCCTAAGATTGAACGACACGTGTAACTCAATATTATCATACATCAAAATTATCGTTTTCCACAAACCAGTGTTCGACTTGGAAATACCTGAATTCTAAAATAACCTCGTTTACGAATATAATTATAATTAACAATACGTTTTTGACCTGACTATTTGACTTCTTTAATTCTGTTGGATGATTCATAAGAATACCTACCTATGTATGAACAACAAAAATGTTGGTGCGTTCACGCTTTCATTATCGGAGCATAAATTACCTGAAACGAAAAATGTTTAATGTACTGTAGGTAATAAAATATTACGGTAAGCGGGTGTGGCAGTAGCTTATCGCCCTGCGCATGCGTAATGTGATGAATAACCTGGGCGACGGGCTTCACCACAAAGACCTATAATTTTAAAACTAAGTGCCTTATTGGCATAAAATAGGCTCGTTGCGTATTTGCACGACAAGATGTTGAACAGATTACTAATCTATAGGTACGGTGCCGTACACAAAGACCAATGCATATTGTGGTACTTCCATCATAGATATTTACTTATAAATACAATTAAGTCTTTTTTATGGTATAGGGGGGCAAAAGAGCAGGCTGATTGCCTGATGGTAAGCGATTACCGGCGCCCATGGACACCCGCAATACCAGAGGAGTCGCAAGTGCGTTGCTCGCCATTTAAGTGGGTTAGGGCTTTCGGTATTCTCACTGTAAGTGTGTGTGAGGCCGTGGTACCTATCATTCCGGTCGATTAGTGCCGAGGTATGGCTCTCCCACGGCACCTAAAATAAACATTGCCGAATATTCGACAGATAGAAGGATCTTAAAATTCATTTACGTAGATCAATGTATAAATGTGCAAATTTGTTTATTTATTCATCCAATTATGTTGAAACTTTTGCGTTGCTGTGTGCATGCCGACAAAATGAAATAGAATAGTGGAATTGCAACGCATCGTGTACGGCAAGTACTTAATAGGTAAATTATGACACACATTTGTCACCTTCAACGACACACACGATAGGAGTGACTTCTTATTTGATAGCAGTAAGGTCACTAAGATTAGCTTAGCAACAACAGCGGGCGTTGCATGACAAGCGCAAACAAGGTTTTCGTCGACACGTCGGTCGACAAAAATGACATTTCTTTGTACAACATATGGTCTCATGGACTGTATTATCGACACTGTCTCTTTAGTCGCAAATGTGGCACATCGTAGGTTATGGATTCAATCCCCACTTTGATCAGTTTTAATGATTTTTTTATAAGTAGTTCCCAGTACCTAGCAATTGGATTTGTGTTCGGCCAATATCTCTCTATTATATGGGCGCTAAAAACATATGTACCAGCGCAATGCGAGTGTACTTTTATGTAGTAGGCATAACTCTGCCTAACCCTTCGGGGAATACAGGCGAACATAGGAACTGTCGACAAATTGTAGGAACTGTTTAGTACGCATAGATCATCATCATACAGGAATTACAAGTATGTCTGCTCGCACGTCCTCACTAACAGTGACACTGGCGCTCGTATCACTTCCGTTACTAACAAAGTAGTAGAAGATCTCTCCCCCCTCTTGCGTCAGCCGGCTAGCACACAACGTGATGATATTGCATCAGATATTGAGTGGGCTAATTTTGTCTTTAAAAAGTTTGCAATTCTCTATTATCATAAGCAAAATATTTCAATTTTAGAGGAGGCCCACGTTCTCCAAGCATAATGATGATGATCATATTAAATGGATTTTATTTCTTCCAATTACCTGAATAATCTAGACCGTACAGCGTACCCCTTGACTTAGACTGTAACTTTAGATTTAAATGTTCATATTCAAATATTTTATTTAACATTTTTATTTCTTGACTTTTTACTTGTACATCAGGAATATAGGCGTGATGGTACTCTTATGTTATGTCTTAATATACGCACCGATAAATAGCGAAGAACTCGATTTCCACTCGCGACTCGAAACAATAAAATTAAATGGAACAGAGTAAGTACTTCTTGGAATTGATATATCAGTTAATTATGTTAATGGAGAAAAAATGGAATAAGATAAAGTAAGTTCATAATCTCGGGAAACACTGCAGTAAAATTTTCAAGTCCAAGATAATAGAAACGTGAATCATAAATTGAAATGACCCGTAATTTCAGCCGCCCTGTACCTGGTGTTTGGGTACAGTTTAATGGAGACCATCCACTATTTATACTATACTATAGTTAATTAAAGTGATACGCATGAACTGCTACGCCAATTGGTGGTCAGTGCTAGAACGTGATGCAATAAAACTGTCTCCGGAACTATCTTTAAATGATTATTTTAGTTTAGAGGAAGATATAGAAATAAAAAAAAAAAAATTAAATGATCTGCTCTTGTATACCTTTGCCCTATATTGGAGTCTTCTATCTTCTGACTGGCCAAGCTCTATACGTTGATAGGAATTATGTATAGATATTGTGTAGCATATAGCATACCACAGACAAATAATTCACAAAGGACATTTTTCAATGTAAGTACATAATATGTCGTCCGTCATCGGTACGCTGCAATGGTTAGATTACCTAATATTGTAAATGTGATATCGAAAATTGCTTTTTGCAATCTAACGACATGCATGAATGAAGAAGGGTTAAGTAGGGGTGGATATGTTTTATATTACAGATTTAGTCGGCTAATTATAAATTAAAAGAAGTAGATATATAAAAAGATTGGGGTTGCGCTTCGAAGGACCAAAATCCATCATTTGAAATTATACCTAACCGTATCTACCATGCCAAATTATGTATTTTGAATAATTGAAAACATAAACTTCATCCCTCTTGTTCATATCGGTCATGTAACGGCACAGGGGGTTCAAATTGTATTATGAATGGTACCGATCTAATAAATGATCGCAGGAAGAGTGCCTAATTACCTACAACTGGACAGATCCACGTGATATTATTAAGCCACGAGCCCCATCATTAAGCCAATGAAGCGGTATTATTATAATTGCCTGTAATTTAAGACAACTCATAAAAAACTGTCTGACATCAAATAAAAATTTTCCGTTCAATATTAAGCAAAGTTTCCTCAATTTACCCGTAGGTAACCGTAATTACTTCGTCCTACAAATAACCACCGGTTATTTCGTAAAGTAGGTACAGTCAATCATTGGTAATCTCTTTAGTAGTTCATACATAAAATCATTAACACGACTACAGCAGCTCTAGACATGTTGTCGCCTGCATCTAAATATATACCTTACGTAAGTTTCAGCACTATACTTATCGATACACTGAAGTGTTTTTATCTTCTGTAACAACAATCAACGTTGTACTAATAGATATAGTGTCGTTTTTCCCATAAGCCACGTTGGAGATAAGGTCTGACCTCGAGATATCGGAGCTAGACGTCAATGCCTTTGTTTTTGTTGTTCGTGTGTATCAGGCTGATAGTCTTAGGTAATGGCTAATCGCTGATAAGCTGCTAAAAGGTGACAAACAGCTGTTATTTTGTAAGACTAGAATACAATGGCATATGTTGTAATAACTTGTACAGGGCATTAAACTTATCGCTGTTTTGTAACCCCTTATAGATACTTCTAATATCACATATTATCTTTAGAAGAATTATACTTTTCAATAAATCATCGTAAAGAAAAAGCCTTATAAAATCAACCGTAAGATGTCATACCTAAATTCCTGTAGAGTAAGCAGACCCTCATATAATGCTTCCACTGAAGCCAAAACATAATATGAAAAAAAAAATTTGACTAGCATATTATAAGATTTTTTTGCAATTCCAAGTAGACGTAAGGTCATCTATTTGGATTTTTTTAAATAACGTAAATTAGACTTTTGATCTAAAAGACCTCTATATTTTTTATTTAAAAAGTCTATAAAAAAAGATTGGTATCGTTTTCCAAACACCAGGCAAGCATAATTGCAAGCGGATTTAATTCCAGCTGTGTCGACAGTTAGCTCGAAACCATACTAGTGCTTTAGATACAAAAACTACAATTTGCGTAACTGAGCTCATTACGCAAAATAATATCACATAGACGGAGAAATGCTACGATTTCTACTGTAATCCACTTTTATATAAAGAAGTCATAACGAAATAAACAGCTAACAACATGCATGAGCAGTTTCAGATCAGAAGTGTACCTATTATCTCTTAAAGAATTTCATAAAGTTACTCTACCTCTGTGAAGTTTTTCGAAATGTATGTACTAGACATTTATAAAGACCGTTATAAATCTTAAATAATAAGCATTAGATCGTACTTATAAACTTTAGAAAGCCTCGTTGAATAACCAATAAATTTTCATTCATCATTATTTAAAAACACAAGGTAATTCACACTACTTATAGAACTAGTTTCATATCTACATAAAGTACTAAAGTGTGCAGCCAACAATAGATAATTATAGCAATCTTGATATTTCTGTTCAAGTATGTCTGGTCTGCTCTATAAGTGACTTGATAGATACTTGACAGTACTTCAGTTGAGGGTATTTGTAATAAGTATCACGTATGAATAGTTGATTGTTCAAGTACTTTTATACATAATATATAGACCAGACGTAGTGGCTATAAGGAAGACAATTGTCAATTGAGAAATAATTTCAATTAATCATGATCTAAATATAATGGAGGCAATCAATATGATAGCATCTACTTTGGCAACGTTTAAGATTTACAAAATAGATGAAATTATTTTAAAGACCAATAATAATCTACTAGAATCATTCTTTGAAATAATGGTCTTTAGGTTGTGAGACAGCAGGATTATTTTATTATGAAAATGATGGCAACTGAAATATCATGTCATTGACCTCTAGTAATCAGACTAGTAAGAAAATGAAAAATTAGGTAAAGATAAATAATAAACAACACAATATCCTGTTTAGCTATTAGAATAAGGAAATTAGCAATTGGTCCTTCTGTGCGTATAGTTAATTCACTGTCCAATCATTGACCTCTAGTAATCAGACTAGTAAGAAAATGAAAATTTAGGTAAAGATAAATAATAAACAACACAATGGCCTGTTTAGCTATTAGAATAAGGAAATAAAAAATTGGTCCTTCTATGCGTGAAGTTAATTCACTGTCCGATTGTTGTTCTATTTTAACTACTACACATGGATATCGATATATACTTATTTAACACAATGTCATTATCTTGACATTGTGTTAAAAATACAAAATGTTACCTGTTCCCGTCTATTTTCGTCTCGTAGGTATAAATTTTTCATGGTCACAGTGGACTTGACACCTTCACTCTTGCTAAGGTCGACGAACGATGCTCTCATATTGGTTAAAATATCGAGATCGCTACTGTATAAACTGAAATTGTAGATAAATGAACATAACTATGGTTAATTAGCACTATTACATTGCCTTGCTAAAAATTAAGGATGGTTCTAGAAGACCTTACCGCTACCGAATGATTGTCTAAATATCTTAAAACATTGTTGTCATATATTACTAGAGAAAGGTTAAAAAGATCTAAAGCTGAAGTAAACAACACATGTTATCCGTTGATATTTTTGTTCGGAGGTCGGGCCACACGTCACGTACACCCCACCGCTATAAATTATACCACACGACTGTTTACATCAAGGTAATTTCAACCTTATGTCGCGCATTGTAGAAGAGATAGTCGTGTGAAATTTTGGTAAGATTTGTGGCAATATGCGAGGGTTCATCGCTACAGTTTTGATGGCAAAAAGTAATTACTATAGTGTCACTTTGAAGTGAGAATCTTTAGGTGTTTACGCAAATTGTTGTGGTGAACATCCTGACATCAATTGCTGCCGATAAAAGCGTTGATAGTTGAGAGAAAATATTTTCATAAGATTCAACGAAAATATTTGTTAACGTATATTTCAAGTAGGATTTACGCTAAAATACACAACTGATTTATTCCATACTTCAAAAACACTTGGTTATAATTGAATTGCGTCAACATTAAAGTGAGACCTTAAGAAGGATTTGAGATTACAAATAACATATTAATATAGAAACACAGTGTAATAACCTTAGATGAGACCTAAATTTGCAGACAAGGAAAACATAATTATAGAAATTGGACTAAAATGTGATATAAGTGTGATATGTATCCAAAGATTTATAGTGGAAAAATTGTCCGCACAAAATTTATTTCATTGTCATATACATTTCATAATCCGAGATAGTGGGAGCTAACATTATTTTCATATATCTACTTAAAATAAATTGTTGGTCTTCAGATCCAACAGATTTTATAAAGGTCATAGAACTCAATAAACAAGAAGCGTGTCTATGACAATAGTTGTTCTAAGTAGGTTTTGAACTCACGACCTCCTCGACCGCAAGTCGAAGCCCTTGGACTATTCTCATTTGAAAAACAATCCACCTAACTACAGAAATTAGTTCATCACGTACTTACTAAGTATTTAAACTCAATTAAAACAAATTTGAAGTTTTTGTCACTCATTATTAATTAGATATTAATAATTCTTGCAAAATGCTTGTCGAACTGTAATAATATTAGCCGTGACATACAAAAATTTAAACAAAAACTGTATCAAAATTAGCTCAGTCGATTAGCTTTGTCAACACTTAAAACATTAATTAACAAGACAAGTTTCTCATATAATTTATGAATCGCGAAATTAATCTTTTGAAAATTCCGGTTTTGATAAAATAATAAGAATTTCTTTAACTCATCAAAGTACGTCATAATACATCTGGAAACAGAAAGGAGATCCGTGAATGAAAACAGTGATAAGAAGAACATAAACTGATAATAATAAACTGTCAGACTTGTACGTTTATGTCATGTTTATTATTAGGAAATGATATACTGACTTACATAATGCATTACATTCGGCAAAGTAAGCACTTCCCGCAAAACATCAGTGAAATCGTATATCGTCCTCTTACTGCAAGGACCAATCTCGAATTGGTCCTTGCGATAAATATACAGGCGGGTTTTTGATTATTTAAATAAATTTTTTAAATCAGAATAATGAGTTAGCCTGTGACCCAATTCCGACTTGACTTCGACTTCTGGGACAGCCTGTATATATAATTATTATTGAGGTGGAAATATTGCATCTTCAACATAGAATTAACAAACACCTACAAATTTACTACTCATTCATTATACATTTTTCTTACACCACAATATGCTCACCCATCTCCAGTTCAAGTAAATGCAGTACCTAAATAAAATATAAATTAAAATAATTGAGTTCATAGTTTGCGTACGTGAGGACCGCCACGGTACAACTCCACTAAAGATATAATTATCGCGAGTACTGGGTATTTCGGGAGATGACTGACTTGTTGCAAACAAAAGAAAGGCATTGTACAATACAGCTACTGAACTTGTATTATTGGTATGATTGTCTGTTTTTGACCTTTTATGTTACATGTGTAAAACTATTTAGCTTGGTTTCCTTTTCTGTTATTTTCTTTACTTTTTTTTTATTATTTAGCTATATCACAGATAATAGAATAGCTACCTATATTAAGACACATACCACATAATGCATTTACTGTCTCCAATCGTCAAGTTAGTTTTAAATGGTTCCTTTTCATATTTATCATTAATTATTACCTAAGATTACACGTCTTTGTACTTATAATCAAAGAGATGAGCTGGCTCTCAGATTTTTATCAATAGATATTGATATCTATACCTGTACCATATTATATTCCTATTTCTTACTCAATAAATATATATTACAGTTAACTTTACGAGACATGTCATGACGCCGCACCCAGGCCTGGACCGGTCGCACAAGACCAGTTCCTGCCAGGACAAGTTCGAACATGTTGACATACAAACCTGCTAGAGCCATCTTCACGACCGATCCTTTAAAAGCATATAGGTATGTTAAAATATAAAAGGAAGCATACAAAACTTTGGAAAGATGAAAGCACTTTGGTTGAAGATAAGTTTCGTGTTTCATTAGATAATATAAATAAGATAAGGTGAGGTACGTCATAAAATGCTAATGAATAGAAAATTCAAATGGTGAACTCGTAATTTTTAATAAGTGATATAATTCTTTAGCATGTGGTTATAAGAATAGAGTAACAAAATGATTGATAGCCATTAATTGGTACAAGTCGAAAGCACCTTAATAAGATGAGTAAACTGTAAGCTGAAATTATCTTCAAAGAAAACGTTAATGTTAGGTAGGTATTTAAGCTTAAGCTTTTAGGTGACTTAGGATAACTTAGAAATCGCAACCCAAAAATTGATCTTCATTCTACAATAGAAGACGCGTAACCATTTAAATGACAATTATTAGAACAGTTTCAAGCTCTTACCGACTTAGACACTAAACTAAAAGAATATTGTAAATCTGCGAGCATATTTTTAATTGTTTAATGTCTCCAAAATGTGCGCAAAAAATTCGCAGGCCTGAAATATACCTACGGTCCTTATAATTGAAGAAGTGAGGGATGGGGATGATTTTGGCGACAGCCGGTCATTATAACGAATCTGGGTAAAAAACAGACCCGGCTGGAGGTAGGGACGGATTTTTTTAATTTCGCAAGCTGCCTTGGACTTTGCCGAGTATTCTGATGTTACTTCATATTTTTGTTGAATAAAATAATGTTTGAATACCTATGTTTATAGGTGAGTATAAGAAATAAAATTCCGATAAAAACATGTTAGTAAAAAAAATATTTCAAATTCCCATTTTGCCATAAGCCGTGGTAAATATACTACAAACATTAGTTTCGCGATGGAATCAAATCTTAATCTCAAACAACTGCCGAGAAGTATCACTACCTACTGGGCAAACCGTTAGGGCCAATTTATCAGATTGTGTTGGTGCTTCGAGTCGTGTAAGAAGAAGATTCCGGCTCGTAGCATTCAATTTAAATGCATAGCAAAGACAAAATTAAAAAATGTAGATGTTAACATTACTAATGACAGTTGACTTTATTAACGACCTCATTTTATACAACAATTATAATGTTACAACCTTTTATAATTATATCAAAGTCAAAATGAGGTTAATTTGTTTACATTTTATGTAACGAGTAATTAATTGAAATTGGTCAATTATACTTTATTAGATCTGATATATAGCAGTGTGCTGTGACGACATTCCATGCGTGAAGATCTGAAAAACGCGGCCTGAAGCAGATTCATGCAGTAATTGCCCCAAATACTTATTCTAGAAAGACAAAGGAAGTCTAGATTAAATTCTAATAATAATATAAGGAAAACTCTCTTGCCAACTGTCTACGTGACGTTTGGCAGATGTGTTGAAGATAGATGCGAGATGTAATCTACTTAAGAGTGAGAGGGAAAGCAGATAAGAGTAACCAGCTACCTGTCCTTGTTAATGTTTAAGGGTGCGTTTATTATTATTAATTGTTTTGTAGCGACTATTGTGCGTAACGCTTGTTTAGCGTTGTGCCCAGTGGGGATTCCGAAGTAATAAATATATTTATCAGTTCCTTATTTGACATTGAAGGCGTAATATTGACGGAACCTTTGTTAAGAGAAAATTACTTACTGAACTTATTGATCGCTATGCAGTGACATGAGTATTATTGTAAAAGAATAAAGTATATTTTGCAGGGGCAATTTGTTATCATACTCAAAGTAAGGAACTAAACTGGTCAACCGATTTGCAAGCTTAAGCTTGAGTAAGTACTTGCCGCGGTCAGTGCGTACATGGGTGACGATACTTAGCACATCGATATTTGTTGATAGTCTGTAGTATGGCATGTAGGAATAAGTGTTCAGTACCTACCTTTAGGGTGTAGAAGGATTATAGTAACTAGGTACTGACGCGTCATTACAATAATATTCACTTTAGTCACGAATTGTCATCATGAACTGGGAATCAAATGCAAATCCTCAAATTTTTTTATCCTCGGGGAAAACAATGAATTGCTGTATAAAAGACTAGCTTCTGCCCGCGACTTCGTCCGTGTAGAGTGATGATATATAGCCTATAGCCTTCCTCAATAAATGGGCTATCTAACACTGAAAGAATTTTTCAAATCGGACCAGTAGTTCCTGAGATTAGCGCGTTCAAGTAAACAAAAAAACAAACAAACTTCAGCTTTATATATTACTATAGATTAGTATATAGATATGGGAGTAATAATGACAGTAATAGGGTGCACATCTTCTATATATATAAAAGAAAGTCGTGTTAGTTACTTCATTTATAACTCAAGAACGGCTGAACCGATTTGGCTGAAAATTGGTGGAGAGGTAGCTTAGAACCAGGAGACGGACATAGGATACTTTTTATCCCGTTCCCGATACTTTTTATTCCACGGGGGCGAAGCCGCGGGCAGAAGCTAGTTATTAATAAAAAAACACAAATTTAAAATCTTTAACTTTATAGGAATGTCAAGTACAATAATATTTACAATAGAAATAATTTGGAACTTTACTTCAGTAAACTGTATTAAGTACTTATCTAAGTTAAAGTAAATAAACTAACGTACCTATAGCTATCGATCAATTAACTTAATCAGTTATTGAAAACAGACAAAGAACATAAAATCACTGCATAAAAATAAAGAAACATGGATTTCAAATTCAATAATAAGTACCTACCTATTCACTTTTAAGGGTAACAATTTAAAAATAGTGGATAACTTCTAAGGTTCAATGAAATTAATAATTTTAATTTGTGCTTCAGATCGTTCATAAGCTATCTAGAAATTGGGTAATGAATTGATATTCCGCCGCATCTTAACGGATGGCCGACGTCAATTTATGAAACTGAATGAAAAAGAAAGAATTGGAAAATAAAAAGTCGCTTAACTACAATTATTATTATTGTGAAATTACCCTAGCACCTTTTAATATTTGCAGTATGCCATTCGGGTCATGTACAAAAAAATATTAGTCATAGGTACTGCACCAAATGCTAGAAACACAGTCGTGTATCCAAGCTTCTGCTTAACTCTTAGCGTTTCTTTATAAATCAGTCTCACTATGATCTCCGAGCCTATCAGTTTCCTTACCGCTGACGCTGTCTTCATCTTTGAGTCCGACCTCCACGATCATATTCACAATCTTCGGCTGCAGCATTAAGGCCTTCTGTGGCGGTAGGCTCCTCAGCAATGACGCGATATACTTCCCAAAATTATCGTTAGTATCATCGTTTCTGTGAGTATGGGTCCCGTTATGGACAAATACTTGGGCTTGGCTTAAAGGTTCGTTTGGTAAGTTGCTCGAGGTGGACCGCCTTCGTCTCTTCGCTCGGGAGTCGTTTGACAGCTCTTCGCTTTCACTGGGACATGGCTCCGTTTGGGTAAATGTGACCTCTCTGGGGGTGCTAGTGGTGGTGGGTGTAACGCTCTCCTGCGTCTGAACCAACCAGTCCTCCTGTCCGTCACTCTCGTAATATTCCACCTTGATGTCGGTTACCTTTCCTTTTCTTCGTCTCGGCTAGAAAATAAAAATTTAAAATCAAATTACAATAATGGGCGCATAGGGTAAATGTACACGCGTTGACACATAGGTACTGTCAGACACTAGGTGTGTACACACACACAGGATACACAGTATGCGCTTTGCACGACCCCTATACCGTGGCAATAGCGTTGATTTTTGTATTGCAACTGTGTAACTTTATTTATGTTGTTGTGGGTACTAATTAAAAATTAAAAGTAAAATAGCCTTCAAAAACTAAGGCCCACTTGCACATACTTCTTAAAGGTGTTTAAATTGTATTTAAACACGAAATTTCTATGAAAAAATGTATTTAAATGCAACTAGTCTGCAATATTTTAAAAACTTCTTAATATTTTTTGCTTAAAATGGTAAACTTTTATCATTGTAAATGATAGCTATGTTCTTATAAAACCATTTAAGATTACGTCATCATAGTTAAACTTCTTTTTCCGACGAAACATTGACATAAGTTTACAATTTTAAAAACTGTCATTGATTTTTTCTGTGACACAGAAATCACTTCTTCATTTTGAACAAAAAAAAACTATTTTTTTTCAATAAAAAAAAAAGTTTATTAATAATAATAAGCTCAAATATTTTTTAACAATTATTTTAATGTTGACGTCTGTACTTCAGCGGCAGCGGTATAACAGTAGTGCGTTTGCGGTACAGAGCTGCGCGCGCGTTCATTGCCTCTCGCTCACACTCATTCAAATTAATTCAACCACTACTTGTGGCCATTTTTCGAAAAATAATCATGATTGGGTTTTCATGTACGGAAATAAATGCAGAATAAGTAACTAGCTATGAATTGTGAGGTTAGATTCACGCCGAGCTAGCTATCATTTTTTTTCATTTTATTTGTGTTTATTTAGAAGAAACAACTAGGAGAATGCCTATAGTTCTGTTAAGTATTCTTTAAAAAATAAACAGTACTGCACGAATAGACTGCCGAATCTTACGAGATACCAATTTATTACTAAAACTTGCCAATAATTTTGAAAGTATAGGATAACCTCTTTTAAATTTATGCAGTCGGGTAATACCTACCTTGTCGCTTACTTGTGATGCTGCTGCAGGGCGCGCTGGCTGCAGGTGTGGACGGATGAACGAATCCATGAGAGGAAACCATTGTACTTTAGGCTTGTACAGCTTCGCCGATTTATCCGTCCCAACAGTGTCCAAGCTCTGCGCTATCTTCTTCAACTCCTGGCAGTAAGAGTTCCTCAGATTCTTGAACTTCATCATAACATGTCGCGCTTCGAAGTTTTTTATATTTAGTATTTCAGCTATCTTCTCTGCAGCCCTCGTTCTCTCTGACCTGTTCGGGTAGTCTTCCAATGATGTGTTCCACAGGCACTCTTCATTTTTGTACTCTTGTAATAGTTGCATAGTTTGCTTGTCATTGATGCGTAGTATAGAGTTGCGCGTGAGTTCGAACGCGTTGATGTGCGCGGAGGGCATATTCCCACGCATGTCGGCGAGCGGCGACCGCGTGCGGCGGCGGGGCGCGGGGAGGGGGGGGGGGAGATGCGCGTGCGCGTGGCAAACCCGTCTACTCGGTCGGCGTGACCACGCCTTACTGACGCCGCGCCCGCGCCGTGGTATCGCCGTGACGTCACCCAGACGTGATCGTTGTTTTTAACGAAGCGTGGTATTTTGTTTCATGTTTGGTTATCTTTGCGCTTTAATTTCTTGGAGTGAACAGGATATTAATTGTTAGGCTAAAACTGTCCATCTGTTAGTTTAACATTTACTTACGAGCGAAAAAGTAGAATAGGTACTTTATTTGAGTAAAATAAAGTTATTAAGGTAAGGTACCTCTGTATATTATCAAGACCAACATAAGTGATAAAAGAATTCATTAATTCATGTTGCAGTTCATGTGCAAAGGACAGCTGACGGAATATTTTTTTTACCATAGATCAGCTG
Source organism: Acronicta leporina (assembly GCA_947256265.1). Classification (NCBI taxonomy): domain Eukaryota; kingdom Metazoa; phylum Arthropoda; class Insecta; order Lepidoptera; family Noctuidae; genus Acronicta; species Acronicta leporina. The sequence goes on along the minus strand of OX366526.1, from coordinate 14,489,175 downwards.
TAGACAACATTTTGTGTAGAAACCCGTAACGGTGTTCACAATTCCGGGAAGTTTACGGCGGCCCAACGTCCGGGGCTATCCCGAACACCATGGGAATTGTGTTTTTTATGTTACCAAATTTATTTCGTAAAATTTGCTGCATAATCTATATATATAAAAGAAAGTCGTGTTAGTTACACCATTTATAACTCAAGAACGGCTGAACCGATTTGGCTGAAAATTGGTGGAGGTAGCTTAGAATCAGGAGACGGACATAGGATACTTTTTATCCCGTTTCCGTGGGATGTGATGACAGACCGAATTCTACGGGGGCGAAGCCGCGGGCAGAAGCTAGTACTTTATGTTATTTAAAATTACGTGATTCCTTTGGTCCTAAATTAGGCTTTTATCTTAGGAACCAGTATATAGATGAAATATTACCTACTACTAATTAACATTCCATCACTCCAACTGCCTCATTAGCCTAGTGGTCCTGAGCGCGACTGCTACGCTAGAGGTCTCGGGTTCGATTCCCAGGTCGAGTAAAATGTTATTGGGTTTTTCTTTTAAATTCCCAGTAGCAGCTTAGAGTTTGTGCCCGGTTAATGGCAATACGCTCGCCCCCTATAACATGGGACCTAAACATACCGGCGAACTGTAGGTGTACAATAATACGCCTCTGCCTAACCCTTCGGGGAATACGGCTCTATACCTAGTAGGCTCAGTAGGCTATTATTCACAGGTGTAGATACTAATCCATAGTATAAGTAGTTACTATAACCATAGGTAGCCGGTATGTTTAGATCCCAGGTAATAAATAGGTAGCGAGCCTGGAATCAAATCCCAAGTTCAAACTGCTACTGAGAATTCCATAGAAAAAACCTAATTGGTACCACTGTTCGACATGGGAATCGAAGCCAGGACCTCTAACGCAGATATCGTGCGGAGGGAGGACCTATCGACTAACGAGGCAGTTATTTATTAATAACTTGAGTGTAGCACGAAGCTTCTTGGAGATAACCCTATAGCGACCAAGAACCGGTCTTGTCCGGTTAGCTATCGGTCAAAAACCAGATATCTAATATGTATTATTATCAGTGTACAACTCGAAAACATGGTCGAGTGGTACAATTTTATTATTTACTAGCTTCTGCCCGCGGCTTCGCTCACGTGAAGCTATATCAGGAGTAAAAATGGAAAACCAAATGAATTCTTGAAATGGATTCTTTGTGTGGGCCTCTATACATCGGAGAGGTCAAGCTGTATCTCAGGATTCGTTTAATTAATTGAGATAAGAAGTTCACCAGTTATTAAGTTGGAGCATATACTTTCTAACAGTGATAATAAAATTAAAATCTATTCAGTAGTTTTTGCTCCAACCCGTACTTAACAAACAGACAAACAGAAAAGAATTTTAAAAATAACATTTTCGGATTCGGAGACTTTTATATACCATAGCTTCTGCCCGCGACTTCGTCCGCTTAGCGTGATTATATAATTATATAGTGAAATGAATGGTCGCCGGCAAGTAATGACAATTTTTCACACTCAGGACATCAGTTTGCTATAGTCCACAAACTATGTGCCAAATATACACTTTATCTAAGGTTTGAGATAGATATTACACTTTAAAATAAGAGAAAAACTATTAAAATTATAAATAACTAGTTTCCGCCCGCGACTTCGTCCGCGTGGAATAGTTACTTAGTCTTAGCGGGATGATAGCCTATAGCCTTTCTCAATAAATGGGCTATCTAACACTGAAAGAATTTTTCAAATCGGACCAGTAGTTCCTGAGATTAGCGCGTTCAAGCAAACAAACAAACTCTTCAGCTTTATATATTAGTATAGATAACCCACGTGTTTTTTTTTAAATATCTTCAATGTACAGACACAGCTTTTTTACAATTTTATAATAGTAGAGATTTTATTCAGTTATATTTCTGTCAAATTATTTATACTTACTTACTACTTACTTACATTTTCCCAGAATAATATGAAAGTTGCGCACGCGCAGCTATAACTATGTTCCTAATTATCTATACATACATACATACCATCACGCCTGTATTCCCCGAAGGGTTAGGCAGAGGCGTACTAATGTACACCCACAGTTCGCCGGTATGTTTAGGTCCCATGTAATAGGGGGCGAGCCTATTGCCAATAACCGGGCACAAATTCCTAACTCCGAGCTGCTACTGTGAATTTCATAGAAAAACCCAATAACACTTTGCTCGACCTGGGAATCGAACCCAGGACCTCTAGTGTAGCAGTCGCGCTCCGGACCACTTGGCTAATGAGGCAATTATATTACTCAGTATAATCTGCCTCATTTGTCTCGTGGTAAGCGCGACTGCAACCCTACAGCTTCTTGATTCGATAGCAAAGTGTTATTTTAAGGATTGTCTATGAAATTTTCAATAACAGCTCGGAGTTTTAATTTGTGAATTATTAATGGCAACAGGCTCGCTCCTTTTTAAATTGGACTTAAACGTACTGGCGAACTATGGGTGTCTAATAGTACATTGCTGCCTAACCCTCCGGAGAATACAGGCTTTTAACATCAACTTATTTACTGGGCACGGGAATACTCACTTTATGTAATGTTTTTTAGGTTGTAGTCAGTCACATCACTAGACTATTACGGAACAATTCACAGGCCATCGAGAAAACCTCTCGTGTAAGTCTGTAACCTAACTTAACCTAGGTTTACCGGTTTCAAAATTTCGAAACATCAGGTGAGTTTTGTATTGGAACTCAAGACTTGTCGAGTAGCTAACATTAGCAATAGTAATCCATATAATCATACATGATTCTACTTATTCTGAAACATCCTATTTGTAAGCTGATTTCGCTGCTATAAAGATAGTAATGTCTAGACTGTTATAAAAAAGTATGGTAACGGAATTAGTGTTTCACTATCAAATACACATACTATTATCATAGCTGGGAAAGTAACTTTTTAGTTTGTCTGTGACCTTTTCACACTTATATATAAAGTGTGTGAATACAACTGCCTCATTAGCCAAGTAGTCCTGAGCGCGACTGCTACGCTAGAGGTCCTGGGTTCGATTCCCAGGTCGAGCAAAGTGTTATTGGGTTTTTCTATGAAATTCCCAGTAGCAGTTCGGAGTTAGGAATTTGTGCCCAGTTAATGACAATAGGATCGTCCCCTATTACATGGGACCTAAACATACCGGCGAACTGTGGGTTATTATAGTAGTATATTAGTACGCCTCTGCTTAACCGTTCAGGGAATGCAGGCGTGTTGGTATGTTATAATATATTTCTACGTGTAGATAGATTTCATGTTGAAGAAGGACACGGAACCTTTGTCTAACAAAAAATTAACCATGTAGTTCTTCCAGGATGCGAATGGGACCTCGAATGGAAACTAGTTTTATGCAGGGTATACTTTGTAATGGGAGGTTAAAATGTAATTTCTATTACCTTATATATTATTATATTTATACATATATTATTTACAAAAAAATATCCGTCATCTTAGATAGTGCTAACTAAGCTATGGTTTTTGTCCGATTAATCCAATCCCCAGATAGTTACTACATTTCTTTTCCCTAGAAAAGTAGTGATAGAACCGTTGTCCAATTAGATTTAAAATAATATAAAAGTATAATTATTTTCCTTAATCACGTGCTTTAAATATTAATTGTAAACCATATAATTATATAGGTAGGTATTTTTAATTGTCGCGTCTATTCAATTTCCTAATGTATAAAATGATTAATGTACCTCCCTATAGTGAATTTTATCATCTAGGTAATATATTTATCATCTAGGTAACTAATATACTCAATAAATATTATCTATTCAAATACGTCAACGAATGTGGGTCATATGTAAATACACTATAGTTATAATAAACCACTTTTGCATGAACGTGATAATGATAAGAGAAGAACAAAAATAAATATTATGTACCTACTGGCTTCTGCCCGCGACTTCGTCTGCCCATGAAAAAGTAGCCCATGTTTTATAATCCAGACTATAATCTATCTCTGTGCCAAATTTTATCCAGATCCGTTCAGCCGTTCTGGCGTGAAAGAGTAACAAACATCAATCCATCCATCCTCACAAACTTTCGCATTTAATATTAGTAGGATTATGACTATCTAGTGGGTACATATATGTGTTAGTTTTTAGATTTATTTACAAGAAAACTAGGTAACTAGCTCATAGACTTCTGCCTCTAGTCGATTCGAGTAAATAATTAATTTGGAAAAATTCTTGAATTAGTTTTTATTTTGTTATCCATTAATTTTTATAGAATTATTAGCTTTTGGAGTTGCTGGAATTTCGGAGTTGGTTCCAACCTGGATAAAAATTCTATTTGTTAGTTCATGTTATTAACTACCTGTATAGGTACTAAAAAATCAAATCAATAAATGTTTATCCATTTTAACGTTATTGATTATATTTAAAAAAACAAACTAAAAAGGTACACGCATATGCTGCGACATAATTATGTGGTCGTGTTAAAAATCTATTGAAGATACTTAATTATTTGACAGTTTTGGATACTTACCATGAATGCTGATGACAGTAGGTAAGTACCTACAAAGTCTTCATGAAATGTTATGTTATGCTGCTAAGTTCGTATTAATAGTTTATTACCTAATAAAGATCCAAAAATATTATGTTCCGGTTTGAGGAGCAATCTAAAAAGTGAAATTACTGGGTAACTTAAAAACTGAGGTGTCAAGATGACATCACGGGAGTGATACCACTGGTTTCGCTAGTGTCTATAAGTACCATAATTATTACCATGTACATTTTACTACAATAAAAAATTATGTAACACCGGCACCGGGTCGGTTTACACGAAACTGACTACCGAGGTCTTAATAACCTCCCTACGGCCGCGGCGGTATTCCCGAACCAGTGCGACATGAGAGAAAAAGGCATAGGTACTTACACATCGGTACTTAAAAGGCCGGTAACGCCTTGGTGACAGCTACAATGTCGCTGATGTCCATGGGCGGCGGCGACATACGCTTGCTGCCTCTGATATTTAAAAAAAACAGAATTATTGAGTAGAAGTCTTGTACTTATCAATAAATTTTCAAATACCCGCTAATAATTATCAAATTTATTTTAGGTCATTTTTATCTACTGGCCTAGCTCTTCAAAGACAGTAGGTATACGGTGACGTCACTTGATAATAACTTTTACCTAAGGTCTGTCTGTACCAGGAACAGTGGCACGGTTTCTGGTGCGCCCGCGCCGGTTATCTCGCGCACACAATGTCGTACGATGTTGTTTGCCTGATAGCGGCTGATAGCGCAGTGGGACACTTTATATTCGAACATTATTTACTGTATGAATAGTATATATTAAGTATACTTAAGCATGTTGTTAAGTGCTACAGACATAGAAACATAGATGGTTTAATTACCTAAGTAAAATCATTCGAAATATTTAAGCTCGGTCTACTGCGAATTCTAAAGAGTTATTTTATTTTATTTTAATTTTGATCTAATCTTGACTTAATAATTTCTTCTTTTTAATCTACATACTTGGAAATGACTGTATTGTTTTTATCTTCGCCGATTGTACTTCGATTTATTCTTTTTTGTTTTGATAACTCATACTTACTTCCTCGTTAGTCTAGTGGTTTGAAACGCGACTGCTAAGCTCGAGTTCCTGGGTTTGATCCCAGGTCGAGCTGTTATTGGGTTTTTCTATGAAATTCTCAGTAGCAGCACGGATTTTGTCCGTAAATAGGCTCGCCCCCTATTACAGAACTTTAGTTTACATTAGTAAGTACAGCTCTGCCTTATCCTTCAGGGAATAATTGACGTGATGGTAGGTATATTATGTGTTCATATAATTATTCCGTAGATGGAAAGTGTCTGAAAAAACATCACAAAAATGCTTCAAGTCGTTTTTATTCTTCTAACAAATTAGTATGAAATTCCTGGCCCTTTTGCAGCTACCATCCTCACATTCATATCTATGTAGGTATGAGCACTAAACAGATTTATTGTAAGTTCAGTGATTTAGCCCTCCACTTTGGAATTCCCGTTTACACTTTCCATCTGCCAAGACAAATGTCTAACGCATCCAAGTCAAAATAAAAAATAACCACTGCTGCCACTTTAGACAGACATCTATATCGCGTTCTGTCAAAATTCTAAATATTTATATAAAAAAAATGTTTTTCCAAAAGCTGTCTGTCATTGAACATGTAATCCCAGAATCGAGGTCTGAGATAGGCACTATCTTATCAGAATAGGTGTGAAGCAGACACCTGTGACATGCACCTTTCCTTAGCCGCACAGACGGAAAGGCTCCGTGCATGTGTCACGCACGATTTGTGACGTAGACATCACGCCATGTTCATGATGAAATATACATAGCTATGAATTAAGATGCCGGCAATTTCCTCACTCGAACGTAGGTAAGTCTTTGTTTGTGTAAGTCAATCTACCAAATGATTGAAGCGGAACCTTCGGTGTATAAGTGCCTAATTCGTGGAAGCAGCTTACTCTATCAAGTTAGGATATCACATCCAATACTCAAAAATATATTTAAAAAAAATTGAGATAGCTCTCCCTATTGCAATGCTTTCAAAAGGCTGCTAAGTCATAAGTACTAAAATTTAATGGAACACCATATTATGCACACTTAGTACCTATGCAATAAATCTTTTGACTTACTCATTACACCATAAAGAGCGCTATGGTTTACCTACATCAAATTGATTTGAAATTTAATATCTATTTGCGGTACAGCACCTACTTTAAAAAAGTATTATAAATTATTTTCTAGTTTCTCATAATCGGAGAATAAAATTCATCAATACGCCTTGATTCTTAGGACGGACTTAATGTGTCGTGACAGTGTAAATTAATTATTTTCTCAGTCGGTAGGTAGTTTGACATAAAGTAAATCTATAAGATGGATTCTCATTGATCAATATTTACCGTGTCAACCGCATTATCGTTTGACAAAATTTCAATCTCAACATTGAGCATTGAGCAACGATTGATCGAATTTGGACCAAAAAAGAGGAATCGACAGATTGACCACACAATAATTAGACATACAAAAGACATCGATTTGGGTTCAATCTGTTTTTCAAGAAGGAAGTTACCTATAGGCGTTTTAATTTTATGTTTGACATCGAGCGTACTTTACCAAGAGATGACTTCAATTCTTAACTAGGTATGCCATACAAGTTCTATACTAACTAACTCGTTTTGCGGGAAAGGGACAGAACATTCCGTCTCAAACGGTAATTCCCCCAAATACTCTGTACCTACCCTAATAAACTAAATGAACAAGAATACTACTTAGGTACAACTAAACTGAAATGAAATTCTCCGAAAAATACAGGGTGATGGATGGGTCGGCCTTCATTTGGACAGCTGCGTGATTCCTGTACCGACAATTATTCATGATTTCGTAGAAAAAAAATCATAACGTGACTGTGTTTCCTTCAATGGAGAGGATGCAAAATAGTAGCATTTAGGAGTTGTAGTAATATTTGCAAGGTGTCACGCCTACCACAAGAGATCCCATTGGGTCGAAGTGCACTGAGGCCTTGCTGCCTCGGCCCGACATAAGGTAAGATAACGTGTGACAATGATCCTTATGTGTGGATCAGCAACAGCGAGTCAGTTACAAAAACATACCTACTTACACTCTGACCTGATTATTCTTCTACTACTACGAGTTATAGTTAGGTTATAGTGCACTATGCTGGCCTACTTTGGGTTGACAGATTTCAGGAGGTGGTGAGTGGAGAACAATTGACAGTGCAGAGCAGTAGAGTAGTATGGTACGATACTGCTCCATAGTAGTATAGTACTTGTATAAATATCACGACTTCTACGTCAGCAGCAGTCAACGACAGCGCAAGCATATTATTATAATGAGTCATACTGAAATAATGAAAGTGACTCATGATAGTTAATGATGAAATTATCGACGTTGTGGCTATCGATATCCGAGAAAGTTATTGACATCCGATATCGGTTAATGAGATGATTCTTATTGTTTTTTAAATCTGGCCTTCCTGTAGGGAGCAAGACATCATGAGGGACTTTAAAACGCAAGCACAATTAACGAACATAACGTTTCTAGGTAAGTATTGTGCAGTAAATTTTATAGGAAACTGCTGTTGCCTGTGGTTAAGTATTTTTTGAGACTTAACGCATCCTATGTCTTCTCCAATGTCTATTCTATTCAAAAATGATCAAAATAGGTTTATAACGAAGTCAAAGTCAAAGTCAAAGTCAAAATCATTTATTCAATATAGACTACTAGGTAGTACTTTTTTAACGTCATTTTTACAATATAGACAGCCCCCAAAAACGCCCGCCCTTCACCGCTTCCTAGTGTTTTCGCTGGGAAGAAGAAACGGCGCAACAAACTCCCCAGCAAACACATTTCTGTCTGTTAAGTTATTAAAAGGCGTTATACAAAATAGAATTCACATCATTGTTTGGGGTACTTATTAATTTATTCATTGCTACTGTCAGCTGGCGCACATGTTATTATTATTAATTTTCAAGCAGTATTTATAATATTAGCAAGCCTCCTTTCTTTTAATTTAAATGACCATTTTAACTATTAAAACAGTGAACCTGCCTACACGAGCAATGATAATATGCGTAACTAGAACCTACAAGGCGATTCAGTTAACTTTTAAAAAGCTATAAATGTATTAAGAAACCATAGCCAGCAAGTCGACCAGTCACCACAAGCAGCACCCGTTCACGAGTATAACGCACGGATCAGCCATCACCCCCCTCGCCATTTTAGAGGGAAGGAGGTGACCCGACCAATGTCGCTACCGCAAGCAATGACATCTAAGGGAGCATGACGACAATGCAGCCAGGTTCAGATCGTATTAAACAACAATCAAGTTTAACTGTTAGCCGAGGTCACTAGTAACAACATTGTACATTCATAATTACATATAATATACAGAAAAATGTCAAACTAATAAAATTATATATCAAATCAATCAAACACATGTCAATTGTAAATGAAGAAATAAAAAAGAAGACAATCATAAAAATAAAATATTGTAAACATGTCAGTGAATTATGACGACAATAGAAACAGTGGTTACTTGTCCTGTGTTTAACATAGCAACCAGCTATTCTTATCTTCTAGGTAGTCATTCACGGTATAGTAAGCCTTTTGAAAGAGAATTGATTTAACTTTTGTTTTAAATGCTGTGAGAGGCAAATCAAGTATACAAATAGGTAATTTATTATAAAGGCGAATACCAAGCCCCACGAACGAATTGTGTACTTTTTGAAGACGGTGGACGCGAGCATGAAGCTTGTGCTTATTTCTGGTATTTAAAATGTGAACGTCGCTGTTCTTTAGATATAAATGTATGTTTTGCCTTATGTACATAATATTGGCAAATATGTATTGCGACGCTACAGTAAGAATGCCGATGGTCTTAAATTTGTCTCTTAGAGAGACTCTGGCACCTAACTGGTATATTGCTCTAACAGCTCTTTTTTGCAGAACAAACACATTGTGAATGTCTGCAGCCTTATCCCACAAAAGAATACCGTAGGACATTACACTGTGGAAATAGCTAAAATAAACCAATCTAGCCGTGTCTACATCAGTTAGCTGTCTCACCTTTCTGACTGCGTACGCAGCAGAGCTAAGTCTTCCCTCAAGACATGATATGTGAGGCCCCCATTGCAGTTTAGAATCAACAGTAATGCCTAGGAACACTGTGGACTTTACAGTATCGATAACGCTATTATTAATAACAATGTTTGGCCCTAGATTTTTTACATTAGGCATAGTAAATTTAATGCATTTGGTTTTCTTGGCATTGAGTACTAAGTTGTTTGCCGTAAACCATTGGGTTACCTGAGAGAGTGCACCGTTCACATCGTCAAAAATCTGTCTATTCCTACCCACTTTGAAAATGAGTGAGGTGTCATCTGCGAATAGGACCACATCGCAGATACTCCTTAAGTAAAAAGGCAAATCATTTATATAAACTAAAAATAGGAAAGGTCCAAGAATTGATCCTTGAGGTACTCCTAATTGCACGGGCACTTTTGACGAATTTACACCATTAACAGCAACACATTGAAACCTTTGACTCAAATACGATTGAAGTACATTAAGAGCAACGTTTTGTACACCATAATGTCGAAGTTTGCATAGGAGCGTCTCATGATTTACGCAATCAAATGCTTTAGAGAGGTCACAGAATACACCAATTGCATTCTGTGAATTCTCCCAAGCATCATAGATATGTTTTAAAAGAGCAACACCAGCATCAGTTGTTGAGCGGCCTTTAGTAAATCCGTATTGATCTTTATGCAGGAGGCTATTAATATTAAAATGTAACAATAACTGCTTGAGTAGTAACTTTTCAAAAATTTTACTAAATGCTGGTAAAATAGATATTGGTCTGAAATTGCCAATGTCACTTTTGTCACCGGCTTTGAACAAAGGAATAACTTTACTTAATTTTAGAAGGTCGGGAAAAATACCTAGGTCTACACATTTGTTAAAGGTATTACAAAGGTAGGGAGCGACAATATCGATTATAATGCTTAAGAGTTTAATAGATATGCCCCATAGATCTTCAGTGTTTTTAAGGTTTAAAGAATTAAAAACGTTGACTACATCACGTGAATTTATGTGTTCGAATTGAAACAAAAAATTGCATCGTGGCACACTACTACGCAAATAGTTCTCGGCATCAGAAGATGATGCGTTTAAGGAGCGAGTCGTAGTTATTGGTATGGTGGCAAAGAAATCGTTAAACGCTTGAGCTACATCTACTGCTTTACTTACTAATTTTTGTTCAATGACAATCTCAAGTTGATTATCACGTGTAATAGATTTGCCAGTTTCATTGTTAATAATTTTCCAGGTGGCCTTTACCTTGTTATTTGCACGTTTAATTGTATTACTAATAAAATTTGCTTTTGCAATAGTGCATACCTTTTTAAATATTTTGGAATAGTTTCTTACATAATCTAGAAACTGTGCATCAAATTTATATTTCTTCATACCATATAACTCGTATAGTCTCGCTCTACTTCTATATATACCTATAGTGGCCCATTGATTAAATGTGACTGAATTACTGTTGACATTGAAAGATTTAGTCTTAAAAATGCTCTTAAACTCGTTCTGTACAACATCAAATAAAGCTTCATAGATTTCATTCGGATTCTCATACTTTAGTATTGAAGGTGTAATTTTAGCTGTAATTTTGTCTTTGAACCGATTACATCGACTAACTGTAAAAGGCCTGTATTCAATTTTCTGTACTTTGTTTTGAATTAATAGAGGAAAAGTAGCTATTTGTCCACAGTGGTCTGAGGTCAGATCACTTAAAACTTGTTTATTAGAGGCGCCACTGTTACTAAAAATGTTATCAAGACATGTGGAAGATATAGGTGTGATTCTCGTAGGTTCAAAAAATAAATTCTGTAAATTAAATGATTTAAAAAGATTAAGAAGTCTGTTACCTAGTGGTGTCTCTTCAAGGATATTTACGTTAAAATCACCACATATTATAATACCCTTTTTATTAGATTTAATTTTATTAAGTGAATCTTCCATTATTGTTTCAAACAAATTAAAGTCACTTAGCGGGGGCCGATAAACGCACAATATAACATATCGCTCTAGTTCAACACAGGACAACTCAGCAGTGCGCTCAATAGAAAGCTTTACGATATCTAAACGTTCTTTACATTTCAACTTATTTGAAACAATTACTAGAGAGCCACCGCGAATAGCACTATTTCTGGAAAATCCGCTTTGTACAGTATAATTCTCGTCATTTAATAGATAAATTTCATGTTCTTTTAACCAATGCTCAGTTACACATAAAACATGAACATTGTAATTTTCCATAAATAAACTTAACTCTAGTTCTTTGCCAGGAAGGCCTTGAATGTTCTGATGTACAACATTTAAACCATGTGACCAACCTGTTGTCCCTCCTGGTAGTTTAAACTACTAGGTCCAGTCGTATTGATGTCAGTATTATAACTGACGATAACCGTAGGTGATTTAAAAGTCACCGTGTATAACAAATTTAAATTGTAAGCCAAAAGTTTAGCTATTTGTCTCTTACATCTAGGCGGCAGATACATGGTATCATTAGTCAATATAAAATTACTAATAAATTTATTAGAATCAAAATAAATAATAATGTCATTATGACGGCAGGTTATATTATAAATAAGCATATTCAGGTCATATATATACCTGTTTTGGTCTCGCGTTAGCTTTGTTGAATAGGGTAAGGCACACATTATAAACTTACAGTGGGATTTTTCATTCATATCAAGCATCAAACGGACACATGATACTATATGCTTCTTCGTAACAGCCAAACCATTGCCATATAACAGAATGACAGTTGAAGTGGAGTCTACTAAAGTCAATTTAATATTATTAATTAGTTCACTATAGCTAGCACCAGGGAAACAATTATTTAAAACAGGTTGTTGAGAATAGTGGGTGAGCAAACTACCAAACCCTTGACCTATTTGATCTGAAAAAATATATGTTTGTTTACTCAAAGGTGATTTGCTCAAGACTGAACTTGTAACATTATCACAGTTGCCTAAAGGTTGCACAGCTTCAGGAGTTGGTATCACAGTCTGAGGCTCAGAAAGTTGCTTAGAGTGGGCGCAGGCACATGTAAGGTTATTTGTCAGCGACTCATACCTCTCTGCATTGTATCTAACTAAATCTACAAGCTCACCGGCCTCCAGCATGCGTTCACTCAGGTCTTGTTGAGAAGCTTCATATTTACTGAAAATATTCCTAAGATTATTTTCCCTGAGTAGTAACTCATCCTGTAGGCACTGTATGTCAGCATCATAAAGGTTCCTACACAATTCTAGTTCTTTATGACAGTTGTCCAACGCATGATATAAATTAACATTATTTTTACTAAGAACAATATTTGTTTTATAAACATTATATCTTTTCCTAGACCTGTGTATTTTTTTTATTAATTTGTTAATTCTAATATATTTTTTAAATTTGTTATGACTTGTTAACAATGTGCATTTATTAATACTCTCATCCTTGGTCAAGTCTATAGTTACCGTTGCCACCCCACATACTGGATCACTCTTACCAACTAACTCATTATAAAGACTACAGGTGTTCGTGGTCTGTATGTTTGCCTTAAATGATTCAAGATTAGAGATAATCTTGTAGGCTTCGCTCAATTCACATTCCAGCTCTGATGTACGTTTCAATGCCTCCTCATGGGTGTCCATGCACTGTTGAAAGTTTGACACAATATCCCGGAGTTGTTGATGTTGGTCAAGTATGTCCATATGCTTGATGTGTAGTTCGGCCAACTGGTTCTTCAGCTCAGTGTTTTTGTCAACAATCTTTTTCACCTCCACCTCACTGTCATCTCGTTCATGTAGCAGTTGATTGCATAGGTTTTTGGAAGACTCCAATTCCTTCAATGCAACCCTCAATTTATCCTCCATGGATGCAGCTCTGCGAGTCAACATTTTGACCAATTAACCTCAGAGGCAACTGGAATGTGTAAAAAGAAAGCTGAGTATTTAAAATATATGAGAGATTGAGTGCAGAAGCCTAGAATGGCTAGTGAGGAGAAAAAAAAAGGTACTTAATAAATTAAGTTTATTTTAGTAATAATAAAGTGACAAGTGGGTAGGAGTATTAATCAAAGAAATGGGTTAACTAATCAAAATTTTGACTAATCCTGGTAAATTTGCTTGCTGCTTATATTGTAAATCTGTTTTTTTAGTTCAAGAAACAAAATAAGAGGGACTGTTCACAATATTTTTATGTTAGTAATAAGGATATTTATATTTAATACTTATATAGTCCGTTAATTTATAATTTAGAGGACTATTATACTTATAATAAAACAATATTAGGATTCAAATTGAGTTGTCTACTTTTTATGAGATCTTTTGTGGTATAAGTGCAACTGTCATTGTGCAAGTAGGTATTTGCTAGTTGTTCAGCAGAATGGAAATAATAAAAACTGCTGTTATTATAGTTGCAAATAGTTTCGATTTTATGGGCAGTCTTAGGTACGTGTAAAGATAAATAATAATAAAATACTCCCCGGGTTTCACGAAGGTTCAAATCCGTCCGTTGAGATGACAGCTGCTACAAGTTGCTCGATTTTCTCACAGATTTTGCAACGTAACGATTCACAAACACTAATCCATGGAACTGATAATTGTATCTACAGAATTTGATAACAATATGTAATGATTATTACGAAAAAACATTTTTTTAAGAATAATTATATATGAAGACCGTTTTATGACAACCGGTCGCAAGTGTTGCCAACCCCGTTACCGACGTTAAAAACAGACAGATAGAGAGAGTTACTTTTGCATCCATTTGTAATATTAGTATGGATGTTACTCTGTATAAGGTGGTTGGTTTAAAATGGCCAAGCTCGGTTGACTGTATTTCCAAGATCATCATACTTCAAGCTTTTTCCAAAGTATTTTGTGGTGGACTTGATGTGGTCGATATTGACGCGAAGCAAATGCTAATAGACTTCAGCAATCAATTTCCATTGTAATCATCCATCAATATATTATAATTCAGCCACATTTAATAACTGATCTGACCTATTAGAATGAGGATTTCACGTTTCATTTAACACTTATATTTCATTTACACTCATAATCAACCCTACTCCGCCATTAGTCTCCAGAATACCCCTACGCCACACATTAACCCTTCGCAACTCTAAACCGCGAGAACGACGATACAAGATCACTCATTTACGAGCTGGCTCTGCGGAAGGCAAGGCTATAACAGGCTATAACTCATTGAGATACTGCAACGCGCAATGAGTCTTATCCCCGAAATTTGGGGTTACTTATCTTAAGATAGGGATTACTTCCGTATCCCGGAGAAGAGTAGGAAGACAACAGAAGGTTCACCTGCAAAGTACATATAATGACGTTAATGCCAAAATATTCTGAATAAAAAATACAATTGGTTGAACAGAATTTGAATTTGGAAAAATATAAACTCAATCATGATTTTTATTTTAATTGGTAAAATTACAAGTCCACCCTTGAATCTATTAGTTGTTTTGAGTTAGCCTTCTGCAGATATTTTAATGTGGTAATTCCTCATTCGTGGTGCGTTTTACGACATCTACCGTTAACTCGTGCCTCTCATAAAGTTGATGTTAATTAAACCTACAGTCTTAATATACTGCCATGAATATATGTAGGCTAGGTATAGTAATGTAGTGTGAGAATAAAAATAAAAATTATTACAATTTGTCTGTGTATTTCTTTTTTCTTCTATCTCATAGACTATAATAAAGAAGTTATGGCTGGTACTATGCGGGCTGATATGGTTTTTTTATGGGATAGGGGAGCAAACGAGCAGACGGATCACCTGATGGTAAGCGATAACCGCCGCCCATGGACACACGTGACACCAGAGGAGTCACAAGTGCGTTGCCCGCCTTTTAAAAGGGTTTCCGGTAACCACATTCACTCGGCTAAACACAACGCAAGCGTTGCTTCACGCTGGTTTTCTGTGAGGCCGTGGTATCACTCCGGTCGAGCCGGCCCATTCGTGCCGAAGCATGGCACTCCACGTGGTGTCTTTAAAATTGGCTGAATGTATGCGATTAGCCCGACAGGACATTATTGGCATTGGCGCCAATGCAATGACGGTGGAGACACGATTCGCCTGGCATGGTGTGTCCAAAGCTTTGACCGGATCTCTGTGAATCTTGGCACAGCTAGCTGGATTAGCGCGCACAAAGTTTTTGCAATAATTATACGATCCCACTGGTCTGGCTGTGGTGACAACTTGATAGGGTCTATATGATTCTCTCGGCGTGCCCAAAGTTTCTTATCTAGTGTGGTATACACTCTGGCCTCGTTAGTCTAGTGGTCCCAAGTGCGGCTGCTACGCTAGAGGTCTTGGGTTCGATTCCCAGGTCGAGCAAAATGTTATTAGGTTTTTCTATGAAATTCTCAGTAGCAGCTTGGAGTTTGGAATTTGTGTGGAATTACATGAGACCTAAATATATCGGCGAACTGTGGGTGTACTACATTAAGTGCGCCTCTGCCAAACCCTTCGGGGAATTCAGGCATGATATTATGTTATGTTAATAGCTAATTCAATATTGACACCACAAGCACAATTAACAACAGTTCAATCGATTGTCGGAGCTAGTAAATGGACACTGTCAACACTGTCCGTCTGGTTTGATTTATTAGCCGTAGTTCATCCGAGGGTCTCTCCCCAAACTATTGGTATACTATCGATAATGACATCGCAGCGATATTTGATAATAAATAACGGTCACTTATCTTTTCCGTTAATGTAAACAGAATAATTCTAACGCTATTAATAAATATGTAGTTATCTTTAAACTACGATATCGTATCGGCGAAAATAGACCTTAAAACTAATGGTTAAGATAGGCCAAAAGCTGGCAGGGACGCATTCTTGTTTAACTGTAGTGTCAAAAAATCTAGCCTCTCCAAGTTATCCAATCTACAACATAAATACACAATATAAAACGTCACTTATGTAATCTAAAATAACACTCTGTATATCAGTAGTATATGATATACAGGCTGCTCCCGAACGATGCAATAAAAGCAAGGCGGTGCCACCTGCGCAGACTCGTAAATTCTCGAATCATTTGTGTGATTGTTGAAAGAGTGGGTTCAGACGAGCGGATTTCGAGAATATAGAAAAAAATGAAAGTACTTACATATCACATTCAACATACCATCACGCCAGTATTAGGTACCCGAAGGATTAGGAGAGGCATACTTATTAACGTACACCCACGTTTCCCAGATTTGTTTTAGATTTGATGTAATGGGTCGAGCCTATTGCCCAAACCGACACAGATCCCAAACTCCGAGGTGCTATTGAAAATTTTATAAAAAACCCCAATAACACTGCTCGACCTGGGAATCGAACCCAGGACGTTTAGGAGGCACAGTATATGTAGAATACGGCTGGCAACGCACTTGTGACTCCTCTGGTATTGAGGATGTCCACGGGCGCGGGCGGTTGTAATTGCTTACCATCAAACGATCCGTATGATTAAAGTAGGATATTTTTTCGGTCTTGATATAAAAATATTTACAGTTTGCAAAGTATTAAAGCGGCTGTACCTAATAATGCCCATAATATAATAGCAAAAAAAAAAAATGTTTTAAACCTTATAAAATTGCAACAGTTGGCTTATCAATTGTCGTCAGCGAGAACGTTGGCGTTTATCATTAACAACCACTTAGCAACAACATTTTTTCCACAATTCAGAACATTATTTATGGGCTGTACAACCACGAGCATAAATATCTATACACTTACAAAAAAGCATTTTTTCGTGAAATGATGATTGCAATTTGAATCATAATAATACTAATATCATTGGTTGTAGCATTGGTATGAAAAATACTGTATTCGTAGCACCATGAAATTTCAATTAATACTTTAAGAGAAAATCGCTTTAAAAAATTGCCAAGTTTATACAAATCTGCGCTCGTGACTGTACATTTAACTTCAATATTTTAAAAGTACCTATTTAGGTAGTGATAAAAAAACTGCTAATTCATTAATCGAAGCTCGTTAGTGCCCTGAGCTCAAGAACAATAGCTTTTGCATTATGTATATCTGTAATTTGTTACCTGACTAGTTAAAATGCCACGTTTATTTGTTAAGAACACCTGACTCCAGAAAGCAAATAAGTATTTTATAATAATTTCATTTTGGTACCCAAATGAATTATGGTTTTGTATAACTACTGATATATATCAGGATTTGTATAAAATTTCACAGATAACATATCTAAGTATACTAATATTATAAAAAGGAAACATTTGTATGTATGTAACGAATAAACTCAAAAACTACTGAGCTGATTTCAAAAATTATTTCTACATTTGAATGCTACATTATTCCAGATTAACATAGGCTATAGAATATTTTGGAAAAAGTTTGGGATCCACCCGTACGAAGCCGGGGCGGGCCGCTAGTCAATAAATATACTTACCTATATGAGATTAAACTTAAATTTTAAATTAAGTAAAAAACTTAAATTTTAAATCTTAAATAAGATTAAACTTTTAAATTTATTATCTAATATCCTTTCCCTACCCGATGCAACTACAGTACTTCTTTGCAACAGCTAGCAAAAAAACCACATGCGCCATAAAACCCTAAGTGCCACAAAACCGCAGCGTTTGGCCCGCCCGTGTGCTAGTCCCCAAATGTAGGTAGGTAGCCGAGTCCCTTCAATAACGCCTACTCATCGCCGAGCCATGATGATGCAATACCCTGGCACACAAGATGGCGCCCCTAACTGAAGGAATGCCAGGTACTAACGAGAACCCCGAGTTGGTAACCCCTGACAAATTACTTGGTAAGTTTAGGTTTGGCGTTTAAGAAATTACTTCGAGGAACATTGAAGTGAGGCAAAGATGATGTAGTATGGGTATGATTAGAAAATAAACTTACACGTGACATAACTCACCATCACGCCTGTATTTCCTGAAGGGTAGGCAGGGGTGTACTAACATACCTACACCGCTGCTACGTTAAGATCCCATTTGATAGCGAGCAAGCCTGAATATAAACGAGCACAAATTCAAACTCCTATCTGCTACTAAGAATTTCAAAGAAAAATCCAATAACACTTTACTAGACCGTGGAATGGAATCTAGGACCTCTAGCATAACAGCCGCATTCTCGACCAGTAAACTAATGAAGTTATTTTAATCGTTATTCAATCGCTTATTAATTAATCACAGATCTGTCTCTGTAATTAATTGTTGCTTGTTGTAGTTAAAAATTAAAGTTCATACCCATCCATATTTTTTAGGATTATAAATGATATCTATATATATAAAAGAAAGTCATGTTAGTTACTCCATTTATAACTCAAGAACGGCTGAACCGATTTGGCTAAAAATTGGTGGAGAGTTAGCTTAGAACCAGGAAACGGACATAGGATACTTTTTATCCCGTTCCCGATACTTTTTATTCCACGGGGGCGAAGCCGCGGGCAGAAGCTAGTTTATGATAAAATATATTCTCTATTTTAACTACCTCAATAGCTTAGTGCTATTGAGCAGTGTCATTGAGATTTTTATGAAATTTTTAGTAGTAGCTCCGAGTTTGAATTTATGCCCGGTTAATAGCAATAGTCTTGTCCCCCATTACTTTGATTTAACATCGGCAGAGGTAAAAATAACAACGATATCCACAGAAAATATCTATTGAAATTATAAGTCGTGTTTATTTACTTAAGAAAAACGTTGCCCCACTCTAGGATTTCCTTCTGTATCGTGGGTGCGTTTTACAAACACAAATGATGACATACATAAACGCCGAGACCCGGAACAACTACCTGTAGATCACACAAATATTTGCTCCGTATGGGGATCGAACCCACGACACCTGTCGCAGAAGCTCAGTGTTTTTTATAAGGGATAGGGGAGCAAACGAGCAGACGGATCACCTGATGGTAAGCGATAACCGCCGCCCGTGGACACCCGCAACACCAGAGGAGTCACAAGTGCGTTGTCCGCCTTTTAACAGGGTTTGGGCCTCCGGTTACCTCACTGACTCGGCGAAAAACAACGCAAGCGTTGTTTTTCTGTGAGGCCGTGGTATCACTCCGGTCGAGCCATTCCATTCGGGAGGTGCAGAAAGTGACGCCAAATGTGTCGATTCATTCGGGTTTTACAATCACTTAATTAAGGCTGTCTGAATTCTCAATCATGTTAATTTTATAACTAAATAACGTCCATTTTCTAAGAGATTTATCGGACATCGGTCGGTATCGGGGCCAATATTTCCTGAACTATGTCGATACATATTTCTATGTCAGACAGGTGTTATCAAAAATGTTTTTGACAGAAACTTTCAATTTAGCCGGTCTATATGTTAGATACAATGAGAAACTCAGTTCTATATGATTTCAGACTAGTCCTATCCTACTAAAATTATAAATGCGAAAGTTTGTAAGTATGGATGGATGTTTGTTACTCTTTCACGCCAGAACGGCTGATCGGATCTGGAAAAAAATTGGCACAGAGATAGATTATAGTCTGGAATAACACATGGGCTACTTTTTATCTAAAGTCTACGCAGACGAAGTCGCGACAGAAGCTACTATATTATAGTTACTCCGCCTATTTGCCCCGTTTCTACGCCGATTTCAATAAAATTTGGCAAGGAGAAAAATAAGATCGGAAAGAAGGACATAGGCTTTATTTTATATAAAAAATTCGTCTAGGATGTGAGTGAATCAGCGGGCAACAGCTAGGTCAATATATGTAATTTTGGCACAAACTTGAAAGTCATGAATTGCATCGCCCGTTACGTTATACCTAGACTTAATGCTGGCATGCATGACCTAGCACGATCTCGCATAGAAAGTAGCCAGTTCAACTAGTTTTTATATCAGCCATTTGTCTAGACAAATTGCCTGAAAGGATAAAAATGGAAAGTGACAAACTTATGTGATGCTAATGCAGATATTAACTGCACTTATATAATTAGCTCTGTCCATAAAATATATATATTTTTTTATTGGTTATGGGAGCAAACGAGCAGACGGATCACCTGATGGTAAGCGATTACCGCCGCCCATGAACACCCGCAACACCAGAGGAGTCACAAGTGCGTGGCCCGCCTTTTAAAAGGATTTGGGCCTCCGGTAACCTCACTCGGCGAAACACAACGTAAGCGTTGTTTCACGCCGGTTTTCTGTGAGGCCGTGGTATCCCTCTGGTCGAGCCGGCCCATTCTTGCCGAAGCATGGCTCTTCGACGGACCTTGATGAATTTAATTTAATAAGATAAATACGTGATGTTAATACTAGTCTGACACTGCCTCATTTGCCTAGCTAGGTCCTGAGTTCGATTTCCTAGTCGAATGATACTTATATTGGTTTATAAGAAATTTTTAGTACCAACTCGGTGATTCGACCTGTGGCCGACTGTACCTAAACATAGCGGCGAACTGTTGGTGTACTCCAAGCTGCTACTGGGAATTTCATAGAAAAACTAATAACACTTTGCTCGATCTGAGAACCGAACCCAAGACCTCTAGCGAAGAAGTCGAGCTCAGGACCACTAGGCTACTGAGGCATTTAGTACATAGATTATTTATTATACAGTTACTAATTGTAAAAATATTTTATCCAGGATAAAAGCAGCAGTAGGTATGTATGTAGTCTCTGTTCTTGATGTCGAAAACCCTTGAATTCTATCACACCCAACATGTCATTCTATTGTTCGATGTTCCTTCAACACATGATATCTTTCATGTGCTTACGTAAAACAATTATCTTGCAGTACGTGCTTCACTCGAGTGTCTTTGCATCCTGAGCTGACGTCAAGATGACTGACACCACGTTCGTTGCTGAGTTGCTGAAGAACAATAGATTGCAAAAGTAAAAAAAATAAATTAACATTTCTATTGACGGGAGCTGTATCTAAAAGAGTTACGTCATAACTACGTATACATTAATAAGACGTCCGGTTATGCAGCTAGCTAACTGCTTACACTTTTTTCACAACAGAAAAGTTAATTATTTATATTGGCATAAGGAAGGATTCTACTATCATTGATAAATCATAAGAGACCTTTTACAAGTCAATGTTTCTTTGTTTTAACAAGATGGCACGGCATTTCCCAACTGACGAAATCTGAGTGGAAACGCCAAAATAAACTCAGAGAATCAATCTTAATCCGAAACAGTAGTAGCCAATATTTTATTTACAATGTAAGACAATGTCTGAAATAGCCTAATGAAGAAAGTTATAGCGGCTTTGAGTAGATCAGCCCCATCTGTTGGAACAGATGCATCAGTAATTGTGTAGTTCGACCATGATCTAGGGAGCTAAACAACACCTCGCACGACGATACCGGACCAGTGGAACATCGTTCTGTTGGTGTATACATACATTTAAGTACACCTCTGCCCATCTTCTCAAGAAATAAGTATGTGATAATAAGTATGTTAAAGAAGCCATCTCTGATATTGACACGAAAAGTTATTGAATGTTTCTTAAAGGAAAAAAATAGACACATTTTATTTAATTGTGTGATCCATTTTGTACAGAACCTTGGCCGTACCATTATCGCCATTTATATCAAATGTTTTCCTTGCAGAGAACCTTGCCGTTCTCTTCTAGGTCTCTAAGCAGGTTTTCCTTCATCACTTTAAATGAATTTATATTTAAAATTGGTCTTAGCGTTATAAGCCTTAGAAATCTTCAATTCTATTTTGTTTATGAAGCGCTCATGCACTTAGGAAAGATCCTGTATCCTGAAGACTAAAAACATAAACGAAATATTGGCACACGAATTTTAAATGTTCAAGGAATATTGATATGGTCGCAACATTTTTTACTAAAATGTTTGACTATTTAGGAACGTGATACAAATATTAAGACGATGTTTTTAGCTAAAATTGAGACTTATTTAATTATCTAATACTTTGTGCCCATAGTACAAAGGCAGACTTATTTCTATAAGCATTATCTACCAGTCAACCATAGGAGACCATTGAAGACGATTCAATAAGGCTAAATTCCAGACAATTATCTCCACCATTCAATATCGTTCTAGAAACATTAAACAAAGTTTGATGCGTTTGGTCTTAGCAACAGTGCAAGGTTACTCAGAAATCAAACTGCGGTTGTCTCGCCGCCGACAAATTTACCAAACACACGCTTCCGAGAACGGAGTGTTTTGCAACAATACCGTATGAATCTGCAGCACGAATGTGACCATTATTCGCTCCACTCAAATATTGCTATACTGGATTTGGGATGAAATTATTACGGAACCTGAAAGCTTAGCATAATGTTAGAATACCTATAATTCCTCAATGCCATTCAGGCGTCTTGTAAGATGTGAGCGGATATCTCACTTGCTAGGTGGTAGAACCTCTTCGGATCTGACTGGAGTCTGTCATAAAGCATCTAGGTGCACATTGTCGCGTGAGAGCAAGTTGCCTCTCAGTTGCTGCATCTCTGGAAGTCTGCCGAGCTCTGTAATTAGCCTTTCGTTCCTTTCTCGTAATTAGTTATTGTAACTCGCCTTTCGTGCTGAAGATATCCATGGGTGGCGATGAATACTTACCTTCAGATGCTTGAGTGCCAACTTAATCAATAAAAAAGGCATAGTTATGGTTGAGTTCTGTACACGATGACTAACGAAAGCGTGCCGTCAATTAGGACAGGTCAGCTCAAAGCTGTTGTGTCTCTTCCTTCAAAATACAATTCCAGTTATATATCCCTAATATATTTCTTAGCTACTACCATAATGTCTGCATTTAAAAAAATACGATATTTTTTAGTTTTAGGGTTTTCTTTTAAAATATGAACTTCTTTATTTAAGAAAATGCTAAAGACTTAAAGAAATTGCATTCTTCGAAATCGAATCAGATGAGACAATGTATTAATTACGTTCATTCGACATAAACAGGGTATATAAAATACTCTGATAACTATGAATTTAGGTAGGTAACTAATAAAATGCCAGATATACATTTTATCTTGCTGCCAAAATTTGCCGAAATTCGTGTGTGACTAACCTTAGTCGAATTAGTCAACTGACTGAACGCTGACGTGTTAGTCAGTTGCTATGATGAAATACTCCGGTAACAAGTCGCTACTTGTGTTAACTGAGTACGTGACTAACCGTGGTTATCTTTAACCCAGCCGTTATCGGTCGTTCATATAAACGTCACACGTGAATTGATTATTAACATTATTTCTCATCACTATGTAATTTTTTCCTCGAGGTTGGAAGATAATTAAATGGGACTGTTTCCGGGAAACGAAAGGCCATCTGGTCTGTTCCTGATAGTGACGGAAAAGGTGATTTTAGGGACACTAGGCAGATAGCATTGTAATTTAATGGTTAACCTAGTCTTATTGAAAGGTTATCAATGTTCCCACTGTAACTCATAGGTCTTCGAAGGCCTAATTTAGCTTCCGACTTTTTGATTTGATAATCAGAAATATTATCATCACTCCTACAATATCGTAAGCAAACTTATACCAATGAAGACTCCACAAAATTCTTGGAGGAGAGAAATCCCTGATGGATCGACTACCATCAGGGTATGTCTAATTTGTAACAACTAAAAACCGCACTTAACTTCTCATGACACATAAGAATGGGCATTTTTATAATCAAATCATTCAATGAAAAAAAAAAATATTAATATAATCATTCAATGAACATGTAGAAATCTCGATAGTCAGCAGGATTCTGTTCATGATTGCTGAACGAAATACCACAGATGATAAAAATTAACTTAAACATGTTCAAAGCTTACTGTATCTATCTGTGCAGGGGTGGTCTTCCATTACCTGATTAGCTACCATGTGTTTGAATGTAAGTATCTTATCTTAAGAAAGATTTGATTTACGTGCTTCCTTTTTACGTGCCTGTTAGGTGCTTAGGCAGGATTATGGTTAAAAAATAATTAAATCTGACAACTGAAGTATAATTCTGACAGCATTAGGCCTTAGAATATCGGTACCTAACCGTAATATACCAATTTACAACTTCGTCTTTTAAGGGTAGCCAACTAACTGACGTCGTTTATTTAATTTGTACCTAACCGTATAAGGGATTAACCACAAGTTACCTACTCAAAATTGAGTGGGTGTTATTCATAATAATGACAGGTACTTCCGTTAAACAAATAGTTACTGATATGTCATCACTATTGCAATAAGCATGATGAAATACTGTCACCAACTGAATGGGCGCGATTGTTAATATTGGTGGTTAACCTTTTTCTGGGTGAAAGGGGACAAACGCCAATATTGAAAATTGTGCCTTCTGAAAAAAAAAAGTTGTTGTGTAATTTATGAGTCATACCTAATAAAGAAATGATAATAACACGTTTTGCTGTATTAGTATTCATGAAAAGTCCAAACTGCAGATCCTGAGTTAGATATTTATTAGATGTGTGAGTCATATTCTGGTTTCTTACTCTTAAGCGAATATTAAACATTGAAATAAAACTACTTTCTGCGGATTTTATCGCATTTTATTGATATAATTAAATTCCCGACATTTCGGAACCTTTACAGCTTCCATGGTCACGGGTAGACCGCGATAAAATCCGTAAAAAGTAGTTTTGTTTTAATGTGTGAGTCATAGATTGAATAGCTTATAAATGAGAATCAGTGACTATAACGATAATGTAATGTAAATATATAATAAATTATGTTAAACGAGAATATATAAATAATTTAAGCTTTCAAGATTATAAAAAAACTGCTAGGTTGCTGTTATTAATTAGCATAATTATTTTTAGCAACAACTTTCGGAAATATCTAATCAACATCGTTATTTTCCCATAAGCATGTCATATATTTTTAATAATAATCCTAAATCAATTTATTCTTACAAAATTGCAACGATTTCCATATTTTATTCGATTTTAGCCGGAACAATAATTAATTAAAAAATAATTGCTTACAAGTGCGTACCTATTTTTTAAAATCTTGGTCAAGCGAGAACAGCAATATAATGAGGGTTTCCTGTTAGAAAAAATCCCAGTTTGTTATAGAACATTGGCATTATTCCAGATAACGTTAATAAGCGTGTCACCTATTGCACAAGAATTACTAGTGTGAACATATACCTACCCAATGGACAGTTGGATAGGTAGATCCTAGATTTAGTTATTCTGTTTCCATCGCATCGGGGATCGATTGTGTCACTAACAGAGAGTTCTAGCATCTAACAGTAACTTCTAGCATGCCAGTGAACATGAATTAATCTGGGCTATTATAGTGTTTCCACTTCAATGGCTATTTTTTTTGCCTGACTAGCCTAAACTTCCTGATATAAAGGCCCGTGTTTTGGGGGCTGTCGAAATTGTAAAAATGACATTTAAAATTTATGAACTAGTACTCCAACGGCCGGTCACAATAAGTGGATTGTAGATTTGCTCACTAGAGATAAGTTCTATACAAGTAATGTCAAAATCCTACCTCAAATAAGGAAATCTATCTAACGATTTGGTATTGGGGCCGGTCTTAAATGATTTTGACTTGGACAACGAAAGTTTTGAATACGGGAAATGATCATACAGTTCTGCACCATGACCGATAGAAATATTTGATTTGTTTCAAATACTTATCTTTCTATTTATTAAAACTAATATGAACTTAATAGGTCTCATCAAGCACGTAGTCATTGTAAATGAAGACATTATGTGTAGTTACTATCACTTAATCACTTATATCATTACGCTGGTTTCTTGCGTACGTGACCATTCGCTGGTAGACTCAATCTGCACTGCTGTTTTATCCGCTATTTTGAAAGTCAAATTAATTTGCAAAAAGTGACGAAATCTATTACTATTTTGAGTAATTATCTAGTAAGTGTCCATTTCTTGCCGGATTCTTCTACATATGATTTATTTTCTGAAAACTTGCTGCTAGACTTTTAAGGTTTCATAAATGTTTATTTAAATATATAAAAATTATATACTTTTCGTTAATAAGCGCATCGCATGAGAACGACCTAACTGGTTTGGTCGTTTTTAAATATTCATAATTGTCAGGGAAAGATTTGGAAAGTAGCCCGAAAGAATTAGAAAATTCACAATAGAGACTCTTTTGATGAAGGATTCCTTTGTTCAACTTCGAAGTGCGCGGAAGTGGAAGACGAAACATTATAACGGCTTCATATTTTATATGATGCTCCTGGCTGGAAACATTCGGTGCCTCGCCACCAAGCTCGGTTACGCTGTAGGTACCTAAATATTCCCTGAATCAAAACCCTACGGCCATAACAAAAAAATCTTGCATCATAGTAAGGTTACTCCTATGTGATATAGGTATTTAATAACGACATATTATATTTACTTTAATACTAGAAGTTTACAGATAGGTAGCTACATTGTCACTTGGTATAATTAATTTCATTTTGAGGCTCACCTATTCTGCAGCATTGATTTAGCGGTCTCAATTGCAGCTGCTGAGCCTGAGCTTCAAGGTTCTATTTCCAGGTCAAGCAAAGAGTTTTTGGTATCTTTTATAATATTTTAAGTTGGAGCCCGAATTTTGGCTCATGTGACCTTACTTTGACCGATTCAGTTACATTTCTGACTAACCTCTTGAGCAATACAGGCGTGATGGTATGTTTGGTATTAAGACACACAGGTATAACTAGATATAACAGAAGCTACTATTTTTTGCGACAATCCAAAAACCAGCTATTGTTTTGAATTGTCGCAGAAAAAAGA
Organism: Acronicta leporina; assembly: GCA_947256265.1. NCBI lineage: Eukaryota > Metazoa > Arthropoda > Insecta > Lepidoptera > Noctuidae > Acronicta > Acronicta leporina. The sequence goes on along the minus strand of OX366526.1, from coordinate 14,461,907 downwards.
CAAAATCGACCTACTTTTTTTGTCTAAACGCGTGCTAGACTCAGCCTTGAAACTATGAACTAAAAACCCTAACCTACCTAAAAATATCTTTGCAAATTTTCAAGTAGGTAAGAAGATAATAATTCTAGCCTGAAATAAATTAGTTCTTTCTGAATAGGCAACGGAAAAAGGATATAAACTATAAACTCATTCTTCATCACTTACTTAATTACATACTACAGCATTTCCCACTGAAAAAAGCACAAATAATTTTAAAACTCATTACATGTTAATTACTCATACCTCAACACCTATTTCAACAGAAAATATCAGTCATACGTCACCGCAGAGTTCAAAATTTCACAATTTCGTACTCGGAGGTGCGTTTGCGCATGGCAACAGTCAGTCAGTCTGCCGTGAGTCAGCGCCGGCGCGGGCGCGTCACAGCGCACGTGGCCCGGGAGAAGTCCGCGCACATTCTAGAAACATGGCCACACTGCTGCCACAGCAGTTACTAATAACTTTATGTAATTACTTCGTGACTTCAGTCTCATCGCCTCATGGATGACTTATATAACAATCGCGCCTCTCCAGCCTAAGACGTTAGACAGAGCTGCACTAACATTTTTGTCTGTCTTTCTGTCTTTAGGTAGTACAAGGTGAAGGTGAGCCCATTGCCATTTTCACTTTGGGCAAACTGATGATGAAAATTGCCTAACAGAACCTAGAGCGACCTGGGCATCGAAACCAGTACCTAGCTTGCAACCACGACAACAGAGAGGCTGTAAATAGCTATCTGTTAGAGACACAAATTTGCGGCTTAAGGCAGTACTCGAACCTACCTCCTTTAGTTTTTTTTTATGGTATAGGGGAGCAAACGAGCAGACGGATCACCTGATGGTAAGCGATAACCGCGGCCCACCCGACACCCGCAACACCAGAGGAGTCATAAGTGCGTTGCCCGCCTTTTAAAAGGGTTTGGGCCTACGGTAACCTCATTCATTCAGCGAAACACAACGCAAGCGTTGTTTCACGCCGGTTTTCTGTGAGGCCGTGGTATCACTCCGGTCGAGCCGGCCCATTCGTGTTGAATATGCGGCTTTAACGCAAGGGTTGTCAGTGTAAGAAAACATTTCCGACCATAATATGGCCACAATTGCCTCGGTTCCGAAGGTCGACGTTGGTGAAATTTTTCTGCACTGCAACCACGTCACCCCTCGAAGACGTCAGGCGTGTCGGTAACGAGCTGCACCGCCGCGCCTGCGCCTGCGCCGGTCGCCCGCGCGGCTCCGATGCGCGTGCGCTACGTGATGTCGCCACTTAGCAACACAAGGCTTGCGTCATGTCTTTGTCTAGATTTCGTTGTTGGTACGTGATCAGAGGGCATTTACGCTAATTATTATAGTGATAATATAGCGATGACCTGTCAGGCGTGGTCAGTTCAAATCTGAAGATCACATTTGACTTTTTACCCTAAAGGAAACCATCGCCGAAATAAAACGTTCTGCATGTATAAAGGGTTTTTATGAATCATATTATGATTCACATTAAATAATTGCTAACGAGCTGCAATGGGTTCTAGTATGAGTTTTTTCCAGGTGAATGGCTTTCCTGATCTAGTACAGTATCATAAGTAACTATCCCATTTAGTAAAATTTTCGATCTCATCTATATCTATACTAATATATAAAGCTGAAGAGTTTGTTTGTTTGTTTGTTGGTTTACTTGAACGCGCTAATCTCAGGAACTACTAGTCCGATTTGAAAAAATCTTTCAGTGTTAGATAGCCCATTTATTGAGGAAGGCTATAAGCTATATATCATCACACTACGCGAACGAAGTCACGGGCAGAAGCTAGTTTATGATAAAAATAGCAGCTAATTACGTAGATATTCTACATAAAAACAATATCTAAAACAACTTTCGTATATTAAGAATCTCACAGGCGAATAAATATTGTGGTTCTGAAAAACAATGCTTATTCTTCTTTCGTCCACTTAGCAACAAATAATCTATTGCGTCACGAAGATCTTGTTGCTACGTGAGTCAGTAAAGAAGTCAGATTATCTAGCAGATGATTATCATACAATGATACGTGTGTGTATAGATACGGTTGGCAAAGAAAGTGGTTGCACATTTTTTTATACCACAAGGTGGAAAGCAAGCATACGGCCCGCCTGATGGTAAGCGGTTACCGTAGCCTATGGAAGCTTGCAACACCAGCTTTATACACCCTTTTTGAGAGGGTAGACAATAAGTGTGATGCTTAAACACCGCCGAACATTTTAGAACCGTGTTATATTAACAGTTACATTTGGGACACCGAGCGACATTATATATCTTTCCGAAATCATAAGCGCACAGCACAAATCACGGCAGGTCATCAGCACTAGGCGCGGGCGCACAGCGGGGCGGGGGTTATAAGACGTCGCGAAGCAGTAAGGGGGCAGTAAGCTTATAACTTAGTGATTTTTCCTGATAAAGTTTTGTAAAGAGATTATTTACATAAAAAAACCTCAATAGCCAAGTGGTCCTGACCGCGACTGCTACGCTAGAGGTCCCGGGTTCGATTCCCAGGTCGAGCAAAGTGTTATTGGGTTTTTCTATGAAATTCCCAGTAGCAGCTCGGAGTTAGGAATTTGTGCCCGGTTAATGGCAATAGGCTCGCCCCCTATTACATGGGACCTAAACATACCGGCGAACTGTGGGTGTACATTAGTACGCCTCTGCCTAACCCTTCGGGGAATACAGGCGTGATGGTATGTTACTAGACACATCATGTCTCGGGTTTTGCGAAACAACTCTTGTACTACCTTCTTGGGTCAGTAATTTTCGTTTTGATGGCTGCATTGTACTCAGCTATTTGCGCTGTTGACTGTACAAGATGGAGACGACAATACGCGAATAAATAAAATCACAGCGTAGGTACGCTAGGCTAAGAAACACTTTTAAATAAGAAATGTTAATTTTAACGAAAAGAAAATCAACTTCCGGAATAAATTTGTCAGCATTTTTTGAAAATAAAGTTTTTTAAAATATTTTTTCAAAATTCGGTCCCTGTTGGTGTCCGTGGTATGCAGTCAGAAGTCTAAAACTCGACCACAACATCCTTGGACAAGACATGAACTATGATAACCTATTCTCCTGTCTACGCCTGGAGCAGGTAGGTAGGGGACAGACCAATCGCCATTTTTTAAGGTATAGGGGAGAAAACAAGCAGACGGATCACCTGATGGTAAGCGATAACCGCCGCCCATGGACACCCGCAACACCAGAGGAGTCACAAGTGCGCTGCCGATCTTTAAAAAGGATTGGGCCTCCCAAACACAACGCAAGCGTTGTTTCACGCCGGTTTTCTGTGAGGCCGTGGTATCACACCGGCGGGCCCATTCGTGCCGAAGCATGGCTCTCCTACATACAAATATAGGTATAAATTGGTATACTAATTGCCACCCTAGTCCGTCCACTAGAGTAATGATGTAATTCTCTTTGTCGTGCAGTTTTTATCCAAACCACATTTCCTTTATCAATATATAATTGAAACATTATTGTGCATTATTTAAAACGACACAACAATTACACGACCCATTCCTTAAGGTGTAACAATGACTTCATATTTATTAATATTTCCTGGTTTTTGCATTATAAGGTCATGGACAAGACGAGGAAGCGAACCCAGACGTTTGGAGAGAGGAGACTGGTCTCGCTTCCTTTAAATATGCATAAACTTAGATTTAAGATTATAAATGACGAGTTTTTAAGTGAACAGGCTATCTTTCTTGGGGTTACATCTAGAGATATTTATAAAGTGTAGATAAGGTCTATTTTTTGGTTGATTTGTTCAAATGTTTTATTTCAAATAATCTTTTATGAAACTTGTTCTTATGTTGTATTCGACATCCACTCTAACTAGAAGCAGCTGAATATCACAATTTTACATGAACTGTGCCTACGACCTATGATAACGACCTACGTCTATGGCTTAACTCCGTTTTTAAGATTCAAACTATCTCTATGCTAAAATTTATCATAATTGGTTCAGTGATTTAGGCTTAATTAGGTAATCAACAAACAGGCACATTTATGATATTAGTCTGATTAACGCAAAAAACATTTTATTTTAAAAATGGTCAGCGGTGACACTGATTTTTGAAATTACATAATAATTACAATAATAGAAATTTTGAGAAAGTTAACCTCTGCTATTGTTTGCAATACAAACGAGTGCTTTATTTCGTTGGCACAGAGTATTAAATGCGATGCGTCGGTTCACCTAGAATTTCAGGGCCATCGTCTAAGCTGGATTTCGTTGGTGGTGTAATAGTGATTGAATATATGCTGAAAACAATGATTATGATGAAGTAACACAAATAACATAAATAAGTTTTACGTAGTACATACATTTTCAAACGAACACAGTTTCTAAACGTACTCGACCAGAGTAATAAATATTCATTTTGTGTTCGTTACACACAAACATTTAGATAAATTGTTTGATAAATAAATGTAAGCTAAACAGAGGAGAACAATGCTCATACGTCGCCCACACGTACGTAGGGCCATTTCGGTAAGACGTGAATTTTACTTAATAACGTAGCTGTAAAAATTACGGGCGAAAGACGAACAGTAGCACCTAGCACACTGCCCAAGTTATAAGAGATAGCGAGATATGTATTATTTGGAAGGATGAAAAGAGATACCTAGCTGTATGAAGTGAAAAAGTATATAATAAAGAATAGACTTGTCAAAAGGGTAACTGCCTGATATAGGTACCTACATTAACCCCCTTATTTATAAAAATATTAATTTCACCACGTCCGGATAAGCACTATTTACTAGATAAATTAAAAATTGAAACAGAATTTGTATGTATTTGTTAGATAATTTATCTGGAACTTATCAGAGAGATAAACAAGACAACACACATTATAGCTATGGAAGGTTTATAAGAAGTTTAATATTTTAATGAATAAGGAGTTATCTGTACTATAACACTACTTAAAATAATTTATGAAAAGTCTAGTTTGAGGGTCTCAAAAAATAAAACTTTAATATAAGAGGTACCTATTACTTTCTTTGCAGGTACAATATTGCAATAACAAGATGCGGGGATGATCTAGTCTAGCTTAATGTAAAATTATATACAAGGCGGCTTAAAAGCCATAATATGATTCATATTTAAAAAATATATACGAATGTATCCACTTTAGCTCACAGGCCACATTCAGCAATTCATGTTGGTCACTCCTGGGGCCCTAGTCTGCTATTTCAATTGACTCAGAATGACCGTCCAATGGCACTAAATGACATAAGAAATGACAGATTTCGTAGAGAAAACTGTCAAAAATCAACCATTATGAAGTCACTGAATCACAATTCTGACACAAATAAATAGTAGACTCGGCACCCTGGACCCAAGTCTGCTATTCCATTGTGTAAAAATCGTCATTGTGAATTTTTGACAGTTTTATCTAAGAAATCTGTCAGTTCTTATGTCATTTAGTGCCTTTGAACAATCATTCGGACCCCTACATTTATCGCTAACCGCTTTTCCCTTGTACCTATCACAGTGGTAGGCGCTATTTGTTTGTAGTTTTAGTGCGTAGGGCACCGCCTCTGCTGTGTCCGTTAATTATACAAGTTTGAATGTGGGAAAGCGTCGCTGCTACCTTCAGGGACTCGCGGGGACTCCGCTGAAAGTTTAGGATGAGGTCAGAATCTCTTACTATGAGAAAACTAGCTTAGCATAGCATAATCAACCCATTATATGTCCCACTGCTGGGCACGGGTCTCCTCTCACAATGAGAAGGATTAGGCTATAGTCCACCACGCTAGCCTAATGCGGGTTGGCAGACTTCACACGCCATCAAGAAAATCTCTCAGGCGTGCAGGTTTCCTCACGATGTTTTCCTTCACCGTTTTAAGCGCGTGATAATTAACTATTAATAATACGCACATAACTTCAAAAAGTCAGAGGTACGTGTCTTGGATTTGAACTCGAGACCTTTGACTTGGCAGTCCAATGGTCATATCACTAGGCTATCACGGCTCTTATGACTGAAAACTAGCTTGCAACCGCGATTCTGTTCGTGGCAAAGACAAATCCAAAAAGAAAGCTAAACTTATAGGTATTTAGGCTTCAAATTAGTTTAGTGCCTATGCTTCGGCACGAATGGGTGGGCTCTACCGGAGTGATACCGCGGCCTCACAGAAAACCGGCATGAAACAACGCTTACGTTGTGTTTCGCCGAGTGAGTGAGGATACCGGAGGCCCGAACCCTTTTAAAAGGCCGGCAACGCACTTCAGATTCCTCTGGTATTGCGGGTGTCCCGCAATACCATTTGATTGGATCGCAATTCCATTTTACCATTGAGTCGGTCAATACCATATGCGGCGGCGGTCGCTTACCATTAGGCGATGCTCATTTCCCTCCCTATCCCATAAAAAAGGTGAGTTGTGGGCATATATTTATATATTCTGCCTAACCCTTCGGAGAATACAGGCATGATGGTACAAAATTGACAGTCTAAATCTCAACCTAGCTAATTTATTTGTTAGTTAATTGGAAAGCAAACTATTCTTCTAAGCAAGCTTCTTCTTAGATCGCTGTGTCGCTTAACATCAGGCGAACTGGTGTTCAATCGTACCTAAGCCTAGCAAGAATTACAACATACCATCACGCCTGTATTCCCCGAAGGGTAAGGCAGAGGTATACTAAGGTACACCCACAGTTCGCCGGTATGTTTAGGTTCAATGTAATAGGGGGCGAGCCCCGGGCACAAATTCCAAACTCCGAGCTGCTACTGGGAATTTCATAGAAAAACCCAATAACACTTTGCTCGACCTGGGAATCGAACCCAGGACCTCTAGCGTAGCAATCACTCTCAGAACCACTAGACTAATGAGGCATTTAAATAGCTGAATTACAAAAAAAATACAAATGAAATAGCTGAGACCTACCTAATAAACCTGATTTTGACAATAACATAAAAAAAGTTGCTGCTACAAAAAAACACATTAAATAAACCCGAAATAGATACATTTGATAACAATACCATTTAGTTTTACATTCGTTAAAAAGTACCAGTTAAGTTAGACCCCTAAGCATGAGAAATATATAAGAAAGTACAGCTCAAGTAACACTGGTTAGTGTCTTACACAATTCGGTACAGTTACCGTACCGTTACGCTAACTTATTTATAACTCAAGTAAGGTAGGTTACTTGTAAAGTTAAACGAAAGTTAACCAAACATGTTACTCATGTGAAGTTTTGAATACATTATCTCAGTTTAAAATATATTCAGTTTAAGTTAGACTTCTACGTCATTAAGTAGTAAATGGCTGCAAGCGTAGTTTCCTAGCGTGGGGTCCTGGGGTGGGTAGGGAAATTGTGTAACGCTGGATTTGCGTTTGTTTTACACTAGCGTTTTCTTCTATATCGTGGGTGCGTTTACAAACACAAAATCTCACATACATTAACACCCAGACCCGGAACAACTACCTGTAAATAATAAAAATATTTGCTCCGTGCGGGGATCGAACACACAACACGTAGCGTAGAACCTAACCACTCAGCTGTTACAGAGTATATAACCACTTACCTGTAGATTAAAAAAAACTAAATGGTAAATTATTCAAGAGAGTTTTAAAAAAGTGGTTAATCAAAAATGTTTTTTATAATATGCATGAATATTTTGCCAAAAAATAATAATTGTTATTGTTTTCAAGACTGTTTATAAGAATGTTAGCACAGACACCTATGTTTATTAGATTTTAATATTTTATATTGCTACACCCGACTGGGTAGACTGTTGAAACCTACCAAAAATTGTTAAACACCATATGTACACAGTTTTAAGCAATAAATATCTTTGACTTTGACTACGCTAAACTTTTTTTTACTACGGAAAATCTTCCTGCTGTCAAAAAAAATCAATTATCAATTTGTGTAAAATACTAATTCCTACTAATAAAATTTAAAACTTTGTGTTTTTTACTCAATTACGCTAAAACGGCATTTATTTGACATCCAAATAGTTCATAATCTGGATTACCACATAAACACACCACACTTTTTAATCCAAGTTGGTACCTAGTATAATTATATAGTAAAGTAAAGTAAGTAAAGTAAATTTTATTAGCAGAACAATAATTTTACATAATATAATAGTTACAAACATTGTTTATCAGCACCAAAGTTAATTAGAAAATTGAAGCAGTAAAATTACTAAATGAAACCCTGCCTCCCAAACTAGGAATGTCCTGTATCTTAGGAGGCAGTGTCTTCGCATTAGACTTTATGTGAGCATAGTGTGTTTGCGTACAATATATAAAATAGTACACGATTAGGGGTCTAAACCACCCTTCAGGAATTAGAGGCATGATCGTATGTAGAAAATTGACAATCTAAAAGTCAGCTTATTTACTCGGTGTATATGTGAGTCTTCAGCTCAGAACTCAGTGGTAATTTTATTTTCCTTTCTTCATACAGTTCATATAAGTTTAAGATTACCTTGCATGAGTCATACAACATCACTGTAGCAACACCCAGTAGTACCTACTTGTATTTAACGCTCCACTTATAAAAGAAACCCGGTTATTTAGAGTCGTGAAAAAATCGCAACAAATAATAAAATCTATCGATACCTCGTTAGCAACTAAGTTTTTGTACGGCAACGATCATCTTTTGTCTACCAATCAATTGCCCAACATGATTGATTGAACAACTAAACAAATTAGAGACGGCCCGATAATAGGAAACGGATAAAAATAAATTGATAATTGCGAAGGCATTTTGAAATTAATTAATGAACTTTTTAAGTCATTGTCAAATCATCCCTTTTTGATTAAAATTCGTTTTCTGTTATGCATGGGCTGACAAGAACACCAAATAAGGATATTGTATTCTATCAAGACTGTAAAGAGACTAACGTTCCATTAACATTGCATTTTCTCGACTTCAAATATCAAATCAATTACCCAGATTGATTGCAACTCAATTGCAAAATCGCTATTCAACCTTACTTTATTACTTAGGTATTAACAACACTAACACGCCTTCTAAATTCAAAGTTGTTGCTAGGACTATAATTTTGAATTAAGAATCAAAGTGAACTCTCAATTCCAAATTATTTGCCTAGCAACAACTTTGAACGTCATATTATTATCCACACCAATTTCCGAACCCAATTTAAAATTCGAATCAATCTCCCTTTCCCGAATCAATCGAGTGGCAACACGAATACTTTATTATTAATAAAGCGTTTTATTATTACGCTGTGTTGTCAGCTGCCACCCTAGGGTTGTCACCCGAGTATTGTGACCTTGCCAACTATCCTTGGCAACGGTATAATAACTCGTTACGAACCGTGCACAGTTAATGATGCTTAATGCTTCGTTGAGTTAGGAAAATTACTGGATTAATGCTGGTTAGAACCGAGTACTTTGTTGTTGCTATACATTTAAGCGGTGCCCGTGTATCTGTATTGTGGGGAAAACTTGGGGTCTCACTCTCTCTAAGGGGAGAGAATTGTAAGTTTCAAAAAAAAGTTTCTAAATATTTGTAGCCCTTATTCTTGCTTATCCATTTGGAAAAGTAATGTATAAATAAATGTCATTAAACAACCCTATATCTCGGTGTACTTACCTATCTTTCAGTAATCAATTTCTACCACGTAAGTAAGTAAGTAAGAAAATCCAATTCCTAAGTCACAAATTGAAAGTCCAAAATGTACTATGTACTAAACTAAATTACCGCTGGCCCGATTTGATATTTTGTACGAATGTCCCCCACCTACCCCCGCTGTTGATTGAGGGGAGACAGGGGACAGATGCCTGTTATTTTTTTCACGCAACGTTTCAAACAAGATTGGTTTGAATATTTAAATAATTGTAGTGCGTTTCAGGGGTGGTATTTTTCCTATGAATAAATAGAAATGTTTTGAATGAGTCTTCGACAGTCGACTGGTTATCATGCATACAAATTGAATTAAACCTATTGAAATCTTAAGCACTATTTAAGATATTAAAAGCTTATTCCATTTTACAAAGTCTTCAGTCCAATCCTCGACTGACTTAGCGTGCTAATACAATACAGAACAATTTAAAGACTATGTGAATCGGTTCAGAAGTTTTCGAGATTAGCCTGAACAATAGAACAAAGAACAATACTACCTCTTTTGTCATAAAACATTATTCAGACAGAGTTTTATGACAGAAGGGGCACTTAATGGTGCCATTTCCATTAAGTTTATCGGCATGGCAACACTCGATGTTTGTTTCGCTATGCTTCCGATAGATGGCTTGTTTGTTATTGACATTGAAATGTGGAGATTCCTTATAGCTTTGCAACGCCTGATGTGTTCTTTTATTTTCGAATCCATGATATCTAACATAACCAGGCGTGGAGGAGCCATCGAGATCCATTTACATAAAGAATATCATTTATCATTTAATCTCATAAACCCAAAAGCGTCACGGTATGACCCCGAAGGGCCACCGTAAGGTGTTCGGTTACACACGCATTTTATCAATAGCTTTAGGTTGGGCCCAGGGGAAAGGGAACAAACTACTGAGAATTCCGCAGTCTACTACGAAGAGAATCATCATAACCTATTTTGGCGATAAATGAACTAAGTTGCTGTTAGATTTTGTTGCCTTATCGTTCCACTTGATAAAACTCTCAAATATGATATATCCAAACCATTCTCTATTTGTATTGTAGGTCTCCCGTGACGTCAGTTTTTTCATAGCCTGCAATTTCACATTACCTCCTCCACCATTTTTCATCAATATTGTTTATTGCTTCAGCTTAACAATAAAGTCTAACATCTGACGTCAAAAGGTGCTACGTAGCTTGAAGCTCATCCATCATCAACCCAAGGTGTGATCACAACAATTAGCCCAAACCAAACACGCGTATAATCGCATATCATTATTACATCATACATCGCCATTGCAAACTGCCTATTTATTGAAACACCTTTACCCCTACCATTTGTAAGTTGTTCAGCTTCGACTTACGAATTGTTATTGGTAACAATGCCAGTAGTAGAGGTCGCGTAGCAACAGCTACCGTTCCATTGACAATTAAAACAGTTTGCCTGTTTTTTGTCCGTCAGTCGTGCGTGACTCGAATCTCTTTGTGATAATCGCAAACGATTTTAACTGAGATACGTACCGTTTTTGATGGTGAATATTTTTGTAGGTATTATTTTTTATACAAGTTTTTAATTTGTGAGTTATAAAAATGGTTTTTGTTGTAGCGGTGACTTTTAAAATCGAATCTGGTTGATTCGTTTATTCAAAAGATTACCTATTTATTTTTTCAAACAATATTACATTTTAATTCGAATGGGTTCCATTATTGGATGAACCATTTCAATTTCAAAATAGAAACTCATATTTCCTGTCCATGAACATACAACATAAAAAGTAAATATTACTCGAGCAAATAACCATTTTGTAAACATTAAGAGTAAATATTATCTGGAGCCCAAGAAAAGTAAACCAATTTCAGACTCATTTGACGAAGTCATAAAGAAACTTTTGACCCAACTTTCTTTTGTTTGTGGATAAAATAATGTACCTACCTACATACCTAGTAGATTCATAACGCAATCTCTGCCTACCTTTAAGTTTCAACCCCACACCTAACGCATAGCCGAATTGAACCCATTACAAGTGTAGCCATAATTATAAATCGCTTAACTCCAATACGGTAATGGCCAAAAAGGATATAATTTCGGCCGTAAATCATATGAAATAACCTCAAATGTTAGTAATTTCGGGTTTACTCAGTGTGGGGTGTTTGAATAGGGTTGAAATCAGGGGATGTTACTGTAGGTAAGCGACGTCATTTAAAAATAAACTTTGTTTCGTTTACATTCAAATGGAACTGGAATTGGGTTACCATTTTAGCAAAGCTTATTTTGTTGAAATAAAAGCGTAGACCTTTTTGTGTTGAAGTAGGTTTTTGCGGGCGGCTTTTCGCTTACTCACAGCAATGGTACACCCGAGTGACGAAAATAGATATTGATTTTTGCTGACACTTGGTCGCACTGTGTTGCAAAACGGACAGAGAATAAGCAAGGCATTTTATTTGAAATTCATTTTACGTGACTAGAAAACATTAAACAACTAAATTTAAATCGGTGTTAGGGTTGTAATAAACGAATTCCAAAATCTGTTTAACCTTGAAAACAGAAAAAAGCTTGGTTCTAAAACCATTTTCTAAATAAAACGAATCAATAAGTACTTTTACGACTCATTCGGGGGGTGAAAGGGTCTTCTTATTGCCGGCATAATCGTTTTCACCCCTTTCGTGTCGGTCCGCAATTCATTGCCAACTCTCTAGTTGCTAGTTCTCGGCAGGATTGCTTTGTGATTGCTTTTCTGCGCAAAAATGAAACGTTATTGAATAGAAATTGCTTTTTTTTCAACATTAGCACTTATGTAGGCTACTTAAAGTAAATTGCATTGCCAACGAAATAAAATCGTTATAATATTCTTGTTTTCTGTTTTGTAAATTTGTTGAATGAGCTTTAAATTATTCATTTTCGTTTTTGCAAAAACCGATGTAGGTCGCTTGTGTAATTAGGTATGTTTGATTAAATTACCATTTTATCTACTAAACTAAACAATCCTTAAATGTCTTCTGCAATCCAAATGGCATTACAATCAATAAATGGCTTTGTTTTGTAGTGGGGCGTTGTAAATATGACGTAATACTTTGTTGGTCGGTTCGAAACTTTTGGATGTATGCCAAGCAGCGACATCTAGCGGCTGAAGCTACGTGATAAATTTTATAACATAACATAACATACCATCACGCCTGTATTCCCCGAAGGGTTAGGCAGAGGCGTACTAATGTACACCCACAGTTCGCCGGTATGTTTAGGTCCCATGTAATAGGGGGCGAGCCTATTGCCATTAACCGGGCACAAATTCCTAACTCCGAGCTGCTACTGGGAATTTCATAGAAAAACCCAATAACACTTTGCTCGACCTGGGAATCGAACCCAGGACCTCTAGCGTAGCAGTCGCGGTCAGGACCACTTGGCTATTGAGGCAGTTTCTCAGTTCAGTAAATTTTATTTTATGAATTATTGCTTTTAAAGCTATATTATGCTAAGCTAAGTAAGCCCATGTGATAAGTTTATACGTTGGTATATGTTTTGAACTAACTCTCGTTCATTCTTGACAATATTGATGGTTCCATCATATATGTACGTTTAATGGAACCGTCTCGTGAGAAACATGAAGTATAGTTTCAACTTTTATGTTATAGTGACTTCTTCCTATATCGTGGGTGGAGGCCAGCCGTATTTGACTTAACCTCAATGCCATATTATGATATTATGTCAACGAAACTTTATTTTTGGATAACCAAATATAGTTAATTAAGCTAATGTTATGAAGGTACTACACTGGCCTGCAAAACTAAGTACCTAACTATCACACTTTTAAAATTGCAATTACTTTTTAAGTAAACAAATAAACTTTCGAAATGAAAAGGGATTGAAAGAGAGTTGTATAGTTTACTATAGTTTCGAAGAAAGCCAAAATAACTAAAGTCAAAATTTTTTATAAAACGTTATTTATTTTATATCTCTAACTTCTAGTTTAGAAAAAAAGATATTTTAAAAGCGTAATACTGTTTTTACATTACATTTTAAGTAGATACCCTACCTATATGTTATACTGTGATGCTCTTTCAAACAAAGGATTTTGGTATTCACTCCATTATCTTTGTAAGTAGCTTGAATTACGTAATCGTTTAAATGTTTCGTTTTTAGATATAATCTGATCTCTTTAATAAATTACTGCTGCGCTTTATTTTACACTAGCTTCTGCCCGCGACTTCGCCCGCGTAGCGTGATGACATAAAGCCTTCCTCAATAAATGGGCTATGTAACACTGAAATTTTTCAAATCGGATCAGTAGTTCCTGAGATTAGCGCGTTCAAGCAAACAAACAAACAAACTCTTCAGCTTTATATAGACTACAACCTGTAAGACTTTCAGCTCTTTTTATACTTACATTATAATATTAATCTTAGGATACTTAAGTAGAACGTTTACTGTAATAAGATTTCTTTCTTTCGTATTGTGACTCCACATTTTTTTGTTTCATACTTACTCCCGGAATAGAACAGATTATTATTTCTTCGCTCCAAGATGATGGCACTGTTGTATTTATGCTATATTTTACTTTTTTTCCATATAAGGATAATATTTCTTCCCTCTTAGCCACTAGCTTAACCGCCTCATTAGCTAAGTGGTCCTGAACGCGACTGCTACGCTAGAGGTTCGCTGAGTTCGATTCCCAGGTCGAGCAAGTGTTATTGGGTTTTTCTATGAAATTCCCAGTAGCAGCTCGGAGTTTGGAATTTGTGCCCGGTTAATGGCAATAGGCTCGCCCCCCTATTACATGGGACCTAAACATACCGGCGAACTGTGGGTGTACATAAGTACGCCTCTGCCTAACCCTTCGGGGAATACAGGCGTGATGGTATGTATGCAAATCGAGCGCGCACAAATGTCATCTCCATACATTTTGTTTCTATTCTTTTGTTTATTCGAATTTCTGGTTGTCGCTTGTCTACAGGCCTTGGTCAGCTTGACTCACAAGTTTATCTAAATTAACATTTATCACTCAATTATTGTATCTTAATTGCCAAATATAGTGCCACAGAGTGCCATTATGACCTTAGATAACAACACCACCAGATAACCTATATTTTATAATAACTTGTTTGTAATTTATACTTATTTCCTTTGACAGAAGAATGAATGTTCTACAAAAACTCTTTCTAACGATTAGGATCTTATTTTCCAAACTAACATAATTCTATACGTAGGTAGGTATTTAATTGAATTTCTTAGAACAGTTCATTCCATTTTTATAACAGTTTATTTTTTTCAAAACTGTTTATAATTACATTTTTAAGAATATATTTTTAATGTTAGTTTATTCTTTCAAACTATTTCTTTACCAAACGAGAATAAAATTCTAACTGCATTATTTTTTTACGTATTTGAAAGAAATTTAAAAAAGAAGTAATAGAAAGATATAGAAAAGCTTTGTTATGTATATAGAATCTACAAGAAGCTTAGTTATTATAAGCTCATTTAATTCATTATTTACACAAAATGCAAGGAAAATCTCTCGTTTATAACTAGTGCTGCGCTAAATAAGAAAAAATATACCCTTACCTAATAGTAGACTTTATTTTATAACCAACTTAACAATGTAGGTAATTGGATAAATAAAAATACAAAAATCGGTTATACAACGTTTATTTTCCCTAACATATTTTTTTACAAAAAAGTTGATGATAAATTTATTTAACTATTCTTACATAGTTCCTCTATTAAAACAAAATGGTGCCCAGCAAGTTTATAAATGCATTTTTCTTGAATTATTAATTTATACTGTAGCTAAAAACTTTGCAAATGTAAATAAAGATTATAAATTCATGACAGCTTACGATACTTATCTTAATAAGGCAATATTGAAGTTTAGATAAATTTAAAAGCATACAAGGCCAACTTGGAGTACAAAAACATGTAATATTATGATACAATAGGTATACACGTGACCATAGGACACATAAACAGAAACATATTAAAATTGCTAATGATACGTTGGCTAAACTTGGCATAAAGTATGCACGAGCGTTGAATACTGATTACAGCAAATATTGGTCTTATAAATCACCTACAACGCGACCAAGTGGTAATGTAACTAGCACAAAGCCATTGTTAACCAACTGAGCAGCGTACATCAGTCGTGTTGTACCAACATTTGAACAAATGTTCGTAATGAATATATGCAGATATACAAAGAATAATAACGTATAATTAACATTTTATCATTTATAATCCAATTCCAGTTCCTTTTAAATTCAATTCTAAATTAGTTTCAAAGCGTGCACCAGAATTATAATGAAGTTACTTAAATATTTTCTTTTCTTGTATTTTTTCTGCAAATGGCATATAAAAATTTAATTCACACAAAAACTAACTGAAACTATAAAGGACAGGAATAGTCTAGAAGGAACAGGTTGGGACATGTTACTTATACACAGCGCGTTGTTAGGCCCTATTGTCCTTTTGTAAAGGGATCGCAAGAATAAGAAGGGAATAAGGGATGTATTGTGTGGCGAACGGGAATCTCCTACGGACAGGTTGGACGGTCTCTTTCTTTCCGTTGGATTTTATTTAATCTCCCATCTCCCGTCCAATATATACTATTTCATCTCGTTTTTTGATATTGTTAGCTCAGTAGATGGAGAGAATAGCTTCTGGTAAAAATTCTGACATAATCTAGAACTTATTACAATAAACATAAAAATGGTCGTAATTAATACAAAAATATATTTAAGAAGCCAAGGATTGAATTAAACATTTATAAGACCATTGTTGAAACTTTAAACGATCAAAACACGTACTCATTGAAATGAAACTTAACTTCAATAAACGTAATAATTAAACATTCTTATTAGCTTGTTTGAACATCGTTTAAGATTTATCTAGAGTAAACATTAATTTAACTGATTATGTCCAAGGTTTTGAGCTACGTAAACCAGACAAACTTATCACGAACACATTTAAGACAAACATTAGTTTATTCATGAAACTATCGATACACAATGAATCTGTACATAATGTTAATAATCACTTCGTTTGCTTAAACAATTACATCATTGTCATTAATAAAACAAAGATACACACACCGGTGTCGTAATGAAGCGAACTCTTTATTAAGTATAATTTATTTAATTTACTGTGCTCAACGATGAATTGTGTGCGGAACGATGATGATAACGATGATTCTATTACACTTTCCTTATTTAACAACCTTGTTATAGAAAAATGTTAAATCTGACATAGGTAATTTGCATAAACTTCAAAATTTAACAAACAATTGTCTTTTGATGATATAATTGATCCAAAAACTCTTGAAGACAAAAAATCACAAACTAGGTAGCAAAACCAGTTTGAAGCACAAACATAAACAGAAAAATCAACCCGTGAACTTTGATTAGATATGAATTGGTATTAACATTAGAAGCATAGAATTATAGTCACGAGCATTGGCTAGTGGCTGAGCGATTCGGCTCGCTTGTCAAACGTGACTCATGTCCGTCCAAGGCCGAAACGCCGGCCGGCATCGCTTGGCAACCAAAGCATTTTTTTTCTTCATTTCTTTTTGTTCAATTGTTTTTGTGGCTTGCCAGTTATTATACCTGTTTGGAATCGTTCTTTCTGCACTTATATTATCAAAGACAATTTTTTGTACAATACCTTTCTACTTTTACTAATTTTTGCATCGCAAAAAGACGTTTAAATCGTCGATTGATAGAAAAAAACTATTTTGCATTAATGTGAAACATTTGTCGCGCGATAAGCCACGCGATAATGAAGCCAATCTGTATTTACATTTCATTCTTATAAACACAACACATTTTTCTTTTTAAAAACAATATCGGCAGATTTGCAACGAACCTTAATTATTTGACGGTACCTAGATAAAAAACGGTAAACAATTATAAAACTACCCAAAATGTTATTAGGGATTTGTAACTGTGGTCCCAAGATGAGTTTAATTTTTTGTAGGTCCAAATTGGCCTCTTGTAAGAGAAATTTCTAGTGGGCTGATGCAACCCAACTTAAAATTGCAAGACTGTTTTCGAAATTATCGGTGACTTTTATAACTTCAAGCCAAGGTTTTACTGACTAACATTTTATGGGAGTACTTTTGAGCTTGGTGATCAATTTTACAACATTTCCTGTATAAATTGTTTTGAATCCATTTCTATTTGAAGTAAAGAGTTCTCACCCTTTTTATTGTATCTTTATTTCATTATTAGCTGTAAATCATTATGCTATTGTCTATCGCCGGTCGATCGTCACGTAGGCCACTTTTAACACCGATTAAGATTTAAATAGACTATTGGTGCGTTAAAAATTGAGACCATCCTTTTACTGCAATTAACATAAGTATATTAGTGATTTTTATTGCCTTAGAGATGTGGGTAAATTTTATCGATAGTCATAAGATTTATTGTACCTATCCTTATAATTTTACTTTTCATAGTAGGTATGAAATTGTAAGATTTTTGTAATATTTGTTTGGTTATTGGAATTATCTGTTTATTTTAACTTCGGCTTCGATGGCCGAGTTTTATTAGTTTTTAATGGTTATTTTATGTCTTATAACGCAACTGTTTTTCTTTCTGTTTCACCTTCGCGAGTTACTGCTTCGCCCAAAAAGATGAGTAGTACCATTATACATGGCGTTGATTGCCGATTTCAAATAACACTTTGTGAAGTTGCCAAGTGTTTCAAATTTTTATGATTGTGATAAATTTGCGGCTTTTTAAATTTATTTACAGGTAGTTTATTTACAATTTCAGGTTTTATTAAATACAACAAATTATTTACCTCCATATTGGTTCATTGCCATACCTCTAAAATTCGCCATAATTTTATCTTTATGAATTTAAAATACTTATTTACCTTTTAAATGTAGGTATTTCAATTTACTTATATTAGATTCCATAATATGTCATATTTGGTTTCAGTTTTCATGTGGTAAATGTTCATACAGTAACTATCAACTGCAGCAAATGTAGGTATAAATTATTGAATTAATTTATCTGAAATCAGTATTTTTCGTTTTGATATTAATTCCTATTCATTCATGTCTTTATAGAAATTTGATACTCAAACATTTTTTAACCTTTAAGTATTTAACATCGACAAGTCACAAAAAAATCTTGTTAGAAAAATAATCAACTCAGACATTTTTGTAGTCCTTCAGAAAACTAGTACTTATAACGAGATCTTTTTAAACACTACTTACCTAATACATTAGATAGATATATTTTAAATACCATACAATAATGAACAGTGCACAAAGATTCACAATAAAAACCCGATTACCAACCTATCTGTCTATAACTTGGTCTTTATGTTAATCTTATAGAAAAATACATAAGTATAGGCGATTAAACAGCAGACCGCTACGATTTTCATAATCTACTTTACAAAGATATCGTTACAACATAGGTAGGTACATAGATAGACCTACATTCTAGCAATTTCTAAACTAGTTATCTTTATAAAGAACAAAGAAACGAATGTTATAGACCATGAGAACTGTTTGTATAGCACAAGAATTGAACTGTAGAACACTTTGTTATTTGTTAGAACTGAGGAGTCCCACCGGTGGGACCCGAACAAAGAAGCCGGCCGGCTTGTACCCGAACGCCGGCACGAGCGGCGTGGAGACGACCTCCGTCAACCGAAGCCCGGCGCAACTGGCGTGCGGGGCCCCCTCTGCCGCCCGCGGAGCGTCCCCCTGCACCCCCGCCGCGGTCCTCTATATAACATGCGACGCTCCCCAGTATCGTCAGTCCGTCACAGAAAGCGACAGGGTTGGGTGGGTCGAACAGTGAGCCGTGGGCGAGTAACGAAGCCCTATGGTTACGAGATCAGATCTGATGAGGTCGTGAGCTTCGGACGTTTTATCAATTTTCCATCGATCTCTTCACGATAACTAGTCGCCGGTGGTGTTGAGCCGGTTCGTTCAGTGCGCATTCGCAGTACAAAAGAGACTTGTGATATTTTTCTAGTAATTTTAAGTTCCGCAGCGGAACGCTTTAATTTTTTTGACGTTTAAAAAGTGTACAATATAAGTAAAAATTTGGAAAACATGGAGATCCTGCCGGTCACGAATCAGTTTGTCGGATTCAATAGCGAAAAAGGTGAGTTGACTTTCTATTTGGATTGGCGAGGCGAGGGAGGGAAGTGGCTTTCTACCGGGCTGACGGTTGTTGCTATGCGGCGCGCGCACTGCGATCAGCCGCCCGTCACTCTTAGATGACGGTCTCATTTATTTTTCTGCATCATTCGTTGTAACAGTGGCCTAGTTAAGTGATTTAACTTGGTGTAACAGTCGCTTACTCAAGTATACATCGGCCGGGGCCCAAACGTCAGTGTCAGCTGACGTGTCAGCTGTTTCGCTGCGCTGAGCTACCTTGCCCTTGGTGCGCACTGGCTCGATACACATTTTTGCATTATAACTTCAGTTTAATAGCTCAAACTCTGAATTAAGATCAAATCAATTCAAAGTTTTGAATATTAATTAGATTATCAGTGCGACTTTTAGAACTTAGGATATTTAGTAACTGTGTCTTTGATAGTTGAAATCTAAACTTTGTTCTCTCTTGTTATAGCATGGAATGGGCCAACATGGCGGGAAGCGCCGGTGCCAATGCCGACGGAAGCGGCACTGGCGCAGAGGATCGAGAGGGAACTACGTGCGGCGAAAGGAGCCAGCGAGCTAGCCACTGCTGAGGTCTTAGTACCAGCGGAACTGCTAGCCAGAGCATCTAGACAGACCCTAGCGCTAGCCGAGGGCGAGCCCTGTGGGTCACGGGGGGCGGCAGTCATAGTCGACGTCGCGGGGAGAAGATTAGCAGCTTTCAAGATAGACCCCAACACGTTAACCACGCACGAGATACATTTACATCTGGAACACGACGCCACGAACTGGACTAGCCTGTTGCCGCAATTCTTAAAGTAAGTTGAGCTCTGTTATCGCGGATCGATAAACCGAACGTTTCATTAATGGACTTGCGTCAGCCTAGCAACAGTGGCAGTAGTTCGATACTAACGGCACCTCTCTATTGTTTCAGAAACTTAACGCGAGGCGGCACCATCATCATCAGTCCCCAGTTCACGATAGAAAAGAAGAAATTGTTCAGGAGCCAGGCGGAGTGAATCAGCCTGTGATATGCGCGTGATGCGAGCGAGCCGACTGACAGCCCTCCTCGATATCTACGTATCGTTATTTTAACAAATATCATATTATTATATATTATATATTTTTAATAAGAGAAAAAAGCACAGCGTGATATGTAACGTATAGTTGTAGTATAAGCGCGCGGAAGAGCGCAGGTTTTAGTTGCGCTCGCTCGTCAGCCGCGGGCACGGTCGATAGTGACGCGAAATGCACTTTGTTATCGATAAAGTGTCGATATTCGGTCGCTGGTCGAGCGTGCCGGCGATGGCGAGCAGCGCGTGCGCCGGCGCGCGGCGGCGAGCGTCGATCTCGCTCCCCCTTCCCCCTCGGACGTCGGTTGTCTTGTCTGCCCACCGCTGCGCTCGCCCCCCCGCGCCGCTCGTACTTATGTTAATCATTGTATGATCATTGTTCGTATTTTGGATATTTTAATGATTGTGAGTCGTGCTGGTTGGTCGCGTGAGTGGCGTGGCGGCGTTCGTGCGCACCCTCTGATCTCAGCCGCCGCCGCGCGTGTGATACTGATACCCTGAACGATATAGTCTTAGGTATTATTTTTTGTTTCGAGTTCGATTCTATTCTGAAGTTGCGTAGAGTTCGTATTTTCATGTATCGTAACTGTATTTATTAGAGGCGATCTCTGTAGAGGTCCGATATGTGTACGTTTTCGTAATTGTACTAGTTTGTACATTTGTTTGTGATACTACTTTTGTAATGTATAAAATTTAAATGCGAGAAAAATATTACTTTTTATGAATGTGAAAACATGAATGCAGATTTATAAATATTAGAGATGTGTATCATAGAGTGGTGAGTAGAGAAGCAACCGGGGTGGGACGGGGCGGGTGCGCAGGCCGCGCGCGCGCGCCCGCCCCGGCCGCCCCAAGAGCTGCAGGCAAAAGATCTCAGGTTATATTATTAATAGTTATTAAAAGTATTAAGTTATTTAAGTTAATATAAAATGAAATTTTTTGTAAGATTATTTTCTATCGCCGTGCGAAGCTGCGTTACTATAGTCCAGTGGGTGATAAGAGATACATTTTGTACTAACAGTACATATAATTGACGAGATGTTAATATTGCAGATTGCATTTTCTTCATCCAGTGTAATTACTACATTAAATGTAAATCAATAGACTAACAGTTTTTAAATGAAATCTAAATGTTTGTAGGGTCCAGTGTTTTAAACGCACAATATCATAGTACTAGAGTTCACTTTCATCGATAAATAAAAAGATTTTAAAAAGCTACAAAAACATTTTACTTCTAAAACTTGAAATGTCGACATATACAAAAACTAACAATAATGATTAATGTATCAATTGTTTATAATTGATATTTATTTGATAGACCGTAAAAGAAAATGTAGAAATATTGAAGAAAAAAAAATACATAGTTTCAAAATGGAAAGTTATTGTTTTAATATGCAACCCTCTCCCGCAACACTAAAGATTAAAGAGAATCACAATGAATCTAAACACACCCACATTACCTCATCATGCTATCTTACACACAAACAATAGCACTAAAGAAGATTAAATATTCCATACAGATGACACTTAAAAAAAACAAAGAGAACGAAGAACATCGTTTCCATACATTATCATAAATTGAAGCTAGGTAAAAACTAGCTGCGAGCCAGTGTAATATTTTAATAAAACCAGTTGGAACCGGTCGAGACCGGTTCCAGACCAAGCCTCGCTAGAGATTGGTGCAACCCCATCCTCATATGTTTTTGTACAATTAATAAGAACATATAGACAAGTTGGTACAGTTTTCTACATATTAACAACCATTTATAGACATGTTGCTACATGTTGAATGCGGGAATTTAAATGCTGACTTGGAATATGTGCAGATTTCGATGCGAGATAAATTGCATTGCTTGCTCGTGTGTGGATGGTGCCAAATAGCGTTGATGTGCCTCGCGGTAATGCAAGAGCTGCTATATGGATAAAATATAGGTTCTTAGCCTCGAACGCTGAGTCGCTGCTTGCAGTAAACTGCCATAGCATTTTATGACCGTGCTCTATCGTAGATTCCATCTTTTTATTATCTGCCATATAGATCAATGTTTTATAAACAATCGACTCCTACATATACGAACTCCTACAATAATGTATTCTAACTTCCAATAGATTGTTCTCTATAATTACAGAGCAATCTTCAATTTTCATTTGGTTGTTATATTCGCTTCACTTTTTTGTCGACTTTAGCGGACGTGTAAAGTTTTTTATGTATTTGAAAACTTAAAAATAAATTCGTTCCGTTCGAAGTAAACAAATTAACATGCAGAGGTCTTTGTGTCGATTCTGAAGAAATTGGATCAGTGGCGGACGTAGCAACACGTTTCGCAAAAGGCGTACAAGCGACTATTGACATTATTAACAAGGAAGCAAAGGCTATAACTCTATGTATGGAGATGTAACAGGATGGTTTTGGCAAACATAAATTATCGCTTTTAATCTGCTAAGAAATGGGTAACTACTTCCGAATGTGTGACTAAAGAATTATGCCTTGTGGTATTTTGTGTTTATTTTATGACTTGTGAATTAGTTATGCCTACATGTATCTACACAAGATATGTTAGGTATAATATGGGAGACATTTAAAATGACATATTATTGAAATATTATGCATATAATATTTTATCAATTAAAATCACTAAGTATTTTTACAAATATCACAAAGACATACGAATAACTTTATATTTTATTATTGATAAAAATACAGAGGTGGTTCACAAGTAGTACTTTAAATAATAAGCCATAATAACATTAAAGTAACAACGAAATCCCACAATTTCTGCAATATTTAATTTTATACCAAAACAAGGGTTATTTCACTTTCTAACCGCAAACCAACGACATGATTGGAGCAACGATCGTGACTGCGTCGACTTATCATCGACTGCATTAAAATCATGGACATTTGATAACGCTGATCATTGCCCATCACTAATGACGAAATTTTATTTAATAAACTCGATAAAACTACTACTAATCTATTGATTTTTTAATTCTAGATTAGAAAACTTTAATTTATATGCTTTTTAGTGAGTTACTGTTCTCATTTGGTATATTAAAGGAAATTTACAAGCACTAAAAAAATCTACTTCTAGAGAATTGGAAAAGCCTTGATTACATTTATCTTGTTGCTGGGCGAGCATAGTTGCATTGCATTCGTGATCGTGACTGCAAACGCCATCTGTTATCGCTTTGCAGAACTAACTCCACTGAAGAAACCTTATATACTGAAACACGATAAACCGTTATTTTTACAGACACTTAATAACATTATCGTACCATAATATTCAAAAGGATGTGTGCAAAATAACTTTGAATACGCCACAGAAATAGCAACTTTTCGCCACATTTTTTAAGTATATTCTTGTATGGCAGGGTACGGAAGATGTTGTGGTTTAGTTATTTACTGAAGTAAGCTAATATTGATCCAAGTGTTGCTAAGACCGAGCTATTTATGTCGATACCATCATAAACATAATATTATAGTTAATCCGGATTTCTGCAAAACTACTTATCTTATGTAAGTTTTTCATTTTTATTAAAATCACGTCAGAATAATATGGCAAGAGATTTTAAGATT
This sequence comes from Acronicta leporina, assembly GCA_947256265.1. Taxonomy (NCBI): domain Eukaryota; kingdom Metazoa; phylum Arthropoda; class Insecta; order Lepidoptera; family Noctuidae; genus Acronicta; species Acronicta leporina. The sequence goes on along the minus strand of OX366526.1, from coordinate 14,437,507 downwards.
TCTCTAAAGTTGCAAAAATAACATTTGGATAGAACTTTTGAGAAAGAAAACTGACTTTAAGCGACTAATTTAATGCTGTTATTACATTGGCCTGCATCAAGAAGTTATCTCTTATAAACAACAAAACACTCTCCAAAGTCGGTTCGTGAACAGCACAGTAGGTAAAACGCAGTTATTATAATTAAAATATAGTAATACTGCCTCATTAGCCAAGTGGTCCTGAACGCGACTCTTACGCTAGAGGTCCTGGGTTCGATTCCCAGTTCAAGTAATGTGTTATCGGGTTTTTGTATGAAATTCCCAGTAGCAGCTCGGAGTTAGGAATTTGTGCCCGGTTAATGGCAATAGGCTCGCCCCCTATTACATGGAACCTAAACATATCGGCGAACTGTGGGTGTACATTAGTACGCCTCGGCTTAACCTTTCGGGGAATACAGGCGTGATGGTGTGTAGGTATATATGCATGTCATAGTTATGATTAATTTGGTTCTTTTCCGAGAGAGACTTTGGGTGTCTTTAAATCACGAGTGCATCGGTTGCCCAGGCTTGCACGCTCCATCGTAGATCCCACTGTCATGTCGTGAACATGTATTATCAATACAGAGAGTTTATTAATAGGTACAATTATATCAAATGTAAATAAATTACTAATAATAACCGGGTAAATAAATTAATCAGGAAAATTCATGATATTCTCCAATTGCTGCGGCTATTATGAAAACGTGATGGTAATTATTGATAGGTACCGACCGGCATTTACGGTCATGTAATTATTATATATTTTATACAAGGGTGTCATATCATGTCCACTCGTAATTCTTACACATTACCGCAAAGAAGAAGAAGAAAGAGCAAACGGATTACCTGATGGTAAGCAGAGGAGTCAAAAGTGCGTTGCCCGCCTTTTAAAAGGGTTTGGGCCTCCGGCAACCTCCTTCAATCGGCGAAACACAACGCAAGCGTTGTTTCACGCCGGATTTCTGTGAGGCCGTGGTATCACTCCGGTCGAGCCGGCCCATTTGTGCCGAAGCATGGCTCTCCCATAAAAAATATAATATTATAAGTACAGACAAATTCATATCGTTATCCTTTTGCGAAGACGATCGAAAATACATATAATAAATACATACATACACTCACGCCCTTCTCCTACAGGGGTAGGCAGAAACTATAGACTGCCACTTGCTACGATTCTTGCATGCCTCTTTTGCTTCTGCGACATTCATACATCTTCTCATACATACGCGCATCTCATACATATAATACAAGATTTCTTTAATTTAAAAATTTTAATATCAAAATCAATAATGAAATTAGGATATCCACGCACTCGCGATTCAATATCATGAGTGAGTCATGTAAATAAATAATTACATCAAGTATCTACAAATTGGATCGTTAGAAATTTTCGAATTATCACGAATCAATTGTAATTTAACGTGTTTTCTAATTATCACGAATCAATTGTAATTTAAGTTTGATTGGAAACTGTATTATAGAATGATATAATTAGAATATAATGCACTAATCATCATTTTCCGAGCCTTTTCCCACTATGTAAGGGTCGGCCTCCATTCTACCCAGATGCGGCTGAACATCAGTGTTTAACACGAAGCAACTGCCATCAGACCTCCGCAACCCAATTTCTGGGCAATACCGATATTCCTGGGATAGACTAGTTAAATAAAGCTTTTTTGGCTTCTGACTACCACTAACAATTGTCATAGATGTTCGTATGACAACCGGGACCGACGGCTTTACGTGCTCTCCGAGGCTCTGAAGGGAGGCTCTGGTCACCCATCCTTTCTAGTTATTGCTCATGTAAAACATAAAATTTGAAAGTTTTGTATAGATAGGTAACTTAATCCTACTAATATTATAAATGCGAAAGTTTGTGAGGATGGATGGATGGATGGATGGATGTTTGTTACTCTTTCACGCCAGAACGGCTGAACGGATCTGGATAAAATTTGGCACAGAGATAGATTATAGTCTGGAATAACACATGGGCTACTGGCTCTGAAGTCCACGCAGACGAAGTCGCGGGCAGAAGCTTACGTACTGTAGCTTACTCAGGCGCATCACTAGTCCTACTAACCCCGAGGCGAATTGAATTTATCCAATCTAGATCCTGAACTTTGACCGGTTTGCAGTTGCTTTTATAAATCTAATTTATGCTATTATGTTGTTCATATAAGCAAGGAACATACATACATATCTCCACAAAAAATCCGACACTATATTTAAAATATATGATCATTCGACTTAATTGAACAACACAAAGCGTTCGGAAATGACTCTTATAAGCCAGTAACGGCATTAAAAATAATGTATTTTTTAATTAAAATCTCTCAGCATACAAAAAAACACATTAGATTACAAACCGGATCCACGGTCCGTTCATATAGTTATATTATTTGCTTCACAACTAGTAACAATGCTTCGTTTAGATAACATTAATTTTGTTTTCGCTAACAAGTGAGACAACAGAAATAGGTAGGTATCATAATTAATTTTTCTAGTTAATTGAACTGTTTAGAAAAACTTTACTGATTTTGCTGCCTCATTAGCCAAGCGGTCCTGAGCGCGACTGCTACGCTAGAGGTCCTGGGTTCGATTCCCAGGTCGAGCAAAGTGTTATTGGGTTTTTCCGATGAAATTCCCAGTGGCAGCTCGGAGTTTGGAATTTGTGCCCGGTTAATGGCAATAGGCTTTTCCCCTATTACATGGGACCTAAACATACCGGCGAACTGTGGGTGTACATTAGTACGCCTCTGCCTAACCCTGACGTTATGTCGTAAGCTTGAAACAACTGTATTTTTCTTTGTGATTTGAATACACCTGATGGAATAGAATATCAAGACTTACTACCTACGTTTACTACCTTACTTACTACCTTTGGCTGGTGTTTAGTAAGTGGTTCTGAAAATACACCACTAATGCTTAAAGCTGGCCTAATTTTGCTAAGACACTAATTTTAAGGACCATTATAGACGATTATATATTAAAATGAGGGCTTCGTCACTCGAATCACAAAGGCCAGTTGATAAAAACAAATTGTACAAAAAACACTTCATCTAAAACATGAAACTAACCCAAAATGTTAGCCTGTTTTGTTCCCACCGCAGTTGGGTAAAATGTAGCTAATGATACAAATGAAGATAAGCAAAATGATTGCTATTCATTTCATAAGCACATGACTTTCAATTCAGAGCAATGGCTTTTTTATATAAACCGCAAAGAACATAACAAGCTCACTTGTTTTTCTAAATAGGAAAAGCAAATTGGACATGCTCACATAGCAACGAGATCTAAATAAGACCACATGCTCCTCGCTTTAATACACGGAACAGATTTCTGGACAGAGCCGACACTGTGTACGATTTAAGTATGGTCATGAGGACTCTGTGTCTCAACGTGTACGCTGTTGGAAAGCGCATCATCGTCAATTGAAACTCCGGCCTTAATTGTGTTGTTTACCGCAGCCAACTGACAGCAGTCTGGATTTACTCCATTCCCCTCTACCATATCCGAAATCCTTCGATACACCAGCGATATTTTCGAATACTCCTACATCCATCGACGATTTTGTGTAAAACACTTCTTAGTTAGACGATGCTAAATTTGCAATGGATGTTGAATCAAGGAAAGGTAAAATTAATTTAGTTTTACAGCGGTGTGGTGTAATGAAACGGTAAGACAGTCTGTTACCATTAAATTTTACAATGTTTATTCAGTTATTTTCAACACAAAATCTCTCCGAATGGGGTCTTATATCTAATTCTGTTTTATTAATGTAAATTAGACTTAGACTGATGGTGAATCGTAAAGATTATGTTAACAAATTCAACTGGTTTTTTGAATCGACCGTTTTTTCAATGGTTTCTTTTTAGCGAAATTGTGTACTTGGTCGAAGGTTATTTATATTAAGATTCAATTCAATGTAATGAACATTGAAGTGTTATTTTGTGTTATCTTCGAGTTATTTTCTTTCCTTACACGTGTAAGAATTACAGACTATTCTCTTCATATATTGAATTGGAGTCATCCAGACAAGGAAAAGCCTTGTGATAACGTTATCAGAAGCTTGAAATATACACTTACATTGTACATCATATATTTTCTATTTCCTGTATCTTTTATAAAGTTCATCATCAGATTTCATTCACTCCGCTCCGCTCACAGTGAAAATATCAAAAAGTTCGTTTGAATTGAACTCATTACTAGCATTTAAGAATGCGTTTATTTGGTTTAAAAATACATTAAATGAAATAAAATGTTCGGGTTTTCGGTTTCAATGTAAGTGCTTATAGCATTTGTCCTCCCAGAACATAAACCTGATAGGTATTTTAACGTACCGGCTCCTAAAAGATTGAAAGTGTATTTACTATAAGGAATTTTAGCTATTCTACTGGCTTGACTCCTAGCGAGCTTAAGACTATTTAATATAAGGTAATACACGCAAAAGTAACTCTGTAACGTAAAAAAACGCCTAAGCTAGAGATAGATTGGACCTTGAAGAAGGAAGGCTACCATTGTCTCGAAATGTCCGTGAGTGACTGGAAGAGCTAGTTTAAAATGATATTAAACTCACATAGAAACAGTGAGTCGTGATTCAGTTATTAATAAATATAACAACAAATAAAGGAAAACAACACTTCATAAACGCAACCTCGCAGTTTACGTGTGTTAGTTACTCATTAGTTACTAATTAGAGATAGAAGACCGCATTAAAAACAAATTACTATTAAGAGGTGTTGCTATGCTCTGTGGAAGCTCCTATTTAGGTCACAGGTTCTTTTGCCACGACAGGGCTACTGGAAATTTATTCTAGATACAAAAAATGAATATTGTTGTAAATAAATCGGTAAAAGACATTTTGACAAGTCAATGAATTTTTAAAAACCTGATATCGCCTTTTGCTATCTGACGACCTCTAGAATAAAACGCCAAACAATTTCTGAGAACACTGATCTCTTGAAATCTAGGCATAATAGCATCTAGGCTCTCATGTATTTGATAATAACGAATATAATCAAATACATGAGTGTCACAATGAAGGTTAAAATCTGAAATGGTCTTTTGAAGTATGAGCCACAGAAGCTTTGAGTGGACCAGTCCCAGTTCACGACACGAATGCATCAGTCATCGTGTACTGTGTAGCTCGACCATATTAAGATGTAGATCACTGATCTTTTATAAAATATACATACAACTGTCTTCTTCATAAAGTTAAAGCACTATTGAAGTATTATTGAACATCAACAGTTTGTCAGATCACACAAGGAGGTTAGCAGGATAGGCAAAAAAAGGTGAAATCGCGCGGCACGCTGGTAAAAATGAGCGTAGGTACCTCGGGGTTCTATCCTAGGTCCATTCTTATTTTAGATGTAAAGAACTTACAACAAATGCTTGAGGACCAAGCGGAGACTGTGTTATTTGCGGATGATAATTCCACACACTACCTACGTGAAGGTTTTTAAAGTTTCATTTTTTTAGGCCTATCAAGGAACAATTGTTTATATGACCATCTGAAGAGTTACCTACCGTTATTTAATTAATATTCGTAATTTAATGGTACATAAACATCATTACAATTATATTGCAATAATATCAAGACATATTATTTATTCATCTACTTAAAGGTACGAGTTTGTCACGACAGCGCACGAACAAAACAAATAAATTAACTGAGCATAATAAAATCGTTCATATGCACCAACTTAACTATACAACTCGACTGAATTATAATCAACTTTAACACGTTCAAAATAAGGCATGTTTTTGTGTTATCCAAGTGTATTATATAAATTTGTAAGTACGGTAAATAGCCCTTCATGTTTGGCGTTATTTTTAGGAGTGTATGTGTGCGTATGACCATCAAATTGAATTAGTAGGTCTATGGAACGTGTAGGATTACTGGTGTGGTAGTGTTAGTAACTCTATACTATAAGTGGGATGTTGTGAACGTTTTTGGACTGGCTCTCGGACTAATTGATATTGAAATTAAAGTGTTGATGTCGGAATAACAGGAAGCGGTGCGTGAAATGAAAGAATTAGTTATGTGGATCTAGTTTCACTACGTGTTATTGCTATGGAAGAGGTTTATTTATAACAACACGTATCGCGCCTATAAGGCATTGACTTGGCAGAGGTTTATTGCCTTGTTGCTGAAACTGAATTTCATAGAAAAACCAAACAATACTGGGACGTGGGACTTGAATCTAAAGACCCTACGCTCAGTAATCACGCTTGCGACCACTATATCCTATTAGGGAGAGATATTGATACCTTGAATTAGGTAGCTATATCAAAAATCATGTAGGAGAAATCAATGACAAGTCCCTTCTAGGAATCTACTGGGAAGTGTAAACTTTTTTTATAATATATCTCGGTAAAGGAGCTAATTGGTTAATTATCTCCTTTACCGAGATAAATTATAAGGGGGTTCCCTAAGTAGTAATTGCTGCCTATGGACACCTAGAGGAATTGATGTTGCGTTGCCGACTCCGAACGACTCGTACATAGTGCCGGAGGAATATCGAATTGTACTTAACACACAAAGATGCTTTGGAGTCTGATTGATCACTAACCAATCAGACTCCAAGAGATCTCATCGAGAAAAAACAAACTATAAGCAAGTAATTGTTTCGTAAACTAAACTATAGTTATTTTCTATGTGACAAGTTTAATTTCCATATGCACGTGGATGGATAAACCTTTAAATGTCACATTTCTTCCCCAAAAACTATTTTTTATAGATAGCCAACGATAATCTGGCTATAACATTTACTTACACTAAAATTTCCTAGTCTATACAGCTGTCATTTTGAGAGCCGTGCCCGTAACACATACAGTTCAAGATAATCTTGGAATTTTGCCCAGCCCGTGGAATATATTAAGGACGAATGCACGTTGCCTACACTCGTATCTGAGTACATAATCTTCGTACCTCTGCCCAACCCGCAATAGAAAGCACGTGTAAGTACCTACCAACCAACCTAATCTAATCGTACACTGGCGGACACTAAAAATAACGCGCACAATTAGCCAATCTACGCTTATCTGCTCAATTGAGGCAATTCATCTACATTACACTGCTCGACTAGCTTTAAACTCGTGGGTAAGGTAGCTTGTACATTGAAAGCGCAGCGAGAGCGTCTACGCAGTGATCGTTTTTTCAAATTGTGGTTTAAATGTACCTACCTACGTAAATACCACGATTATCAATTTATATCCTCCGGAAGATCAGTATCTAGGAGTTGATAGCAATGACAGTCTTTAAATAAAATATGTCACAGTTAAATAGTAAAAAAAATCTTTTGATACGTTTTAAGACTGGGGATGTCTTAAGACGTATCAAAAGATTTTTTTATTATTTTAATTAACAACGTATTTTATCACTATATTTGACTTTCTAATCATCATCATTGCGAATGACATTCATGCTGCGTGGATTAAATCCCTATATCCAAATTTTTTGCCAGCTTGCGGCAGCAGGTGTATTTTCGTGGACGGCTGACATTCCATCGGGGAAACAGCAGTGGGCTTTCAATCACCATATGGGACAGAGTCTAATCAGGTTCTGAACGATGATTCCGACACCGATTCACGTCCGAACCACGGTTAAATAAACCACCATCTCCATAAACACTAAAATGCGATTGCCTTTCTAATAAGACATCCTTTTAACTGCTTTACGTTACTATTCAGGAATAGCCGAATAACAGTTTTTGGGGATTGAGGTTATTTTTTATGGCACTACGCTATAAAAGTTTCTTTCATATCCTTATATGAAAGAAACTTTTATAGCGTAGTTATATCGCTGTCTGTATGACACGTACTTTACTCAACGTTGGTAATTACCTACGTACTCATACAATTTTACTCACTCTGAAGGTCTCAAGTTTAGTGGCCCGGATGACCTGCTCATAAATATTAGGTCCTGTGTTGTATTTTAAAAGAATCACTAGTTACTTTACCGAGCAAAGGTACCAATTATACTTCGACTTTTAATTGTATTCAGTAACTTGACAGTTCGAAGAGAAATAATGATACCATACTACAACTAATAGTGTTGGGGTAGTGAATGATTTTGCGTAAAGATTGATTGATAAAAATGGTTTAATATAAAATTAAACTAAAAAATCGTAAATAAGATGTAAAACATAAGAATAATTAATCAAAGAAATTACCTTTTCTATTTTCTTTTAATAAAAACCAACCAAAACTAAAAAACATATAATTTAACCTTTTTTTACTTTTGTAATTTTTGACATTTTATAGATTAACTTATTAATGAGAAACAAATTCTATTATTTTTAATAGTTTATATTGTGTTTTGAAAACTAGCTATTCAATATACATAAAAAGTTTGTTCATGTAAGTACATTATTTAAGTTCATTCAATTTCGTTCATTCTTTGACCACCTCACTATCTTTTTTATTATTTATTTTGTCAAAAACTGGTAACCCTTCAACTGTCAAGTTACTGAATACAATTAAAAGTCGAAGTATAAGTAAATGATTCAATGAGGTGGTTTAGAGTGGTATATTTCTGCAGCTTTTCTTCTGAGTAGGTACCATCATTTGTACTGGTAAATATTCTCCCACTAAGCAACACGCGCAAGTAATATCTAATGCTAGAAAAATAAACAAGAGGAAGAATAAGAGAGTACAGGAGATAATATAGAATAGGTATCATCTTTTTGTGATTTTTATGCCGTGAGGAGTATCGTAGTTACTTCTACTCCCCTTTCCTACTACAGATACTCTCATTTGTACCGTAGAACACTTTATTCTACAAAACATCAACTCTAAATATCAATAAACATTTATTACGGTATATAGTGGTTATATTTCAATATGTCCTATATTCGCGCAAGTCAATAACCACATGTTCAACATCAAATTATCATGTCTTTCGCAATCACATCATATTTTCACCTGCGATGCTTCACACATCGAAAACAATTTAATCGATGAGGTGATCGCACGCAGGGTGGGGGGAGGCGCGAGGGAGGGTGGGTGCGCAAACGCATGCACAAATAGATCTTGGCAGGGGCACGCATCGGTGCACCACACCAAACAAATGGGGTTCAGAAGGTTCACTTTAAAGTCTAGGATTATTAATCTCTCCGTTCCAACAGTTATGTTATACTGATACTAAGGATTCCTAAATTAAATAACATCAGACAGAAACAATTAAAACTTGGGTGCCAAAAATCAAGTCACTGAGAATTAAAGGCCCGTTTTCAAGAACTAGTAATATTACGCTTGCGCAAAAAAAAAAAAATATAACAGCTATTAGCCAACAAAAATTGAATGTTTGCTACCCATAGTCAAAGGTTTGCTACGGTGCAAAAATAAAAGTTCCTAGTTCCTAATGGTAACTATAAGAAGCTAACACCTTATGTTATTTTATGGGGCAAACGAGCAGACGGATCGCTTGATGGTAAGTATATAAGTGATCACCGCTACAATGGACGTCCGCAACACCAGAGGAGTCACAATTGCGATGCCTTTTAAAAGGGAGTACGCTCTTTTCTTTAAGGTTAGAAGGCCATATTTGTTTTTCAATAATCTTGTCTTCTCATATTTTTTTTATACCACTAAGCAAACAAGACTATGGCCCGCCTGATGGTAAGCAGTTACTATAGCCTATGGACGCTTGCAACACCAGGGGTATAACTCACGCGTTGCCGACCCTGTATAAGTATTCTTCACAGGCAAATAATGAAGAATTGAATAATATAATAGGGTCGGCAGGAGGTATTTCGCGCAAAAATTAATTGTCTCAACACGCAATACAAATCATCGAACCAATTAAAAAAAGTAGTGATGCTTCTGTAATTTCCATAGTGTGGCCCACACGCACAGTCACTCACGCCACTCGTAAGTACACATGTGTGCGTAACATCTTGAAGGAACTCTCTTTAGTTCATTATTAGGTTTCTAAGCACTCGTAAACTTGAATTATAATTAAGTAGGTATAAGATGTAATAGGACATCGAACTAGCATTGGCCCGTGACTCGGGTTCTATAATAGTTCTTAGTGGTTGGTAGTTTATATTAGTTAGTAACGAAGTTAAAATCGCAGTCGTTTAAATCGGCAGTTTGCAGGTTCAGTTGAGGGAGGTTGTGATAAATATGACAGTAATAATATTCCCGTACCTATATTATATAGTGATGAAATTATTATTTAACTATTATGATTAATTGATTACTGCACTTAATATTACCGATAACTAGCTTCTGCATGCGACTTCGTCCGCGTGGAATAGTTACTTGGTCTTAGATAGAGCCTCACTCTCAATAAATGGGCTATCTAACACTGAAAGATTTTCTAAAATCGGACCAGTAGTTCCTGAGATTAGCGCGTTCAAGCAAACAAACAAACTCTTCAGTATATTAGTATAGATTACGATAAATTATGTTTTTTAATAAAACGTGGGTAAGGTACAATTAATTACAAAGGAGCATAGCTAATTTTATTTTCAGAAACTTATTTAAATATAAATTATTTTTGATAAAGAATAAGTTGTCAAAAATTGTTTTTTTTTTACCAAATATACTAACTGGTAGGTAATTTGATTTCATTGGTCTCACTTGAATAACTTTTTCTCGCTTTTTATTACTTGAGTAACTAAAGTCACGTGTTTCGAAGTCGGGTGACTTTTCTAAACTGGTGACTAAGCTAGAAAGTTTCTGAGCTGCAAAAAGATGACATTATTTAATTTAATGCAAAAAAATCACGTGACATTGATAGCGTAATAAACGCCATTTTAATTGCATGCTACTGCTTAGTAGGTACAGTTGGCAGAAAAAGCTTTTGCTTTCGGGCCAATTATTTAAATTATATTACAACAGAACCAAACTTAAGACTGGTAATTCTGCCAACTCACATTGCCTGGTGAAGTTTTTGGAGTGGAGGACCGTCTTCAGGACTCCTCCGACAGACCGATGTATCATCCTGTTATATGATAACAATTTACCACTTTTCCAATAGCAGGGATTTAATATTTTATTTTAGAAGTGTCAAAACAGTAACGAAGAAAAAACAATGAATCAATATAAAATCAAAAAAAATTACTGAGCTGAAAAATAATGCATTTTACCGAAACCATAGTCTTATGTAATCAAATGTACACACACACATAACTATATCACGCACACTAACACAGCGAGTTCATTCACACAAGACCTTGACATGATTACGCTCAATGAAATTTAGTGAGCGTTGCGCGCACGCACACAGACGTGGCTTACACGCACACTGTCGCACGGACATGCGACACGTGGCGAGATGCGCACGATTTGTTATGTAAATCCTTTGACATAACCATTTATTATTACCCATTTGTTCTCAGTTTCATAAAAGGTTATTGTCCCATCCTATACAAAAATAAGAATTATTTAAATTTACATAATTATATTGCCTTACGACAGCAAATTAAAAATTGTTTTGTAATGCTTGTTTTCATTAAATATACTTACATATAGCCGCTAAATGTAACGACATTATATTTTTGTAACCGCTGACTTAAATTCATTTGACCCTAATCTTTCCCGATAAGCACAATCAGATAAAATATTATGTTCTCTGACGCTAAAAGAGTACCTATTTACAGTGATGGTAGGACGGCTAAGAATGAAAACCTTCCCTTCCCTGCATGCAGAAAGAAACGCAATATAAACTGTGCCAAAATTGAGTGAACCGGTTGCTTGCATCCTTAGGGCCTATGCACACCACGTTTTTAAACGCGCGTCGACGGCGCGCTTTTGTCCTGCAAAGGTCTACATAACAGGCTGCGTCTGACTTGCGTGCGTATCGCGTCTGTATCGCGCGTCAACGGCGCGTTTAAAAAACGTGGTGTGCATAGGACCCTTAAACCAGTCTGTTTGCAACGTATCAATGAAATAATTATAATAAGTAACAAAAAGATCAGTACCTAGTGTGTTTTGAAAGGATAAAATGGAAATAATATTCTCAATAGACTTAGTGTAGATAAGTATTTAAATTTCTATACATAATAAGTCAAACAATAATTGAACGTGTAAGTAGTAGTAGTAGTACTTTCTCGATAATTGCTGCAACTATTTTCATATGGTTTTCTTATTAACGTGCTTGCATCTGAAACATAAATATTCAGTACCTACATAATTATATTACTATGTGTCTAATTCACATACTTATAAATAAGTCTGAAACACGTAAGAATTATAGGAAGGCAAGAATCTTTTGAAAATTATTTCATCTCTTAAATAAATATTAATACATATAGGGCCTTATAACCTCCTTTTGAATACGGTTAAAAATAAAAAGGTTATATATTTATGTATTTGCAAACAATGCAACAATTACATATGCTAAAGAATACATATAGCCTTGAGTTATCAGGAAAATGTACAGGAAAGGTCACTGTGGAAAGAAAATGTATTGTTTGGTTGCTTACTACCTATATTTTAAAATGATAATGAATAAGAATGACTACACGTTTGGCGTAGCGGCTGAGTGATCGGCTTCTGCGACACGTGTTGTGAATTCGATTCCCACACGGAGCAAATATTTGTAAGATCTAATATCTACTTACTTACTTATCTGCTATGGTTCTATGGTTTAAAATTCCTCCAAAGTATTTTTTTTAAAAGAAATAGAAATGATGTCGTGAAATGATAATTATAAATCAAGATTAACTTAGTAAGAGAAAAGCGACTTCAAACACTTCATCTTTTTCTTTGTATCTTCGGAACTGATGAGAAGACACCACACAAATTAATTTGTTACTAATAAGGAAGTTTATTCTACTGAATAATTAAATCTAGCACGCAACATAATCGGCGAAAATGTCGCGTAACATACAAATAAATAGAAATCAAAATGTGTTCGTTATTTTTGTGTGCGACACACGAGTTGCGTTTCCTAGTGCTGTAGATGTCCTTTTTAAAAAAAAGTATAAGTGCTTTGTAAACTGTTTAATTATTAATATAACCAGAAAAAGAAAAATGGACTCTTTTTGACTCCTCATAACATATACGGTGTAGCGTTTAAATTCGTCACCTCACCCTTAGCGTTGAGTTCTATTATTCGGTTTGACCTTCCCGAATCACTACTTATATAAAACAAAGTCGTTTCCCGCTGTCTGTCCCTATGTATGCTTAGATCTTTTAAACTACGCAGTGGATTTTGATGCGGTTTTTTTTAATAGATAGAGTGATTCATGAGGAAGGTTTTAAGCTATATAACATAACGCTACGACTCTTAGGAACGGGGCAGCGCGGGTGAAACCGTGGGCGGGTTGCTAGTTAAATATATATGCCATCCTTATTGATGGTTTCAAATGATGAACTAAAATTTGTAGTTGTTAATTGTATGCTTTTTAAGTCTCTGGTGATATTTTTTTATATCACTAAGGTGGCAAATAAGCATACATACGGCCTTATGGTATGCAGTTACCGTAGCTTGCAATACCAGGAGTATCACTCGCGCGTTGCCGACCCTGTAAAAATCCTGTCACACCCATTTTGAGAGGGTGGGGTAAAGATTTTTTCTTGATTTATTAGCTTACGCTTGATTGACAGTTCGCCTGATGTTCAGACAGTGCGACCTAAGATGGACGGGTTTTATATGCGATAGGGGGGCAAACGAGCAGCGGATCACCTGATGGTAAGTGATAACCGCCGCACATGGACAGCCGCAACACCAAAGGAGTCGCAGGTGCGTTGCCCGCCTTTTAAAAGGGTTTCACAATTAACGTGAATCTTCGTTTAATATAGTCAACCTCGGTCAAACTTGGACATCCTTCAACGTCCTCACATCTTGTTATCTTGTAATTTATTTATTTTAAAAGAGTGTCCATGGAGTTTCTTGCCGGATTCTTCTCCATAGGATCAACCTTTTGGATCCGTGCAACTAGAATCATAACGTTTCAAAAACGCTTGTAAAAGCTTATTTGAAATAAAAACATTTGAACTTGAACTTGTTTGGGCCTCCGGTAACGCAAGCGTTGTTACACGCCGGTTTTCAGTGAAGCCGTGGTATCACTCCGGTCGAGCCCATTCGTGCCTAAGAATGGCTCTCGTGAAAAATGGATAAGTGTGATGCTTAAACACCACCGGTCTCCACCACTGCCAACACCACGTTTCCTCGCAGAGTTATTAATGTGAGAGCTGTTTTAAAATATATATATATCAAAATGAGTCTCTTTGTGTGTCAGATAATTTTAGTATGCTATGCGTACGTCTGTGATGCGTTTATTACTCGACCCATTTTTTTTAGTCTTGCTCGTGATTCTAAAATAAATCGCATGCGTAAGTCGCATCATGCGCGCAAATTGTCATTACCTACGTCTGTTCTACACGTGGCAATGGTGCTACGAATATAGATTACTATGTAAGTAAGCATTTAAGTGCAGAAAACTCTAGGACGAAACACTTACGGACGAGATCCATATTATTGTGATCCATTATTTCCATCCTAGTTGCGTTGCAAACTTCACTTGCGCGATTCAGGATTTGTCCGTCGAAGTTTATCTATGTAGCGCGATAGATGTCGCTACATTATTATAGTATCTAATGATAACCTTGCGATCATGCTGGAGCGAAAAACAGTATCATCAGAAACTCCTTTGGTGTTCAGGTGTCCATGGGCGTGCTTCGTCTGCTCGTTGGCAGAGTTGACTAATATAAAAATATCGATAGGGTACCATACATTTTTTATGGGATAGGTTGGCGAATGAGCAAAAGGATCACCTGATAGTAAGTGATTACCGCCGCCCATGGAATCCCGCAACACCAGAGGAGTCGTATGTGTGTTGCCTGCCCTTTAAAAGGGTTTGAGCCTCCAGTATCAGCGAAACACAACTTATGTGTTATTTCACGCCGGTTTTCTGTGAGGCCGTGGTATCACTCCGGTCGAGCCGGCTTATTTGTGTCGAAGCATGGCTGTCCCACGTCAAGACATTAAGCAATTTCTCTTTTTTAAGTTGATTAAAATACTTTTGATCTAGATTTACCATCATAACATACCATCACGCCTGTATTCCCCGAAGGGTTAGGCAGAGGCGTACTAATGTACACCCACAGTTCGCCGGTATGTTTAGGTCCCATATAGGGGGCGAGTCTATTGCCATTAACCGGGCATAAATTCCTAACTTCGAGCTGCTACTGGGAATTTCATAGAAAATCCCAATAACACTGCTCGACCTGGGAATCGAACCCAGGACCTCTAGCGTTAGCAGTCGCGCTCAGGACCACTTGGCTAATGAGGCAGTTTGATCTAGATTTTACTTATATTTACTTACATTTACACAAAAAAAAAACTTAAACAAATTCTTATTTCTAAAGCGACGCCATTAATGACTATTAGCACTCGTAATCACGTCGAAAAGCATTTGGCCCTGGCTCTTAAAGATCGAATCTGCGTTTAGATTTCCTGGGATTTATAGCCTAGGCGTAGATGTGCTAGTTCTAGATTTTTTTTTTGAATTTTGTTCACAGATTTTAGTGTACGTAATGGTCGTCTATTGCGGAAACTTTTTTTCTAACGCATTAATAACTGCCACTTTGTAATTTAGTAACATGAAAAAAGATTTTATTTTTGATATTTCCTGAAACTCTTTACATTATTCGTTTGAATGAATATGACTGAAGTTGAACACAAGTATAGTATACAACTATTTCAATGTAGAAAACAGAAATTGTACTGGTTTCTGACACTTACGCGAATATTAGACATTGAAATAAAACAATTTTTTACGGATTTTATCGCGTTGTATTAAATATTATTTAATTCCCGACGTTTCGGATCCTTTACAGCATCCATGGTCACGGGTACGTCGGGAATTAAATAAAATTAATACAACACGATAAAATCCGTAAAAAATAGTTTTATTTCAAACAGAAACAAAAACTCTTCCACTACAATTTATATTATTATTATTTAAACATATTTAGCATGTGTAGTGCCAAATGAAAATAAGTAAAAATTCACATTTATACTTGTGGCTAAGTCATAAGCGAAGGCCAAATTGATAACCCGATCGGCAAGGTTAAGCAGCGCTTGCTGCGGTCAGTGTGTGGATGGGTGACCATTCACGTAAAACCGTCGGTACCGGTTATCATACGAAAACTTAGTGTATTCAGAAGCAAACAACCAATATATCTGTGAGATCGATATTGCCTAGAAATTGGGTTGCGGAGGTTGGATTGGTTACAGTTGCCCAGAAATTGGTTTGTTTGCAGTCACTTCGTAAATGTATTTATTTATTGATTTATTCCCAACAATATCCTTACAGACTAGATCCCATTCGATATTGAGGTATCTTAAAAAATATAATACTTGATATTCAGCGACATGATACTGAGCTGCTACTGAGAAGGCTCGACCTGGAGACCGAACCCTACCCGCTAGCCTAGCAATTGCGCCTATGACCATTAGACTAATCGGATAATTGAATAATGCGTGACATATAATATTAATATTCTTTCACATGTAAGAACATTGATGTATTATGCACATTCAAGTGGTCGTAACAGCGTGTACTAATAACAGTTAAGCCACACGCGGTTTGGATGCTCGCCAAACGCCGTTTTACAGCATTTATTGAAACTGATTATGTCGACTTTCAGGGTATAAATGTCATGTGTGATTAATATACAATTCTGCACAAGAGAACTTCCACAACATGTAAACATATAATTAATATAACTTTGAAACTGAATTACTGACGCCATTTGTAGGTATCATGAATTCATGAGTATTTTCATAATATTTGATGGCGTAAATCCAATCAAATCGCGTCTAGTTTTTGCTTTAAGGAACTCTTAGTTTTTTATGATTCTTGATTTATTTCGTCTTTTGAAGAGCATACAACATAAGATGAGTAGGGGCTCGTGGCTAAGTAAAGGGTAACCACCTTTACTCATCTACATTCCTGCGTGCCTCGGAGAGCACGTAAAGCCGTCGGTCCCGGTTTTCATACGATCATCTATGGCAATTATTGTTAGTTGTCAGAAGCCCAAAAAAGCCTGCCGATCAGTCTATCCTCCGAATATCGGTATTGTCCAGAAATGGGTTTGCGGAGGTTTGATGGCAGTCGCTTTAAGTAAAATACCGATATTGACTGGAAGCCCACCCAAAGAGAGCTGATGGGATCGAAGGCTCGGAGGATGAGGATGATACAACATTAGGGGAAAGTTTTGAAACTTTAGAGATGTAAACTTTGGACAAATGTGAACAGGTTCCCACTACTCCGGCACAATTATAATGGTGTGGAGAATCCCGTGATAGTCTGAGCATCTCGGCTAACCCAGGCGACGGGCACTCTTGAGGATTTTCATCACGCAAAAATAACACATGCGGATAGATTGACAACTCCCTTCTTTGTATATGTCGGTTAAACATAATACCTCGTTGCTAAGCGCGCAATCCACTCACCTTCATCTGTCCAAATAAAGGTCACCCTTTTGATAAGTACCCATTAAAGTATAACTTTCCTGGGAACCTTATCACCAGTCCACGCTTAAAAAACTACACAATATTTACTTAAATAATATTTACATAGCTTAGCAAATATCAGTCGTCCTTCGATCATCTATAGCATCATTGTCCCGCCGATCAGACTGTAAATATAATATGCATTTGTCATAAAAAATACAAAAATATTGAAATATGTCGTGGTGTCACTTCTTATGTCAAAAAAAGCAAATATACTGTGCTTATGTTATTTTTTTCCATTTGACATTAAATATATTTTGATATTGACAGTTTCGACAGCATATTTTTATCGGGAGGCAGCTAAAATATTGTTATTTTGTTTTTATTGGAATTTTTCTGGTGTTGTAATAATTTTAAAGTATTCGGTTCGAAGTACCTACCTATGTTTTTATAATATTTTTTTTTACTTGATCATAACATACCATCACGCCTGTATTCCCCGAAGGGTTAGGCAGAGGCGTACTAATGTACACCCACAGTTCGCCGGTATGTTTAGGTCTCATGTAATAGGGGGCGAGCCTATTGCCATTAACCGGGCACAAATTCCTAACTCCGAGCTGCTACTGGGAATTTCATAGAAAAACCCAATAACACTTTGCTCGACCTGGGAATCGAACCCAGGACCTCTAGCGTAGCAGTCGCGCTCAGGACCACTTGGCTAATGAGGCAGTTTACTTGATCATTTACGGGGAATTAGCATTCGGTTCGATGGGTAGGCGTAAGCCAACCACCCCGGTGGTGCCATCCGCTTATTTTTGTATGCAGTAATTAAATAATGTACACCTATAATTAGTATTATATACATAAGAAAACATGGCTTCTACTTTAAACCTTAAGCTTTTTTAATGTATTCACTGTTGGTATACTCAATAAACAAATAAATAAATTCACAAACACGTAACCTGAGGCGCACGCGCGCGTTTCTCTGTGCTTTTCTCTAAAAACCTCCACTATGTTGAACCGTGGCTTCTGCGCGGCCTGCGTATACCTACACGCTCAGTACTTTCAATCCAGCCTACGTCACTAAAGAAGTAGCCATAGTAATACAAATTGCTTACCCGATAAGCTGACACACAAAGCTAACGATTCTTAATTTGTGGCTAACGTCGTCTAATATAATAAATTTGTAAATGCCCGATGTTTGTGCATAGAAGACATTTAGAATAGAATAGAATAGAAACATTTTATTCAGACGAACAGACGGATACAATACAAATACATACACATCAAATTTTGATAGGTACAAGTAAAAACAAAAGAAAGAACATTGTCGTCATGTCCGTACCGAATGGGTAACCAACTCGGCATGTGCTGGGTATCAAATGCCCAGCGCTGCACATTTAAGAAAATAATACATAATAGTGATGATATGAAGAGTCTTGTATTGGATTGGAGATGGGGTTTCAGAGGTCTGATGGCACTCGAATATGTTGGCGAACGAACAGACAAGCCTTGATGGTAAATAGTCATCGTCGCCCATGAAGTCATGGACACCTGGAGCCCCTACAGACTGTCAGAGCCGAAGCAACTGAGGGGGAACTGGCTTTTACGCGCAAACGTCGAAACACACATCAAGGTGCTTTACGAAAGTCTCCGACGTGAGGGTGGTCGCCAGCCAGTCGGACCCCAAGAGGTCCTACCATCAAGCAAGTCAGATGTTTTCTCGGCTCTTACGAGATGTCTATCTGAATCGCAGTCAGGAACTGTATTTTAACCCGTAAAGGTAAAACAATCTTTAGAATTTTTGTTTATCTGTCTGTCTATAGCTTCTTTACGACATTGGATACGGTTTACAGATGTATTGCTGGAAGTCTAGCTGAAAATCTGATGCATGTTTCATCTTGATATGTAGCCTAGAAGCCCAGATAAGATTAGTAAATAAATCCTTTTCGGTCGTAAGTAAAACGCGGGCTACTGCTAGTTTAAGATAACATAATATATTTTGTAGGTATAGGTGTAGCCGAATATATCATTACCCTCATTTCGGGTATCCAACTGCTTTGGTCATTACTACTGATAATAGGGTGGTGATAACCGCGGACACGTGACCCTGGTAAGTATAGGCTGGCCTACAATGACCCGCCTCTTTTCCGTTGGTGTTATCTGCTTTGACAACAATTTTGGGGAGAGATTATTACCTAGAGGTAAAACTTCGCACGAGGCTAGCACGATGTATTATTAGCTCAATGGCTAGGAAAGACAGTGTCGGCTAAATAAAATACCTATATAATAATGTATTTTTTTGTCAAAATTTTATGTTTACTCATATTCTATGCCTTCTTTGAGCACGGGACGGCAACTATGAAGGTAACCCTTCAGAGAGAGAGAGCAAAGTTAATACAAAGCAGAATTTTTCAAAGAAAAATTGTGTTTAAATACAGTTTAAACATTTTTATGGATATGCTAAGTACCAAATGTTGTTACTTCTGTGGAAAATTCGTGCTACAATTTGATTTTAGAATTTGGTGAAAAGTTTGAGACTCACTTTTTCAGTTTCTATTATTTACCTGATGTTAAAACAGTTTTTAAACGATTGTATTAAATAGAAAAGTACCTATCTCTTTCTTTTCCAAGTACTAATAAGACGTGCCCCACCTGTGTAATGTACCAAATGTTAACCCTAAAATGGTGTGAGCTCACTGTGAGCCACGTTCCAGGAAGCGTGACCCCTGACATAGACAGGGTACGGCTCAAGTTTTACAAACAACATGTTAGATAACGTATCTATGTGTTGTTGGTAAAATTTTCGCGTTAGCAATTATTACCGGGTATTCGCGAGCATTACAATTCATAGGAGGGTTCCGCAGAACGCGGGGTAATAGTTCAGTATTTACAAGTCAACATCCTAGTTGGTTTAGTGGTCGTAAGCGCAGCTAACCCTGGTCTTTGAGGGTTCGATTTCTAGATCGAGCAAATTTGTGTTTGTGTTATTAGGTATTTCTATCAAATTCTCAATAGCTGTACATCTCTGCTTAGTCCGTCTAATAACTATTAATAAACATAATGCAAACTTTTTTGTTTTTGGTCGCCGGGGCCCTTGTTTATGCGATTTCCTAAATTTAACAAATTGAACAAACGACTGCATGTTTAAGAATCTGTTCATATTAAAAAATCATACATACTTAAGCCCTATACCACTGGAACATGTGTTATTTTCAATCCTGAATCACATTTAACTCAAACATTTACCGGCAGAAAAAAAAGTGTCTTGAAAAACAATCTCCGACATCTCACGTTCTTACCGGAAAGACAAACAGAAATTAAACAATTACCGTAATGTTAATTACATATATATTGAACCCTGATTAAAGCAGACACACTCCAGATAACGTATCTCAAGGATGAATTAAAAAAATATCACGTTACGTAAGCCCAGTGTAGCGTAAACATGTTGTTTTTTTCGATGCACATTTATTCGATAATAGTGAAAAATAAAGTTGAAATTACCACTAAAATAGCAACCTTATTCTCAAAGCGATACGAATAAATTTTGTTTGAATTTTTTACACTATATTTGTAAGGCTTCAAGGTCAATATTGAAATTTTCTTACCTTTCACACAAAGTAGAGAAGAATAGAAGTCGAACTTATTACGACGCGTAAATAGATCTATTAGACATTTCAATGAGTGAAGATTTTTTATTTTTAGTACCTACTTTACGGCGCTAGCATTATCTAATTGACAATCTTTCAGAACAAACGTCAAAACAATCTCAGAGAATTCTCTCTGAGTTTATTTTGGCGTTGCTTTCTCTTTTGAAGTCTCATCTCTCGCCTCTCTCTTTAGGTCTCCTTTGAAGTCTAGACATGAGAAGTAAATACAAAAATATGGATGAATGTTACAATATTCGAAACCTTAGCTGCTTAGAATAGAACAGTCAATACTAATGACTTATGCATCAGTCGTTGTGTAACTCAACTATAATTTAGGAATTCTTATTTTAGTTTTGGTAAATAAAAGAACGTGATTTTAAAATCGAGTCACGTGTTATTGTGTATATTTCATGTCGTGGACGGTACCTAACATGTAGTACTTCTGCTAAGTTTTTTATTATGTGTGAACTTTTAATATTCAAAACTTCAGTCGACTCTAGAATTCCTAGTCGTCTAGGCAATAAGTCAGCGTATCTGTGAAAAACAACTTTGATTTATAGTTGGTCGTTTAAATGATCGGTGGAAGTGTAGTCACGTAGCTATGAAAGTCATACATACATAATATATAAATTGTAAATGTTCTATTCAGAGCAAGTGTCGTTTTATTATCTACTCACTGAAACTCAACACAATAACTATACCACATTATCGATGGAATTTGTTCGATATGAGAAATAATTTAATAACAGCCCTAAATTTTAAAAGAACTGAATTGGTTATGTTTCATAGTACTTTATCCCAACCAAATAGTGCTAAGCCATGGGAGAGCCATGCTTCGGCAGGAATGGGCCGGCTCGACCGGAGTGATACCACGGCCTCACTGAAAAGCGGTTGTTTCACGCCGCTTTTCAGTGAGGCCGTGGCTTGCGTTGTGTTTCGCCAAGTGAGTGAGGATACCGGAAGGCGGGCAACGCACTTGTGACTCTTCTATAATTGTTCCATTTGTTCCACAGTCCCTTAAACTATACCACATATAATCACGCATGTATTTCCTGTACTAATTTACTCCCACAGTTTGCTTATGCATTTTTCTACTAGTAAATCCATTTTTTTTCCGATTACTTAGAACCCAAGACTTAACAGTCAATAGCCACGCCTGCCACCACTAAACAAAGTGATAAGTAGGTATATGTTTTACTACAATTAAGTTCCCCAATTCCTATTTACCTACCTGTTTATTTATTAGATTTTTGGACTTTAGAAAGTTTCTCAAACTAGTATTTCCTCGCTCCTGTACCGTGATCGTAGTTTTAATGAACCATCCATTTCGAAAGTTCTAGAACAGTATTTACTGCATATACATATACTATACTAGCAATATGCCCCAGCTTCGCACGTAACAATAAAACTTTTGGACACAATTTTCTAAATTGTAATGCAAACTGCCTCATTAGCCAAGTGGTCCTGAGCGCGACTACTACGCTAGAGGTCCTGGGTTTGATTCTCGGGTCGAGCAAAGTGTTATTGGGTTTTTCTATGAAATTCCCTGTAGCAGCTCGGAGTTAGGAATTTGTGCCCGGTTAATGGCAATAGGCCCATCGCCCCCTATTACATGGGACCAAACATACCGGCGAACTGTGGGTGTACATGATGATGATGAGTACGCCCCTGCCTAACCCTTCGGGAAATACAGGCGTGATGGTATGTTATGTAATGAAAACTGTATCAAAATTCGTTGGTTTATGTTTTAGAAGTAGTTCGCTGAGAAATAGACAAGACGAAAATAGCTTTACCTACACCATTATAATAAACGCAGACAAAAACTAGTTTTAATTAAACTTAGATAACTATACCTACACTAGCTTCTGCCCACGACTTCGTCCGCGTGGAATGGTTACTTGGTCTTAGCGTGATGATATTATAATAGCCGCCTTCCTAAATAAATGGGCTATCTAACACTGAAATAATTTTTCAAATGGACCAGTAGTTCCTGAGATTAGCGCGTTCAAGCAAACAAAAAATCTCTTTAGCTTTATATATTAAAAAAGTATAGAGTAGTATATAGTATAGATAACTCAACTTGCTGTCTGTATTTGCTGTATGTATTAAAAATAATAGCGTTATCAAGGCGACGTGTAGTCTGAGCTATATTGTTATCAATGCCGCGATACCAGTAGTGACTCAGTGGCACTTAGCATACAATGGGGTCGCGGGTTAGAGGCCCGGCTGCGGCACACATGCCCCGGTTGCGTACGCACTCTATGTAGGACACCACGTGAAGACTGTTTCAATTAATAAGTTTAACTTAAAATAGTATTTTTTTCTACTACAAAGTTAGAATGGTTCTTTTTTGCTTCAATGCCGTAGCATTTTCTGCAACAAGTACGTAATAATTACCTGGTCTATAGATCCTATAAGTATTTATATCGTACGAGTATCGAACCCAAAACCCGTAGCGCAAAGGCCAATCGCTAAGCCGCTATGGTAAATAGTTCGTTATTGTTATAGTTCGAGAGTTTTATCAAAATATGATCCCGGATAAAAGTTTATCTCAATAAAGTTTAATTACCTACCTACCTTTGCTTTTTTGTAATGTTGTTTACTACAAAGCGACTTAGTTATGCTTACAGTAAAGATAATTTAAGCACGAAAGCAGAGGTGATAATGTAATCAGTCGGCAGAACTGATAAGACAAGCGAACCGGTTCTCTATCGCTGGTGACTGCTACAGATATGGAGATTAGTATTTTAAAAGGCTTTACATCAGTCTAGTTCCTGGCTGAAGGTATTCAGTGCCTCGCCACCAAGTCCGGTTACGCTGTAAACCCTTTTAAAATGCGGGCAACGCACTTGCGACTCCTCTGGTGTTGCGGGTGTCCATTGGTGGCGGTAATCGCTTACCATCAGGTGATTCGTCTGATCGTTTGCCCCCCTATCCCATAAAAAAAAGATTCCCTCAATCAACAGCTAATGCCATTCATAAAAAAAACATCTGTCTAGTTGCAGCAAACCTAATGCTGAGAATAAGGTTCCGAATTCGATCCCCAGGCCGATAATGTATTTTTTTGTTTAGAAATTCTCAGACTAGAAATTGGATTTGTGGCTGGTTCGTAGTAATATGCTTGCCACTAAATATGACATCTATAGCTTATGTGTAAATGTTCTAATCTATACTTAATATATAAAGCTGAAGAGTTTGTTTGATTGTTTGTTTGTTTGTTTACTTGAACGCGCTAATCTCAGGAACTACTGGTCCGATTTGAAAAATTCTTTCAGTGTCCGATAGCCCATTTATTGAGGAAGGCTATAGGCTGTATATCATCACGCTACGCGGACGAAATCGCGGGCAGAAGCTAGTTGTTTATAACAATAATATTTGTAACATGAGGGACTAAAATTAATATATATACAAACTACATAATTCTCGATAGGACTCCGCTGTTGAGTCCCTCTGTGTCCATACCTACCTAATACCATATTACCAAAACAATTGTATTCTGGCAGTAATATATTCACATTATTTTTTTCTGGAATAAGGGGGCAAACGAGCAGACGGATCTACCAGAAGGAATTGTTGATTTTTGTCAGGTTTCTCAATATAAGGTTAGTCATCGTGCCATTAGGTGTCATTGGACGACATTCTAGTACAGTATATATATATGTAAATCTTTGTACGTATTTAAATTAATATTTTGCTACAATACAATCGTTATTCTAATTTAATGAACCTTAAAACCAACTTTACTTATATGTTATGAGACACCTCACACAACACAAACAACACAACCTATGCAAATTCAAACATAATGGTTGCGCCGCCGCCGGCGCATAATTTGATGTCAATCCGACACACGTACGTGTTGCGCAACGTGTTACGCGTAGTGTCCACTCATTTCTATTTAAAATACGTGGGTTTAGATGAACAAACAATTAATTTTATGTGCTCCCGGCTTCTTGTATGAGCAAGTTTAAGTTTTTTCGGAATTAAAAGCCATGTCATGTCGTCCAAAGCTCGTTAAATACTTACTTACAGTATTTACTAAACAAGGTGTAAGCTCGGAGTAGCTATTCCATGCTTTGTCACTGTCAAATCATTGTAAGTTAAATAAACAGGAAAGAAGCGTCGGTAGCCTAATGGCTAGGGCGTCGGACTTGCGATCATGAGGTTGCCGGTTCGAACCCCACCCATTGCACTACCGACGTGAACCCACTCGTAACACAAGCAATCTAGCTTAGCACGAGGGGTTAACAAGAATACTTTTAATGTGCGACCCGCATTGCTAGTAAGCTTTTTTTAAAAAAAAGAAACAAAACATGGAATAACGAATCCCAGTCTAAACCATGTTTATTAATAAAGCGGTTAGAATATTTTATTTTAGTACGCCTTGAATGTGCCTTAGGTTTTTTTTTGTAAAACGTCATATGAGCGGACTAAGAAGAAGATTTATAAATAAATAAAAACCGTTATTCAAGCGAGGTATCGTCTCCTGCATCGTGTATGGAAGTTTTCACAAACACCGAGGTCCAGGGAACTACCAGGCTGTAAAATTAAGGGCCATAAGTTTTGGAAATAGTTCCTAGCTATCTGTGATACAACTATTTTTGCTCCGTAAAATTTTACAATAACATTAAGCAAAGCCAAAAGCAAGCAACCATCTTATAGCCCACCTTATCTCTAATGTCGGTACACCATATTTGTTTCCTCTTCATTTTCGTCGCTACCACATTTCCACAGCTGTCACAGCATAGCAACACAGTAGGTTACGCATAAATTTTGTCATTCCGACTTTTCTGTTGCGTAACAAGTTACAAACTGACACGCACACACATGCACAAAATATGCATTTGTCTGTCTCCGTGTGTACATAAGTTAGTATTTGCTTAGAAACGGAGTAAAGCCATGTGTGTGTGTGTTTGTATTGTGTCTACAAGTTAGTATTTGCTTGGAAGCGGAATGAAGACATCGTTTTATCTGACGTGACTTACAACTGATAGCGGGTATTGTGGCCATGCTGTAAGAAAAGGCAGGACATAAGTAACAAAATAATAGTAGGAAATTATAATAGTCCTTTACCGACCACAAGTAACAAATAAAAACCTACATATAAACATTAACATTAGAAATTTAAAATTCTGAGTGGTACTAAAATATTTAACTACAAATAATATTAGTTTCTGTACATAGTGCCTTTCCTATGTAATCAAAGGCCGTGAGATGCAGATGGCAAATAATATAATAAAGTAATACGATACACATTTTTTTAAATATATGTAATAAAAATGTAATAATTTAAAATAAGCCGAAATATTATTAACAAATCAATCAACAAACTTGAGTAAATTGAAACAGTATGTGAAGGAAGTGTAATGGATTCAATATTTGTGCATATAGTAAAACGTAATTTTTTCGGTTTTCCTGTTTTGGTAGAATCAAAAAAATTACGCAGGATATAATATATTATTACTGTTTCAAAGACCTTCATTCTAGATATTATAAATGAGTAGGTAGGTATTTACCTCAAGCAAATAGTGGGGGTACATAATAATTTATAAAACTACAAGTAACAAGACATTTCAACCCGTTTAGTGAGTTTTTACTAGTAAAAATAATTTTGTAATAAGGTAAGTTTATTCGTTTGAAACACAAAATAACTATACAGAATAGAGTTGATCATAGAGCGAAGGCTACATACATAAACATAAAAAAAAGATTAATTTAAAATAGATCATTTACTGTATATTTTGTTTGTTTTGTGTTTTGTTTGTATGTTTGTTTACTGTATATTTTATTTGTAATATTATTAAAGAAGTTAATTTAAGGAAAGTTTAGCGGATAATATGTTTTCCTATTCAATTCATATTTTTTTCGGATCCTCGGTGTTCCGTAATCTACCGAGATTATTAATATAATATTGAAATAATTAACTACTGTTGTAAAATACATTTTCTATTTCCTTTTAGATTAAAAATTCTGACTTATTTGATTGTCTAGCAACTATGTATGGTTACCCTACTGCCGTATCTATCTCTGGAGTGTTTGTCTCCTTTTGGGCCGTCCGTTTGTTCTGCGGCAACTTTCTACAGAACCAGCTCGTCTGTCAGCATAATATAATTAGGTGTTGCCATATCTAGCGACCATTTCGTTACATATAAGTACTTGGTAACATGCATTTTTGTAGGATACAGCAGATCTATAATTCTCCATTATGCGAAGTTGGTGTATGGATATTCAGAGAATTACCCTACCGTCTTCAAGACTGGCTTAACGTTCATCATCTACAAGATGCCGTGGGAGAGCCATGCTTCGGCACGAATGGGCCAGCTCGACCGGAGTGATATTACGGCCTCACAGAAAACTATCGTGAAACAACACCTACGTTGTGTTTCACCGAGTGAGTGAGGAGGCCCAAACCCTTTTAAAGGTAAACGCACAGGGCAACGCACTTGTGACTCCTCTGGTGTTGCGGGTGTCCATGGGCGGCGGTAATATACCATAAGACGCTCCGTCTGCTCGTTTTCCATAAAAAAGAGACTGTTAAATCGATTCGAAAAAGGAACACAAAAATCGCTCAATCGATTTCCATATTACGTGTTGCCAAGATTAGGCAAGTATAAAAAGATTACCTGAGGCTAAAACACGTCAGCTCGGCGAGGTCGCATCCGTGTGTCAGCATTGTATTAACGAACTGTTGCCAGGCAGATTTGATAAAAGTATAGGTAGCATTGAGCAAAACAACTGATTGGTCA
Organism: Acronicta leporina; assembly: GCA_947256265.1. Taxonomy (NCBI): domain Eukaryota; kingdom Metazoa; phylum Arthropoda; class Insecta; order Lepidoptera; family Noctuidae; genus Acronicta; species Acronicta leporina. The sequence continues at coordinate 14,409,671 of OX366526.1, read as the reverse complement.
ACCTTGGGTTCAGGTGGACTGAACTTATGCCACATCCAAACGTGAATTCAAAATGTGAACGTTACTTTTTCTGTCCGTTTGTTTACTACGTATTCACACATTAACCGCTGAATCGAATTTTATGAATTTTTGTATAGATATAGATTGGACTCTGGAGATGGATATAGGCAGTGCTTTAGGATGCGAGTGGAACCACGAGAAATAGGTAGTATTTATAAATGCGATAGTAACTCCTAGCAAGCTTTTGGTGTTATATTGTGTTTTGTCTTGCCCGGGCCAAATTAAACATGACGGAAACAAAATTACTGGATTCATTAGTCTAGTCACAGATAATAGAATACTAGTATAGTGATCCCAAGTATACTATGGTAGACTGAAAATTTTGAAAAATCTTTGAATCGAACGACCAGGTTCGACTTCCAGATTTTTCCAAATTTTCAGTAGCAGCTCGGACTTTAGGCATTAGGTTCGCCACCCTATCGCTTGATGGTAAGCGATTGCTGCCGCCCATGGACACCCGGAACACCAAAGGAGACTCAAGTGCGTTGCCGGCCTTGTAAAAGGCTTTGGGCCTCCGGTATTCTCACTTATTCGGAGAAACACAACGTAGGCGTTGTTTTACGCCGGTTTTCTGTAAGGCCGTGGTCAAGCCGGCCCATGCCGAAGCATGGCCCTCCCACTATAACAGGCTGATGGTATAAGATGGTATGTTATGTAAACAAAATTACTGCATTTTGGTCAACTCTAAATAAGGACATCTTAATCTCTCATCAAAATCAATCTAGCTTTAACATTGATACTGTTGCCGTTGCCATGAGAAAAACAAGGTCATTTGTCCATCTAGTTTGCATGAAGATAATATAATTTACCAAATTTAGGTTACAGGTGTATTTGAGTGTTTCAAAGTCGTTTTTGACGTCATTTCGTAGCCATATTGAAACAAGGTACAATGCAAATGCAAAATGTTGCCTTCAATTATTTCAGGCAATTTTATTTGAATAAAAACAAAATTGTTTCCACACAAGTGTTGTATTGTTGGAGATGCGTCATTTGAAGGAAATTTTATTGAGCTCTGCAATTACTGTTAAAATTAAGTAGTACTAGCCTTTTCTCGCGGTTTCACTCGCAATTGTAAATCGGTTGATTATCTATGGAATTTCTTGCCGGCTCTTCTCCATAAGACCTACTTAGATACTATTTGGAACCATGCATGTGGTTTTTTGCCATTTGAAAAGTACCCGTATTATGGTCTAATTGAAATACTGAAATAAAAAAATAGTTTGTTTAAGTAGTTTTTAAATTTAAATCTAATGGCAATGGCATCGGACTTGCGATCATGTGGTTGCCGGTTCGAAATCCATTGCACTACCGACGTGAACCCACTCGTAAATTAGTCTCTTAGTAATTTGCGACCCGCATTACAATAAGCATTTTTTTTTTAAACTTACAAGTAATCAACATATTTCCTCTTAATAATGTTATTAGATATATTATATTAGCTCTTTCCCGTGATTTTACTCGTGTCCGAAAGGATATTTCTAGACAACAGAGGTCGTGAAGTCGTAAAAAGGTAGGTACGCATTTATAATATCATCATCTATGGATTATTAAAATATTATATTAAACATATAATAAATAAATTAAATATATTTTATTACTGAGTTAGTTTCGTAGAACAATATGATAGAACATACCTAGTCAATGAATAAATTATTGACTAAGTACCTATTAGATAAGAACCTTTATTTGAATAGTAGCAGACGTCACGCAACAACCTGTTTTGCATTTTCTTTTGTTTTTTAATGTAATCTTAAAAGGATTCCATATTGATAAATCGCTATAACACCTTCCTCATTTGAATTATTACTAAAACCAACTCCACATCCGCATATTATATCATATGATAATAAATAATAGGTATCTATTGAATCTATCGGGACTTAATACAAAAATTGGCATACGTCTCAAAGCCGGCCCAGGATGAGCTCCAAGCACACTCTAAACATTAATTTATATTATATTAATAAAACAATAAACAGACTACATACGAGATATCAGCGAACTGGCCTGACCTCCATACTGAATTTATATTATCACAAGAACTAAAATATTATTTGAATAGATTAGTCTTTAGACCTGAAACATCCTAACGATACAACATAGCCCACTCTGATATCAACTTTTAGTTACAAAAATAAGATACGTTTTTCACTGCAGTGCATAGTTGATAGTGCGAGCGATTTGCAAAAAGGAAGATAATAAAGTAGGTTGATATAACCGGATTGAACCGGTTTTAGGCACATGTGCTCATTACGTGTCAATTGAGGCTTTAAGTACTGTTATGTAATAGAGTTCGTTCTAAAGACCATTATATGGTAGGTATAGGTAGGACATAAAATATATAATTATATAATTTGTTGAATAATATAAGCATTGTCAAACTGTCGATGCAGTATTTAAATTTGTTTACGCCACCGTGTAGGTAATAATTACGTCGTTGCTGTGTTCCGTTTCTGTCAGAAATATTTTAAATCAAGTTAGTACAAAATATCACAGAGCAGTTGTTATATTTATTGTATCGCTTATTCATAACACAAATTGAAGCGTTACCTACTACCTAGTTTGTTTACTAAATTGATCAACGAGAATAATTTAAAAATCCAAACTAAATTGTATAAAAATTGGTTTGCATAAAGTATAATAAATATTAAAGTAAATTATTGTTAAATTCTAGAAATATCGCAGTTTTTAATTATTCTTTAAGTGTCAGAAATTATTCATTTATTAACAAGTAAATGAAAATGCAGGCCATAGCTTTTTAATTGATTTAAAAGTCACAAAATGGTTTAATATTAAATTATTCTGAATACGTAGCATCGTTCAAGTTTGTCCTTAAACTCGTTTCGTTAAATAATTAATTAATTCAGCTTTAGCCCAACTTATCTAATAATTTACCTATATAAATTTAAATTCTTCAAATTATATAAAGTTATTTCTAATAAAGTTAAGTTGGAACTGAAAATTAAAGTACCTTTTATATAAAATTTAGATTTTTTAAACTGATTGCAATATAGGTAATCTAAAAATAAATTTTGGCTTGTATTTTTATTACTTTTAATTATTTACTTATTATACTTAACATTATACGTCATTTTGAGGAATAATAAACACTGATAACGAATAAATTTAAAAATATCCTTATCTTAGTAGGTTTCTTTCATATTTTTATAATTCTATGATGCAATTTAATCTAATATTTCATTATTTTTGATAGCAACTGACCGGTAACAATTGGCTATCAGCACATGTCTATACACATACGTAATGCTCGCCCGATACAGTAAAATAGGTCAGTCCGATTAACGGCGCGTAAGAAATAGATTTCAATTGTGTTGTTGCTATGAATATCCTATGTGTTTATGGCTTTACGCCTCTTAAGAAAGAGTAAAACATTTTTAGGTATCAAGACAATAAAAATTAAATATTAGTAGGAATTACTGAGGTCAGATTATCCTGATCTGACCTCAATAATTCCTACTAATATTTTGATTCTATAGATAGTTGTTTTGGATCGTGGAGAATGTATGGTTTTTAGTCGCTACGTATTTAACATACTCTCCACCCTTTAGATACCATGCACCTTAAAAATTCGCTTTTTATAAATATCATTTGAATGGTTTCGAATGTTTTATAAAAAAAAACTGCCTCAATAGCCAAGTGGTCCTGACCGCGACTGCTAAGCTAGAGGTCCTGGGTTCGATTCCCAGGTCGAGCAAAGTGTTATTGGGTTTTTCTATGAAATTCCCAGTAGCAGCTCGGAGTTAGGAATTTGTGCCTGGTTAATGGCAATAGGCTCGCCCCCTATTACATGGGACCTAAACATACCGGCGAACTGTGGGTGTACATTAGTACGCCTCTGCCTAACCCTTCGGGGAATACAGGCGTGATGGTATGTTATGTTATAAAAAAAAATGGTAGTATTTTTTGTCAGTTCGCGGAAAATTTGATTACCAGCTACAAAGCCTCATTAGTCAAACTACCTAATTAGTATAGTGGTTGGAAGTAGACCTAGTACCTACCTCTAGCGCAGTAGGCTAGAGGTAGGTACTGGGTTTGATTAATGTGTCGAGAAAAGTGTCATATTTTCTATGGATTTCTCGCCTTTGGATGTGTTTATCTGACTAGTCTCACCCACTATTACATGGGACCTATACATACTAGTGAACTGTGGGTGCATCAGTTCAAGTCCGCCTCATCCTTCGGGAAATACGGGCATGAAATCGTAGGACGTTTCGAATTAAATAGGTTTGAACTGATTTCTAAGAAATTGATATTGATGTTTACAGCTCATAACGTTTTAAAACGATGATTAGGAAGTGTCTGCACACCTGGGCAGGTGCCCAGAAAAAAAAACTAATTGAAGAACAACAAACTGAAGCGGCGGTAGCCTAATGGCTAGGGCGTCGGACTTGCGATCATGTGGTTGCCGGTGCGAAACCCACCCATTGCACTATTGACGTGAACCCACTCGTAACACAAGCATAGATATAGCTTAGCACGAGGGGTTGACAAGAATACTAATAATGTGCGACCCACATTGCGAGCAAGCTTTTCTAAAAAAAATATACTTTGAGACGTAGGAAGTACATAATTCTTGCCATATACACAAATAAAATGCACATAATGCCATATAATGACATTGATTCAACAGCAGTATCAATATATTATGCATTTTAAGTAAAAACAATGCATGCATGCACTTCTCCGCTGACTCACGAGGCTAAGCCAACAAAAGACCAGCCACACGGAACAATACCGAACACTTGTTACTGTAGAGTGTAGCGTCTTTGTGTACTTACCTACATGTAATTAATGACATATACCTACTTACGTACATGTGTAACACAACCTACTTCACCTACCATCACGGCAGACACCATTGCAGTAGCATAAGCACGAACACTTTCAAAACAGTATTCGTATCGAAATCGGGAATTATTTGTATGAGAGAAGAGAGAGGAGGAGGTTAATTAACGTAGATGAAGCGAAAGTGGTGTGCCAGGATCGTAGCAAGTGTAGTCTCTGCCTACCCCAATGGGACACAGATAGAGAAATACTGAGAAGTTTTTATGGGATTGGGGGCAAACGAATAGATAGATCACCTGATGGTAAGGGATTACCGACACCCAAGCACACCCGCAACACCAGATGAGTCGCAAGTGCGTTGACCACCCAAAAGGGGTGGGCCTCCGGTATCCTCACTCACTCGTCAAAACACAACGTAAGTGTTTTTTTATGCCGGTTTTCTGTGAGGCCGTGGTATCACACCGGCCGAGCCGGCCCATTCGTGCCGAAGCATGGCTCTCCCACGAAACAAGTACCAGTTGAGTGTCATTAATTATTATTTTCACTACTCCATAAATAATTATGTATAATTTCGTTAACTTAAGAATATGTATTTATTAACATAAGGATTCCTTGTTAAATAATTAATTAGTCTTCAAAATGAAACATAAATTATTTAATTTGATTGGAGACTCCCGATTGGAATCTACTGAAAAAATTTGGAGCTGGCTTGAAGTCTAGTGAGCGACTTCTCAGTGGCATTTCTTATCCTGTCCTAAAAGTACTTACATTTAATCTTATTTCGAGATAATTACATAATTGTCTCTTCTAGTATATAAGTACTTGATGTCTCTGAAGCCTTTATTGCACTAGATATAACTTTTCGCCAGTATATTGTTACAAGTAAGCACAACCGTCCGAGATAGTAAATGGTGCCACGCTGCCTATTCGATCCACATTCCATCCTACAAAACAGATATTATAATAACTAGTATGACTAATTCCCCAAATGGCGCGGAACAAACATCTGTCATATGTACAAACGTTGGCCACCTGAACAAAGTTGGCGATGTAATCAATTTCAATTCACCAATGTTTGCTTACACCGACCTTTGGAAGTGCTGGACACTTGAGTAAAGCCAAATGTGTTGGCTTTAGCCGAATGAACCAGAAGGAGTGTTGGCTCACAGTTCACACGTGGAACGTGTCTGTCTCGTAACTTCGGTAAATGGAGTAGTACAAGTTGTTCCTGGAGTAGATATCAGACTGTATTATCCAATGGGCTGCAACTTTGCATATCCTAAATGTTTTTTTAGACTTCAAGAAGTCTTCCTTAATCATGAACTCTATTACTGACCCACAGCAGGGCACGAGTAAGGCTAGTCCACCACGCTGGCCCAGTGAAAGTTTGTCAAGAAATTGTACCAGGTTGAAGAAAAATATCGTGTTTCTCACGATATTTTCCATCAACTATTAGGCACATGATAATTATTAATACACACATGATTTCGAATAGTCCAAGGTTGATCCAACCTAACATGCACTTATTTTTCTACTGATCTGACAACTGACAAATATTTTTTTTATACCACAGCAGGTGGGAAACATGTTTACGGCCCGCCTGGGGCCCAAGTCTTTCAGTTGTATCAAAATGGTCGTTCAATGGCACTAAATGACACGAGAACTGGGGCCCAAGTCTGCTATTTCAATTGCCTCAGAATGACCGTCCAAAGGCACTAAATGACATAAGAAATGACAGATTTCGTAGACAAAACTGTCAAAAATCAACAATTTTGAAGTCACTGAATCACAATTCTGACACAACTAAATAGTAGACTCGGCACCCTGACAGATTTTGTAGACAAAACTGTCAAAAATCAACAATTCTGAAGCCATTGAGTGACGATTTTGACACGACAAAATAGCAGACTTGGGGCCCTGATAGTGAGCAGTTATCGAAGTCTTTGGACGTCTGCAACACCAGAGCTTTCGCTCACGCATTGTAAAAATAAACTACTGATATCAAACGAAGGTTGAGCATTCACCTTCATTGCGTCAAGACCCTGAAAACCAAATATCACATTAAGGAGCGACGGTATTAAATGTCAAATTAAAATCAATTGTTCAGTTCACTGTATTATTATTTATTCGTCCCCGCCATTTGCGTGTGTCTCCTGAATTGCCGCCGTTGCAGATAAATTGTCTGTTTTATGGGACTCTCTTGTGTTCCTCTTGGCGATGTGGCGTTGTGTGTCGGGTCGTTTTATTCCCTACAATATGGTTGAGTCGAACCACGCTGATACACACGTCATACTTGTGAACGGTTGCTGTCTGTCGGGGCTGGTCAGCTCTTACCTGCTGTTGCAATCTCTTTTTTTAAGTATAAACTGCAGCAATTATTTAAAACAATGTTGTAACGCTAATATTTTAATTGTGATAATTTTATTTTAAAAAGAGTATCTATGGAGTTTCTTGCCGGCTCTTCTCCATAACACCCACTTTTTGGAACCGTGCGACTAGTTTTGACTTTTCAAAAGTACCTTCTTTAAAGATCTAATTGAAATAAAACATTTTGATTTTGACTTTGATTGGTTTTATGATCCTTGTTTTAGGAAGCTTCGTAGTCAAGACATAGTTTCATCGATAGTGTAATGTTCTATAACAATAAAACCATTAAAATAACATATAATCCCATCTGTAGTCCGCAGTTAGAAGTTCACTGGTATGTTAATAGGCGGCGAGCCTATTGTCACAAATACAAATTCCGTCCGGAGATCGAATCCGCTCTGGGTTCAAAGAGCTTTACTGATTTTACCAAGAGAGCTTCTCTCGAATTCTTATCGTAAACGAACGAGTTATTTTCTGCTACAAATCTCATACATACTTACATATTTTCACATCTATCTCCCATTGGGGTAGGCAGAGATTACACTTGCTACGATCCTGGCACACCACTGTCGCTTCATCTACGTTCATTAACCTCCTTCTCATACAAATTATTCTCGATTTCGATACGAATACGTTTTCGAAAGAATCAGAAGACCAGTATGGGGTTAAGCGATAATTGCCACGGCAAATTTATGGATGGGTAGTGATACCTTGTACTTATACTTATATCAACAAAACTTCATAGTATGAATTATTAAAAGTTATTACTACTAGATAATGACTGTAAGTGAAAAAAATATGTCCATGACATTAAATCCTTTTTGTAGCTTGAGAGTTTTGAATTAAAGTCTAAATTACAACGATGATTACGTTAAAAATACAATCATGTTAATTTTTCAACTTTCTAAGAGATAATTTGATAATTTGACCTCGCCTGTCATGTTGAAGATAATAATTATAATATTATTTTAGACAAAACCGGGTGAGGAGCGTTGTGTAATCATAATCATTATACAGATGATCTCAAGGAGAATTTTTGAATGATGTATTTCTGTAATAAAACTATATTTATTTTTTGTAAATAGATCTTTTAAAGACGTTAAAAAAAACTGGCTTTTCAATAGATGTATATGTATTGGCGTCATCTTTAAGATGTAAATGCAGAATGTGAAGGCAAATTTCAAAATGGCGGGTGGGACTCGCGGTGGCTTAGTGGTCATAGCGTCTGGTGTATCTAACCAGAAGACGCGGGTTCGAACCCTGCCCGCAAGTCGAATTTTTTCTTCACTAAAATAACTTTATAATCTCAGCATGGAAAATGCAAAAAAAATCACAAAAACCAACTTTTACATGTCAATGTTTTTGTTTAGATTTTTCAAGTTCTAGATGGTGACGGCATTTCTTACCTTCAAGAAGGAACACTGCAACAAGCTCAGAAAATCATGGTCTTTTGAAGAAATATCAATAAAAGCTTTGATTGTAGGTATACTATTATTATCATCAATCCATATACTGTCTCACTGCTAGGCAGGGGCGTCCTCTCGGAGTAAGAGCCTTTCGAGGACACTTTTTTTATGGGATAGGAGCAATCGAGCAAACGGGTCGCCTGATGGTAAGCGATTACCGCCGCCCATAGACCGAGGAGTTGCAAGTGCGTTGCTCGCCTTTTAAAAGGGTTTGGGCCTCCGATATTCTCTCTCACTCGGCGAAATATAAAGTAAGCGTTGTTTCACGCCGGTTTTCTGGGGGCCGTGATATCACTCTGGTCGAACCGGCCCATTCCTGCCGAAACATGGGTCTCCCACGGTTCAAAACACGATGCTGCTTATTTACCTATTTTATTTCACCACGAGACACTGCTATAGCACTTATTATCATTACCCAGCAATTATTATTTACGTGCAAGTTGCAACATTATGGAAATAGCGTAGTCTAGGAGCCCACGCACATCAATATACCTACTTAATTAACAAATTTTAACATAACATTAATTATATTGGCGGTATATTTCAAATCTTATTTGCGTAGGATTTTAATTAAGAAGCTAACATAATGTACCTATACAAAATATTATTCACAATTTAATATTAATTAATTTTAAAGAATATCCTTTTTTATACCACAGAGGCCTAAAGCTTTAAGGCTTTAAACCTTCGCCTGACCTGAAGCACATGAAGTTTGGAATAAGTATATATTTTTTTTAAACTACAGTACACGCAAGGAATGGTTACTCAATCAAAGAGACTCTCTAATCTCCTTCAAATAAAAATTTGCATAGGCATACATACCTACTTATAAAAATCCATTTCCCTTAGTCTTCTTGATAAAAAAAATATTAACCTCTAATATTATCCCTTCAAGTATTTATTTAATTACAGACACAATGCAAAATTCCAAAACTCCGAGAATCTTTACGGGAATTTTTTTTGCTGAAATAAATACCATTGATCGTGATTGTGGACGAAATTGTGAATAAACGTTAGTCTCTTCATCAAGCTAGCTTCAGCCCGCGGCTTTCCCGTTTTTGCAACAATGTTCATTGATGCTCCACTCCTATTAGTTGTAGCGTGGTTTTATATAGCCTTCCAACACAAATTTAATTTACAATTCGAACCAGTAGTTCCTGAGATTCAGCCAAACAAAGATATAACTACTTCCTTGTATTTTTTATTAATAATATGTCAATAAACACATTTTCTTTCTTTTTTTTCAAACAGGATTTTATTATTAGAATAGATAATTATTTTCTTACCTCGAAGATAGCAATATCAACAGAATTACAAGACAGTTTAGAACTAGATATGACACAAAAACTGCCTCATTAGCCTAGTGGTCCTAAGCGCGACTGCTACGCTAGAGATCCTGGGTTTGATTCCCAGGTCGAACAAAGCGTTATTGGGTTTTTCTATAAATCTCCCAGTAGCAACTCGGAGTTTGGAATTTGTGCCCGGTAGGACCTAGGAAACATATCGGCGAACTGTGAGTGTACAGTACGCCTCTGCCTAACCCTTCGGGGAATACGGGCGTGATGGCATGTTATGTTTTGAAACAAAAATACACATTTCTAATGTATGATTCACTTTGTTCCAGTTATTGAGATGCCTGAGGAATATCTTTGACTTCGAACTACGAATATAAGTTGTTTGGCTTATCGGAAAACTACTGAGTGTATTCAAAAGTATCTAGAACTTACCATTATGCATACAATTGAAGAGAAACTTAAGTATGTTATGACGCAAATTATTAACATCTCTTGAGGAAAAGGATCTCTCATACTACTGTGCTGTCCCCGAAGGGTTTAAAACTCGTAGTTTGCCGGTTTGCTTAGGGCTACGTTATCTAAAGCGAGTCTATGGTCATTAGCCGGGTTTTCTCAACCTGGGAATCGAACTCAGTATCTCTAGCATAACAGTCGCTATTATGAATGCGTGTATGAGGCAGTCTAAAGTTAATAATTAAGTATTCTTTATAATATACTCTGTTTATACATATAAGTTCTGACTGATTACTAGGTTCTTTGTTAAATTTTTCACGTTGGAGAGCCATGCTTCAGCACGAATGGGCCGGCTCGACCGGAGTGATACCACGGCCTCACAGAAAACCGGCGTGAAACAACGCTTGCGTTGTGTTTCGCCGAGTGAGTGAGGTTACCGGAAGCCCAAACCCCTTTAAAAGGCGGGCAACGCACTTGCGGCTCCTCTGGTGTTGCGGTTGTCCATGGGTGGTGGTTATCGTTTACCATCAGGTGATCTATGCAGATAGATCACCTGATGGTAAACGATAACCACCACGATAACAACAAAATTTGGTTTTTTTATGGGAAAGGGGGGCAAACGAGCAGTCGTTTGCCCCCCTTCCCCATAAAAAAACCTGCTTATTAAGATATAAAATGTACTCACAATACTTAAAAAATCTTAACATAAGTTTAAGATTTATAGAACATAAAATTATGTATTTTTTAAACTGGAATATTTGCGAAGAGTCTAAATAGAACTAATCCTTGCATCAACAAATCACTCCAACTACAAACTTTGTGTTACACTGCCTCCTAGCCTACCGCTATCAGGAGCGGCGCAGGCGCATACAACATAAATCATAACGTTATCTGACAGGCACATGCGTGGCTTTGGGGCAGGTTATAGACCTCACTATCGGGTAGGCCAAACAAGTGTAACTTCATCCTGATGATAAAAGAGGTAAGCAGAGATAGTGGATGCATGTGGTGGAGTTACTGCGTTGGCTACTCCTATGAACTGCAGACTGCTAGAGTTGCAGATACCGAGAGGGAACTGGTTCTTATGCGCAAAATTCGAAATACACCAAGGTGCGTTACGATAGACTCTTACGTAACCAGCCAGTCAGACCACAAGAGGTCCACAACCGAGCCGGTCAGATATTTTCTCGCCCCTTAGGAGATGCCTATCTGAGGATTGAGTAGCCGCGGCTACTGGTGATACCTCGTGCGCGCACTAACTTGCTGAGCGCACTCTCAATGAGGTGGCGGATGTCATTGACATATTCACCTGTACACTGAGTGTTTTCACAAGGGCCACATACTGTATAGCATGTAAGGAATAGGGTGATAAAAGTTACTGTGTCGCATTAGATTTATATCTGTAATGGCAATTGTAACATTATGTAAAATAAATAAATATATATATCACAAAATAGGAATATATATATAAATATATCTTTTTGCCTTTCATCGAAATCTGTTCTGTGAAAGTTATCTAATAGAACAGACAAACAGAGATACATAAGCATATATAATATTATTATAGTATAGAGGGTCCGGTCAGCTGACAGTCAAATTTTTATCAAGAGAAACTGTTATTAAGTAGATAAATAATACACAGATGTTGCTTTAATATTGAAAAGGATTCCCATTTAAAAAAATATACTTAATGATAATTTCACAGTATTTGTGACGTCCTTAAAAAAAATTGCAATGCAGTTTAAACGGCGTAGTGTCAAGGCTTCGATCACAGGCTTTTTAGTACTTTCCACACTATAAGAAATACTACAATCGAGAGCCAAACATGTTACGCGCGGTAACCGCCGTGTATGTAGACGGAGCCTTAGTAATATAGAAAATAAGTTACATCAGCTCCATTAACAATGATTGCCCACATTTATATCAAATTCGTACCTACATAATTATTTCGGCCATATAACACAAAATTATACGTTTACAAGAAAACTACCGTCATTCGCCACTCAGCAGTTATTAAAGAACTTTCTTTAAATATTACTCACGCTTTTTCCTCAAACGGGATAAGTAGAGCTCAAAGCGGCACCAATGGATACGTAGTTTAGTACCGAAATTAGGTACCTACTTACTTAAATTTCACGTTTGTAAGTACATATCATTCCACCACGACAGTATTCCCTGAAGGGTTAGGTAGAGAAATAGGTATTTTTAGATATTATTAACCGGGCACACATTCAAACTTCAAACTGAAAATTTCATAGAACACCATTAAATCAATACTTTTCTCAACCTAGCAATCTAACCCCGGACTTCTAACATAGCAGTCGCAATTGGTATCACTAGGCTAATGAACTTACTGAAAAAGTAAACTGAGAAAACTAAAATAACATAAAATAATCTCCTACCCCACCTTTAAATAAGAATTGCATGATTTACAAGTCAGACACTATTTAATTCTGCTTCATTACAATAATAATTACAATGCAATTGTTATTAATTTAAAGGATGTATGCAAAGAGATCGATGTTATAGATAGAACTTACGTAATTTCACGGTTTCTTTTTAGTATCAATTGTTCTGTATTTCCTCTCGATATTGTCTGTTTATATTAGTAACGATTATATGCAGTTTGCTACTGGTATGGCTATGGAAAGATGGTTTCAAATCAACCATCTCTCAATGGGCTGTCTGGAGCCCACCAATCGTAAAACTTTAGTTATCGCAGAATATTTGACGACACGTTTGGCGTAGCGGCTGAGCAATCGGCTTCTGCGACGCGTGTTGTGGGTTCGATCCCCACACGGAGCAAATATTTGTATGATCTACAGGTAGTTGTTCCGGGTCTGGGCGTTTGTGTATGTGAGAATTTGTGTTTGTAAACGCACCCACGATACAGGAGAAAATCCTAGTGTGGGCAACGTCTTTATCAGAAAAAAAAAACGTTTTTTGCGATTATCGTATTGTATTATGAAATTACTAATAGGTAGCTAACTCATCCATCTATGCTGCAGGTTGAACTTAAAGCTTCAAGATAACCATCTCTTGCTAACTGAAAACCAGCGCTGGGTATTAAATACGCCCAGCATAATGCTGAAGCTGGCAACATATTCAGGGCAGCATGCCGACGGGACATAATTGGTTTTATTTGTTCTATTTTCAGTTTATCTGTGTGTTGTACGGTCCTTGTCTCAATAAATGTGTTTTTCTTTCTTTCTTTACACACTTACAAAAAGAAAGTATAAGAAAGAAAGAAAGAATAAAATTTATTTAGCACATACATGAACGCGAAAAATGACAATCAAATTAAAAAAAATCGTAACCATGTATGTGTCTCACGGCTGCACTTAAAAGGTCAATTTCAGCGATATGCCAGACAGACTGACGCTGATTTCAATCAATCAACAAACTCCATCAGAGTCTTTCTAAAAAAAACATCAGCGATGAACAAAAAAATTCACGTATCCATGAGCTTGATTCTAAGTGGAGTTTATCCTCTCAAGCCACGAGCCTCTCTACTGCTAATCTATATTCCCCAAGACCCCAGACCCCAGTCATAAACAAAGAGAATGGACCACAACAAACAGCGCAGCGTGGAGGTCGGCCGTCACCTAGTTAGGGGTCGACCACCGTTTGTTTGTAACATGTTTATGTTAATAACCACTTCGCCGCTGTTTACAATTCAATAATTCGCGTGGTTTAATATGAGGAAAATTTATAGTCAATTGTTTTAGACTAGAAGTTTCTACGAGAGATATAAGATCCACAGATGGCGACGTCTTGTCTGCTATTAATGAGGAAGGAGTATTTGTGTGATCTATCTACAGGTTCTAAAACTAAGAGTCTGATATAACCCTTCACCTTCCTTCCCAAAAAATAAAGGATATCCATGAGGGTTTTGAAACCGAAAAAACATCTGTGTAAGATAGGTTGTATTAGTTTGCCTACCTAGTTTCATAATAGACTAGCTTCTGCCCGCGATTTTGTCCGCGTAGCATGATGATATATAGCCTATAGCCTTCCTCAAGAAATGAGCTATCTAACACTGAAATATTTTTTCAAATGGGACCAGTAGTTCCTGAGATTAGCGCGTTCAAGGAAACAAACAAACAAACTCTGCAGCTTTATATACAAAACAAACAAACATAGATTTGTGATCGACACAAACTAAACATTTTTTTCTAGAAACTTCTATTCTCCTTTTTACATTAAGAACAATCGGAACGAAAACACTTTTAAATACCTAATGACTATTAATAATAAATAACACTTATAATAATACATTTTCCTATTAAGAAAACATACGATTAGTCACAAAGGGAAATTATCTACAATTGTTTCCACCGTTTTCAATCGCCATGTCTAATTTATAAACTAACGACGTCGTTCTCATAGTATATTCTATCTTAACTCGTAGATATAGAGTACGATATCGCATGGCATTACAAATCCTTGAGGTCGGTCAGTGACCTGACTATTGCAATATGCAATGCTGGCTCGCTTTGAAAACTATATGTTCATGCATGATGAGTGCCTATGACTACCTATTAATGGCTGTAGACATATAATAAAGCTAAATAATTAAATACTAACTTTTCCCGCAATCCCATTCGGATCGGACCTTTTGAGACTTAAGTTACCCTATATCCTTCTCCAAATTCCAATCTACCTCTATGCCAAAATTCATCAAAACTGATTCAGCTATTTAGACGTCGACTCAAGCATTACCCTTAGCATGATTAACAAGAATACTAGCAATGTGCGATCCGCATTGCTAGTAGAGTACCTAAGCTTTTCCCTTGTTACATTCCTAGGCTCTTGCCTTGTTACATGGGACCTAGACTTACAGGCGACCCTTGGGTGTACTTAAGTACACCACTGCCTAAGCCTTCGGGGTATATATTCATGATGATATAAGAATGTAACATAATAACACTAAACCAATACGTCACACAGGAGAAAAATTAAAGGTGCTTATGTGAAAATAGTAACATCAACGCCATCTTTTAATCTTAACATATACCAATGTTTTTCAAAACAAATTTTAGGTATTTATCACAGCGAATAAAAACCCACTTGGTGATCAAGACGTCACAGTAAGAATTCCGCTTACCAATTTTATGTCATAGCTTCTGCTCGCGACTTCGTCCGCGTTTGTTTGTTTGCTTGAACGCGCTAATCTCAGGAACTACTGGTCCGATTTGAAAAATTCTTTCAGTGTTAGATAGCCCATTTATTGAGGAAGGCTATAGGCTATATTATCATCACGCTAAGACTAAGTAACTATTCCACGCGGATGAAGTCGCGGGCGGAAGCTACTAAAATATATATTTGGAACACGTTTAAAATGTGTATTCTGAATTAAATTAATGAGATATTTTGACATTATAATTCTATTAGGTACTTACATAATTATTTGTGTCTATTTTTCTGCAATAATCTTACTTGTAACCGAAAGTTGAGATCATGTCGCATGGTGTCATAATAAATACATAGTACCAACATACCGTAGAACTATGAGTTTATGTATGACTGTACATCTGCCTTACCTTTCGAGGAATACAAGCATTGTTTTGTTATAATCCCATAGCAACCGATGTATTGTCATATATCTCACGTTCCACAGAACTTTCCAGTCGTTTGACTGTCAATGTCAGCTAATGACATCAGTCAGGTCAATTTTCACTAAACAAGACCGCACAAGTAAAGCTGACCTACCACAATCTATTTCGACGTGTGTAACGCATACAATAAATATTAAATACAAAGCAACTATGTAACTAAGAGTTATTAGTTAATAAATAACTTACAATGTATTGACAAGTATTACGAAAATGTGTATGGTTTTAAACATTGGTTGTTTTGAAGCAAATATATTTAAATATTACGAACGATAGCGGTGACATCACAAATAAAATAGTAATTTACTATGTCTAGTACTTAACTAAGACTTTGTATAATCATTGTATAATGTTTAAACAATATTGTCTAGTGTTATTTTATGTCAACCTGACAGAAAGAAATCAAATCGGGATCAAGGTTTAAGTATAATTATCTACATGTAGGTATTATTGAATTTATTTAGTACCCACTGAAATATATCATAAATGTATTTTTATGTCAAGGCAATCATATGAATCTCTCCATATTAAATCCGCATTACGTCATTATAGCAGAATTTTTCGTCCTCACAAGCAATATAAAATTATTAGTACCTACATTTATCATAATTATCAAAATTATCTCAATAATTTAATTCATTATTTAAAGTGTTTCAAAAAATAAGTGTTCCTTCCTTCATACTCTGTCCATTATACCCGATGCAGATGACACCCGCAACACTGCGTTGCCCGCCTTTTAAAAGGGTTTCAGGCTCCGGTAACCTCACTCACTCGGCGAAGCACAACGCAAGCGTTGTTTCACGCCAGTTTTCTGTGAGGCCGTGGTATCACTCCGGTCGAGCCGGCCCATTCGTGCCAAAGCATAGCTCTCCCACGTGAGAAAATTTGAATTTGTTACTCTAATTTCAACATTGAATTAGGAATAACCTCTTTGCTATAAAGGGGAGAGCTCAATCATTGGTTCTGAGGGCAAGACAGCAATAAATGTCCTTTAGTTCCTCTTTTATAATAGTTATTTCCGATTACATTGTACCTAATACGAGTATTTTGTTAACTTTAGCAATAACTTCCTTGTTTGGTATTGTGCAATATTTTCAGAGTATATTTTACGAGAAAACACGTAGTAATAGATTGTCAGAGGTCAGCCTTGATGGTAACTGTAGTGGAAACTTCATACTCGCTATCAAAAGGTGAATTGAAAAATCGAGAATTAACATACCAACACGCCTGTATACCCAGAAGGGTTAGGCAGAGGTGTACCATTGTACACCCATCGGTATGTTTAGGTCCCACGTAATAGGAGACCAGCTCATTGCCATTAACCCAGCTAAAATTCTAAACTCCATAGAAAATTTCATTGAAAAACCCAATAGTAACTATTTTGCTCGACCTGGATATCGAACCCAGGACCTCTAGAGTAGTAGCAGTCACGATTTCAACCACTAGACTAACGGGTCAGAGGCAATCGATTAGAGAGATAATAATTGATCTGATAATTATTTTTCTTTTTTAATTGATTCTTGACAGGTTCATAGTCACATACAGTCTATAAAAAAGCTCTCTGTCCAAATTTTAAGTAATCAGCTATACCAATTTCAGCCGTATACCAAAGGAAGTATGATTAACTTTCAATTAAACTGACATTCAATACCATCATGGATGATTCGCGGAAATTTGGCTTTATAACGGGACATTTTAGCGCCCTGGTAAGCCCAAAACGAATAGTCACGGATATCAAGCTCAATAATTCTTATTTTTTTATATTCTTAGTAAGCTTACGCTAGACCGCCAGTTCGCCTAGGATAATGAAAATGTTTATGTGAATAGCAGTGAGACATAAACTAACCCTTTTTTTTTGTTGACGGGGTTGGAAATGCTTTATGCACTATCCACCGACGAAGAGCGATCTACCGACTAAAACCAACGTCGGCATTTCGCGTCACCACTGAAAACATGTAGTGCCATCCAAGCGCAGGTGGATCCCTCTCAAATACGCGACGTACATCGCCTCCCTGGCAAAAACGAATTAAACAGACCGATTGTTGCGGAGTTTTTGACCGTACCCGTTAAAACAAAAGTTATTGAAGCGTCTCGTGCTTTCAATAAAAACCGGGATACGACAAAAAAACTAAATACCGGTCATGTCGGACTTAGTGGTCCACAAAAGCCAATATATATTGCGGAGCATCTTCCCGCCAGCAGCTGTAGCTTTCGTCCGCGGGAGACATAAGCTAACCTTATTTTTTTTTGGTCGGAGAAAATGCCTGGCGCACACGACACCTTCGGGGAAAGGTAAAGTTATGTGGAGCTCGCACCCACTAAAAACTCCGTTTCTGCTTACGGCCACTTTCATGGAAGGGTCACGAGAATTGCTACGCATTACTTTCGCGGCAGACATAAGCTAACCTACCTCAACATGGTATTTAGTAAGTAGGTACTTGTTATTGTAAAAAAACAGTGTTCTACTAATAATAAAATGCCGGAAGGTTCTAGATATACTCGTAAACTACAATGTAGGCGAATGTTATGAATACCTGCTAAAATAAATTATTAGCACAAATAATTTATTTTAGTAGGTATTCATAAGGTTTATGGTTTCTCATATTACATATTAGGTCTTTACCGTAAAAAAATTAAAACGTTTTTTTTTCATGTATTTTTTATTTGTATTAATCGAAGTAATCACCCATGCAATCAATGCATCTTTGCCAACGCAGTGGCAGTTTATTGATGCCCTTCTTAAAGAAATCAGCTGGACGGGATATCACAAATATACGGGAGGTAACAAATTCTTCAAAGGCATTTTGTACTGCCTCTCGGGTATTGATTTTTTTTCCCGCCAAGAAGTTATCCAAATTCTGGAAAAAGTAGTAGTCTGTAGCCGCAAGGTCTGGTGTGTAGGGCGGATGACGGAGAACTTCCAACCCCAGTTCTTGCAACTTGGAGACCGTCTGCTGTGCAGTATGAGGTCGCGCGTTATCGTGCAGGAGCAGCGGAGACGAGCGATTGACCAATGCTGGTTGGAGATGTGCCAGCTTCTCCATCATTGTGTTCAGTTCTTCATAGTACACATCTGCAGTAATGCTCACCCCGTTTGGTAAGAAGCTGTGATGAATCACACCGGCGCTAGACCACCAAACAGTGACTATTACTTTTCTAGGGGTAAGTTTTCGTTTAGGGCATTGTTTAGGTGCTGAACCAGGATCCAACCAACTTGCTGAGCGCTTGCGGTTATCAAACAGAACCCATTTTTCATCGCAGGTAACAATGCGGTTCAAAATTCCTTCATTTGTATGTCTGTTGAGCAGTGCAAGGCACGTTTCGACGCGTACTTCGCGCTGGCGATCATTGAGTTCGTGGGGCACCCATTTGTCAAGCTTTTTTACCTTGCCAATTTGACGCAAATGGACCAATATTGTTTTGACGCTAACGTCGAAATAGTATATATTACATGGGACTTAAACATACCGGCGAACTGTGAGTGTACATTAGTACGCCTCTGCCTAACCCTTCGGGGAATACAGGCGTGATGGTATGTTATGTAATTTAATTTCACATGAAACATGAAAAATAAACCATGAAACATGATATTCACTAATAAAAAAACAATGATATTTTTTTTTAATTTTTAACTGATTGACACTTCACTTAAAAATAAAAAATATATATCATATTATTTCATTTTATTTCATATCATTTAATTTAATTTAATATCATTTCATTTCATTTCACATGAAACATGAAACATGAAACGTGAAACATGAAACATGACACATGTAACATGAAACATGAAACATGAGACATGAAACACGAAATATGAAACATGCGACATGAGGCATGAGACATGAGACATGAGACATGAAACATGAAACATGAAACATGACATGAGACATGAGACATGAAAAATAAACCATTAAACATGAAACGTGAAACATGAAACACGAAATATGAAACATACGACATGAGGCATGAGACATGAGACACGAGACATGAAACATGAAACATGACATGAGACATGAAAAATATATAATGAAACATGAGACATGAAACATGAAAAATAAACATGAAAAATAACCATGAAACATGACACTTGAAACATGAAACATGATACATGAGACATGAGACATGAAACATTAAAAACATGAAACATGAGACATGAAACATACTACATTAAAAATATGAAGCATAAAACATGAAACATGAGACATAAAACATAAAACATGAAACATGAGACATGATACATGAGACATGAAACACGAAATATGAAACATGAGACATGAGGCATGAGACATGAGACATGAAACATGAAACATGAAACATGACATGAGACATGAGACATAAAAAATAAACCATAAAACATGAAACATGAAACATGAAAAATAAAACATAAAACATGAGAAGACATGAGACATGAGACATGATACATAAAAAATATGAAACATGAAACATATAACATTAAAAACATGAAACATAATACATAAGACATGAGACATGAGACATGATAAATGAAACAAAAAATATGAAACATGAGACATGAAACATGAAAAATATGAAACACGAAACATGAGACATGAAAAATATAACATTAAAAACATGAAACATGAAACATAAAACATAAGACATGAGACATGATACATGAAACCTGAAACATGAAACATGAAACATGAAACATGAAACATGAAACATAAAACATAAAACATAAAACATAAAACATGAGACATGAGACATGATATATGAGACATGAGACATGAAACATGAAACATGACACATGAAACATCAAACACGAAATATGAAACATGAGACATAAGACATGAAACATGAAACATGGAACATATAACATTAAAAACATGAAACATGAAACATGACCATGAAACTTGAAGAACAAGAGACATGAGACATGATACATGAAACAAAAAATATGAAACATGAAACATGAGACATGAAACATATATCATTAAAAACATGAAACATTAAACATGAAACATAAAACATAAGTCATGAGACATGATACATGAAACATGAAACATGAAAGATGAAACATGAAACATGAAACATGAGACATGAAACATGAAACATGAAACATGAAACATAAAACATAAAACATAAAACATGAGACATGAGACATGATATCTGAGACATGAGACATGAAACGTGAAACATGACACATGAAACATAAAACGTAAGACATGAGACATGATACATGAAACATGAAACATGAGACATGAATCATGAGACATGAAACATGATATTCACTAATAAAAAAACATTGATATATATTTTTATTTTTAAATGATTGACCACAAAAAAAAAATAACATTGATATTTTTTTTTATTTTTAACTGATTAAAACTACATAAAAATATAAAAAAATATCATATTATATCATATCATATTTTTTTTAAACTGCCCCACACTAAGATTTCATATCATATGACTTCATTTAATTTCATTTAATTTAATTTAATTTCATTTCATATCATTTAATTTCACATGAAACATGACACATGAGACACGAAACACGAGACATGAGACACGAAACACGAGACGTGAGACATGAGACATGAGACATGAAACATTAAAAACATGAAACATGAGACAGACATGAAACATGAGACATGAAACTTGAAACTTGAAACTGGAAACATGAAACATGAAACTTGAAACATGATATTCACTAATAAAAAAACATTGATATATATTTTTATTTTTAAATGATTGACCACAAAAAAAAAAATAACTGATATTTTTTTTTATTTTTAACTGATTAAAACTACATAAAAATATAAAAAAATATCATATTATATCATATCATATTTTTTTTAAACTGCCCCACACTAAGATTTCATATCATATGACTTCATTTAATTTCATTTAATTTCATTTCATATCATTTCATTTCACATGAAACATGACACATGAGACACGAAACACGAGACATGAGACATGAGACACGAAACACGAGACGTGAGACATGAGACATGAGACATGAAACATTAAAAACATGAAACATGAGACATGAAACATGAGACATGAAACTTGAAACTGGAAACATGAAACATGAAACTTGAAACATGAAACATGAAACATGATATTCACTAATAAAAAAACATTGATATATATTTTTATTTTTAAATGAATGACCACATAAAAAAAAAAACATTGATATTTTTTTTTATTTATTAACTGATTAAAACTACATAAAAATATAAAAAAATATCATATCATATCATATTTTTTTTAAACTGCCCCCACACTAAGATTTCATATCATATGCCTTCATTTAATTTCATTTCATTTAATATCATTTCATTTCACATGAAACATGACACATGAGACACGAAACACGAGACATGAACCATGAGACATGAAACATGAAACATGAAACATAAAACATAAGACATGAGACATGATACATGAAACATGAAACATGAAACATGAAACATGATACATGAAACATGAAACATGAACCATGAGACATGAAACATGTAACAAGAAACATGAAACATGAAACATAAAACAAAACATAAAACATGAGATATGAGACATGAAACATGAGACAGGAAACATGGAACATTAAAAGCATGAAACATAAAACATGAAACTTAAAACATGACACGACACATGAAACATGAAACTTGAAACATGAAGCATGAAACATGACACATGACACATGACACATGAAACATGAAGCTTGAAACATGAAACATGAAACTTGAAATTTGAAACATGAAATATGACACACGACACATGAAACATGAAACATGAAACATGAAACATAAAACTTAAAACTTGAAACTGGAAACATGAAACATGATATTCACTATTAAAAAATTATTGATATATATTTTTATTTTTAAATGCTTGACCACTTAAAAAAAAAATTGATATTTTTTTTTTTTAACTCATTAAAACTACATAAAAATATAAAAAAATATCATATCATATCATATCATTTTTTTTTAAACTGTCCCACACTAAGATTTCATATCATATGACTTCATTTAATTTAATTTCATTTAATTTCATTTCATTTCATATCATTTCATTTCACATGAAACATGACACATGAAACATGAAACATGAGACATGAGACATGCGACATGAGACACGAAACACGAGACATGAGACATGAGACATAAGACATGAGATATGAGACATGAAACATAAAATATAAGACATGAAACATGATACATGAGACATGAGACACGAAACACATGACACATGAAACATGAAACTTGAAACATGAAACATGAAACTTGAAACTTGAAACTTGAAACTGGAAACATGAAACATGAAACTTAAAACATGAAACATGTTATTCACTAATAAAAAAACATTGATATTTTATTTTATTTTTAACTGATTAAAACTACATAAAAATATAAAAAAATATCATGTCATATCATATCATATTTTTTTTAATCTGCCCCACACTAAGATTTCATATCATATGACTTAATTTCATTTCATTTAATTTAATTTCATTTCATTTCACATGAGACACGAAACATGAGACATGAGACATGAGACACGAACACGAGACGTGAGACATGAGACATGAGACATGAAACATTAAAAACATGAAACATGAGACATGAAACATGAGACATGAGACATGATACATGAGACATGAGACATGAAACATTAAAAACATGACACATAAGACATGAGACATGATACATGTAACATAAAACGAACCATGAAACATGAAACATATAACATTAAAAACATGAATCATGAAACATGAAACATAAGACATGAGACATGAGACATGATACATGAAACAAAAAATATTAAACATGAAACATGAGACATGAAACATATAACATTAAAAACATGAAACATAAAACATAAGACATGAGACATGAGACATGATACATGAAACATGAAACATGATACATGAAACATGAAACATATTACTTGAAACATGAGACATGAAACATGAACGATGAGACATGAACGATGAGACATGAAACATGAAACATGAAACATGAAACATAAAACATAAAATATAAAACATAAAACATAATACATAAAACATGAGACATGAGACATGAAACTTGAAACTTGAAACTTGAAACTGGAAACATGAAACATGAAACATGAAACATGAAACTTGAAACATGTTATTCACTAATAAAAAAACATTGATATTTTTTTTATTTTTAACTGATTAAAACTACATAAAAATATAAAAAAATATCATATCATATTAATCATATCATATTTTTTTTAAACTGCCCCACACTAAGATTTCATATCATATGACTTAATTTAATTTAATTTAATTTAATTTCATTTCATTTCACATTAAACATGACACATGAGACACAAAACACGAGACATGAGACATGAGACATGAGACACGAAACACGAGACGTGAGACATGAATCATGAGACATGAAACATGAAACATGAACCATGAGACATGAAACATGAAATATTAAAAGCAAGAAACATAAAACATGAAACTTGAAACATTAAACTTGAAATTTGAAACATGTAACATGACACATGACACATGAAACATGAAACATGAAACACATGACACATGAAACTTGATACATGAAACATGAAACATGAAACATGAAACTTGAAACTTGTAACATGAAACATGATATTCACTAATAAAAAAACATTGATATATTTTTTTTTTTAAATGATTGACCACAAAAAAAAAATAACTGATATTTTTTTTAATTTTTAACTGATTAAAACTACATAAAAATATAAAAAAATATCATATCATATCATATCATATTTTTTTTAAACTGCTCCACACTAAGATTTCATATCATATGACTTCATTTAATTTCATTTAATTTATTTTAATTTCATTTCATATCATTTCATTTCACATGAAACATGACACATGAGACACGAAACACGAGACATGAGACACGAGACGTGAGACATGAGACATGAGACATGAAACATTAAAAACATGAAACATGAGACATGAAACATGAGACATGAAACTTGAAACTGGAAACATGAAACATGAAACATGATATTCACTAATAAAAAAACATTGATATATATTTTTATTTTTAAATGAATGACCACATAAAAAAAAAAATGTTTTTTTTTTATTTTTAACTGATTAAAACTACATAAAAATATAAAAAAATATCATATCATATCATATCATATTTTTTTTAAACTGCCCCACACTAAGATTTCATATCATATGACTTCATTTAATTTAATTTAATTTCATTTAATTTCATTTCATTTCACATGAAACATGACACATGAGACACGAAACACAAGACATGAGACACGAAACACGAGACGTGAGACATGAGACATGAGACATGAAACATTAAAAACATGAAACATAAAACATGAGACATGATACATGTAACATGAAACATATAACATTAAAAACATGAATCATGAAACATGAAAAATGAAACATAATACATAAGACATGAGACATGATACATGAAACAAAAAATATGAAACATAAAACATGATACATGAAACATATTACTTGAAACATGAGACATGAAACATATTACTTGAAACATGAGACATGAAACATGAGACATGAAACATGAGACATGAAACATGAGACATGAAACATGAAACATGAACCATGAGACATGAAACATGAAACATAAAACATGATACATGAAACATGAACCATGAGACATGAGACATGATACATGAAACATGAAACATATTACTTGAAACATGAGACATGAATCATGAGACATGAAACATGAAACATGAACCATGAGACATGAAATATTAAAAGCATGAAACATAAAACATGAAACTTGAAACATGAAACTTGAAACATGAAACATGAAACTTGAAACTTGAAATTTGAAACATGAACCATGAGACATGAGACATGATACATGAGACATGATACATGAAACATGAAACATATTACTTGAAACATGAGACATGAATCATGAGACATGAAACATGAAACATGAACCATGAGACATGAAACATGACACATGAAACATGAAACATGAGACATGAGACATGCGACATGAGACACGAAACACGAGACATGAGACATGAGACATAAGACATGAGATATGAGACATGAAACATAAAATATAAGACATGAAACATGATACATGAGACATGAGACACGAAACACATGACACATGAAACTTGAAACATGAAACATGTTATTCACTAATAAAAAAACATTGATATTTTTTTTTATTTTAACTGATTAAAACTACATAAAAATATAAAAAAATATCATGTCATATCACATCATATTTTTTTTAATCTGCCCCACTAAGATTTCATATCATATGACTTAATTTAATTTCATTTAATTTAATTTCATTTCATTTCACATGAAACATGACACATGAGACACGAAACATGAGACATGAGACACGAAACACGAGACGTGAGACATGAGACATGAGACATGAAACATTAAAAACATGAAACATTAAAAACATGAAACATGAGACATGAAACATGAGACATGATACATGAGACATGAAACATTAAAAACATGAAACATAAAACATGAGACATGATACATGTAACATAAAACGAACCATGAAACATGAAACATATAACATTAAAAACATGAATCATGAAACATGAAACATAAGACATGAGACATGAGACATGATACATGAAACAAAAAATATGAAACATGAAACATGAGACATGAAACATATAACATTAAAAACATGAAACATGAAACATAAAACATAAGACATGAGACATGATACATGAAATATGAAACATGATACATGAAACATGAAATATGAAACATGATACATGAAACATGAAACATATTACTTGAAACATGAGACATGAAACATGAGACATGAAACATGAACGATGAGACATGAAACATGAAACATGAAACATGAAACATAAAACATAAAACATAAAATATAAAACATAAAACATAAAACATAAAACATAAAACATAATACATAAAACATGAGACATGAGACATGATACATGAAACAAAAAATATGAAACATGAAACATGAGACATGAAACATATAACATTAAAAACATGAAACATGAAACATGAAACATAAAACATAAGACATGAGACATGATACATGAAACATGAAACATGATACATGAAACATGATACATGAAACATGAAACATATTACTTGAAACATGAGACATGAAACATGAGACAAGAATCATGAAACATGAACCATGAGACGTGAAACATGAAACATGAAACATGAAACATGAAACATGAAACATAAAACATAAAATATAAAACATAAAACATAATACATAATACATAAAACATGAGACATGAGACATGAAACATGAAACATGGAACATATAACATTAAAAACATGAAACATGAAACATGATACATGGGACATGAAACATGAACCACGAGACATGAGACATGAGACATGATACATGATACATGATACATGATACATGAAACATGAACCATGAGACATGAGACATGATACATGAAACATATTACTTGAAACATGAGACATGAATCATGAGACATGAAACATGAAACATGAACCATGAGACATGAAACATGAAATATTAAAAGCATGAAACATGAACCATGAGACATGAGACTTGATACATGCAACATGAAACATGAAACTTGAAACTTGTAACATGAAACATGATATTCACTAATAAAAAAACATTGATATATATTTTTATTTTTAAATGATTGACCACAAAAAAAAGTAACTGATATTTTTTTTTAATTTTTAACTGATTAAAACTACATAAAAATATAAAAAAATATCATATCATATCATATTTTTTTTAAACTGCCCCGCACTAAGATTTCATATCATATGACTTTATTTAATTTCATTTAATTTAATTTAATTTCATTTCATATCATTTTATTTCACATGAAACATGACACATGAGACACGAAACACGAGACATGAGACGTGAGACATGAGACATGAAACATTAAAAACATGAAACATGAGACATGAAACATGAGACATGAAACTTGAAACTTGAAACTGGAAACATGAAACATGAAACATGATATTCACTAATAAAAAAACATTGATATATATTTTTATTTTTAAATGAATGACCTAAGATTTCATACCATATGACTTCATTTAATTTAATTTAATTTAATTTCATTTCATATCATTTCATTTCACATGAAACATGACACATGAGACACGAAACACGAGACATGAGACATGAGACATGAGACACGAAACACGAGACGTGAGACATGAGACATGAGACATGAAACATTAAAAACATGCACCATTAAAAACATGAAACATGAGACATGAAACATGAGACATGATACATGAGACATGAGACATGAAACATTAAAAACATGAAACATAAAACATGAGACATGATACATGTAACATGAAACGAACCATGAAACATATAACATTAAAAACATGAATCATGAAACATGAAACATGAAACATAATACATAAGACATGAGACATGAGACATGATACATGAAACAAAAAATATGAAACATAAAACATGATACATGAGACATGAAACATATTACTTCAAACATGAGACATGAAACATATTACTTGAAACATGAGACATGAAACATGAGACATGAAACATGAAACATGAACCATGAGACATGAAACATGAAACATGAAACATAAAACATGATACATGAAACATGAACCATGAGACATGAGACATGATACATGAAACATATTACTTGAAACATGAGTCATGAATCATGAGACATGAAACATGAACCATGAGACATGAAACATAAAACATGAAATATTAAAAGCAAGAAACATAAAACATGAAACTTGAAACATTAAACTTGAAATTTGAAACATGTAACATGACACATGACACATGAAACATGAAACATGAAACATATTACTTGAAACATGAGACATGAATCATGAGACATGAAACATGAGACATGAATCATGAGACATGAAACATGAAACATGAACCATGAAACATGAAATATTAAAAGCATGAAACATAAAACATGAAACTTGAAACATGAAACTTGAAATTTGAAACATGACACATGAAACATGAAACTTGAAACATGAAACATGAAACATGATATTCACTAATAAAAAAACATTGATATATATTTTTATTTTTAAATGATTGACCACAAAAAAAAAATAACATTGATATTTTTTTTTATTTTTAACTGATTAAAACTACATAAAAATATAAAAAAATATCATATTATATCATATCATATTTTTTTTAAACTGCCCCACACTAAGATTTCATATCCTATGACTTCATTTAATTTCATTTAATTTAATTTAATTTCATTTCATATCATTTCATTTCACATGAAACATGACACATGAGACACGAAACACGAGACATGAGACATGAGACACGAAACACGAGACGTGAGACATGAGACATGAGATATGAAACATTAAAAACATGAAACATTAAAAACATGAAACATGAGACATTAAACATGAGACATGAAACTGGAAACATGAAACATGAAACTTGAAACATGAAACATGAACCATGAGACATGAAACATGTAACATGAAACATGAAACATGAAACAAAACATAAAACATAAAACAAAACATAAAACATGAGACATGAGACATGATATATGAGACATGAGACATGTAACATGAAACGAACCATGAAACATGAAACATATAACATTAAAAACATGAAACATAATACATAAGACATGAGACATGATACAGGAAACAAAAAATATGAAACATGAAACATGAGACATGAAACATATAACATTAAAAACATGAAACTTGAAACATGACACGACACATGAAACATGAAACTTGAAACATGAAACATGAAACATGACACATGACACATGAAACACGAAACATGAAACATGAAATTTGAAATTTGAAATTTGAAACATGACACATGACACATGACACATGACACATGAAACATGAAACTTGAAACTTGAAACATGAAACATGAAACTTGAAACTTGAAATTTGAAACATGAAATATGACACATGACACATGAATCATGAAATTCGAAACATGAAACATGACACATGAATCATGAAACATGAAACTTGAAACTTGAAACTTGAAACCTGAAACATGAAACTTGAAACATGAAACAACAATATATAAAAACATTGATATATAATTTTATATTTAAATTATTGACACTTCACTTAAAAATAAAAAAAATATCATATCATCATATCATTTAATTTAATTTAATTTAATTTCATATCATTTCATTTAATTTCATTTTATTTCACATGAAACATGAAACATGACACATGAAACATGACACAACATGAAACATGAGACATGAGAGATGAGAGATGAGACATGAAACATGAAATGATATTCACTAATAAAAAAACATTGATATTTTTTTTATTTTTAACTGATTGACACTACATAAAAATATAAAAAAAATATCATATCATATCATATCATATTTTTTTTAAACTGCCCCGCACTAGGATTTCTTATCATATGACTTCATTTAATTTCATTTAATTTCATTTAAATTAATTTCATATCATTTCATTTCACATGAAACATGAAACATAACACATGAAACATGAAACATGAGACATGAAACATGAGACATGAGACATGAGACACGAGACACGAGACATGAAACATGACATGAACCATGACATGAG
This sequence comes from Acronicta leporina, assembly GCA_947256265.1. Lineage (NCBI taxonomy): Eukaryota > Metazoa > Arthropoda > Insecta > Lepidoptera > Noctuidae > Acronicta > Acronicta leporina. The sequence goes on along the minus strand of OX366526.1, from coordinate 14,378,992 downwards.
ACATGAAACATGAAACATGAGACATGAAACATATAACATGAAACATGAAACATGAGACTTGGAACATATATCATTAAAAACATGAAATATGAAACATGAGACATGGAACATATATCATTAAAAACATGAAATATGATACATGAAACACGACTCATGAAACATGACACATGAAACATGAGACATGAGACATGAGACATGAAACATTAAAAACATGAAACATGAAACTTGATACATGACACATGAAACATAAAACTTGAAATTTGAAACTTGAAACATCACACATGACACATGAAACATGAAACATGAAACATGTCATGTCATGTCATGTCATGTACACCCTTAGTTCGCCGGTATGTTAAGGTCCCATTTAATAGGGGGCGAGCCTTGAAACGAAGAGCCTTGAGCGAAACTTGAAGCTTGAAACTTGAGATATGGAACATATAACATTAAAAACATGAAACATGATACATGAAACACGACACATGAAACATGACACATGAAACATGAGACATGAATCATGAGATATGAGACATGAGACATGAGACATGAAACATGAAACATGAAACATGAAATATGAAACTTGAAACTTGAGACATGAAACATGAAACATGAAACTTGAAACATGAAACAACAATATATATTTTTATTTTTAAATGATTGATACCACTTAAAAATAAAAAAAATATCATATCATCATATCATTTAAATTCATTTCATTTCATATCATTTCATTTTATTTCACATGAAACATGAAACATGAAACATGAAACATGAAACATGAAACATGACACATGAAACATGAGACATGAAACATGAGACATGAGACATGAAACATTTTATTTATTTATTTACAATCTAACACTATCATGACAGGTTTACACCCAATGCGATAATGTGATTATCATCTATAACTTAACTACTTAAACTCGAGAGTCACCCACGAATTCCGCCACAGAACAATTAAAAATGTCTACCCTTTGTGAGGCGCTGTTTATTAACCGTATTGCTCTTACAACCGGTGCGAATTTGCCTAGGTTAGTGCGAGCCACTGGGACATCTAAAAGCTGTGCCCTCGGCGCCCGCCGAACGCGCAGCCTCAATGAACCTAATATATCCGGGTTATTCAATCTACCACGAAACACTTCAAATACATATTTTACCAACGCTAAGTCACGTCTTACCTCCAGCTTATAATATCCAACCATCCCTATAACAAAGAGGGTTGGATACATAAGCGGGTAATAAGGATAGACTCCGTATTGCCTAAGGTAAAGATACCTGATAAATTTATTTTGTATTTTTTACATGAAACATTAAAAACATGAAACATGTAACATGAAACTTGAAACATGACACATGAAACATGAAACTTGAAATTCGAAACATGACACATGACACATGAATCATGAAACATGAAACTTGACACTTGAAACATGTAACATGAAACATGAAACTTGAAACATGAAACAACAATATATAAAAAACATTGATATATAATTTTATTTTTAAATTATTGACACTTCACTTAAAAATAAAAATAAAATCATATCATCATATCATTTAATTTCATTTTATTTCACATGAAACATGAAACATGACACATGAAACATGAAGCAACACGAAACATGAGACATGAGACATGAGACATGAGAGATGAGAGATGAGACATGAAACATGAAATGATATTCACTAATAAAAAAACATTGATACTTTTTTTTATTTTTAACTGATTGACACTACATAAAAATATAAAAAAAATATCATATCATATCATATCATTTTTTTTTAAACTGCCTCACACTAGGATTTCTTGCCATGTCGTGTCACTTCATTTAAAAATAAAAAAACACTGATATTCACTAATAAAAAAACATTGATATTTTTTTTATTTTTAACGGATTGACACCACATAAAAATAAAAAAAAATATGATACCAATCATATTTTTTTAAACTGGACCCCACTAGGATTTCTTATCATATGACTTCATTTAATTTCATTTCATATTTAATCGTATCTTAATTAAATATGAAACATGACACATGAAACATGAAACATGAGACATGAGACATGAGACACGAGACATGAGACATGAGACATAAGACATGAGACATGAAACATGAAACATGAAACATGAAACATGAAACATGAAACATGAAACATGAAATATGAAACATGAAACATGAAACTTGAAACATGAAACATGAAACATGCAACATGAAACATGTCATGTCATGTACACCCTTAGTTCGCCGGTATGTTAAGGTCCCATGTAATAGGGGGCGAGCCTATTGCCAATAACCGAGCACAAATTCCAAACTCCGAGCTGTTACTGGGAATTTCATAGAAAATCACACACACACACACTTTGCTCGACCTGGGACGATTCCCAGGTCGAGCAAAGTGTTATTGGGTTTTTCTATGAAATTCTTGAGGTCCTGGGTTCGATAACCCAGGACCTCAACCGTAGCAGTCGCGCTCAGGACCACTAGGCTAATCAGGCACTTAGATATACAATATTCATTTCCAATGATGAATATATTATTATTATGGTTATATTTAGGTACATAGAAATGATATTTAGACTATTAGGTAATGTTTATTTCGTTGTAATAACATCCACATAATATTTAGTTACATTCTAAAGTTAATTTATATTTAACTTCCGCTTCATAGTGGCACATTGTTCCATACAATTTTATGGTGCACCTTAAAATAGATTGTGGTAGGTCAGGCGCAGTGTTTATGGCGTTTTCATGATCGTCACGTTTCGTTTTACGAGCTGCATTTTGATGTTTCAACGTTATTCTAGAAGTGGGTAAATATTATTTTATTGCAGTTTTTTATGTGTTATTGAAATTAAAATATCACCAAATGTTTAGAATAATGCATTAATTATTTTATTATAACAGCAACATTTTTATATTTTGAAATGGTCGCTTTTATTTTGTTGACAGCTTCATTTGTAGTATAATATATTGCTATAGGCTGAAGAGGCGATCGATACTTCTTGGGTTAGACTGCTAGACCGAGCAAAATTTTATTGGATTTAAAAAGAGTTTGTATTTGTAACCAGTTGATTAATCCAATATAATTATCAAGTTGATAAAAAAAGGTTCGATTTCCCACATTGGGACAACGGCTAAGCATAAAACCCTCGCCCGCACGCTTAGAAGAAATGGCAATTGGGAAAGAACAAAAACCTGCACGCGTGGGATCTAAAAACTACCTGTTTGTTACCAGTAATATAATATGACATATGTAAGAATAGAAGAAGAATATGAATAATCAACCCATTATATGTCCCACTGCTGGGCAAGGGTCTCCACTCACAAATGAGAGGGATTAGGCTATAGTCCACCACGCTAGCCTAATGCGGGTTGGCAGACTTCACACGCCGTCGAGAAAATCTCTCAGACGTGCAGGTTTCCTCACGATGTTTTCCTTCACCGTTTAAGCGCGTGATAATTAACTATTAATACGCACATAACTTCGAAAAGTCAGAGGTGCGTGCCTTGGATTTGAACTCGAGACCTTTGACTTGGCAGTCCAATGGTCATATCACTAGGCTATCACGGAGCGACATGAAAAAAATATGTAAGAAGTCTCTCACACCTTTTGTGATGACCAAATTTCTGGGAAACATCCATATATCCTAAGGATAGAACAACCTAAAACAAGCCTAGAACACCAACCAGTAGCAGGTGTTCTAAGGTTTTGACTAACATCTATTGTCGTAGTTGACCGACATCGACTGTATAAGCCGCGACTGTACCTATGTGCTCTCGGGAGGCATGGAGGAGCTTCGAAGTATTTAATTTTATAAAGACGAATAATTCCCTCTGGTACTTTAACAAAGGGATTGCAAATTGCAATGCAAATTAATATTACTTACATTGAGCCTCACTGAAGTATAATTTATTTGCAAATAAACATCGTATTTGGTAGATCTGCACAATTTATTAACAATACAGCGATCAATCTGATAGTTATACAGTTCATTAATCATAAAGATGCATGTGATATGAACTTTACCTCCTACGCGAATCATTTGTATCATCTAGATATATATTACGCCTGTATTCTAGAAATGTTAAGCAGGAGCATGAAGAGTTCGAACTACAAGTTCTAATTGCGATTAGAGAGAGGAATGGCACTCCACCCCTTTCTCCCAATATCCTAAATAATAGAGGACCAGCCTTGCCTTAAATGGCGCACAAACGAAATGTAACCGCCTCATAGTGGTCGCACGCGCGACTTGAGCGCTTGTCCCGCTGAGCTTGAGTTATTAGGTTCGATACCTCGGTTTAGCTGGTGAATCATATTCCTTCACTTATCCTGAATTATTAAGGGTACGGGTATATTAAATATTATATCTCTTTTTATGGAATATCGTCATCTCAACGAGCAGACGGATCACCTGATGGTAAGCGATTACCGCTGCCTATGGATACCCGCAACACCAGAGGGCTCGCAAGTGCGTTGCCGGCCTTATAAAAGGTTTGGGCCTCCGGTATCCTCACTCACTCGGCGGAACACAACGTAAGTGTTGTTTCAAGCCGCTTTTCTGTGAGTTCTCCTTCCACATACCTCTGAATCGTCATCTCATCTTGTTTAAAACCATACCATCTTTCACGTTATAAATGGAGAGCCTGATGGTTAAGTATCACTATAAAGGGAATTAGTTGATTGTACTATAGTCCTGCCTCCGCTCAACTCTTCAGGAAATACAAGCGCCATGGAATGTTCTGTTATTTATTTATAAATCTGTTAAAAAAAACAATATTGAGATCTACCCACACAAAACCCGTGTAAAACAATATTAGACACGACATTATTCGTAAACAACTCACTTTTGCGTCCAAATCGTATAGAAATGTAAACAATAAAACAAAACAGCTTCTGAAACAACATGGTGACGTCATTATTGTGTAGCATTTCTAAGAATTACAAAATATAGACTGAAATTATGCCAACTTAGTATTTAAATACATAGGTATTCTTAATTTATGATATTTGCGTCATACATTGCTACGCTTGCAGTTTTTCACGCGGTCCTAGGTTGTATATACATACCATCACGCTTGTATTCCCCGAAGGGTTAGGCAGAGGCGTACTAATGTACACCCACAGTTCGCCGGTATGTTTAGGTCCCATGTAATAGGGGGCGAGCCTCTCGCCATTAACCGGGCACAAATTCCTAACTCCGAGCTGCTACTGGGAATTTCATAGAAAAACCCAATAACACTGCTCGACTTGGGAATCGAACCCAGGACCTCTAGCGTAGCGGTCGCGCTCCAGACCACTTGGCTAATGAGGCAGTTTTTTTTAAAGCTTACTAGTACCTAATGTGGGTCGCACATTACTAATATCAGGGGATTAGCCTTTATAATCCTTAACGTCCTCTCTCTATTAAGTATAACAATTCTCGGAACATTATAGCACAAATACATTTCAAAACACACCCTAAAAATATCTGTTCCTAGGATTACTCACTAAACATTAAAGTAGTTATTTTCTCCTCCTTTCTCTCCGGGGGATCTTAGGTGACGATTAGGTAATTATAGTTCAATGACATTTTAAAAATGCATGAGGCCGAGGACGAATGCGTTTGGCCGAAAGCCAAATTGTTACAGCTTGTGTTATGGCCACTTCCCTATAGAAGCGTGTGTAATGACATGGTTTATGCGTGGGTGCTAAAATATTGCATTTATGAGCGCTTCAGGCAGATTTCTATACTCCATTTAATAACAAATAATACTGATAAAACCCTATAGTTTTGATAGAAAGGTCTAATGAGCTATGTTATTTAACAATAAACACAAAGGAATGTACAAGTAGGAAATCTATTTACCTAAGAATGAATTTAAACTCTAAAATGCAGCCTTTCTACATTTTTTTTACCGTGGTAGAGCCGGCTCCACCAGCGTGATGATAACACGACCTCACAGAAAACCGGCGTGAAAAAAAACTTACGTTGTGTGTCGCCAAATGAGTGAGGATATCGGAGGCCGGCGGGTAACGCAATTGCTACTCCTCTGGTGTTGCGGGTGTGCGTGGTCGGCGGTTATGACTTACCATCAGGTGATCCATGTGCTCGTTTGCCCTCCTATCCCATAAAAAAATAACAAAATACCTGTATTTATTTGTGAAACGCTATTGTTTAAATGGAGTATGAAACATCAACTATTTTAATTTATTGGTCCCACTGCTGGGCACGGTTTTCCTCTCCGATTGAGAAGGCTAATTAGGCTATAGTCATAGCCTAATGAGGGTTGGTAGAATAAGTTCGCTGTTGAGAAAATTCGGCTTTTAGTGTTTGAGTCCATAATATTGATATAGTTAGCTATGGATATCAATCCAGTGATAGCCTCGCAAACATAGTTTAATTACTACTTTACTTGTAATTGAAATAAATTGCATGCCCTTTTTTGCTCAGTTTACGACTTAAACATTGAATAATTATCATTTATTTTTCACAATTATTTCCTCTGAAAATTAAAACATCAACACGGAAGTCCGTACAATGAACCTTGAAAACTTCAATGCTGAAATCATTTGGCAACTAAAACAGTTTTTTTTGTGCCTGTTTAAATAACACATATTTAAAAAATTGAAAGTAAGTATTATTCCTATTTTGTTACTTAGCATAACACACATAAAATTCACCTGCAGGAGTCGAACCCGGAACCTTGGACGCGTAGGCAGTGGGCGGGGCTACACGGTAATTATCGACGCATACGTGCGCGCGCGCACGCGTGTTGCGGCAGGTCAATAACTTGCGCTCGTAACACTAGTACCATCACTCTGCGCTGCGCGGAATATTTATGATTCTGTTTGCAATTTGAATTGATATCCTTTATGTCCATTGTTATGATCTGTCTCACGTAGGATTATGATGCGACAAAGCGACGTGACGCGAAAAATCTCGTCATCAAACTGACACGGAGAGCGTAGCAATGACATCGACTTATTTAAGACGTCGATATCATTGCTACGCTCTCCGTATCAGATTGTCTCTGCTAATTAATATTTAAGACATCGAGAACTGATGAAAGTGTTTTTTCTTTGTTGCTTGTACAAGTGGTTAGACGGGGTAAGAAGGTTTTGGGGTTCCAGAGCTTCGGAAAACGTAGTGAAAGGCGGCCTCCAACGAGATGGCGAACGCGCTTATCTCTGGATCTACCAGCCGGATTTGAAAATTTATTTTTCGTTTGATAACTCATTTTTTATGAAACTGAACATTACGTTACGATGCTGAGGGGTGGAGCAAGCAACCTATGTCCCGTGGTATAAGCTGCTTATACCACGGGACATAGGTAGCGATGACGTAGGACGCGTGCCGAGCAATGGGACAATACGCTTTTACGCTTTGATATTTTACAGATATTATCTGTAAAACTTCAAAGCGTAAAATGGCGCGACGGCGTGAGAGTCGGAGAAGATCTAAACAACACATTTTACTGTCCCATTGCTCGGCACGCGTCCTCAGAATGAGTGGGATTAGGCTATAGTCCACCACGCTAACCTAATGCGGATAAGCAGACATCTCACGCCGCTGTCGAGAAAATATCACCATGCTATGCATATACCTATGTAAGTAGAATACCAATTGCAGTGCTACCCCGATAATAAATGATCTCTACACATTACAACTGTACGACATTTTTTTAATATTATGAATACCAAATTGGAAGATATTTAATAATTAGTAATTTATGTTTGTTTTCTTGGCACACGGTTAAGGAGCTGGTGGTTTGTGCAATGACCTGGGTGACCTCGGGGCCAGATTTGGTTTGTCATCAGCCAAAGGGACACTGACTAAATAAAAAATATCAACGAAGATTAAAATTGGTAAATTTTTTTCAAGATAAATATGAACTGTTAACTATCTTTTTGTGATTTTTTTGCACATTCCTAGATATGATTATAAAGTTATTTTAGTGATGGAAAAAATCGACTGCAATCAGAATTTGAACCTGCGTCTTCTGGTTAGATAAATCAGATGCTATGATCACTAAGCCGCCGCGAGTCCCACCTGCCAGGTCTAAATTTGCATTCACATTCTGAATTTACGTCTTAAAGGTGACGTCAGTAATATCTATTGAAAAGTCACTTCTTTTTTGAAGAACATCCCACAGCATGATTGTACTTGGGATGAAGTTCCTTTGGGAACGTACAGTACGTGATTATATTAGTCCGAAGGTGTGTGTGGTTACCTTCGAACGAGTCGAGTCGTGCCATGGTAAAATGTGGCCATGGGTACTATATTAATTAATTCCTCAGAACACAGTCCATATATAAATGAAAAACAAGATATGAGGTGTTTAAAAAAATGTTTTAAGGGCAAAAATTACTGATGAGGTATAACTGATCCAAATGGAGTAAAAATTCAATAATTCCTTGTACTTATAGGTTAAACGTCATTATTATTTTTTCTTTAACTATCCCCATAGATACGGAACTCTTTGCACTATAATATTATATAAGAATCGGGGGTAGTTCGGAAAATGTATGTTATATACAAGTCTTACTCTTCGTTGCGCAATGCGTCATCGCTACTGAAGAAAGAACCTTTTTGGCGGAGCAGTCATTACTTCAGTCTTCTTTCAGAAGCAACAAAGACCACACGCTTCCATCTTTTTTTGACATGTTCACGCTAATAGAATGTCTGTCTAGGGGCTGATCAGTTGCCAAAATGCATGTAAATTATTGCGGGCCACGACGTGTGAATGTCATTCGTTAGTGTCGCTGTAACTTGCCAGCGTATCGCTGATGTAATTTATGTGGTGATATGGTATCATGGCTCATTGGTAGCGACGTGGCAACTGCTCACCTTGCTCACTGTAAAACGTGATCAAAACTGTCATACAATTCTTCACATGGGAGAGTCATGCTTCGGCACGAATGGGCCGGCTCGACCGGAGTGATACTCACAGAAAACCGGCGTGAAACAACGCTTGCGTTATGTTTCGCCGAGTGAGTGAGGTTACCGGAGGCCCAAACCCTTTTAAAAGGCGGGCAACGCATGACTCCTGGTGTTGCGGTTGTCCATGGGCGTCGGTTATCGCTTACCATCAGGTGATCCGTCTGCTCGTTTGCTCCACTATCCCATAAAAAAACAATGATAACAGAATAGCGTTAGTATTTTTCTTGTCATCGTCGCCCATGGACACTTGCAACACCAGAGGAGTTACTGATGCGCTCCCGACCAAGATCCCCTACGGACTGCAGACTTCAAACTGCACAAATGAAGGTCCTTGAGGACAGACGAAAGAGGAAACCGATGAAAGGGTTTTCGTCAGTCAATCAGACTTCAAGAGGTCATACCGCCGAGCAAGTCAGATATTATCGCAATGTATGTTCTACCAATTAAAAATAAATGTTTTTGTCCAAGAGAATCGATAACATGACCCAATTCTAATATTACTAATTATTTTTGCGGTAAAACATACACCGAAACTTATTGTTCGTAATTATTACAATATCTACAATACTATTATATTTATTCTTCGTTATTTTGTACTATAATAACAGCGATAGGGCCACCTACATTGATAATGTAATAAATAATATATTTATAACAATGGTTGTTAAATCAATAATACTTGCAGTGAAGTGTGTTTTTGTTTAATCGAAGGATAAATTTAATTGGAGTGTTGACTTTATAATAAATTCTTAGATAGTTCGAGAACTTTCGTCGCGTCAGTTTAATGATATAAAACTACAATGACATAAAAAAAAACAAGAATTTTCAACCTACCATCACAGATACTAATATAACACGTTCGCTAGTATGTTTAAGTCCCAAGCTATAAGGGGCGAGCCTATTGACATTACCCAGGCATTTTTTTTCCAAAAACCGTATACAGCAGCAAACGGTTCGCCTGATTACCCCCGCCTATGGTCACCCGCAACACTAGATGAGTTGCAGGTGCGTTGCCGACCTTTTAAAAGGGTTTGGGCCTCCGGTATCCTCACTCAATTGGGACGTAAGAGTTGTTTCACACCGGTTTTTTGTGAGGCCGTGGTATCACTCCGGTTGAGCCGGCCAATTCGTGCCGAAGCATGGCTCTCCCACGGTAAAGACTCTTACTCAGCTGTCGCGACCCATAATCTAATGAAGCAGTTTTAGGTCATATTCCCATCTCACTAATGATACTAATCACACATGACTTTATATTTTGAAGAAAGACACTGATGTAGACATTGGCAATATAGCCTATAACCATCTTACTGTAAAGACGAATTAATCGACATGTCATCTGTTATAATCTGTTGAGTAGTTTTTGAGCTAGGATCGAACATCCATACGATACATACACACATAGGCTGTTAAACTCATTACCCTTCCTTTTTCGTAGTCAGATAGAAATGACGTCGCTTGTGACTCCTCTGGTGTTGCGGGTGTTCATGGGCGGCGGTGATCGCTTACCATCAGGCGATCCGTCTGCTCGTTTGCCTGCTATCACATAAAAAAAAAGAAAAAATAAATACAAAGAAGAATCAACAAAGTAGCAAAACCGGATCGCTGTACCATCAATAAATTATCGGTAGGTAACATTTATAAGAGACAATGCGACATAAATAGTATTTAACATTGTTTACTATCGGCAGTAGGTCGCTACTCGCACAGGAAACACACACACACTCACACATGAAACAATAAATTAATTACACACGTACACAGTCATCGTAATTATAATACTTCCCGAGTGTTATCGCGGTGTTAATAATTATTTGTTTCTAGTTCAAACTGTAGGTAAGTGGGAGCACAGACAGGACGGCAGACAAACAATAATTTCTTTTTTCAATATAATTTTGCTGAAAATCGGTTGATTGCTGTAACACATTTTCTTTATGTAGGTATAATTTCCCGAGAAATGTAAGTATGTTATGTAAAGTATTTTTTAATAATTTCATTTTAGATTATATAAAAAAAAAATGTAAGATCACCCGTAATCCGGTCTAATCTACATATACTTGCTAAAATTCATCAAGATTAGTTCAGTAGTTTGGCGTGGAAACGTTACAAACAGAACAACACACTGTTACTTTATGTCAGTAGAGTATATTTTTGTATTAGGAATTTTATGCCATAAAAATGTCGACTGTCAGTAAGTCGCTCGTCTGCGGTTAATCTAATAATATAGGTACTACTTCCAAATTGATGTTGTTGAATTAATGTAACCGCACGGCGGAAGTCATGATTAAATCTGTTTGGTAGTATTATTTAGTTGTTTTTAACGCTTATCTTATTCACCTTATTAATGAATAAGTAGTAATGTTCAGTTTGCCAAAACATTGAAAGAAGAATCAATAAGAATATACAACATTATTTTTAGTAAGTACTAGCTTCTGCCCGCGGCTTCGCCCCCGTGGAATCCGGTCTGTTATCACATCCCACGGGAACGGGATAAAAAGTATCCTATGTCCGTCTCCTGGTTCTAAGCTACCTCTCCACCAATTTTCAGCAAAATCGGTTCAGCCGTTCTTAAGTTATAAATAGTGTAACTAACACGACTTTCTTTTATATATATTACTAGCTTCTAACCGCGGCTTCGCCCCCGTGGAATAAAAAGTATCGGGAAGGGGATAAAAAGTATCCTATGTCCGTTTCCTGGTTCTAAGCTACCTCTCCACCAATTTTCAGCAAAATCGGTTTAGCCGTTCTTGAGTTATAAATGGAGTAACTAACACGACTTTCTTTTATATATATAGATAAAGATATGCAAAACCAGAGTAGTTTTTTTCAGAATAAATAATTGAATCGATTCTAATAAATATTTTTAACACCATGTTTTATTTTGTCCCAAAAATGTTATTATAATTTTTTTAAATATTATCTATTGAAAAAAGTTTATTTATTTAAAATATACCTATATTTAAAAAAGTTACCTACAAGTGGGACGTCAGAAGGGTATCGTTAATTAGATGTCAATATCTTTATAAACATAAGAAGTTCAGCAATATGACAGGCATCGCGTATGTCATTCGGAGGCCTCTGACAATCATTAGCAGTAGTCAGAGGCCTAATAACCAGTTCAGGATATCAGCAATGTCCTACCGTTCTACCGACATCACCTGAAACTGAACGATGAACTGTGGGTTTATATAATTACTAGTTACCCACCCGCGGTTTCACCCAGCTGCCCCGTTCCTAAGAGTCGTAGCGTTATGTTATATAGCTTAAAACCTGCCTCATGAATCACTCTATCTATTAAAAAAAACCGCATCAAAATCCGTTGCGTAGTTTAAAAGATCTAAGCATACATAGGGACAGACAGCGGGAAACGACTTTGTTTTATAATAATTTTTATAGTAATATATAATTATTTTATCTGTTATCATCACTATCATCAGCCTATATTAGTCCAGGGCGGGATGTAGACCTCTCCTAATGTAGGTACGCCATTTCACCATGTCCTGCTGCTATTGTCGTGCTGTCATTTGTCATGGTTATTGACTTTTTCACGAATCTCATGGCCTATGGAGTGACTGTGGAGCAAGAAAAGGCAAATGCGGCTTTTAGTTTGTATGAGTCTGACATACTCTGTCACCCCCAGGTGACATAGAATCCATTACAATACTTATTGAAAACTCAAAAAAAAACCGACATCTTAGAACTCTGCCCTTTGCTCAATTCAGGCGTGATAAGTATGTGTGTAGTTCTATTTATAGAAAAAACTACATCTGTATTATATAGGAAGTGTTTCAGGAAGTGACTATTATATACAATAGCCATGGCTTCAGGCTTCCTCCGCTGTTGCTAAGCAACCCACTTCCGCCCTCATCTACTGCTTCGATTCGATCGACAGACTGCTTTGATTTCCTTATATGACACTACGCATATAAATATATAGGATATGTAATATAACAATCATTAAGGATAATTATTAATACAGCTACATGTGTTCCTAAATGGCCATATTTAAGCAAATAGGTAAAGATATTTATTAGTCATTACTGTGCTTTATATTGATGATACCGGTCTCTTTAAAGGTACGAGTTGATACAAATTAAAAATACCAATTTTGAATAATTGTTGTCCTGTCGGGTACCTTTACATTAGTAGATACAGGGGTGATAGTTATTTTCATGTCTCATTAGTCCAGTGGTCCTAAGCGTGACTGCAACGCTAGGGGTCCTGGGTTTGATTCCCAAGTCGAGCAAAGTGTTAGTGGTTAGTAGTTTTTCTCTGACATTTTCAGTAGCACAGAGTTTGGATTATTGCCCGGGTAATGGCAATAGGTTCATCCTCTATTATCCCCAATCCTAAACACACTGTCGGGCTATATGTAAAGGTACATTATTAAAGTTCGGGCAAAATAACTTGACCCAAAACTAACGGAGAGGGGGAAAGTTTGCGCAGTGCATTTGCGTGCAAAATGTACTAAAAAACGACTACTGCGCATCCTCCATTTTGGTTCAAGTTATTTTGCGCCAACTGTACATCCTCTGCCTAACCCTTTGGGAATATAGACGTGACGGTGGGCCTCACAACCTTTTCTTACATTATCACATATCTCCAATGTATCGCACACTGAAGCTGCGTTTCCAACATTAAGTCTACAGAACATTGTTACGCTTTTTCCATCCGATATTATAATCTCACAGAACATCCAAACCCGCTTACACATTTTAAGCAAACCGTCCGGAACCGGCCTATAACCATTCGTAACACCATAACTACCAGTCACGCGTAGCATGGAGCTGAAGGGAGCACTTAAAGCTGCTAGCACACCGAGTGAGGATCGCTGCGATACGAAATTGCTAAACTTTCACCTCTGCTCAGCGTAGATCTCCTTCAAGTGCAGATGCTTGCACAAGAGTAGCAAGCAGGTCTTCTTTGGATGTTCACTGTCACACTGCGCAAGCTTAAGAGGGAACTCTAGTCGCGAGGAATTTGAAAAATAGGTATTTGAAGAAACTATTGCCGTCGTCGTTACTCCAACCTCAACCCGTAAAGTGGGAAAGGGACAATTGCAGCTCAGGCAGATTTTACCTACAAAAATCTTGACTAAACATCGTTTCGTAAGTATTCCGCTGTTTTCTCGATCAAAACTGGACCGATCGAAAAAAAAATATATCAAAATTTAGAGGAAAAGTATATCTATGCTTCTATTTTTTTACTTTTTGTTAAAAACTTACCAAATTTGTCTGATAGTCGTCTGAACATGGCAGTAAAAACGGGCCTTTTTTCGAGTTTTTGGATTGTTATAATTCTTTTAGTAATTATCTTGTTGAAAAAAGGAATTAATAGGGGCATGTAATAGCACGCCCTAACTGACTAACGCTAACTAACGCCTGAAATATATAGGCAATAGGTACGGTCCTTCCTATTCCAAATTACATCATAATCATAAATTGGATTATTGTGTTCTTTCCGCGGTATGTACCTCATTTTGCAGCATCGCTCGCTCTCGGTGTTATAGCAGCCTTAGCAAGATTGTCTCAGCTAAACGACCCTAACCAATACTTATGAAATATCACAAGGTTACCATGTTCTGGAGGCTTGCGGGGGACGGGGGACAAATGGAACGTTGTTTGTACTCCACTTTGGGGATTACTTAATAATTAATTGGAAACGTAAGTGGAGGAAACAGGGGAAAATAGAATCTATTTGCTGAAGCTTTTTTTGCGTAACAATGGTGAGTACCGAATGTTTGGGTGGAATTTATGATGTGGGTCAGCTGGATATTATTTGGAAAAAGTCTGATGGCCCAGTAATTGTAACAAAACTCCATCGATTAGACGATTTCGAGATGTACCTATATTATAAGTCTTGAAATCTGAGTGTTAGAGGTTTTTAACGGAACCCAATACACGAGAAAATCCTAGTTTGGGCAACGTTCTTATAAATAAAAAGAAATATGACTCCAGCAAGCTATAAGACACATTCCTCTTACAAACAGATCATAAAGAAATCCAAACAAAACATCCTCACATTTTGTAATTAGTAACAAAAGTCTATATATAGAACAGAGGAGTAATGGAGACTACACACCACACAAGAGCGAAAGAGACAGCCATAGTGTAGAATTACTATTGTATAAAGATAAACAAAACAATTGGATTACTTACCCAATCGTGACGTGTTGTTTGTTGGCTCCTATTTCGCGTATTATGAAGAAAACGGTGGCCATATATTTGTCCTTAAAATACGTTTATGTAGCGCAGTTTTTGAGCGAAATAAGCGGTTTATGTTGACTAAGGGAGCGAAGTTTGAGCGGTGCCAGCGTTGTGTTTCCGCTTGGGATTTTGAAAACAATATCAAGTATTTGCGATCTTGTGGGCCGTGTCCTGATATAAGGTGGTATAATCAGCTGTTGATTTCATCTGGGTTGGTACCTACATATTACCAGATATTCTACCATATAGCAATAATATGATAACGTATGTAGTCGTGTATCCAGTGAACTAACTTTTTTTCTATGGTGGTAGCGTAGGGGACCAAACGAGCAGACGGATCACCTGATGGTAAGCGATTACCGCCGCCCATGGACACCTGCAACACCAGAGGAGTCACAAGTGCGTTGCCCGCCCTTTAAAAAGGTTTTAGGTTTTGGCCTCCGGTATCGTCGCTCACTCAGCGAAACACAACGCAAGCGTTGTTTAACGCCCGTTTTATATGAGGCCGTGGTATCAATCCGGTCAAGCCAGCCCATTCGTGCCGAAGCATCGCTCTCCCACATTAGAAACTAGTAAATGAGGTTTTAAGTTTAAGGTCACAGCGAGTACACCACTGGTATGGTGTTGTTTTACTATCATGCGACATCTCTACTATTATAAAATTGTAAAAAAGCTGTGTCTGTACATTGAAGATATTTAAAAAAAAACATGTGGGTTATGGTATATAAACGTGTCCAAATCCGAAAATGGGATATTAAAAATTCTTGTCTGTTTGTTTGTTTGTCTGTTTGTTACGGGTTGGAGCAAAAAATACTGAATAGATTTTAATTTTATTAACACTGTTAGAAATTATATGCTCCAACTTAAAAACTGGTGAACTTCTTATCTCAATTAATATCTTGCCGGCTCTTCTCCATAAGACCCACTTTTTGGAACCGTGCAACTAGTTTTGACTTTTCAAAAGTACCTTCTCTAATGGTCTAATTGAAATAAAACATTTTGACTTTGACTTTGACCTCCCTGATTTATAGAGACCAATACAAAAAAGAGGTCATCAATGCTGGTTTTTGATGTTTACTCCTGATATAGCTTCACGTGAGCGAAGCCGCGGGCAGAAGCTAGTTCTTTATAATATTAGTGTAGATTGAACAGAAAACGTTATAGCGTAGATATTTTTTATGTGCAATAAATGTATTGTTTATAAATTCCATATCAAATCGAGTAAAATATAGGACATTATCATACATATCCTAAAATGGAACCCTAAAACTAAATTGAAATATCAGTATGTCGAGGATATTGTCTCAATATCCTTCATTTGCATGACCGAAATGCATTATACATTCCTCATTCCTTTCCTTCTTCCCATTTTCCCAATCCCCATTTCATTCTAACCAATGATGCGGACCCTTCATTAATGCAAATGCCATCGGACCATAACTCATGCAAGTAAATCCTAACGTAACGTAATAAAAGGCCTTTCCCTACTGGCTGCAATACATTACTCGCTGACAAGCGCGCCTGCCTTCACAATTTATAGCTTCATGCATCGATGGACAGCGTCCTGTATTCGCAGTTGGGAAATAATAAAGATGTAGGATGTAATGTATAATTCTTGTAAGTTGTCCTTTTGACCCGGTTTTATTTGTAGTGTCCATGTAATTGAAATGTATTGAATGGGCTCGGCTGCAAAGGGTTGAAAGGTAACAGCTGATTCATTGCTATCCTTAGTCAGTTAAATGTCGCATTGGGGTATGTTGAAGTGTTGAAATTCTACAAACTTGGCAACTGTTTTATTTTGGATTACTTAATTCATAAATCACAGAAGGGTTGTTATTGTATCTGGAATTTTGTTACTTTACGGATTAAATTGTCCTATGTGTGTTTCATTTTTAACTTTTACTCGCCAATAATTGTTCTTCTTTAATAATTTTATTGAGGACTGCAAAACATATTACGCTGGTATCCTCGAGGATTTTGGTAGAGGTGCAATCATGTACTTACATAGGTATTTCCAGGCCCATATACCACAACACTGCTACTGAGAATCTTCAATATACTTACCCAGTTCCCTTATTATTCAGGTCTCATGTAATACGCAGCAAATCTATGAATTGGGACAAAAATCTCGTACCAGAAAAAGACAATATCACTTTGCATGAGACCCAGCAATCAAAAGTCCCGCTTCCCATCACTAGTTTAATAAGGCAGTCTGAGAGACAATGCTGACATTTGGACCCTTGAAAGTGTCAATAAACAAGACCAAGTCAACAGTTATAATGATTTTATTGCAACAATAATATGGCTGCGTCTATAAGTATCATCAGTAATATGTAATTATTTACCTTCTTCAGTTCAAAGGGAAACCATAATATTTTCGTTAAAGCTAACAAATTATCGTGAAGCCAAGGCAATTCCTTTTACAGACACTCCTACGTGCAATACTAAAGACAATGTGAGCTTTATTAGTTTTATTAACATTACACTCACTGTTGTGGCGAAGGAACTCATTGTTGTGGCGTATGAGTGATCACGTGTCCCATGGCCCAGACCATAGAGCAAGGGAAAGCAAGTACAGTTTGTAGTAGATATAAGCCTGACACACCTTGTCGTTTTTCCTGCGGGCCTAACATGCATGCCGTGAAATAAATTTGTCATGACATTATCTCGACTCCAGCCACGACACGTTTCGACACGACATTAACAACAACAAATTATTTCGTGGCGGGCATTTCGATTCATTATCTATTCCCGCACATAAAGAAGGTTCGCGGGAACATAATCTAGGTAATTTTAGCATCACTATAATTAAGCCATGCTGATACACGAGTGTATCCACTACTTACAAAAATAGCACCGTACCAAATAGCGCTTTTAGTAAGTTAAGTCAGCGTTACACGTTAAGGCCTACTTGCTCCAACTTTTTAAATATGTTTACATTGTATTTAAACACAATTTTTCATAGTAAATTTGAGTTTAAATACAATTTAAATACATTGAAGAAGTTGGTGCAAGTAGCCCTAAATGTTATGAAGTGCGAAGGCCTGGAAGAAAGTGATGTTAAAAATTTAATATTTCACTTTCTTCCAAGCCTTCGCAGAAACAGCGAGCTATATGAGCTTTTTTATGGAGATTAAGCGCCTAGTGAACAGACAGCTTTATAGGTATTTACAAGTGACCTTAGTTCCCAAGAGGTCAGATTTATTAATACTGTAGTAAACATCATATTAATATATTATTGTGTTTTAAACACATCGGGTTTTAAGGTTAAGTTATGGATCATAAACATTTCTTTAATTGTATCATTTAAGTGTTATTTTGTATATTCTTGCCGTTCTGTTTCCTGACTTTTTTAAAGAGAATTGAATCGAAGTTAGTACTTAGTTAAAATAAAGTATAATAGGTAATGTTAATGAAAAGGAAGTCAATAAATCTATAAATGAAGTTTTTGTTTTGTTTAAAGTATTTGTTATCTATATACAACTGCCCCAACTGTCTCATTAGCATAGTGGTCTAGAGCGCGACTGCTACACTAGAGGTCCTGGATTCGATTCCCAGGTCGAGCAAAGTGTTATTGGGTTTTTCTATGAAATTCCCAGTAGCAGCTCGGAGTTTGGAACTTGTGCCTGGTGATGGCAATAGGTTCGCCCCCTATTACATGGGACCTAAACATACCGGCGAACTGTGGGTGTACATTAGTATCTACGCCTCTGCCTAACCCTTCGGGGAATACAGGCGTGATGGTATGTTAATATATTAATGTTTATCTATATAAAACTAGCCGTGTGCGTGATGCTCTTGTTTTCCCGATCCTGAAATAAGTTCCCGAAATCCCGTGTCCCTACTCTACGTAATATAAGGAACTAGTATGCTAAATGTCATGCTTCTGGATCCAATACCTGGTCGAGAAAAGTGTTATTGGGCTTTTCTATGAAATTTTCATTAACAGACCGGCTCGCCCCCTATTACATGGGACCTAAACATACCGGCGAACTGTGGGTTTACACTAGTACGCCTCTGCCCAACTCTTCGGGGAATACAAGCGTGATGTTATGTTATGGTAAGGAGCGAAATACCTATCATACATTAATTTACTCAAAAGAGAGAAGCCAATATCTGTTCACCAAAAAAAAACACACGTAACAAAGAGACCATGAACAAATGATGGAAATGAGACATGACCAAACCCGCACTGCTATAGAATACGCAAAATCAATGCAATGCAGTTTATTCGCGTATCATTTTAAAAAGTCAGAGTTGCCTTGCATTAATTTGAACCTGAGACCTATGACTTGGCTTAGCAGCCATGGCATATCATTTTCGACTACCGTTTTTCAATAAGGTTGAATACGACAAACTTATAATAAACATGGTACCTACATTACATAATCATTTGCATTACCATTATGTTTATTACGTATGAGTGGGTTTGCCAACAACGTTACAGAAAATAATCAGAAAGTCCACCCAGAGTGACACTGGATGGCAGAGATTTCACTTAACAAAACAAAACGGTCGAACTTAAGTTTTATATTTCTAACTAGCTTCTGCCCGCGACTTCGTCCGCGTAGCGTGATGATATATAGCCTATAGCCTTCCTCAATAAATGGGCTATCTAACACTGAAATAATTTTTCAAATCAGACCAGTAGTTCCTGAGATTACCGCGTTCAAGCGAACAAACAAACAAACAAACTCTTCAGCTTTATATATTAAAGTATAGATTTCATTGATTTTTTAAAGGTTTCTTATAAGAAATCTAAAAGAATAGTTATATTAAGTTAAGGCTAGTAGCTACCATATAATCCCTCCATCCATAGCCATCAATAAGAATCAACGTCATCATAATATAAGCCAAGAGATCTGCTGAATAAAAACGTTCCCAATGTTACAATGATCCGCCATTTTTTTATATATTTTTTTCAAATGGCATTACTTGTTGATTCATGGAATCTTTACAGTGCAACTTACAAGCTATGCAACAGCAGCTAAGGGCGTCCTCCTAACGGGACTCGGCCTCATTTTTCTAATCTACCTAACCTTCTGTTTCTTTTGTATGATGTGTACCTACAATGACATCGGTGTTAATTTCAAGGTGATCCGATGATGAAGTGATTTTGTAAGTGATCACTTATGTCTTGTCGCATTTATACGGGTGGGGAACGCCCTTTTGGTGTAAGGGGATCGGCAGAGTATCAAGTTCAAGTCTTGTATCACATTTAAATATTCTTAATTTTGTAACTAATTTTAATTCAAAATACGTTTAAATTGTGTGTGCTGCCGCGTTTACGAAGATAGTTTAAGTACTAAAAAAATCGGTAATTTAGAATGAGAAAGAATAAATTTTATAAATAATGTTTTTTTCTTGTCTATTTCCAGAATAAAGTACCTACTTATCTAAATTATAAAAACCATGGCAGGTAGTTTTTATGATGGAGGATTCAAGGCCTGCAAATGGAAAAACAAAACACTCACGTCTAAGCTGAAAAAAAACACGTCTTGCTATTTCACAAAGGTCACCTATCCAGAGAATAACCTCAATTCACGCAGCCACCTCAATTGCCGTAAGCCCAGTATTACATAGCTCCATTAATCAATCAAGAAATTACATCATAATACAGAATCAAGTTTCAGTTCAACGAACTAGAATTGCACACCTTGCAGAAGACAATAAATTAAAAGTCCAAGGTTTTAGCATAACTGTAGGAAATCTAGGTCGGAAATGAGACCTAAACATTACATTACGCAACTGTAGGAAAACAGCTTGGTTTAAACGGAATCATATAAACATATCCATGCCTTCTGTCAAAAGGGCGTAACTGACAGCTGCGTTCTGTTGTGTACGGACTAATTATATTTTAAACTAGCCTCTGCCCGCAGCTTCGCTCACTTGAAGCTCAAAAACCAACAGTGATGATCTCTTCTTTGTATGGGTCTCTATACATTAGAGAGGTCAAGCTGTATCTAAGGTTCCATTTAATTATTTGAGATAAGAAGTATACCAGTTTTTAATTTGGAGCACATTCTTTCTAACAGTGATAACAAAATTAAAATCTATTCAGTAGTTTTTGCCCCAACCCGTAACAAACAGACAAACTGACAAAAATTTTAAAAATCACATTTTTGGGTTCGGAGACGTTTATATACCCTAACCCACTTGTTTTTTTTTTAATATCTTCAATGTACAGACACAGCTTTTTTAGAGTTTTATAATTTAAGAATAGTAGAGATTTAGAACCTATATCACCATGTCTGAGTAGACTCTACTTAGCGAAAAAATAGAGGTAAAATAGGGTTAGAATACTCGCTGCCTTTCAGGCGAGAAAATATCTGATTTGCTCGGTAGAGTCAGGATACCGGAGGGCAAAATCCTTTAAAAGGCCGGCAACGCACTTGCGACTCCTATTTAGTTTAGTTTATGGAATAGAAATTAGCATCAACAATAACTCCGGTGCTTACGTCGTTTTAGTCACAAGTTGTCGGTTGATTTACAAGTGAATTGAGTTATTTATTTATTATTTCACTGAGTAAATTGTGCTGCTAGAGTAATGATAGGTATATTCTGTATTTAAGAGTACAACAAAAACCAATATATTTTACGATGCCTGAAAACTGCCGTGTTGGGTTGTTTAAGCACGGTCTGCGTGTGAATTCGATTCGATCGGTGGTGTTTAAGCATCACACTTATTGTCTCCTATGCTTCCAGCCCAACTATTCCTCTTAATCTTTACCCCACCCTCTCAAAAGGGTGTGAAAAGATTTTTACAGGGTCGGTAATGCGCGAGTGATACCCCTGGTGATGTAAGAGAGAGTAGAGTTATACATGAGCCAAGTCTTGTTCTATTAAACCGTATCTAAGTTAAGTCTTTTAGCAAGAACAGCTATCACATGAAGACTATCTTTCACATCCCTTATTTTTTACCGGATCTCTAAAAATCCTATCGTTTAGTTTCCAAGCAACGTTTTAGCCAAATGGCCAACAAAGCGAGGCTATATGGGGCTATCGGCTAAAAGCTTTCCCGTAGTAACAATATCAATCATAGATGCTTCCTCCCATTGCCATGGTAACGGGTACTTTAGGGTAGGGACACACGGCCGTTTGCATAGCTGTGATAAAGGTGGGTCTATATTTTAGGCCGTCACTTTATGGCTAATTTCTTAGCTGAAGAATACATTTTTTTATGGGATAGGGGGCAAACGCGCAAACGGATCACCTGATGGTAAGCGATAACCACCGCCCATGGACACCCGCAACACCAGAGGAGTCGCAAGTGCGTTGCCCGACTTTAAAAGGGTTTGGGCCTCGGGTAACCTCAACTCACTCGGCGAAACACAACGCAAGCGTTGTTTCACGCCGGTTTTCTGTGAGGCCGTGGTATCAGTCCGGTCGTGCCGGCCCATTCGTGAGACCCATCCGGGAGAGCCATGCTTCGGCATGGCTCTCCCACGTGCAAATGGAATACATTCCCAGCCTCATTATTATTTTCGTTTATATGTTATTTTTTAGTACTACATACCTTACATACTCCTTTTTGGGAAATTGGGCCGAAAAATCAATGCACCGAGAGGAGTGGAAGGAGGGAAGGGAGGCCTTTGCCCTGCAGTGGGACAAACCGGGCTTATAATAATAATAACTACATACCATCACGCCTGTATTCCCAGAAGGGTTAGGCAGACGTGTACTAAGGTACACCCACAGTTCGCCGGTATGTTTAGGTCCCATGTAATAGAGGGCGAGCCTATTGCCAAACCGGGCACAAATTTCAAACTCCGAGCTGCTACTGAGAATTTCATAGAAAACCCCAATAACACTTTGGGATCGAACCCAAGACCTCTAGCGTAGGGCAGCGGTCGCACTTGAAACCACTAGACTAACGAGGCAGTTACTAAGAGACAGTAGTTAGTACTACATATTTGTAAGAGATTCAAAATAAAACTCATTTTTCTTTTTTTTTAATAAATCATTGTTCTCTTGTGACCACCGAATGTGATAGATCAGTTATTATTAACAAACATTTATTTTCATGTCTAGATTTTGAAATAACTATAGAGTGTAAAAAAATAGTGAATGTTTAATGTGTTAAAAAAATACTGACACCGAATTTTATTTATCTAAAAAACATAACTCTAAGAATCTCATTTATTCAAGTTGACAGAGGGACTTTTAATCGAATAAATTCAATAGATACGTAAGTTTATAAGTCGTGCTTGCGACCATTATATCTAATAGAACAAACAAACAACGTCATAATTTCAATTAGATACAGTGGCTATA
This sequence comes from Acronicta leporina, assembly GCA_947256265.1. Taxonomy (NCBI): domain Eukaryota; kingdom Metazoa; phylum Arthropoda; class Insecta; order Lepidoptera; family Noctuidae; genus Acronicta; species Acronicta leporina. The sequence goes on along the minus strand of OX366526.1, from coordinate 14,355,587 downwards.
TCCATTTATATCTGTTGTAATATTAATATAAAGATATATATATACGCTGTGTTTAATTCGCCGCGCCTCCGAGCCGATGTAGTGGAAACATTCGGGAGCCATACACCTGATTTATTGCCACCCTCCCAAATAATATCCGTGAGGAGCATAGGTCGCTAGTGATGTGGCAAAATTAAGTGCCCCCGGGAAACCTTGGAGAAGATTACTGATAAGTATTTTGTTTTTTTTTAATCGAATTTAAATGTAGATACGGCTGGTTATTTTCGAGATTTTTGTTCTAAGGATTTCATACATAATTAAGTGAAGTGTGTTCGGATACTTTTTACCGTAGTTGTAAAAACACCGAAAGAACCTACTGCCAATACTTAGACTGAAAGTCAAAATGTTAAAACATTTTTATAAGTCTGTTGGTTATTCAAAATGAAATATTTTGAATTATATGGGGTTACTTAGAATAAAAATTATTAGAAAAGTGGAAAAAATAGGGGGGAGGCATTTGCTCAGGAGTGGAATAATGGAGGCTTAATTAAATAAATGACGATGCTAAGATACAATGCGAAGAAAATAAAAACTGACAAATTAATGCAAAGATTCGTAAGGAAAAGCCAGCAAATTGAATAATTTCACTGATTTCAGTGATACACATAAGTTAAATAATTAAGTTACCGCATACTCTCGCTTGCTTAGAAGTCAAATGAGGGGATTAGTTACTTTCCCCACCACAAAGTTACAGGAGGGTTGGAAATAACGAAGTTGCTTACCTAAGACTGCCATTAAATTGAGTTCCTTATTACTAAGTCCCCCATTAAATCCCGCGATAACGAATCCCGTAATTTCCGTATAATCCCCGAGTGGTACAACACTACGCAGCTTGTTTTCGCAACATCAAAAGTTCAATTGAACCTTAACAAATGTCGGGCAACGCCCTACATACGAAGGTAGTTTGCAATTAAATCGTTCAATGGTTTTATTTCAATGTTTATGACATTATTAAAGGCAAGGAAAGTTTGTTTTTTAATTGTGTGACATTTCATAAATGGCGCGGTTCAAATGTCAGAGTCATAATGTGAGCTGATTACGTGAAACGGTGAGATATAATGGTTGGTTTTGAGACTTTAAATTGCTTGGAAAGGTCCTTAAGTTAGTACAAAGAAACTTAAGCCCTGATAATTTAATAGTAACTACACATTCCACCTATGTATCTAACTTATCATCACGCCTGTATTACCCGAAGAGTTAAACAGAGGTGTACTAATGTAAACCCACTTTGCCGCTATGTTTAGGTTCTGTAATAGGGGGTGACCCAGCCCAGCAGTAGCTTGGAGTTTGGATTTGTGGCAATAAGCTCGCCCCCGTATTGAGCTATCATACACAATGCCAGTTACGAGAAAGTAGTATTACATCTCTTCTCTTCTCTTCTTCACTACTGTTATAAAATTCAAAAAAAGCTGTCTGTACATTGAAGATATTTAAAAAAAAACAAATGGGTTAGGGTATATATATAAATATCTCCGAACCCAAAAATGTGATTTTTAAAATTCTTGTCTGTTTGTTACGGATTGGCGCAAAAACTAATGAATAGATTTTAATTTTGTTATTACTGTTAGAAAGTATGTGCTTCAACTTAAAAACTGGTATACTTCCTATCTGAAATAATTAAACGGAACCTGAGATACAGATTGACCTCTCTAATGTATAGAGACCCATACAAAGAAGAGATCATCACTGTTGGTTTAGAGCTTCAAGTGAGCGAAGCCGCGAGCAGAAGCTAGTATATTATAATTTTAGAAGCGATAAAAATATGAAATCGCTGAACAATTAAATAATTCACTTCAAAACATTTAAAATCAGGGTAACAACGAATCCAGTTCATGATGAACGGTATCGGGTGACATAAAGGTCAGCAGTGCTCGTGTTTGGTAGGCTGCGCCTGCGCAGCGCGGCCCTGTTGCAATACTAACCCATTACTTTATTGTTAGATTTGGTTGCAGTTAAAGTACCTTACAACCTTTTCTTGGATTTACGAAACGTCCGTACTTGCCATTTGAACTTTAAGAAAGATATTTTTTATGGAATGAGAACTCGTTTGAGAAATATTTAGTACCTACCAAATATTACAATAATATTTTGTTCTTACTGAAAGAGTTTTTTTTAATTTTATTTACCTTCATTGAAATGAGATGATTTTGAAATGATGAAATGATATTTATTTCTGTAAGTAGATCTTAGAGACAATAAGAAACACAATTTGAAAGGTTTGCTGGAGACATTGTCATCAAGAGAGTATTCGTTAATCTACCGGTCGGTACACCGACGAGATAAGCCGCATAATGTTTGGGCTTTAATGTACCATAGCACCCCAATAGGGAGTCCATGCGATCAATAGAATTTGTGGAAAACTCACTGATTTCATAATGTATTTTTTTCTTTTTTATCTGGTGGGCAAGCGTGGCTGCTGCGTGTAACGTCCTGGGTCTGGTTATCAGATCGGGCAAAGTATTACGGAATATCTCTCAAAGAAAATTCTGCTGTCTGCGATTTCAAAGACTTTACGATTCTTTAATGTAACACACATGGTTTTATCTTGAAGATAAAAATAAGTTTCATCGTTTTTTATAGAAAAAATAGGTAGCGATAGAGTTTTGTCCAAAGTATACATATAACTGAAAATTTTACCATCGTATCCAATTCTCACATGAAACTTTCCTAATTCGTCACTTTTTGCAAAATCACAAGCAACAAGATCGATAGTTGATATGATCATCGAGTGTTAGGTACATAATAGACATTAACTTGTATTTTAAATTATGACAATATAAAAACATTTCTACTTTATAGTGTTTCAGACCGTGAAAGTCCGAAGCCAGCCCATCCCTTGGTCACCCTACTCAGATAAGAGTATCTCCCAACATCCCCGGTTCATTAGTTCACTAACAACCAGTCGGTTTAAATTAACCATCTCGACTAACGGCCACGACATCCAGCTGTAGTTCAGATCATTCAAGCAGATTGGACAGAATTAGGGGGGAACGAGGGGGAGAACAACTTACTTAAGGGTGCATTAGGTCATTTAGTGATTACTTTAGACTTGACTGATGATAATTACTTGAGGTGGTGACGTGAATTGTGGAAAAATATAGAGCTAACATACCATCACGCCTATATTCCCCGAAGGGTCAGGCAGAGGAATAAGTAAATCGATGTTTGGATTTATTCCCAATTATTTGCAATTGGCTCCCTCCCTATTAGGACCTTAAAATATACTAGAAATCTGTGAATTTACATTTGTACACCGCTTGGCGTTCTCGGGATCGGGGTTGCGTTAGTCAATAAGATTTTCGTAATTGCTTAGCTAGTGCCTAGAAAGTGGGTATTTGACCTTAACAGATAACCAAGTTACTAGACATAGTCCCACTGCTGTTGATAGAATTGATCTGCCGTGCCCCTGACTGTGGTGGCGTGAAAGTCGAGTCGCACCCACTCGACGAACGTAAACCTTGTTACTGGTCAGGGAATCTAGAAATGTGGATACGAAATATAAAGTACCTACCTACTTGGCTTAGGTACCTACTTAAAAACCTTTGGTTTCTAATCGTATTTCATTGATTCTCTCAACATGGCTAAACATTTTTCTTTATGAAAGTACTACTCCATATTGAAATTTTGATAAATGTCTATTGCCTTATAAGCCTGCATTTCAAAATAAGAAACCATCGTATACAATAAATCCAATTCATTCGCGGTTAAAATATATTTGTTGCGCATAAGTACCTCATTTCTATATTTCAGCATCAAACATGAAGTTCAAAGTTTGGCATTTATTTGATGGTAATTGACAACCTAACCCTTTACCGCCTGTAGATATTGTCTGTCATTCCTGCTCATCGAATCTACGTCAAAGGCAAATCAATCCGCATTTTGATGGAATAACTCGCGCCGCTGGCGATGGGAATGTATTGGTGATAGAGTGAGAGACGGGAGCGAGCGCGGAAACTATTACGGCATCGATTATATTGCGCTTGGCGTGTCATCTCCCGCGAGACAAAGATGTATGTCGCGAGGACCTTAAATTATGCTTAATATTATTATACAAACAATTAATGGACACAAAGTACACCTAGATTTGAAACTAAAAACGTACAAATAAGGACCTCTTGCGGGAATCGTGGGAGAGCCATCCTTCGGCACGAATGGGCCGGCTCGACCGTAGTAATACGGCCTCACAGAAAACCGGCGTGAAACAACGCTAGCGTTGTGTTTCGCCGAGTAAATGAGGTTACCGGACGCCCAAACCCTTTTAAAAGGCGGGTATTTCACTTGTGACTCCTTTGGTGTTACGGGTGTCTATGGGCGGCGGTTATCGCTTACCACCAGGTGATCCATCTGCTCGTTTGCTCCCGTACCTATACCATAAAAAAAACGCATCTACGACACGCGGCGCTAAGGTAGTAGCAAGGTTGGTACAGTAGGACCACAATCCTTCCGAGTGCCATTATTAAAACCGTCCATCTGATTATTAAAATCGCTCTCCGCACGCTTCTTTTGCGGCACCCTTCCAATTTTCCACAAGGGCATCCCTCAATCCAATTGTAGTACAGGTAACTGAAATGTTCAGTAACAACGTTCGGATATTGACGCAGCGGCGAAAATGGTGAAAATATGTTATTTATTCATAAACACGTTATGATTCCTTCGACCTCGGAATTGATGGAAATCTTTTTTATAGATTTTATTAGGGATGACGTCAGTTTTTGGTGTGTTGGGTAGGTTACCATTACTGAAACATTACTTATTTTTGACGCAGTCTGACGTAATTTCTAGCTAACTTAGTCTACAAGCTACAAAGTGTGATAAGTAAAGTATTTTTTCGATATCCTACAAAATTCCCAAAACCATCTTCCCCCACAGTAAATTTCCTATTACTGAAAGCCAAACTTTGCTGAAAGCGATGCACGAAAACAGGCGAGGCCTTCAGACAAACATCATGAAAGTTATTAACTAGTAGCGGAAGTTTGTTGAAAAAAATTACTACGTGTTTCCTTCGCGTGCTCCCCGGACGTAACTGTGAGGCAATGGCGGACATAATAATAACCGCATTTTTTTTTATTTCGAGAGGTGAAAAAAGTATTCATAATATTTTCAAAAATCACACAAATTATTTTGCTCAAAAGTGAGAAGTCGTTATACGGTATTAGACAATACAAAATCTTTCGTTTTGTTATCCGAGGGGATTATAGGCTGCAAGGGAATATTGTAGAGTAGTATTTCTTAACCTGCGTTTCCAAGTGCGACTGCTACGCTAGAGGTGCTGGGTTCGATTCTCAGGTCGAGCAAGGTGTTATTGGGTTTTTCTATGAAATTCTGAAAATATTATTCCCTAGAAGCTCGGAGTTTGGAATTTGAGCCCGGCAAAAGGCTCGCCCCCTATTACCTAGGACCTAAACATACCGGCGAACTGTGGTTGTAGCTTCGTACACCTCAGTCTAACCCCTCGGGGAATATAGGCGTGATGGTATGTATGTAAGTGTATCAAATAAGAATAAGAGTATGACCACCAAAGCTATAAGGATTTAAATAAATTAACTAGTACGTGTCGTTACAATATACTACATCTCATATCCTTCGGCGGCTATCGAATGCAGTTTTAAGTCCTACGCAAACTGGCGTGTCCCTGTACTCACCTTCCTCTGGCAAACAATAATAAAATTAAACAAATATCACACTTCACAAGTTTCCGGTCGGAAGTAAAAGGTCTTGATCATTGTCAAGCTGTATTTAACACCACAGAACAAGTTTCCTCCACAAAACAGTCACGAAGCACGTTAATGTTAATAAAGTGTCAAGGAGTGCCATATGACGTCACAATTGAGATTTATTGCGAGACATCGGCTATCAATTTTTGGGTGAATCTTGTTTTTACTGGTTAGTTGTGAAGCAAGCGGTATTTTAACGGTTATAATTTTAGCATTTTCTTGACCATATGGTCGTAAAGAATAACCGACATTTGTTTGTCAATAAAAAACTAAAATTAATAGTATTTATTACGGAAAGAGAAAAAGATAAGATAAACATTTCTAAAGTATATTATTAAATATTTTTTTAGTATATTATTTACTAAATGACTGCTTTGAATCCAAAATTCAACAGATATCAGATAGAGGTAAAATCGATCGTTATACTAATTTCATTGAGGATTTATTTTATATTTTTTCGTTATATTTGCATATAAGTGCAATAATATAGTTATTATTATGGTAATTCGTACGTTCCTGTTTCCCTGTCCGCCAGTGTACAGCTACAGGGGTTGTAAACAGGCCACACCACATTGCAGACAAACAAATATTAAAGTACGAGCGTCCCGCTGTTTTATACTCCTTCTAATTTATACCCGCCTAGTACTTTTACGGCGGTAATTATACAGATAAAAATAATATGTCGTGTTTTTATGTTCACGTAAGTATAAAGTCTGTATCTATATTATAGAATAGTTATTTAAATGAAATAGTAATACTCTAATGACTGAGAGACGTACCTACTGGAAATCCAAAGTGCGCGAGTACTAATCCTATCGATACTTTTGGCACTTTTATAACCTGAACTATTACTTCACTGCCTCGTTAGTCTGGTGGTCACAAGTGCGACTTCTACGCTAGAGGTCCTGGGTTTGATTCCCAGGTCGAGCAAATTGTTATTGGGTTTTTCTATGAAATTCTTAGTAGCAGCTCGGAGTTTGGAATTTGTGCCCGGTTAGTGGCAATAGGCTCGCCCCCTATTACATGGGAGCTAAACATACCGGCGAACTGTGGGTGTACCTAAGTACACCTCTGCCTAACCCTTCGGGAAATACAGGCGTGATGGTATGTTATGATATTACTTCACAAAGAATACTAGAAAAGTGTAGCCCTGACTAACTAATAAATATCAGAATTACAAAAAAGTAGGTGAATGATATTGTTCAAACTATATTTACAAGGGAAATTAATAACCAATCAGTACCCACGTCATATTTTATGATTGAAATCGGTCGTGCTCATATAACTGCCATGTTAAAAGGCACCACAAAAACAAACAATTAACTCTAGTTTCCACACATTTGCAAGTTTAATCGAATCGAAATTGCAACGATTGTTGTCTAAGTTCACGTAAACAGGTAATAAATTGTAATCAAGGTGGATGTGGGTCGAGTTATAGGAGGGAGCGGTAGCGGGTGATCACGCTGTAGCGATATGAAGTGATTAAGGTTTATTGAAACAAATCAATCGAATACTTTCATACCCAAAATAGGTCTGAACCCTTTCGCAACACCATTCCCAAATAAATGCTCTATTTAACAACCATCATCTTACTAGCCATATGACGTCCACTTATGAACAAAAGCCTCCACCAAAGACTTCCACAAGGACCAGTTATATGCCGCCTGTATCCAATGACCCCCACCGAACTTCACGAGGAAGTCCATCCATCTCTTTGGAAGTCATCCCACAATGCGTTTTCCGGTGCATGGTCTCCACTAGAGAAACTTGCTGCTCCAGCGACCATCAGTTCTACAAGGTACGTGCCTATTTCACAGTAGTCTCCGATAAATCGCCTCCTCTTATCCATTGTTTCATACCAAGTGGAGGTAGCTACTAACGGTTGGTTGTCATGCATGCTGTGAGTCGTCGAAACAATTGCACTGTGCACTGGTTGCGACACGGTTGCTATGCGCACGTAACCGTTGCTACTTGCCATCAGCAACCACAGAAATGATGTCAATTCAAACTATGACAGATCGTGTAGCTCGGTAGTAGTAATTAAGATTAATTTTTTTTCTTCTTTATTGGTTATTCTTCATTGGTCTAGTAGTCACAAGCGCGACTGCTACGCCAGAGGTCTTGTTTTCGACTCCCAGCTGTATGTTGTGCGCCATAATTCGCTGCTATGTTTTTAGCTCCCATTTTATAGCGATACGCGGTAAGCCAGATTATTAAAACAATAAGGCAGGTTTTGCTCATAGGTATTACCTACGTTTGAAATGTCACAAACTAGATTGCATGGTTAGAAGTAGCGGGCCTTAAAGCCGGCAAAAAACTCGAAAAAGAGTTTAGAATGAAAGAGAGTTTTATTAAATGTTTACAATGTTTTACTACCGTTTACAAGTTCCTTCTATGAATATAGTATATATATAGTATATTTATACCTTTCATATAAATACAGAAGGATCAATAAATTGTCTTTCAAAAGCTTAATATATCAGAAACCGGATTACCATGGCATATTGGAGCCGACCAGTCCCGACAGACGGCACCCGTTCAAGAACATGCGTAATCTGAAAATCCCTGAAAACTTACGTAAATCAAAGTAAACTACCTATAAAGATAAAAAACCCTTTTAGTGATTTTCCCAAAGTGACCTCATGACCCTTAATGGTACGACCAAGTCACAACATCGCGTGATCCTACCCGATGTGTCACATTTCATGTTAATTTTAACCACAATTTTAACCGCAGTTCTTTTTCTAACTGGCGTTAATGTCCAATTGGCTGACGCTGTGATTTATTGCTGTGTACTTCGTTATCTTTTTTATTCGTTGTGGTGGTATTATGTATATTTAAATAAACTGCCGGTTTTGTTCAGGTCGAGATAAACGTCGGTTTTTGGGTTTCACGTTATTTATTAGCGAAAGTTTTTGTGTTTCAAATTATAATATTACTAAAATGTACCCTGCAGTATCACCCGCTCTGCCCCGCTCCTAAGGGTCCGTAGCTTTGATTTTTAGTAGGCTTCAGGTGGTTGGTTTCTTTTTTAAATTGAGCAAAGTGTTTATGGGGCATTCTAGAAATTCTGAGTAATGCCCATTCTCATATAACCTACCTGTTAAAACCTCTGATTGTTTTTCTTTTATTTAGTCTTTATTTTCCCCCTTGGGAGAAGACCACTCCCCGTTTTCTCCACTATTCTCTTTGTTGCGCTACTTCTTGGCTCTCTATTTTGTCTCCGACCAACTGTCTAAGGGCTCCAGTTCAGTACATTATTAGCCCACAGTTCACCTGGTATGCGGCAGATATGACCAGACCATCCAATTCTAAGTTTTGCGACCATTTGAATTTAGTAAGTACGGTTACGATTAGATTAGTTAATTAGTTTATTGTTACTGAACGATTGACCTAATACTTACCAGATATAAATAAATCCACAGTCGGTAACAACAATATTATAAACAGCAACGATAAATCAAATAGAACGTGCAATAATGTGACATAAGTACTTGTAACACGATATGTTATTGTAATGTCACAAAGGACATTGTTTATTTCATTGATATTAACTTATTTTATGACTGACGTCATCGTTGTGTAATAAATCAGAGTAAATTAAAGCCTTTATTAATTTGTTCTTTGATGATAATATCAATTACCTCTTTATTTACATAGAAGAAGAGCTGGTAGGCCGAGACATAAATAATATTATTGGATTCCTAAACGGTCAAGCATGCTTGAATGCATCAAGTTATGTTTGACATGAAAACTACGTCTGACGAAAGTTTATGTTTGCAATGCTTGTCAATCATGCTTGATGATCTAGGAGCCCCGTCACTCTAGGTCAAGAAGGACCTAATAAGGCCTATAAGGAGGTTCAGGATTTAGCGTTTAATACTGTGTTGTGAAAGCTGCTGCAACGATAAGATTATGCTCTTAAATAACAACATAGAAAAATAGCAGATCTCTGGACTACATTGCGGTGACTAATAGGGAATGCTAGGGGTTTTAAGTCGAAACGAGTCCGACATACTTTGCCACCTCCCCGAGTAGCAGACGGTTTTCTGCGGAAAATCAGCATACGTATGCTGATTTACAAAATAAAATAAATATAAAGGATTTTATACTGCGACAATAAGATTTACACTAAATAACTATCTCGATAAGGTTTTAACTAAGCCCAGCGCAACACTAGATAACTTCAAAACATTCACAATTCTCGCCACACATAACATAGAGTCACCTAGCCCAAGATAAATGGTTCAATTGCCCAACTAAAATATTTTTCGAAATATTTGCCAACCGCACAACTATCCTATCACAATGTTTCACGGAACCCCAAAACAATAGAACAAAGTTGAGGCTCATAAATCCTTCCTACTATTGTTACCAAAAAACAAAGACTATCTCCGTCTCTCTCTTGTGCGATATGTTCATATATTTGTGTCTCTTTCTAACGCAATAGTAGCGATCGCTTCCTGTTGCCTAAGACTTAGATTGCTTGTATGGTTAATCGAGCAAAAACTAAACTAATTTCGATAATATCTTTAGAACTTATTGAACTTGTGTTTGTTTACAATAAAAAGATTGGATGTGTTTTGGAGAAGAAGAAATACATTTATTCTTTATTCACTCACTTACCAACTCACTTTAAAATGTGAAGGAAAGACATGGTGAGAGACCTGCATATCTGAGAAGTTTTCTAGACGGCGTGTAAAGTCTGCCAACCCACTCTAGGCCAGAGTGATGGACTATACCCTTACCCTTCTCACTCTGGCACGTGCCCAACAGGAGAACAGTGAATTGGTTGATGAAGATTGAATAGAGTAGATTGAATTCAAAAGAACTACTTATTTTGGCCTTTTTAACTCTTCAGGAATCAGTCTGACACTTAGGGCAGGAGTACATCAATCTGATGCACCATTTGCCCTTGACCCGGGCTTCGTAGCTGTACATCTTGATGGCACTCACAGTAGCGTGTTATCAGGACACGTATCAGCAGGTGTGTTCATTTGTCACGCAGATAAACATCGTCCGTGTCGAGAAGCGTGTCCATTGCGATATGCTTTTTATTTAGAAAAAAAGGACCATTTAAACTGGTCCTTTGGTCCGGACATTTGTTTTTGGTAAATAGCTAGGTAAATCATATAGATATTATTGCTTATAGTGTGGTTCAACAAACAAAATAGCAAACATTCTTTGGCATAAATCCACAGCAATAAACACACAGCGTATAATTAGAGAGATTTTATTTTCTTACTGCTAATAAATAATTACAACTGTTTTAAGCATACCTAAATATGAATGTCGGTAGGTATTGATGCAACCTAGCGTAAAACTTAATATTTTAAAAAGTATGCATTGTTGAGTTGCAGTCCATACGAAGCCTGTTTAACTGTGCCACTCTCTGAAGATATTGTAAGTTGGTTGCTAAGGCCTACCGACCAACACGATTTTAGTGGGCATACGGGTATATAAGAATTATGTGCCCATATAGGCACATTTCAGTAATTCAGGGAAATCGGAGGTGGTTCTGATTCTACATAACCTTATCTACTATATTACGTTACTTTTTATGATATTTCAATATCCTCCTCCATTCTTAATTCTTCAGAAAGCATTCTTTATTCCAAAGGCTAATAAGCAGGCGAAAATAATGGCAAGCAGTCTTGGGTTCGGGTCCCAGGTCAAGCTAAATAATTGGGCTTTGCTATGAAAAGCTGCAGCTCGGAGATTGGTTTTGCGCTCGTTTGTCTGCCTAACCTTGCGATGATAAACGCGTGATGGTATGATAGGCTCTATTAATATTGCTAAACATCGTTGTTTTTAAATATAGAACTCATTTGAATATCTGATGAAATAATTGTTTATCAAGTGTTCCGGTAGATGACGCTATAATTCGTGATGATTATTATGCATACAGTTGATGGCGTTGATAAATTGAATTAGTCGGCCCAGTTGTTACGCACAAAGGTGTGAGGAAAGTGACCAGCCGACTGTATCTCCTGGTGGTGGTGGAGGGGGCAGAAGCGCTACCTGTATATGAAGAATTAAATTTTAGCTTGTTGCGGACTAAAAGTAAAAGTTGCGTAAAAGAAGTCTGGTGGTCCTTAGCGCGGCTGCTACGCTAGGAGTCCTTACTTGAACTCCCAGGTCTATTAATGTGTTATTTGGTTATATTATAGAAATAAAAGATTAATACTCGGTATGAAGCTGAATTATGGCACTAGCAATTCGAAGTTTGTATTTCTGCCCAGTTACTGGTAATAGGCTCATCCCCTATACGAGTGGGTACTATGATATTGGACTTAAATATATCGGGAAAATGTGGGTGTACATGTACACCTCAGCCTAACCCTTCAGGGAATACAAGGGTGATATATATTATTACAAATATAGCACTTATCAACAGTTTCAGGGAAACTAAGGAAGGGTTTGACAAATGCTGAAGCCTGAATTGAACCGTGAGGTTCAGTTACCAGATTCTTCATCAAGTCATTGACAGATTCAAGTAACATAAAAACTCTTTGGAAGATTTATCTATGACAAGTTTGTCTTTGGCTTCGAAATACAAAGAGGTGTATTCTATGAAAAATTCAGTAAGAAATGTAATAAAATTGTTCCCATTTATAGTGTCTTCTTAATGCTTCTGGGCCCTTGTCCTTCCGTCGAAGCCATGAGGCAGTTTTATAGTTGAACTAATTACTACATCATATTTTTTCTTATACGATAATTATTATCATACGATCTCGGACCGTCGTTATAGTTAACACCACTAATTGGCTTATCCGCCAAATAAATCTACAGGCGATGAGCTGTGAAAACTCTTGTACCGAATGTGAGATTGGTGTAAGATAAAAATCATTTGCATAAATTTTCTATAAAAAAATTAGCATCCATTCTAATTAGTAGTAATCAATTTAAATAAGACACGGTCGTTATAACAGCACACTTCTCCAGACAACGGTTCTAGTTTTTTTGTGTTTGGATGTAAAGTAGGAAAGATATTATAATTTGAATATTTTTTGTCCAGCAGACTGTTTTCAATGATCCTGCCAGCACATACCTCTCTGCGGATACGTATTGCTCCAGCAAACCTACTGGGTTTCGGCACGAATGGGCCAGCTCGACTAGAGTGATACCACGGCCTCACAGGAAACCAGCGTGAAACACCGCTTGCATTGTGTTTCTCCAAGTGGGTAAGGATACCGGAGGCCCAAACTCTTTTAAAATCCCAGCAACGCACTTGAGAATCTGTAATTCTGTATCTGTATCACGGATGCCCATGGGCGGCAGTAATCGCTTACCATCACGCGATCCGGCTGCTCGTTTGTTGCCCCAAAAAAAACCCATATGCCATAAAAAAAACAAGTCTTTTCACAATTCAGTCGGCTTTCAGTCTATCTGGCATGATTGAGACGACTGTCTGTACCTTCCATTGATGACATGATGAAATTACTGCTATCAGACCTCCGCAACCCAATTTCGATAACCTGTTATGACGATCTTGGGCGCGAAAAATGAAGACCGATTCAGAGACACGGATAGACTCAACATCCATCCATAGGCTGACCGCAGCAAGCGCAGCATAAACTTGCATATCGATTGATCAGTATCTCTCTACTAGTAAAACTTATTTTACCATCTCGAACCTTCCATTCGACAACAATAGCCGCACAATTTACTTGTCATAACCTTGTCTGATGCAATACTTCGATGATTTCCATCACGTAATTCAGTTTGTACCAATTCTACTTGCAAATTGTTCAGTTGCCATGTTATAAGACCATTGGTTATCTGTCAATCTGTAATTTGCATTAATTACTCGACAATTGCGGTCTGCTTGTCTGCGTTGTTTTTGCGTTGTGATAAAAAGTGTTGTGTGAATTAATTGATGCTTTTTACTCGCGTTGTGTGCGTTTAGTCACGTTTGATACGTTAAGTGTAGCTGCAAAGAATAGGACTGGTTTATGACAAGCAAGACTCGAGAGAATGAAGTCCTGGGATCAGGCGATGTGAAATTGTTTTTGTGAGATAATTCTTACTTCTATACAAAGCTCGGTTACGCTTACGCTGTAAAGATTTCCCGAATCAACAGCCTACGTAAAAAAGTTGTAGACTACATACCATGACGCTTATGTTACCTGAAGGGTTAGATAGGGATGTACTAATGCTCACCCACAGTTCACCGGTATGTTTAGGTGCCATTTAACAGAGGGCGTTGCGATTTAACTGCCTCATTAGCCAAGCGGTCCTGAGCGCGACTGCTACGCTAGAGGTCCTGGGTTCGATTCCCAGCTCGAGCAAAGTGTTATTGGGTTTTTCTATGAAATTCCCAGTAGCAGCTCGGAGTTAGGCATTTGTGCCCGGTTAATGGCAATAGGCTCGCCCCGTATTACATGGGACCTAAACATACAGGCGAACTGTGGGTGTACATTAGTACGCCTCTGCCTAACCCTTCGGGGAATACAGGCGTGATAGTATGTTTTTAACAGGGGGCGAACCTATTACTATTGGTTACAAATCCAAAATCCGAGCTGCTGCTGAGAATTTCATACAAAATCCCGTTGACCGATTGCTCGACCTGGGAATCGAACCCAGGACCTCTTGACAAATAAGGCAGTTCTAGACTTCCTTATTAGTATAATGAGCAAATGCAATAACCAAGCTTTTGATGCCATTACTTTTTCTAAAAAAAGATAATTATTTAGAAACACGTCACATCTATTCACTTCATAACTCTGTGTAAAAGTATGTTAAATAGCGCCTATGTAAAACTATTGTTGTTACATTGTTTAAACCAACTGATTTAACTGAAAACAACGAGATCAGTGAGATTTGTTAGTTTAGTTAGTGTGACCTAGTTTCAGATCAAGGACCGATGAGATACATAACGCAGACCCGGTGTTCAGTAGGTATATTGTTTTACGTAGAATATTTTGCTAGAGATATTGTGCTTTGCGGCTGTTAAGTACACTAATATATAAAGCTGAAGAGTTTGTTTGTTTGTTTGTTTGTTTGCTTGAACGCGCTAATCTTAGGAACGACTGGTCCGATTTGAAAAATTCTTTCAGTTTTAGATAGCCCATTTATTGAGGAAGGCTATAGGCTATATTATTATATCATCACGCTACGCGGACGAAGTCGTGGGCAGAAGCTAGTAAATAATATATAATCTTTATTGATTATAGACATTTCTGGATATTTAACATTTAGTAGTAGTTGTAGAGTAGGCAGAGACTAGACTTCCTTTTGCTACGAACCTGGCACTTTCATGCCTCATGCCTGAATATTAGTTAAGGGTCCTCTTAACACTTTTTGAGAACATCCGCAAAATATACCACGTACATATTAATTTACATAATTATTATTTAGATATTATTAGCACTTATGAGGTTTTATCTGGACCTTGATAAAGTATTTCAAACAGTATCTGGTTTTTTATTTGTTATATGATTTGGTTGACAGGCTTTTTTGGGCTTCTGACTACTATTAACAATTGTCATAGATGTTCGTATATGAAGGCTCTACGTGTTCTCCTATGGAGGAGTCTCGATGTGTTAAGAATGGTCACCCATCCACACACTGACCGCATCTAGGGCAGCTTAACATTGCAGATGAGTTGATCAGCTTAGTTATTTACTAGCCACGAGCCCCTCCTACCTTTTCCTATATTGCCTACTCCTAAAAAGGTATAATATTTTATCCAAACTTCTCAATTAGTCATTGTATGCAAACCATTCACGCCACTTTTTTTTTGTTGAGATCCTTAAAGAAATTAGAAAGACTTATTGCCTATCCCTAATAAATTCCACTTAATTTTCACGAAGACCCGAAAATTCTGAAGTTGTACCGAGGCAAGTTAATCCATGAAAAATAAATAATATAGAAATTTTGACGTCATATTTTTCATTTTCTTTGCTTCCCAAGCTGAGGTAAGAATTTAAATTGGGGCCAACGTTAAGGAGGGTCCAGTATCTTACTGGGCCGAAAATGATAGCTGTTAGTGAATGTACCATCGGAGAAAAAGTTCATAGATTATTTTTGTATCGTTTTCATATTACATTGCGCACAGCTTTGGCAAATGAGAAGTCAGATGTTTTACATTGTAAACCCATTATTGTGCAACAGACAAACCCATATTCCTATATTTGTTCCGTAACCAAAAACATACTATGAGAATAAAATAACTGATAACAAACTAGACGATACTGATTGTCAGGCTTTTTGAGCATTTGACTAGAACTAACGATTGCCATAGGTGTTCATATAATGGCCAAGATGGACGACTTTATGTATTCTCTGAGACTCAGAGGGTTTTCGATGTGTTAGAATTGGCCACCCATCAACAGACTGACCTTGTCGCCGTTTAATCTTGTAGATTCCGTACGATAAACGCACAAAAAACATAGCCCTTCCAAAATTTTACAGTCGAGTAAAAAATACAGCGTCGTAGAACACTTTTGTTGGCGTCTGTACCGGGTCCCTCCGACACTGATACCTGTTCATATGAGATGTTTCCAAACCGCTGCCTGCTGATACTCTATGAATTATTGCGTGTTACGCCATCCACTGCATTTTCTACACTGACGAGATTGAAAGAACTACTCGGGGAAGGTTGTTTTTATTTTAATATTTTTTGTTGTTATTTCAGGCCCACAGAGAAAAAGATATAATGTAGGAGTAGAGTTAATTGGAAAAGGAAGGCAATCAAATTATTTTGCTACATACATATACCATTATAATGTCCCTATGCTGGGCAAATTAGAGTGAGAGGGTTAAATAAGGATATAGTCCGCCACGCTAGCCTACTGCGAGTTGGCAGACTTCACACGCCTTCAAGACAATCTCTCAGGCATGAAGCTGTCCTCACAATCTTTTTGTGATTTTTTTGCATTTTTCATGCTAAGATTATAAAGTTATTTCAGTGAAGGAAAAATTCAAGACGTAAGTTCAGAATGTGAAGGCAAATTTCGACATGGCAGGTGGGACTCGCGGTGGCTTAGAGGCCATAGCGTCTGGCGTACCTAGCCAGAAGACGCAGGTTCGAATCCTGCCTGCGAGTCGAATTTTTCCTTCACTAAAATAACTTTCTTCACAATGTTTTTGTTCGCCGTTAAAGTGCGCGATATGTACACACTATTAATCTAATAATCACTACTACTATAATCACAGGATCTAATAATCCAATTAGTTTTTTTTACGGCGCCATGCTAGGCATTTTGTTATTTTAAAATGTTTATCCCTGTATATTATACACTAGCTTCTGCCCGCGACTTCGTCCGCGTAACGTGATGATATATAGCCTTCCTCAATAAATGGGCTATCTAACACTGAAATAATTTTTCAAATCGGGCCAGTAGTTCCTGAGAAACAAACAAACAAACAAACTCTTCAGCTTTATATATTTACTAGCTTCTGCCCGCGGCTTCACCCCCGTGGAATTCGGTCTGTCATCACATCCCACGGGAACGGGATAAAAAGTATCCTATGTCCGCCTCCTGGTTCTAAGCTACCTCTTCGCCAATTTTCAGCCAAATCGGTTCAGCCGTTCTTATGTTATAAGTGGTGTAACTAACACGACTTTCTTTTATATATGTAAGATAAGATTTGTATAGATTATACATATAAAGTCTCCTTACAAGAAAACAAATATAAATCATTATTCATTAATTCCAGAAACATGGTTTGAGCGATACCACATTACGCTTACTTCCTTTTTTCTTGGAACAGCGGTATTCACAAAAGAAAAACGTAACACAATAACTTCAATAGCCGTTCTTTTATCACTACTCTGTGTACGAGTTCAATATCGGTTAGGATCGAACGCGGTAAACACATAAATTGCTCCCGTAATGCCAATGCTCACGCGCCGTATGCGTGCGCGCAGCCTACTGCAGTCATGGTCAACATTCGGCGAGTCCCGTAGGTGACACGAGGCAAAGATGTTGTTTCTGTTGCAAGTTTTAAATATTTAAAGAGTATAGAAGTTTAAATGCCATGTCACCATTTGCCAATTTCAGTAACGACTACATCCAAAGAGATTAAATAAGTGACTAAGTTATTTAAGTTAATGTTTTAGAAAGATATTGTAAACTAGTTTATACTTAAATAATATATTTTTTTCTTTTTAATAATAAAACTTTGCCACACTAGGATTTTCACCTGGATGGATACTTTTACAAACACAAATTCTCACATACACAAACACCAAACCTGGAACAACTATCTGTAGGTCACACAAATATTTGCTCTGTGTGGGGATCGAACCCATCATACATTTGTTGATTGTTTAAACTTTCCCAACCGACAATAGAGAGGCATAACGATAGCATTCTTCTTTACCACCAGAACATAAATCGCTTCTCTGGCAAAATTTTAGATGTAGAACTTTTAGTAGATAAATATTGCATTGACATCTTATGTTTTTGTGAAACATGGTTAAAACCTGAGACAATGCAATTTAATGTAACTGACTTCACAGTTGCCAGTGCGTACAACAGAATAACAGCCGCGGGTGGCGGAACATTAATTCTATGTAACAATAATCTTAAATTCAAATTCAAATTCAAATGGCGCAGAAGCCAGATGAAAATAACAAAAAAACCTAAAGTATGATGTTTTAAATTAACGGTCTAATCTAATCAATTCCTGATTGAAACGAGAACATAATTAAGTATGTAAGTAGGTAGGTAAGTAAATAGTTTTTTTTGGCTAAATGATACCAGCAATTCCTTCGTTTAAAAAGAAACCTTTGCTATAGGAAACCGTAGAGACCACCCATCGAAAAATCAGGATTTACGAACGTTCAAGAACTGTTTCGCTATTTAAAATGTTGTTTACCCCTGAATAGTACATAGTTGTTACACGTGGAGTCGGTAGCGGTATTGGTATGCTGATCGAGGATTCGGTTAAAAATAAAACAAATATAACACTGTTGACCGGACATTGTCGATAATAGCCAGAATTGTGGAATAGCACTTTTTTTTAAAGTTTGTTAATTTGTATTGAAACGAATAGGACTGCCGCATTAGTCTAGTGGTATCAAGAGCGAATTCTGCGTTGAAGATCCTGGGTTCGATTCGAAGTCCAGCAATATGTTAATTGGGATTTTCTTTGAAATTCTCAGTAGCAGCTCGGAGTTTGGAATTTGTGCCCGGTTAATGGCAATAGGCTCGCCCCCTATTACACGGAACCTATACATGTCGACTTCCTTAGTAGACGTTCATTAGTAGATAAACTGACAGATCACACATTTGTATTTTAAACAATATTTGTGTCCATATTAAAAGCACCATTATCGATGGCACTGATATTAAAAGCGTCAGTAATGATGGGAGCTTTATGAAAGACGTCGGTATTGAAAGCGTCTGTTTTGTTGAGAGTAGTTTTAATGGTGCCGTCTTGAATACCGTCCTTACGTATTGCGTTGGCGTGGACAGCGTCGTCCTCAAAACCGTCAGTGATACAGGCAACTTTATTAGAGACATTAGTATTACTATTAAGGCGTCGGTATTGTTCCCTTCACTGAAGGCATAAACTTATAAAATACCGTGCTTAAAAGCGTCGGCATTAGAGGCGTTTGTAATAAACAAACTCGTAAATAAAATAAAATTATACCAACAAAATCAATCATTACACAACAAAATTACAAAACAATCTTCATAATATTTGTAACACATGTACGTTCCCTGCGCGTACGCTTAGGTGTGCCAACAAATAATTAATACCAGTGACGTCACACATAATGACGTACATATCATTTTTGAGTGTTAGATATATTGTAATTATTTTGGCTGGATGAGCATAAACATGTTTTGATAGGCTGCAAATATCTGTGTGTTTTTAAGAGTTCTAATATTTTTTGGCTGTTAAATCTTGATCAGTATCATGCTATTGAGATTTTCCATGGAATTCTCTCCATCAGCAGCTGGAATTTAGAATAGTGTCCTGCTAGTAGCAATAGGTTGCTAAAATTACCTACATGGAACCTAAAACGGCAAAATGATTACTTCTGGTTAATGCTTCAATGCTTCTAATATATGTTATGTTTGTTTATGTTCGTCACATAGATTGGTGACGGCAAGGCCAGGATCACATTCGTCCCGTTAAAATCGATTATGCAAAAAAACTCAATTCCCAGATCGACGCAAATATTTATGAAGCTAAGATGTTTGGAGTCTGTTGTTTTGCATATTCCAAGACATAATACAGGGAATTGAGGTGCGGCTTATACAGTAAACAGTTTATATGTTGGAAGTGTTTGGCGAATTACCAAGTCTCAGGTGTACCCATCTTGATTGGCATAGAAAAACAACACGACTTTATATGTGGGCAGAAAATTAATCATCAAAAGATTTGATCAAAGATGACGATAGTCCACGACTAATGAGACGTAGGACAGTGATTGAGCTGTGAGGATTTCAAGGTCAATAAATTTTTGAGCACCACACTCAATAGACCTTGCACCTCCAGAAAAGCTTAGCTCACAGAAAGTGGTGTGTTACGAAAATAAGGGAAACCCTCAACCCTCGTTAGGGACAGGTGCTTGGCCTGTCCGAGTTGTGGAACATGTTATGAAGATTCCATGGCTCTGGCTATGAGGTAAGTGCGGTTCCCCAGGTGGATGATCTATGAGAATTTGGGATTCCATATTCTCAAATTCTCATAGATCGTCAACCTGGGGCATGCCTGGGGCAAGCCATGCTTTGGCATGAATGGGCCGGCTCGACTCGAGTAATACCACGGCCACATAGAAAACCGGCGTGAAAGAACACTTAGGTACGTTGTGTTTCGCTGAGTGAGTGCCAAACCCTGTTAAAAGGCGGGCAACGCCCTTGCGATGGTGTTGCGGGTGTCCATGAGCGGCGGTAATCGCTTACCATCAGGTGAATATCCCATAAAAAAATGTTGAAACCTGCCACTCTTTTAAGGGTTCATATGATTTTTTGACAATATGGTGTGCTTTTGGGCCTCAGAGGCCTCATATCGTCAAAAAATCAATGCACAAAATAATCAACTCTTAGATTATTTGTTAGCATTCGGTAATTATTCCGTAACCAATTTCACCAAAAAACAAAAAGTCTTCAAAACGTTGAGTCACAGCTCCCTAATTGCGGCACTCTTGACAAGTGTCGAGACATGTCTTATCTTGTTGGGGATGTGCCGAATTTAAACAGTTGTTTAAAACACTCCTCAAGTGCAAGCTTGAACTCTGGTCGAGTTGACAGTAGGGAAATCCTGTTGTTTTTGACATTTTACACTTTGGCGGTGACAGATGGGTACAGTTTCATTTTTGTTACATTTTCAGGACTTCAAAGTGTTTTTGAGAAGATGTTTTCTGTTGACAGATTTAGATAGCCTTAATGATCCTTAGCAGGACAAACAAAGCAACAATTAGGATAACGAGGAAAATATTTGTTATTTAAGTCAGAGAAACTATGTAAGTATGTATATACTTGATTTCCATATTTACAGGGTGGCCTAACGCTACATGTTGTGCTATTTATTTATCTAATTAGTTAGTTTATGCCACATAGATATATTATACGATGAAAAAATTACCTATATTTTTATCTTATTGTGATTTTTTTTATTTTCCGTGCTAAAATTATAATCTTATTTTAGTGAAGGAAAAATTCGACTCGCAGGCAGGAATCAAACTAGCGTCTTCTGGTTAGATACACCAGACGCTATGACCTCTTTAGTTAAAGACCTTTAGCTTTTTAGATCTTTAAAGGAAATGCTTGATAGAATTTGGAATTTTTTTAAACACTTTCTTTCCCCCTTGTATCAAAATATACCTACCTAAGAAAATAGTTAATTGTTATGCAAGGCTGCAAAGTTGTTTTTTGGCGCGAGTATTTAATTTTGTATTGAAACCTGAGCAAGCGAAGGATTCTAGGATTGAACCATGAGCGAACCGAATGGTTCAAATATAGGGATCCTGAGATCCTGAGCGTTGCGAGGGTTTCAAAGGTACGAGACGCAGAATAACTTTGCTGCCGAGCGAAACACACAACTTTTCACCTCACTACAGCGAGGGTAATGCTAGGTGCAAGAAAAACAGCAAATATAAAATGAGTGTTTATTTATTTTAAAAATTAAAAGTAAAATTATTACAATAATTACCGCCTCATTAGCCAAGTGGTCCTGAGCGCGACTGCTACGCTAGAGGTCCTGGGTTCGATTCCCAGGTCGAGCAAAGTGTTATTGGGTTTTTCTATGAAATTCCCAGTGGCAGCTCGGAGTTAGGAATTTGTGCCCGGTTAATGGCAATAGGCTCGCCCCCTATTACATGGGACCTAAAACATACCGGCGAACTGTGGGTGTACATTAGTACGCCTCTGCCTAACCCTTCGGGGAATACAGGCGTAATAGTATGTTTACAATAATTATTGGTTATGTTGAGAGTTAAATTTTTTTTGGATCTTTAATTGTTGTGTTTGTGATTTGTGTACCTACCTATTCGGCAAATTTGCGTACCCAATTTCATTTTAAGCTTTTTTTTCATGCAGTCGTCGTACTGGCCAGTGCGATTATTCTAAAAATGTGGTTGGCGCATTGACATGAAATAAGTATTTATTCATTTTCAGTGGACCCGGCGGTATAGAAAATTATTGAATAGAAAGGTTCGAATTTTAAAAACTCTTTCCACGCTAGCGGGCAAAATGCACTTTTGCACGTAGATTCCGAATGACTCTTTCTGAGCTTGTGAGGTGAAAACGAAATTTTATTATGACACTTCAAGTCGTATCGTATCGCATTTACAAGAAATTACGAATACGAGAGACAAACAAGTCGGCTTTACTTTCAGTTGTGTAAAAACAAGGTGATTCCTGAAAAAATAAGTTTAAAAAACACTGCATAAGCAACAGACAGCGAATCACTTTAAATTTAAAACATCGTTTAGCAGAAACAGAGCAATTTATCTACCGCCGGTGAATTGGAATTACATCGATACTTTGTAAATGTTGTTTGTGCTAACATTTCTGGGGATTTCCATAGATTTCATTAATAAATACATACCTCCGGATTCATTAATGAACATTAAACTGGCTCGTTTCCTTATATTTATGTGTGAATTTTGTTATGACTCATTTTAAATAATACTATGATAGTTTTGCGGGCGGAATCTACCATTAATTAATTCTAGTTCGACAAGGTTTAGCTGCTTACCGCGGTCGGGATTTGGATGGGCGACTATTTCTTTTCTCATAAAAATCCGTGTATAGTACTGTACTGACCTTTTTATGCAATGCGCTGTATTTTTTTGGATGGTTGAATAAGTCAATAGGAAGAATTTTTATGCCTTTTTAACAAAAAAAAATGGGGAGTTTATTACGCTGTTTCTCTCTCCCAACCAAACATAAGGAAGGCGGGTGCTTTGGTCCATAACTTAGTACTACGGAGTGAGACACCTTGAATATATGATTTTGCCACACTGGAAGGTATGCGGATATTTCCTTTAACCAGCCATAAGCAGATCACAAAAGATCTCAAACGAACGTTAGGCTGTGACAGAGAAAGACTGCTGACGTCAATTAGCAGCAATTGGCAGACGGATTGGCGACCGCACCGAGATATTATTATACCCACACATGTTTTGCTGTTCATCGACCTATCACCTTTAACAACACAGCAAAAGGGCTATTCTTAGGCGGTAATAAACTGCCAATACAGCCAAAATCACAAGATCTTTAAACTGTACAACTGACAAGGATTAATCCACTGCATCTTAACTCGATTGCTGCCCTTCTACTAAATTTTATCCATCCATATCTTTGGCAACTGTCCAACGCGCTGTTTTGCGTCCATCGCCGCACGCGCAGCTTTCCAGTGCCTATTTTTAAATGGCGAACGCCCGATGTGCTCCGGAAAGTGACGGAGATTTACGATCGGCTAATGGCTAAATAATTAATTCGTGGTTAACATCTGTTGGATTATTATTGGTTTTTGGTGTTTGTTTAATTATAAAAAAATGTGAAAAAATAGGAAACAATTCTAGTTTAGTTGCCGCCTCACTAGGATTTTCTGGTGTGTATGTGTGTTTACAAACACCTAAACTGGAAAGAACGACGTGGCCGAATCATAACATAATATACCATCACGCCTGTATTCCCCGAAGGGTTAGGCAGAGGCGTACTAATGTACACCCACAGTTCGCCGGTATGTTTAGGTGCCATGTATTAGGGGGCGAGCCTATTGCCATGAACCGGGCACAAATTCCTAACTCCGACCCGCTACTGCACTGCTCGACCTGGGAATCGAACCCAGGACCTCTAGCGTAGCAGTCGCGCTCAGGACCACTTGGCTAATGAGGCATGTTGTTGTTGAATTGAACCCACTATAGAAGCTAAGCAGGGAAGGATCGGTTTTGATTGGATTTATGCCTGGATAATAAATTATATTTAGGTAACTGTCAAAATGGTAATAGGCTCGCCCCTTATTACTAACATGGGACCTTTAACTCGTCTTAGCCCTTCGAGTTCTTAGCGATTCCAGTTCTATAATCTTTCGGAAATAATAATTTTCTCTGTAACTTTAAAAGCCGTAAATCATGAAAAATAATGTTATCGACCATCAAAGCACTACGGAAGTCACTCACTATCCATTAGGCCCTCTTTATTGGGAGGGTTAGTCGACTCCAACTAAAAAACAAACGCATAATTTATCTAGTTACCTATGACGTCACACTTGTTTATTCTGGCACGTGTCTTATATTAAGTAACGTCATTAGCGAAATCTTTTAAAGGTAAATAAATAAATCAATATTCTGCGACATTTTTTACACAGCACCATCTAGTCCCAAACTAAGCAGAGCTTGTACTATGGGTACTAGACAATGGATATAATACTTATATACTTTTTTTTTCTGTAAATACATACTTATAATACATAAGAAACACCTAGACGAACACAAACACTTATGTTCATCACATAATTTTTTGTGTCCTGTGGGAATCGAACCCACGACCTCATGGTCAGCAGTCCGGTACTCGAACCACTAAACCACAGAGGTCGTCAGGTATAATGAAAGAACTAAAAATAAATCTAAGATAATAAAGATAAAACTAAGATCATGTACAATGATCATATCACCCCGAGACCTGTACACGTAAATGGCACCGCCATCGAGGTTGTGCAAGAATACTTATATCTAGGCCAAACTATACAACTGGGGCGGCACAATTTCGAGAAGGAGGTGACCAGAAGAATACGCTTGGGCTGGGCGGCATTCGGGAAGCTGCGTGATATCTTTGAATCGTCGATCCCACAGTCCCTAAAGACCAGGGTCTATAACCAGTGCGTCCTACCCGTGATGACTTACGGAACCGAAACGTGGACACTTACCGTAGGACTGGTCCACAAATTCAAGGTTGCTCAGCGTGCGATGGAGAGAGCAATGCTTGGAGTTTCTTTGGTGGATAGAATTCGCAATGAAGTCATTCGCCAAAGAACTAAAGTTGCCGACATTGCGCGAAGAATAAGTACGCTGAGGTGGAAGTGGGCCGGTCATGTCTGTAGACGGACAGACGATCGATGGAGCAGACAAGTGCTAGAGTGGAGACCGCGTTTAGGCAAGCGCAGTGTGGGACGTCCTGCGACACGATGGACTGACGATTTGAAGAAGGTGGCTGGCAGCGGATGGATGCGAGCTGCCCAAGACCGGGATGGTTGGCGCTCTTTGGGGGAGGCCTACGTTCAGCAGTGGACGGCAATAGGCTGATATGATGATGAAATATAAATCAACAACTTTAATATTTTATAATGGCACCTTATTAATTTTTTTTGTAATAGGTAGGAATTTTACCCTATACTTTTCTGAAAAATGTACTATCCCACTGTTGGGCACGGTTCTCCTGTCAGGACGAGACATGTCTGGACTTAAGTTCACCACGCGATCATACTGATGGCTGATAGACTTCAGATTCCGTCAAGAAAATCTCTCATGCATACAGGTTTCCTAGTGATGTTTACTAGCGAGTGCGTGAGAAGCGCATGCCTTGGATCTAAACTCGAGACCTATGACTGACTTGGAAGTCTAAAGGTCATCACTAGGACATCGCTAGATTTTAACTATTTATTGAGTATAATAGAAAACAGTTATTTGAAAAACTGTTTTGCTGCAGAACTATAATTTTCTTGGCGCATCCACCAATATGATAAGAAGTTATGCAATTTGAATGCTCTTGTTTTTTGGTCCTAGTTTTGACAGATGGAAACAAACAGTAAATACATTCCCAGCTATTACTTACAATGATGGGACGTTTTTATTCTTCATGGGCTTCTTTTATTTTATAATATCATCATTTTACACGAAGTTATTCCCATCAGTCCTGTTCAATTCAATTTCTGGGCAACACTGAAATCCTAAGAATAAGCACTCTGTCACTTTGGGGCTTCTGAATATGCCTAAAGCTTGACATTTATGTTTGTATGACAACCGGGACCAACAGCTTAACGTGCAGTATAATTATTATCATCAAATAAGACTACCAGTAGTATCATTTTCTGTTTCTGAACGATGCGGAAAAAAGCGTGTAACATCGGAACTCATATAATTTGGCATTTCAATAACTAAGTAGGGTTGATTTCAAAACTATATACTGATTGTTTGGCAGGTCTTCAAGCCTGACCCCGTGTCGACGATTTAGCCACAAGCCATATGGCATCATGTCTAGCAAGATACGCATCGGGAAACCCTTCCGTCTGACTGAAAATTCTTGGCGATTGGTAAACCACGCGTTGTTCGTGTGTTACTTACACGAGGTATGCTGAAAAGATGCCAGATGAGTTTTCCCATGTAACTAAGCATTTTTTATTGACGTGTAAAGCTTAGTACGAAAAATATCAGAAAATGTTATTTCAGTCAACACGTCTTTTGAACCAAAATTATCCAAAAGAAAGTCTTCTAACAAAATTTGTTACAACCATTTATTTATGACCTGTAAATAGCATCTTAATTATAATCGACACGTGTTTGGAAGTATTTATTTTGATCCGCTCGTGGACGCAACGCGCGCTGTCACTGTTGGCGGCCATATTGTTGTCTTGACAATTATGACAGCTCGTGTTTCGTTCAGAATTTATTACGCCTGTGCCCTGACAACTGACGTAATACTTGACTCGTGCGCCCTTCAAATATGTTTTATAGAGTATTAGATAAATACAAGCTCATTAATTCAAATAAATATAATTTTAGTTGGTGGAAAGTTTCAGTACTCTTTCAATATTTATGAATTTAATGCATATTTGAGGTATTTTTTTATTCATTGTTAGCAATGTTTTACATAATTTGAGAATAAGTAGACTTCCATCCTATAGTTCTTTAAAACGCATGTCGTTCGAAAGATTGACGTGCCTATAACGTTGAAAGAACTGCTTCGAGAAGCTTGAAAACTTGGCAAAAACAAGTAATAAATA
Organism: Acronicta leporina; assembly: GCA_947256265.1. Taxonomy (NCBI): domain Eukaryota; kingdom Metazoa; phylum Arthropoda; class Insecta; order Lepidoptera; family Noctuidae; genus Acronicta; species Acronicta leporina. Next base: position 14,328,423 of record OX366526.1, on the reverse strand, counting down.
AACAGTGAGTAGTAAAAGTATATCTCCGCGCTGCAGGAAAATACCGAACGAGTGGAAAAAATCGAAATTCCTTTGCAAGTCAATTACGAAAATATTAAAGCGATATTATACAAGCCAGGTCACAGGATGGCGCATCAATTCAAATGGATTCCACATATTGTAAACACATTATTCACGCAAAATACGAAAACACTTTCAAAATTGTATTTTTGGTTTCAAATATAATAGGGAAAGAAATGCTTCCTATATCTTCGTGTCGTATATTCAATAAAGTTTCTATTACAATGCTAAAATTATGGTCATATTTTTTAGCATATTTGTTTATCAGGTAAGTGTGTCTGGCAACACGCAGCGTTCATTTGTTGTTATTGTTGTAGGTGGTTAATTCACGCATCTATTTAAAAAAAATGCAGTGGCAATGACGCGATCATATCTCTAGGAAAACCAAACGCGTTAGAAATAACGAGTGTTTGACTGGAGTTCGGCTAGCGATTGGATGATGCGAAAATTAAGTTTGAGTTCAATAGACAAATATATTTACAGCCCTGTCTCCCATTGGGGTAGGCTAATATAGATTCCACTTGTTACGATCTTGGCACACCACTTTCGCTACAAAGCTCAAACCACCTTACACAACATACCTTCCTCAATCCTTATTACAAATTATTTCACTCCATAACGCTCCCTTATCACGCTGTTCCTCGCTCTATCTTTAAAAGTCCACACACCTCACGTCTCTGGATGCAGTGACGACTAGGTCTATTAGGCGGTGTGATGATTTTGGTTCCTCGTACACCACTCAGCTTCCCCGCTCAGCTTTCATGCTCAACTTTCCCGCTCATTTCTAGTGGTCATCTAGTGGGGCAAACGAGCAAACGGATCACCTGGTGATAAGCGATTACCGCCGCTCATGCACACCTGCAAGTGCGTTCCTTTTAAAAGGGTTTGGGCCTCCGGTATCCTCACTCGGCGATACGTAAGTGTTTTTTCACGCCGGTTTTCTGTGTCGAGCCGGCCTATTGTTGCCGGAACATGGCTCTCCCACGATAAGAGCCAAGATTATTTATTCTTTTGCATCATAATTAACATGCAGATCTTTCTCCGCCTTCCTACGGCCGGGGGAAAACCTTCCAGCACCGCTCCGTGACTGATCACTATGCAATTAAACATGAGTTGTTGTTTTCTCAAAACCCTTCTCAATCATGGCTACCAGAAGATCATTATAATACAATCTAGCGTCATACATATTTACGACACTACACCTGTTAGAATATTGAGATGATTCGGCCCTGTGCTTTCCTATAGACGCCATTTGCAAACACAATCGGCGCGGGAGCAAGGAACTGCACACGTGATCTAAGAGAGAATTACGACGGGAATTTCCATGAACTAAAAACTAAGAAAAGATTAAACTGTTAACTTAGAAATGGCTGGTAAAATTCTCAGGTTAAACATCTAAAGTGTGACAAGGAACGCGGCCAAATCTATACTAATATTATAAATACGAAAATAATTCTGTCTGCCTCTCTGAATAGATTTCGATAGAAATTGGCAAGGAGATAGAATGTATCCTGAGGAATAGTATGTCTTTTGGGATACAAGTGAAACTACGTGTAATAGCTAGTTCTATACAAATTACTGTTCAAATTACACGAGTATTACGAATTAAAACTATCTATTAAATAAAACACCTATTTACAATCACCACCAAGAATTATCTAACTCAATAATAAGGCTATTAATATTTTTAATTAAACGTACATCCAACTCCTGTTATTCTTAGAACAATACGCAACGACCCCATTACTGCTGGCAACGCCATAAAACAAGTATCGCGCTACACAAATCTGAAGAAACAACTCTTCTTCAAGTCGGTTTAGGGCCGTTAACCGTTATTGATGACTGACGTCACAATACCCACAGGGTAGGCAGGCTGCACGCCTCTGACAGATTGCCCACGGATTCTAAGGATAGGGTTGGCAAGATACGGAATTAGAGTAGGTATTAAACAAAACATATTCACGCCTTTCTCTTCCTTTCCTTTCTCTTGAAACCATCCAAAGGCAGTCGTGTAAGAGATCGGTTTTAGCGATAAGACCACCCATTGTACCATATTCTATGATTGATAACTTATACTTAACATTAGTTTTTGGTGTACTTTACTGTACCTACTGTACTGTAAAGTACAATAAAGGATATCTTATTCTATTCTATTCTATCACGCCTGTATTCCCCGAAAGCAAAGGTAGAGATGTACTAATCTATGCAGTTCCAGTACGTACATACACAAAAAAGTTTGCGATCACTAGCTTAAGCTGATACAATTTTTTAAATTGAACTTTATCAAGAAAACTAATTTTTTGTGTGTTTTCTTGAAATAGAAATACCCTGTTTGACATTAAAAAATAAAAAGTATTTAATTTTTTATGAAAATAATTGAGTGATTAATCATAATGTAATATTGTAAAAGATTTCGATTTTTCAGTGATCGCAAACTTTTTTTGATATGTGTATGTTTATATCCCATGTATTTGGGGGCTAGCTTAATGCCACTAAACTCCTAAATTCTTAAGTCCTGAAGTTTCTTCGAAAACGAATTTAGCAGCACTTAACATAATGTTACCATAAATAATAGAATCAGTCCCGTACTTGCACAAGAAAGTAGATCAAACAAACATATCTATTAATAAATTATAATATGGAATAGCTATTATAAATTACAAATAGACACGATTTGTAGCCAAAACATGTAATTTAAAAACATGTTTTTATAGAAGCTCTGTTGAATATACCTAAGTATTTTTGCAGTTTATTCAATATCAAAAATATATACCAGTTACTGCCAAAATTTATCTATTTTTTCTTAAATTTGTTAAAAGTTTGACTGATTTTTCCAGCCAATATCGAATTGTAACCAATATGCTCACATGGAAAAAATAATTTGAAAAATCGACATCCTTAGTCAAAACTAGTTTCGGCAAATTTTTGCGAATGGTAATAAGTTTTGTCTGTAACATATTAATACGTAAGTACTAAAATAGGACCTTTTTTCGGGTGGGGAAATGCATCTTATGCTTGCCTTATGCATGGACGGTTATGTCGGGCTCTCCGGCCGTTGTAGTTGACTAGAATACAGAATAAAACCACCACAACTTCCACCTTTGGATCACGGGAAACGCTCTCACATGATCCCGTCCGAGATCCCACCGCGGACGTCCAATGTTGAACCTTCCCCGAGAGCCAAGTGCTATGGGCGACGGATGACCCCGAGAGCTGGATACACTGTGGATAGTTATTTTTGCATGATTGTCCAGCATTTGTCCCACTGTGCATACATAGGTAGGTAATATTTTTCCATATTTTATTTTATTTTATTGTGTAAAATTTATGGTGTAGCCGAGTAAAATGGCAGCCTTGTTATTATAGGATATACTTATTTTATATTACAAAAATAGTATTTTAAAGATCAAGAGAGGTAAACATGGTCATAAGTATTAAGTCTATACTTTTCCACACACAATAGCGCTGGGATGATTTTGTAACTTGTTTTTATCATGAACTTGGCATTTCAAGCGATGAGATCATCTTGACGCTTGTGTATCTATTTTGGTCCTTTCGCGATATGGGACTATATCTATACTTAGCTGCAGTGGAAACATGAAACAGGGGTTGTTATTGTTGTACTTAACCGACGTTTATATTTATCACGCCCGACGTTGGCTCCAAGTTTAGGGCCAACGCGGTTCGGCCAACGTATGGATCTGTAGATAGGGAATTGTGTATGATTGGATTGGCTCAAACCGGTTAGTTCCAATGCTGGCAGAATCGTTGGCACCAATGAGTGAGACTGGTTGCAGGAATTATAATGTCAGACCAGTGCCTACTCATTACTGATTAAATATTTTTACATAATTCTAGAAGGGCATCTGTTTTCATGTATTGCTTTAGTCATTGTTATGAGGGTTGACTACATATCTGCCAGTACCAAGATACATTAAATAAGAGTCGTGGCTAAGGAATAACTAAGGTGATCAACTGATCTGCGAGGTTAAGCTTCGCTGGTTGCGGTCAGTGTGTGGATGGGTGACCATTCTTAACATAATATGAAGATCCATCCGTGCCTCGGAGAGCACGTGAAGCCCTCGATCCCGGTTGGCATACGATATGACAAATTGTTAGTGGTAGTCAGAAATTGGGTTGCAAAGGTCTGATGGCGGTCGCTTCGTGTAAAATACTGATATTTGGTTTTAGCAATATAAGTTTGTAACTGTTTGTTTCTCCGGAAATAAATAAATAAAAGCAGCCGTTGTTTCTAGAAAAAGTTATAATACTAATAAAAAATCCTCATTCATAGTAAAGCTTAATTATTCAGGCTTGACAAACAGCAATCAGATTTTTACTTTAAAATCTATACTTCTATTATTACTAATATATAAAGCTGAAGAGTTTGTTTGTTTGTTTGTTTGTTTGTTTGTTTGTTTGCTTGAACGCGCTAATCTCAGGAACCACTGGTTCGATTTGAAAAATTCTTTCAGTGATAGATAGCTCATTTATTGAGGAAGGCTATAGGCTATATATCATCACGCTAAGACCAATAGGAGCGCAGCACTAAAGAAAAATGTTTCAAAATCGGGGTTTATTTTTTCCTTTTGAGAGCTGCCGATGCGTGCGCTGCGTAAACGGTTAAAGTTTCGCAAAAATCATATATCACAGAATTGTTCCTCTTTAAATGTTCTAAAAAAAAGTCCGCGACAGCATATGTCTATCTTTTAAGGTTGGCTCACTATAACCTTTTTTATGCTAACTTTGTTCTAAAATTCCAAATGCATTATTTGCGAAGGTGTTTTTACAAACATGATATTAATCCTTATCCAAATAAATACGTTATTCATCAGAAGTATTTAATTTAAAACAAAAGTGCCCTTTACATCATTGGATTTCAATGAATATCTTAGGAGATATCGCAGTTTTAAAATAACATCGCAGCAAAATAATGATCAAGTACCGCGCGCATTTATGATGTGCAAGGCAGTCATGAGGGGGAAGGGCGGTGAGCCCAGTTAGCTCAGCGAGTTAATTTTCTTTAGGGTATTGTTTCAGATTTTTTAGTACTAATTATTTTGTAGTACTATTACTAATTCTTTTACCGTGGGTAGGCCATATCTTATCGTATAAATCTATACTTAATATATAAAGCTGAAGAGTTTGTTTGTTTGTTTACTTGAACGCGCTAATCTCAGGAACTACTGGTCGGATTTGAAAAATTCTTTCAGTGTGAGATAGCCCATTTAGTGAGGAAGGCTATAGGCTATATATCATTACGCTACGCGGACGAAGTCGCGGGCAGAAGCTAGTTAATATATAAAGCTGAAGAGTTTGTTTGTTTGTTTGTTTGCTTGAACGCGCTAATCTCAGGAACTACTGGTCCGATTTGAAAAAGTCTTTCAGTGCTAGATAGCCCATTTATTGCGGAAGGCTTTAGGCTATATATCATCATGCTACGCGTGATGATATATATGATATATGGAACAACTAGATCATACACATATTTGCTCCGATGTTATGACATTCTGATGCTGAATATTTAATCGAACCCACAACACGTAGCGCAGAAGGCGATCGCTCAGCCGCTACGTCAAACGTGTTATCTATGTACTATATCTATTATACTAATATATAAAGCTGAAGAGTTTGTTTGTTTGTTTGTTTTTTGCTTGAACGCGCTAATCTCAGGAACTACTGGTCCGATTTGAAAAATTCTTTCAGTGTTAGATAGCCCATTTATTGAGGAAGGCTATAGGCTATATATCATCACGCTACGCGGACGAAGTCGCGGGCAGAAGCTAGTAATATATAAAGCTGAAGAGTTTGTTTGTTTGTTTGTTTGTATATTTGTTTACTTGAACGCGCTAATCTCAGGAACTACTGGTCCGATTTGAAAAATTCTTTCAGTGCTAGATAGCCCATTTATTGAGGAAGGCTATAGGCTATATATCATCACGCTACGCGGACGAAGTCGCGGGCAGAAGCTAGTCTCTGCATATTCATGAAACCTACTATTACTAGTTACATAAAATGTGCAAATACTTGCAAATACAGTTGCATTATGAAGCGCGAGGGGATCACGCAAATGCGCCTGGACATCTGTGACACGTGCGCGCGCGCAGCATAGCTAATCTATATACTAATAACTAATATATAAAGCTGAAGAGTTTGTTTGTTTGTTTGTTTGTTTGTTTGTTTGTTTGTTTGTTTGTTTGCTTGAACGCGCTAATCTCACGAACTACTGGTTCGATTTGAAAAATTCTTTCAGTGATAGATAGCTCATTTATCGAGGAAGGCTATAGGCTATATATCATCACGCTAAGACCAATAGGAGCGGAGCACCAATGAAAAATGTTTCAAAATCGGGGTTTTTTTTCCTTTTGAGAGCTTCCGATGCGTGCGCTGCGTAAACGGTTAAAGTTTCGCAAAAATCATATATGACAGAATTGTTCCTCTTTAAAAGTTCTAAAAAAAAGTCCGCGACAGCATATGTCTATCTTTTAAGGTTGGCTCACTATAACCTTTTTTATGCTAACTTTGTTCTAAAATTCCAAATGCATTATTTGCGAAGGTGTTTTTATAAACATGATATTAATCCTTATTCAAATAAATACGTTATTCATCAGAAGTATTTAATTTAAAACAAAAGTGCCCTTTACATCATTGGATTTCAATGAATATCTTAGGAGATATCGCAGTTTTAAAATAACATCTCAGCAAAATAATGATCAAGTACCGCGCGCGCATTTATTCGGATTGAAAAATTCTTTCAGTGTTAGATAGCCCATTTAGTGAGGAAGGCTATAGGTTATATATCATTACGCTACGCGGACGAAGTCGCGGGCAGAAGCTATGTTCTCATATAACAAGAAACAACAGAAGATGCACTCTTTAAAGATGTCCAATATCTTGCA